>OX155980.1:70190012-70412090 GCA_944548615.1 Micropterix aruncella
GTCCTGCGAAAATCTACCGGAAATGAAGATAGACGTAGACGACGACACCCTCGACTTAGACGGCCTCGACGACGACAAGATAGATAGGCTGCTCGACGATACAGTCAGCCAACATAGCGGATATATTGAAGAAGTCGAGGATCAATATCAGGTATAGTTACACTCGTATTGTTGTTGAATGTTACCATTGTATATATTATTCAATATATAAATTTTCATTTTATTTCAGGTGATTGAGGGCGATGAAGAATGCGGTTTGGCGGTTTTTTTGACCTTGGTCCCTCAAAGAAGAGAAAACAAGAGTAACTAAAATTCTTTTACACTTTTCAGAACTACGAGTATGTGTTCAATATATTTTGTATTTTAATTTTTGTCGATTGGTTGTGAACACTGATTTCCCTTTACCCATCCCACCTCCCCCCCCTCACCCACCTCCTTTTAAATGTTAAAATGAAGAAATATTTACTTCACTGACTTAAATTAGTTAGGTTAGTGAAGATATAAAGACAATTGTATATATGAAGAAACATAAAATTAGCATAAAATTTTCAAGTCTGGAGATTTTTACAAATTTTGAAAAGCTATATCTCAGAAACTATTGGAGCTATCGAACCCATTCTAGTCTTAAATTATAGAAAATTCACGGTAGTTTAAATATATATATCGAATAGATTTTGTCGAAAACATGCTGCTTCATGGTCAAAATGGGAAGAAACCGAAAAAAGTACAAAAATTTTGCAGTTTTTGAGAAATTTAGAAGTGTTCCGGAGGACTGCCGAGGTCGAAAACTTGGACTTAGCATCTCAGGCACATCCCATACAAGAAAAAAAACGAAACCTACTACCCCCATTTGATGCAAATTATGATGTACCTACTAGGTTGGTTACTCCAGCATTCCCTAGTGGATGTCAGGCGAGTGTGTAACGTCAGCTGACCGCTCTCTGTCTTTTTTTGATAATAAAAATAGTGTGTGCAAATAATTATAAGTACAATCAGTGTCAAATGATAGACAAATCATTCGTTCCGCGTGTGTGACTAGTGTTTTCAAAAAACTCAATTCCGTATGTACTATAATTTGTGTTAAAAATTACAGTTTTTATTAACGAACTACTGCGGCTAATCAAAAACTTACCCTGTCATATTATTTCAACAAGTACGATCGAAATACATACTGGATTCAGAACGTTCGTCGCACGACGACCGTAGCTCCGTTGCTGCGCCTTGAACTTACAAGTGAATTAATCGGGGTTCAAATCCACGCTCCGAATACTGTTTTTTTTTTCTTTTCTTTTCTTTTAAATTATAATTAATCAGCGCCATCTAGCATACTCTTCTTAACTATTTACAATACCAAGAGGTTTGAGTCTCCGCTGTTACAAGATAATTGAAATAACCTAAATCGATAACAGAGGGCATTATTTTAATTCTTATTCTGTTACAACTGTAATGGATAACCACGGCTATGAACAACGTCTTAACAAAATTGATGAACGTCTTTTTAAATTAACTGGTGTACTTGAAAATCTGGCTGCAGAATTTAAAAACTTTATTCACGCTAATAAAAGGATTGAGAGAATGGATCAACAGTATAGAAAAAAGAATTTAATTATATATGGCATACCACAGTCAGAAAACCGCGAAACTTATGAAGACTTATGCTTAAGAATTTGCAAATTGATGCAGAAAGAACTCGGTTTATCAATCAACGAAACTCACATTGCTTATGCTTCACGATTGGGATCTAAGACCAATAATAGGCCCATTTTAGTGGAATTTGTACACTTTGCGACCAAACTGATCATCTTAAAAAATACAAAAAAGCTCAAAGGATCGGATATTTTTATTTCTGAGGATTACACTGATAAGCAGAGGGAAGAACGGCGTGCTTTAAATATTCACATGAGAATTGCTCGGAATGAAGGACAAACGGCTCGACTGGTTGGCACTAGGCTTTTTATCGATAATAAGCTCTGGACCCACGAGATGTTGTCATTGGTCTCCAAGAGTAGATCGGCGATTCCTGCAACTTCGTCCTCGGAGGCATTAGAAAAACCATATGAAGCTGTGCAACTGGATAATGCGGTATTACCCAAAAATAAGGGCTGTAAAACTAATGGCAATTCTCATTCAAAAACAACATCCACCCCAAATGCCATGTTTAATGTGAATCAAGAAGACCAACCGACAGAACGTCCGCGTCATCTTCGGAGTGGTCGCACGCAGCAGCGCACACTGACGAACAAGAAAGTCATCGTAACTCGCAATGCGGTGTTGAAAACCTCGAATTTGCCTCAAAAAAAAGTAAACTCAAATACCGTAATGGACCGGGTCAAAAAAACTATCACTTCAAATGAATCAACTACTCAATTTTCTGATGCGATCGATGCGAACAACTCTGGGCCTCACTCTATCATATATGACAGAGACTTATTAAAAAACTGAAAAATACTGAAAATAGTTCAGAAATCTCCGTCTTCCATGCCAATATTCGTAGCTTACTGAACAAGACACCCCACCTGGAAATGCTTTTAGCAAAAATGGAGAAAAAACCAGATGTTCTCTGTTTTAGCGAAACCTGGCTAAATTCGGTGAATCATTCTATGGCACACATAAGTAATTACTATATGGCGGCCTGCCAATATAGAACAACGAGGGAACACGGTGGTACTGCGATATACGTGGGAAACAAGTATACAATGGAAATTTTGGACATCGCACGATTCAACGATGAAAATAACTTTGAAGGCTCTGCAATAAAAATAAAAGAATTAAACCTTATTATAGCATGTGTTTATCGATGAAAAAGTCAAGCTAAAAATGTAGACATATTTTTAAGTATATTTAATAATTTTTTAAAATCAATTAGTAATAATAAATATGTATGCGTTTGTGGCGATTACAACATAAATTTTTTACGCAATTCAAAACATAAAAACGAAATTGTAAATATTGCTAAATCACATAATTTAAGTCATATATTTAGAGAGCATCCATCGAGAGAAGCATCTGCTTCTTTACTAGATAATATGTTTGTTAATTTTCCACGTAAGAATGTCATAATTTCAGATACAATCAGCAACAGTCTTTCAGACCATGCTTTCCACTGCATTACTATTAATAATATATTCAAGCATACTAAAGATTTCTATTATAAAAAAGTCAGAATATTTGATAACAAAAGTCACATTCTCTTTAATACATGGCTAAATACAATAAATTGGAAATATTTGGAAAAATTCGATGACGTCAACGAGGCATTTAATTGGTTTCAATCGAAAGTTACCAACTGCTTCAATAATTCTTTCCCATCGTTAAAAAAAAGAATATATTTTAACTCAAAAAATAAAACCTACATCACGAATGAACTAAAAGCTAAATGTAAATTGAAAAGAAAATACTACAGGAATCGTTATATAAAAAGCATATCAACGACCAGAACATACATATTAAAAATGACAAAAGAGCTACGGAATGAAATTAAATTAGCTAAAAAGCAATATTATTCAAAATTATTAAAAACCTCTTCAAATAAAACTAGACAATCATGGCAGATAATAAATAATGAATTAAATAGGAAAAACAGGAAAATTAAAAAAAACATAACCTTGACAATAAATGGAGACGTGATTATCAATCCAGATAAAATATGTGAATCTTTCAACACATTTTTTATTTCTAAACCAGTTCAACTCGCATCACAAATACCACCACCAATTAACTCTGCTTCTCAGAAATATTTCAAAAACACCAAAATTAACGACTCCATATATCTATATCCTGTATCGACTGAGGAGGTAGACAAGTGCATAGATTCTCTTAAGAACAAAAAGTCAGCGGGTTTAGATGAAATTCCAATCTGTATTATTAAATCTTATAAAAACATTTTTGCACCATGCCTAACGCGCCTATTTAATCTAAGTTTTGCTAACGGAGTATTTCCCGACGTTTATAAAGTGGCAAAAATTGTACCTTTGTTTAAAAAAGGAGAGGCAAGTAATATCGAAAACTATCGTCCTGTGGCGTTATTAAATAATTTTTCAAAGATTTTTGAAAAAATTATAGAAAATAGATTAAACAAATTCATGGAAAAATTTGCGGTACTGACAGACAACCAATACGGATTTAGGAAAAACAAATCTACACAAGATGCGGTGTTGTCCGCATGTAGAATTATTCAAATTAGTCGCAATGACAAGATGTTTTCTTCTGGTATTTTCTGTGATTTAAGCAGAGCGTTTGATTGCGTTGACATCGAGCTGTTGCTGGAGAAGCTGCATCACTACGGCATTCGAGGAGTGGCTAATTCCCTGTTAAGGACTTATTTACAAAATAGACAGCAAATCGTGGAAATCAGGACTATCAATGGCTATAATGAAATTATAAGTCGATCCCAAGTAAAACTAATAAACATGGGTGTGCCTCAGGGTTCGATCTTGGGTCCATTACTCTTTACTTTATACACCAATGACTTATCTATGAATATAAGCATAGCCAAAACCATACAATTTGCTGACGACACAACGTGCGTACTTGAAAGTGATACATTAGCAAACATGGAGGAGCGAATTAACGTTACCCTTCACGAGTTAGAAGACTGGTTTAGGGCAAATAAAATGTCTTTAAATATTGGTAAGACCGCCTTGGTTAATTTTTCAAGTAAAAAAAAAACAACCAACATAAAACTCAATTTTCCTATAGAAAAAGTAGAATCTACTAGATTCCTGGGTATTTATATGGATGAGAATATGTCTTGGGGAGTACACAGGGACCAGCTTAGGGCCAAGCTATCTTCCGCCTGCTATGCTATATCTAAGATAAGAAACATTATGGAAGAAAGGGAGGTTATTGGAGCATATTATGCATTGGTGGAATCTCATTTGAGATATGGTATATTGTTGTGGGGTAATTCTATAAATATAACGGATATTTTCATACTGCAAAAAAGGGCGGTGAGACAAATCAGAGGTATAGGACAAAGAGAATCATGCAAACCTCTTTTTAAAACACTGCGTATTCTCACCGTTTTTGGTATATATGTTCATGAGTGTTTGTGCGAGTTTTACAAACAAAAAAACAGTTATGTAACGCACGCTGACATGCATTACCATGATACAAGGAATAAATCCCTATACGTCCAGGCATTGCACCCATCAACTACTGAATTCCAGCGTACTTCTCATTACATAAGCCTCAATTTTTATAATAGATTACCAGAAAACATGAAAATTATTGAAAATTATGACAAATTCAGGAAAGAGACGAAAAAATATTTAATTGAGAAATCCTTATATGACCTTAAGGAATTTTAATATATATATATATATATATATATATATATATATATATATATATATATATATATATATATATATATATATATATATATATATATATATATATATATATATATATATATATATATATATATATATATATATATATATATATATATATATATATATATATATATATATATATATATATATATATATATGTATAATGCACGTGGTGTCGTCTGCAAGTTGGACAGTCTTGGCACAAGTTATGTTGGTTGCTAAATCGTTGCAATAGAGTTTGAAGAGGGGAGGTCCTAATGTTGAGCCCTGGGGCACACCGATGTTTACTATTTCACAACTCGATTGCTCAGCCTTTTCCTCAATTCCATCAATTATTTTAATCTCCACCACTTGCTGCCTGTTTTGTGGGTACGATTTAATGAGTGAATTGGCCACTCCTCTAATTCCGTGATGGTTTAGCTTGTCTACCAGGGTATTGATGTTTATACAGTCGAATGCTTTGCTTAGATCGCAGAACTGTTATACACTTTTTTTATACACTGTTAGCTTAGATCGCAGAACTTTTTATACACTTTTTATTATAATTTGAAATGTAATTTCATTTGTAGAAATACTATTTTTTGTAATTTCGTAATGTTATTATATATATAATTATTTTTCGTAATGTAATTTCTATACCCAGAGCGGGTTTATGAAAATAAAATTTTCTAATTTCTTATTTCTTATTTCTTACTGGACTATAGTTTCTAGATCGATATTTTACATTAAAAAGGAAGTATTTTTAATAACTGAAAAAAGTATTTTCAATTATAATACAAATATAATCTCGGGATTACATAATAAGGGAGACACAATAATCGACATAAGAAGTGGCTAGTCGCGGAGCGAACTCTAAAGTCGACGCTGTTTAAAAGCTCACGTGATACATAGAGTTCACAATTGAGACTGAACACCATTGGGGTCCAATTCCTTGTGTTGCTGGCGCCCAATTCAGTTAAAATTCCTGTTTTTGCTATTCCAGTATTTTGGAAAGGTAATCGAAATGCCTGTATGAATGAAACCAAATTTATTTTCAGTAACATGGACAAAGGAATGAAGACCATAATTCCTCGACCTGTCTAAAGCTTTTGATACGGTCTCCCACTATATTCTGTGCCAAATACTGCTTCCCTTCGGCGTCGACGGTAAGGAAAACAAGTTGTTCCGAAGCTGCCTTGAGGATAGACCACAAGTAACTGTTATTAATAACATTGTAAGTGGCAGAACGATCGTTAAGTATGGTGTACCGCAAGGTAGTGTCTTGGAACCCTCATTGTTCCTAATTTACATGAACGAACTATGTGATTTATCCCTAGATATTAAAGGGCATATATTTTCTTTCGCCGACGATACTGTCATACTTATTAAGGCTGATTCTTGGAAAGAAGCAATAATAAAAGGTCAAAATAGCCTGCATATTACCAAAAAATGGCTGGATCACCGCATTCTAACATTAAACGCGGAAAAAACCAAATACATAGATTTCGATATTCGTTCTCCTAACTTTCCCAATGATCAAACCCTAAAAATGCACACTTATATATGCTAAAAAGATTCTAAGTGCAAATGTCATATGATCCAAAAAGTGGATTATGTCAAGTATCTAGGCATACTAATTCATTGCAATCATAGCTGGGAGCTTCAAATAGAATCGCTCACGAAGAGGACTAGAAAGTTGGTTTATGTCTTTCGTGAGCTGCGAAATGTGCATCCAAAGGCAACCTTGAGAATGGTTTACATGGCGTTATGCCAGGGTTTATTGGTTCACGGGTTAATTGGTTGGGGAGCCTGTACTAAGTCGGCTGTTGATACCCTTCTAAAGGCTCAGATGCTTTTACTGAGTAACAAAAAACGTTCCCGATGTAGTTCAGAGCAGTTGTTCAACGAATTTCATGTGCTTGACATAGGCAAATATTCATTAAACAGCTGCTGGTTCATTTTCATAAATTTAGAAAAGACCATACACAGCCAGCAAATAAAAACTACGAGGGCTTGGGAAGGTTTAAATTTTGAGATAGCTCGGGTAAAAACGGCATTCGCACAAAGGTAGGCTTGGTACATTGCACCCTGAATGTACAATAAATTAAGTAAACGCATTAAAATGTTAGATAACATCGAGAGTTTTAAAACTGCAATTAATAAATGGCTACTAGAGTTGGGGCGCTCTGGAAAGGAGAGGGAACTATCAATTGTGGTTTAATTTTGTTAATATATTTTATCGATGAATGAGTTTATCTGTTATGTTATTATTAATCCTTTATTATTATTATATTTTATTATATTGTGTATCCTTATTTATATACTTAAACTCTACCTAATATCTAATCTCCAGTAATAAACTTTTAATCTCGGCTCGCAACCTCAAATACGTATGTCTTAAATCGCACATCTAGGCACAGGCGTAAGACTAGTTAGATGTGTGACGTGCCTCGGGTTGCATGGGATGGGATGATTCAACTTGTCGCTTTATTAGAAAGCAATTCCTTTTCTACGTAACCTTTGAAAAGATAAGTATAATAGAATAAATAAATAAAATAAACAAATAAATGGAGTCTATTTTGAATCTCCATAAAATTATCTATGCTTGAATTGAAAAATAGCAAAAGTTATTCAAAATAACTGTTATTCTGATGTTAATATCTATTTTTTTAGACAGTAATCACTTTCATATTAAAGAGATTTTGAAAAAAACCATTAGACTTATTTAGTATATAAAAACGATTAAAGTTTTTTTTCTGGACTAATATATTTCAGAGAAATCGTGCAAGATTAAATCGCATTCGACTTGGGTCTCCTTAAATATGGAATCTTAAATTTCAGCATAGTAATAACAAAAACGAATAATAGAATGTAGCCAGACAATTATCTCGGCATTACTTTCTTTTTTGTAATATCATCACTGTATCGGTATAAAGTGATGATTTTATTTGTTAATAGGCAAGCGAATTAAAATAATACGAAATTCTCCTCTGCTAAGTGCATGGATCTACATGTTTAGTGAGAAAAATAAAAAAAAATAGGGAAAATGATAAAGGTTGTTATAAAAACATTACTATTTCTATGGAAAATTACTGTTAATAGGCTTGCTATGTTGTCGCTTTAAACTTTATGTCGGGCTTAACTCAAACCATTATTTTGTTACATCTTCGGTCATTTCAGTATTTTTTTTCAGATAATTGACTATCATTCAGATATAATAACTTAAATAGTTTCATATAGAGGTATTAGTAATCGTTATTCCGGATACTTATAAAGCTATTAAATATTTTTTCAAATGTTTTTCCTTGTTTTGGAGGTATTGTTTCTTTGTTTGATTTTTCATCATCTATTACTATACGAGTACTTTATTTATTATGGAAACTTTATCATATTTTTTTACTACATAATAAAATATTATATATTGTCGTATATAGTACAATATACTGTACTATAAATATACAATTAAGCATGTATGCAATATGCATTACACATACACACGCACACACACATACTCACACACGAATATATATACACACACCCTCCGATCATCTCCCTGACTCTCCCAGCAACCATACACATACATTTTCAAACATGCAAACCATTCTCAAGTCATATTTACTATGTTTTGTATTATAAATGACCACAAAATTACTAAAATTTACTTCAAATAAAATAAATATAACTGTGTAATTCACAGTAAATCCATAATCGGTATTGTATTTTAAACTTTGTAATCTTGTCTTATCGTATTGTGTGTTTTCCTTATTACCTATATATACATATATATAGATATATATATATTATATATATATATATATATATATATATATATATATATATATATATATATATATATATATATATATATATATATATATATATATATATATATATATATATATATATATATATATATATATATATATATATATATATATATATATATATATATATATATATATATATATATATATATATATATATATATATATATATATATATATATATATATATATATATATATATATATATATATATATATATATATATATATATATATATATATATATATATATATATATATATATATATATATATATATATATATATATATATATATATATATATATATATATATATATATATATATATATATATATATAATTGTAAATGTGTAAATTATTATTTTTTCAAATTGAAATTATGTTTATCACTAAATAAATGAAATGATAAAATAATGAAAGGGCACTTATCTGGTCTGTGGTGACCAGGAGTGACTCCACGCCTTCTTCTTCTCCTCACTCAGTGTTTGCTGGTGCTTCCTGCTGTGGCACTGCAGTGCACTGCTGTGGCAGTGCCACAGCAGGAAGCACCAGCAAACACTGAGTGAGGAGAAGAAGAAGGCGTGGAGTCACTCCTGGTCACCACAGACCAGATAAGTGCCCTTTCATTATTTTATCATTTCATTTATTTAGTGATAAACATAATTTCAATTTGAAAATATATATATATATATATATATATATATATATATATATATATATATATATATATATATATATATATATATATATATATATATATATATATATATATATATATATATATATATATATATATATATATATATATATATATATATATATATATATATATATATATATATATATATATATATATATACATATATATAATTTAAAAAAATAAGAAAAAAATGAATGAGCCAGTAAATGCTACGAGTACAAATAAGTCCACGTTACGTAGTTAGGTTTACACACGCAACGTAACGTAGGGTGTCAAGGTAACGTAAGCCTAATATTATTAAATCCTCTTTTAAGGTTGATATGTGCACCTACATCAAAAGTGTGCTGTCGACATACGAGTAGATTCAAAAAAAGCTTCTTGCGGCTTATGGATGGCCGCCCAAGTAATTGTAAATCTAAGTAACGAAAACTAATGAGGCCACTAATGATTTTTTACTTTAACTTAAATGGCCAATGAAAATAGGACCGGGACCGATCAAAATGACGTTGTAGCACGCTTGAGATTTAATGAATAATATCGCTCATTCTGCGGAATTTTATTACTAGTCCAATTTGGTCTAATTTAATGTCCGTGCGTGTTTAAGGCCAAGGTATTTTTAGAAAAGAGGAAACTAATATTATTATACGTACCTAAAAACATGTCTTTGTGTTACACCCAATGGCGGGCTAAGAAGGCACGTTTCAGAATTCGTTTATAATTCCATTAACGCAAATTTAAAAATTAATCATAAAAAGGTACTGGAAAGAAAAGCATACAAGGTTATATAAAAGCATTTTTAGGGTATCAGATTGCTCAATGCCATAGTACGTTTTGGCTACTCTTCTGTGGGGACATGCAAGTGGCGCTGATAGCATTGCTCGGTAAAACTAACAACAATTTATTTGGCAATCTACATTGTTAATAAAAGGTTATTTTTTATACTAGACTGATTGATTATAAAACCCCATTATTTAACCAATGATAACAAGAATATCATTAACTTATTAGTGACATCTATTGCATTTGTATATAGGCTGATTACATAAAAAATAATACGGAGAGGTTATAATGCCATCTATTAGACTATTTGAAAAAGGTGACACCTGTGCAGACAAGTAATGGCTCACTTCATCCACTTCATCCCCAGTTCTCGAAAATCGGACGTTTCGCAACTCTGGCTCGAATGCATGTAGTGCGTGCGCTTACTTCGTTAATCTACGCGGTGTTCTCAAACGTTAGCATCAACTTACTTATTTAGTACTTGTCCTAAATGGCAATACAAGTGCGTCACAGGTAGGTGGCATGCTAACGAGCTATTAACTAAATAGAAAAAAATAATTAGGTCAAAGTATGGCGGTGCTAAATCAAATAGTATCCTGGACTTGTGGCCACTCCTATGTGAAACACGATTATGTTATGATCAATTCATAACTCTGCTATAAGAGGCGTGTAAGATGTGTCATAACTTTGTTAACTGGCTCAGTATACTCGCACGCTTTCACGTGACTACAATTTGCCTTTAATTTCGGACATGCTACAATTCAGAAATATCTATATTTTATATTTTGACAACCGCGTCGAACTATGTCATTGCCAAATTTATTATTCATTACCCATTAAAGGGGAAGATGTAATTTTCATGTGATTTCAATTGATTTATTTATTGAGTGAATATATAGCAGTATATGTACAGTATGACCTCCGATAAAGTGCATAAAAAATAGGGGGAAACTAGACATCATTTCATCAATAGAAATAATATATTTAAAAAAAACCTGCAATTATAGTTAAGGACTGTATGTGTACAACTTTGATAACTTTTGAATTACTACATGTACATCCTTGAAATAAACATTATAATAATGTCTAGTATTATAATTGGTCTAGCATAGTTAACCTAGAGCAATACAAAATATTAGCTGTTAAAAAAAACTTAAAATAATATCAGAAGTTTGACTTTTTTTACGTTCTTTTTTTAAAAAGTGGGTTTACTCAAAATAATGGTCAAATAACCTCATTTATTCAGTACCGTTTTTAATTCCCTACTTCATGAGCTATCTGAAACAAATAAAAAATAGGATTCTAACTCAAACACTTCAGCTATAAATGGTTAAAAACAACTACTTACACGGAGCTTTCAACATCTACCTGACCGATACCCCGATTTGAGTTAATGAATGGAGTTTTGTTCTGAGATACAACGGGTAAATGGAAACACATAAGAGTAATAAAAAAGAACTATGTATTATACATACAATGTTCTACAAAAAGTATTATATATTTTTTTGTGTTATTGTAAATATAACCATACCTGTCCAAATATCGAGTAAGTAGTTGTCTAAATGTCCAAATGTCGAAATGTCAATAAATTAACATAAATATATCGTGTTTAGTGTCAAATGAAAGGTCTGATTGAGTACATTCCGGAAATATACATCTATTTATATGGATAAATACAGAAACAACAAATAATTCTTTAAAAAACTGTTATGAAAATAATCTATATAAATAAAAATATAAATAATAAAAATAACTGTGCGTTTGTATTAAGTCGTTAATCTCAGAAAGTTGACAAAACGTTGCATTGCAGCTGGATTGAGTCGTGTTTTAGAATAATTGATTAAAGAATCATACTAAGATTATAAACGCGAAAGTTTGTATGTATGTATGGATGTTTGTTACTCTTTCACGCAAAAACTACTGAATGGATTTTGATGAAGCTTTTCAATAATATAGCTTACACATCAGAATAACACATAGGCTATAATTTATAAAGATATATGGTTTTCTATCATCATTATCACAATTTTCCATCACCACGTGGGTGAAACCGCTGGGCGCAGCTAGTAATTTAAAAAAAAAGAATTTTCAATTATTTCATGTGACATTGCGTTAGAAGTATGCGGAAAACGCGAGGGTAACGTGCTCCATTTACAAATAACATTTAGAACGCTGCCAAATTTTAAAATTTCGAACGCCGCCGGTAAAGTCAAATGTAGCTACTCTAATCAATGATATAATTTTTCTCGCTTAGCATTTAAATGTTTTCGATCGCATTGTTAAATTAGATTTTCATTGACTTTCATTGAAAGTTTTTCATTGAAATTAGATTTTCAAGGAATAAAATAGGCCCCAAAACACTGCCCTGTGGCACGCCGTATTGCAGAGTTTTCATCTCGCTGGAAATATCAGCGATCGAAGTGATTATAGTCCTTTCAGTGATAGCGTCGCTATAAGTGATAGCGTCCTTTCAGATATATAGCTTTCAAACCATTTTAATTTTTATCTTTTACAGCTATGATCAGTAGACGTTTTAAGAGGATATCATGTGATATAGTATCGAACGCCTTGGATAAGTCGAGAAAGATAGCAAGGCATTTATCTCCCTTGTCGACGAGCTCTGTTACATTTTAAGCTATTGCATAGCTTTTATCGCGGGCCTGGGCCAGCGCGGCGACCGAATGAAGAAATTTTTTAACGAAAATTAATGATTTTAAACTGATATTTACGTCTAAACGAGTAATGCGTACGATTCGAAAAAAATATATGTTAAACAAGAACATTTTTCTAATATTCTTAGCTTTGAATATTTTAGATTTTATTTATATTACATAGTGTAATTAATTTGTGAAATTAGGTCTAACCGAACACAAAAACGACTACTACGCAAATACTATCTGGCGTATTATTATGAAACATGCACCATTTTAAAGATAATTTAATTATCTATCTTTTTATCTACGATTTTTTTCGAAATATCCGTTTTTTTGCTTTATCGAATAAAAAATTCGTGCACGGCGCTCTATAGGAAGACGTTTAAATTATTCCGAATCATTTGCTTTCGCAGCCGCAAATGATTCGGAATAATTTCAAAGTTTTCCGATAGAGCGCAGTTATCTGATATCAGAAAAAATAAAATAAATAAAATAAATCAATAATTATAATTGCATAAGTTGTTAAAAATGCTATGCAATAGCTTTACCGCGGCAGTCCCCGAGTGCCACAAGTAATTTTTCTTGTTACCACTGCAATGGCATCAGTCGTACCCATTTCCTGCCTAAAGCCATATTGGTTGGACGATAAAATGCTATTGATCCAGATATTCTACTAGCCTATTTTTAAGAACCATCTCAATAATTTTTGAGAGAGTACACAGTAGTAAAATGGGCCTATAATTATTTAGGTCTAATTTATCTCCGATTTTAAAAACAGGCACGAATTTTGCACATTTAAGTCATGTTGGAAATATTCCCAGTTTAAAAGTTAGATTTATTATAAAGGATATAGGTGAACTTAAGTAATCCGTCCCAATTTTATAGATATCACTATTTAGACCATCCATACCTGAGGAATGAGACTGATTTATTGAGGAGATGCTTTTACTAACCTCAATGGGCGATGTTGGGATTAAGAAAAACACAGAAGTTGGTATTCATCAGTAGAATTTTCTATCCTTCCTAGCGTTTTTTTTCTGACTAGTATTTTGTTTGCCAGCTCTGATCCTACACTGGATATTATAGGATGGCTGTTCATTTACTGAATGTTTTTACTTTCCCGACAGAGGGAAAGTATTTAAACGCGCAATTTTTTTTCGAGATGAAGACGGATATACATATACATTTGACACCTCCCCCTCTCGATACGATTAAGACCATTCCCAGAGTCTGTCTTTCTCTCTCTCTCTCTCTCTCTCTCTCTCTCTCTCTCTCTCTCTCTCTCTCTCTCTCTCTCTCTCTCTCTCTCTCTCTCTCTCTCTCTGTGTGTGTGTGTGTAAAGGCCCCTCTTCACAATTACTTCTCGCTTGTGTTGTTTGAACAATTCTCGCCTGTCTCCGATAATTTCGTTGTAACCGCGGCTTCGTTCGGGGCGGAGATCGGTGGTGGTAGGAGGACTTGTCTAATTGCCTGGAAAGACTTGAGGTGATACGAGTTTTTCGATTTTAACGTCTTAATCTTCTTCTTCTTATTTTCTGTCTCCGAGAATTTTGGTCTACCCGCGGCTTTGTTCAAGCTAAGGATCGACATTTTAATTTTAGCCTCTTAATATTCTTCTTCTCAATTTTCATCTCCGAGAATTTAGTTGTACCCGCGGTTTCGTTCGAGCTGAAGATCGACTTTCTCGTTTTTAACGTCCTAATCTTCTTCTCGAGTTTCGTTTCCGAGAATTTAGTTGTATCCGACCTTCTTGGTCAAATCGCTCTCGTTCGGGCACTCATAGATTTTTTATTAAATTTATGTTCAGATGAAATCAGTTTTTGGCCATTTGCCAAGAAAGTTCAGGGGTGACCAACCGATTTCAGCCTCGGAATAATCCGTAGTTACTTGACACAATCTCTATCGGGTGGGGAAAAGGGGGAGTACTCATGCGAAAGATCCATGCCCATTATGAAATGCCGAATTTGACACACATTTTCTAGGGAACAGAACAATGTTTTAACCCCACAATTAGGACCAAGGTACTCCTACAGCAGCCGGGACTGCACAAACGATAGGCAGTTCAAATAAACTATTCATCGAGTTCTCTCCGAAACACATCGACACTTTAGTCGACATCCAACAGAGTCAAAGCATGATGGCAGCAGCGCCCGCGGCAGTCATTATTATAACATGTTTCAATCAATAAATATATTAAATATAGCGAAGAAGGAAATAATTTAGTATTGCTATAAATGGTGATCCAGATGTGGTGTTAGTGAGTTCAACAGTTCATTTTAACTGTTGTATTGAACTACAACATCCGACAGTCTTATATCATATACCTACGTATTACGTAATCGACACCAAATACGTATATCGTAAATCGTAACCAAATTTATTTTCATGCTATTCATATTAAATCGTCAAAGTCTTATCGAAATTTTACTCGCATATAACACCCATTGGATAACAGTTTCAGCAGCTGCTCTACGTCAACTGAGTTAAATTGATATATATCCTTCTAGCCGTGTTCGGCCATAGCGACTGCATTGTAGATTCTAGTGACTTCTTTAGTCTTCTCAGAGTCCATTGTTCTGAAGCAGTCAAGTGCGCAGGCTATATTATAGTGCACAGGTGGGCGCGCGACCACGGGTGCACTCTCTCTTCCTCCCTCTTCTGAACCCGATGGAACGGAGACCGTTACGACCAGAGAAAAGTTTGGATGCAGATACAATAAAATAAATTAATTAATCGCCAACGCAGCAATGGCTGTCATTGTTAAATTGCAGAGCTATTTTTTCCGATTTAGTTCGTTTTTCCACACTGTTATTTATGAAATTGGTAGTTATGGCTTGTGGCGATGTTTAAGGTTTTTCTGGAGCTATTGTAGAGATGTCCGGTGACTTATTGGTAGTTGTTATAGTAGGCGGTGATGTAGAAGATGCATTGTGATGATGTAGAAGTTAAATTGATAACGATAACTTGATAAAGGTTTTCTCGAAATACCAAACATCTCGGTACTTATTGGTATTACTATTGGTTTTATAGTGTATACAATCAATGGTATTACGTTCAATGATTTTCAAGAAAATTTTACTAGGTAGTTAAGAAGTCTTAGTGTAGAAAGACGATGTCGGCTAGCCTTACAAAATGTAGTTAAAGGCGAACCCCACGCCGAGTTCTTTGACTATTACCAATAGCATGCACGTGCTAAATAACGACCTCCTTCGCGGTGACCATGCCAAGCGGGTTTCGTTGATCAAAAAACGCAGTATAGCAATAAAATAGTAGATGATTGAATGTATGACAAATACCAAACCACACTTTCCTGTCGATACCATTTGAAGCTAGCGCTACAGCAATGCATGCGATACTGGTATTAAATAGCGAAGCAAAGGTAGATTGCTGCTGTGTCATAGTCTATCGATGAAATAAATCAACGATACGTGTGGGAGAGTAGCTAAAGCTAAGAATGTGGGCGTTGCGTCGCACAAATCGGTTTTATAAATGAAGCACGACATTTTTCAATTGAGGAGTAAAGAACAAAGCCGGATAAATCCTAGTTTTAAAAAAAATATTATTGTGGCAATTTTTTACGCGAAAATGCCACTTTTCGGCGACCGATGCAATGCCGGATTATCCTAATAGCTGAAGTAGAGTTCGATAGGGGCTCCGCGATTCAGAGGGCGCTGCGCCCCACTCACCGTATATTACGAGTATATGCCGGAGAGCGTTGTTAAGGAGTAGTCGTTTTGTTCGATTATGTACTACAAGCATTTTATTTCTGTTTGTTGACGGAGTATTATTTCTATTGCTTTATCAGTTGGGAGTTCCAACAAAAATGCGCTGATGCAATAAAGGGTCTATTATACAGCTTTGCAGCGGTAAAACAACTCAACAAAGCAAATATTATCTATGACAATGATCAGAAGATAGAAAGTCTAAACAAGGCACATAACAAGGATGATGAAACTGGAAAGGAGAATATTAGTAACGCTGTGGGATACTACGGCGGATTCAAACGAGTAGTAAGTTTTTTAACTTCTTTGCAATCTTTTGACCAAGACTTGAGCACGGTATGACCAGGACTTGAGCATGCGCTTTTATTTAGAAATCGTATAAAATTGTCACCTACATATTAATATTTTTACTAACACTTTATAAGATAATTTCGAAAACATAATTCAGGTAATTGTTAAATTGAAATACTTTTGACTATTTTAAACTAGTAATCTAATTTTAATCCCATCTTTAATCTATTGTTTTAATGGTATTTCATGATTTCTTAAATATTTGTAAGTCCTAACTTTATATTTTTATTTTTTATTTTTTAAACAAAACCAAACGTAAGCAAAGGTATAATAATTTTCTGGTACGCCTGCCTTAGTACAGGCTTAGGCCTAGTTACGCGCCGTTGACGTAGTGATAAAGACGCTGCAGTGCGCTTTCTTTTTTGCTGCTGGTCTAAGAACGAATAATTTGTAACGCTGCAGTAACGTGTTGATCTCGTGCTTTACTTTAAATAAATAAATAAATAAGGAGTTTTAGAGGATCCATGTGAAATTCTCTATAATTTCATTGATTCATTGAGTCCATGTAGCAATCACACTAGTCAAAATATATATTAATTTTCATGCAAAGGAGTACTTAGTTTGATTTATCCGGTTTTGTTCTGTAACTCTTCAATTGATACGGATCTCTTGCAAGTTGTTGTGGACTAATTGCGTGGACTAATTAGCTAATTCATATAAAACTATAAATATAAATACAGTATTAACAACGACTAATATACATAGGGTATTTTATTTTACAATTCACTGTCAATGGTCTGCGATGTTGGCTGCAGTAGATCGCAAGTACACATCTGGTAAATGATGATGGCATGGCCAAACAAAGATGAATATGAATATAACATACTATATTTATAACGATAGATTAGCTTACTATCTGTTTATGAGGTTAAAAGGTATGACAGAATGACACGAAATAAGTTTGATAATAAATAGGTAATAATTTAAGAAACATACTTTTGATTGTGTACGTGGGGGGACCCAAAAGTAACCGGAATTTGGCTGCGGTGGGGAGGAAGGGCGGTGGAACCCACTGTTCGGTGTCCGTTACGGTCACTCCACCTGAGTCAGTGTGCGAAGTTATGTCGCTGTGGGTGCATCGGTTCGCCCGCTAGAGTTTTTTTCGTAAAACAACTTTTTCAATTTCGGCGAAAAAGTAATGGCAGATTGTCGAGAGCAGAGCGCGGCTGTGAAATTTTGTTTCTTGTTGGGGAAATCGGCCACGGAAACTATTGTAATGCTTAAGACTGCTTTTTGGGATGCTGCCTTAATTAAGTAAAACCAGAGTCTATGAATGGTTTTCACATTTTAAAAATGGAGAAATGTCAATTGAAGACCAACCCCGTTCAGGACCCCCTTCAACGGCAAGAAGTGACGAAAACATCGACAAAATCAATGCCCTCGTTCGCGAAGATTATCGCCGAACCATTGATCAACTCTATGAGATGTTTAGAATATCATGGAGTTCAATTCAGAGGATTTTATCCGAAGATTTGAACATAAGAAGGGTTGCAGCCAAATTTGTCCCTCGCTTTCTCACAGACGAGTAAAAGGAGCGTCGACTTCAGGCATGTTTTGAGCTTCAAAATCAGTTCAAAGAGAACCCTGTTTTTTTTCCAAGGTTATTACTGGTGATGAATCGTGGTGCTATGGATACGACCCCGAAACAACGCTGCAATCAAGCCAGTGGAAGACAAGTGGCTCTCCTCGTCCCAAAAAAGCTCGCCAAGTGAAGTCAAACATCAAGACAATGCTCATTTGTTTCTTCGTTGCAGAGGTGTTTTCCACATGGAGTTTGTTCCCTCCAGTCTAACTGTCAACAAGGAGTTCTACTAGGAGGTTTAGAAAATATTAAGGGAGTGTATCCGGAAAAAAGGGGAGATCTTTGACGTACATGCGACTGGTTCTTCCATCGTGATAACGCGCCGGCCCACACTGCCCTCTCCGTAAAGCAGTTTTTGACCAAATACGGCATGACACTGATTGTCCACCCCCCCTACTCACCGGATCTAGCCCCCTGTGATTTCTTTTTGTTCCCCAGACTCAAAAGGGACATGAAAAGAATGCGTTTTACCACTGTGGAGGAGGTAAAACAAAAATCGCCGAAAGGCATAAAGAGCATCGCGATAAGTGAATTCAGAAACTGTTTTGAACAATGGAATGATCGTTTGAAGAAATGCGTTGTGGTCAATGGAGATTACTTTGAAGGTGATCAAAATTTGGTGTAAAAATATTAAGAAATAAAGACTTTATGACGGATTTCCTGTTTCTTTTGGGTCCCCCCACGTATATGGGAAGTCTCGATATACGACTTTTGCCTCGATCCATTTACGTATAACCCGAGTTTTATTTGCCGCAAGAAAAAAATCTCCCTATTTATTATAGGTATAGATGACTCACGTTTTTGACGCTTCCTCGCTGCGTCGCTGTCTTACTGGCAATAGGTGATACTATCTGGCGTGGCGGTTGATGACTGATAGGCGGATTTGCCGGCGGCTTTGGCTGCGGCTTTGCCTGCGGCTTTGAAGGCTTCGCCTGCGGCGCTGGCGCCGGCGCACGCACCGGCGTTCTGGCGCCGCTCGTAGCGACTTTTGGAAGACACGAAGGCGCTTGCGTGCGTGTATTTGTGACAGGCATTGGATTCAGTGGTTTTTGAACTGCGGAAATAAATATTTTTAGCAATAATCCTTTCAAGATTGAAATTGCGTGCGTCTGACAGTGACCCGCACTGACAAAAATCCAGGCCAGAATGACTACTATCACAAATAGCGATGGGTGAAAACAAAGAATGCAGCAAAAAGGGTCCGTATTTACATAAAATATTTATTATTTTATATATTTTTGTTACAGTGGGTATTGACAGGAAAGAGCGTTTAGGATAGAAGTCATTGTATTAAAAAAACAAAATTTGAATTGATTAGTTGTACTATCCAGCATTATCCCGTATTAATTTTACGCTTATTAGCAAGCCCATTATTCCTAAAGATATTTAATCACGTAGCCGCGAAAAACAGCAGTTTTTAAACATAAATATCTTTGAAATGAGCATGTCTTTAATAAAAAAAAACACATGTTATTCTATTCTTCATAGTCGCACTTTTTTTTTCTTTTAGGACATTAAATGTTATTTTTATGACTCGAATATACTGTGTTTCGTCATCATGCATTTACAGAATGCATACAAAATGCATACAAAAGGAGATAATAGATACTGCTTACTAAACTTGGCTGATATCTCTGAAGATCTCGCGAAGGGGAAAAGGCATAATTTTTCTAAAATCCTGTTTTTTATCTCGCATAATACCACATAATACTACAGATTAGCGTAAGAATACATGTTATAACGATTATAATGAAGAAATAATTTTAGTCGCCCAGAAAATGTCGTATAGGAGATGACGTCACCATGTTGTCATTCTCTGTCGGTTTTCATTTTTGATATGAACAAGAGTGCGGAGTGATAACTATCGATTCGAAAATAAATTTGATTTACAATACCACAATAATGCAAAGCATAGCGACGTGTTCAGAAATCCAAAGTAAAAAAAATCCAATGAGAAAATGTGGTTTTGTAATTAAATTGCAGAGATTACGCCGCGTCAGACTTCATCGCTACATGCTCCGACATGTTTGTTGGTATTTCCTTGTACATTTTTTTTAGTGTGAATGATTGCAGCAATGTGCGTCTAAAAGGTAATAAATATTTTGTCTTTTACTAAATATTGTTGTCTATTTGCTGTACCACCTGTGCCGTTGTCAATTGCATTCTAGTGCAGTTTAAGAAACGGAGTACGCGGAATATTATTACGTGAATATAAAGTAAAAATGCGTTTACTTATTGGAATATATTTCATATTTCATGCTTATCGAATATGTTAGAAAAAAAACACAAAATAAGTGTTCATATTGTTCGGATTAGACTGCTTTCAGTTTATACTGCTTAATTAATCAATTTAGATTGATAATCATTAACCGTTAAATTTGCCCCGAAAATGCACCATTTTAGGCTCGTCCGCCATGATAGTGCAGACACAGAGCTTAGCGTCCATCCGACAAAATCTATTTAGGATACAAAAACGAAATACTAAAACGTCAGTTGAATATTTGTCACGAGATATTAGTGTGATTTTTGAGCTTGAATTAGGCGTGAAAAAAATATCGTTATGTTTTGCGTGAAAACGTCTTTGGTGGTGCATAACTTTTCAATCGACGACTTTTTTTTCTGCTTAGTTCACATTTTAGAATACCTCAAGTCCTACACAAGAATCTTTTTTGTAACCCTTTCCGTTGCAGAGTTATGGCTGATTATTTCGCGCTGAGTGAATTTCGTCTCCTATTTTAACCCCCCACCCCATCCTCGCTCTGACGTAAGCACACAAACATCCAAGTTGAACACGCTTCGCAACGGAATATACACGCCACTTCGCGCCGCAGCCCTCGGACCACGAGATATACGTCAATATTTGCAGACAACAAAAGCGTCACACTGACCTGTTGATGTTCTTAGTGTTGGGCCAACATTGTTTCTTTTGATCGATGTCGTTGACACTGGGACGGGTATAGATTTCTTAATGGTCGGATTCCGCATCATTTTGAATCTGTAAAACAGATTTTTGTTAGGTAAAAAAAAACATATGCTGTCACTGGGTATATAAAAGAAAACGCCACTTTCGAAACCATCTCAAATGACATTGAAAAAATCGCTCTAAACACGACGAAGAGAGATCATCTCGTAACATTGGAAGGAAGTAATGACAAAAATCCTTTTAAATTATTGACTGAGCTGTCTTACAGCCTAAAAAGGTCACATAAAACCAACGTGTACCTTAATGAGGTTTTACATAGTAATTATCTCAGAGGGATGGAAATAAATCGTAATTTTGAGTGTTATTCCAAGTTATTCCAACACTGTACCTTCATCAAAATCCTAGGAATTTTTCAAAATAAACCATGAGCTGAATTAATCTGTCAAAATAATATACACAGCATACAGGTCACCGAGTACAGAACGGAATACCTAGGCTATACTGAAAATAAAAACCTACCAGTTTATTATGATAATTTAAAAATACCAAAATATCACATGCTATTAACGAAGATTAAGACAAAGATATTCCAGTTTACGAAACACGACGTTCTACGAGTACTTACCAACCGACAAATCAGCAAAGGTCGATTTTTTTCGTTTAAAGCGATACTATAAATGAAAAGAAAATTGTGCATGAAAGTCAAAATTTAATTATACTCATCCTAAATATTCAATGCTTGAACACAGGCCGTTATGAATTAGAGGTTTATTTAAATGAAGAAAAGGAAATTAGTATAGATTATCTTTGTGAACACTGGGTCTCCGAGGGATGCGAGCTCCAGAGCGTCCATAATGACTTTAATTTAGCAACTAAATACTGTCGAAGAACTTACTCACACGGTGGAGTTGCAATATACATAAATAAGAATATACCATACGAAGACATCACTTTGCAATACAGTATTTTCGAAAATATTTCAATAGAGCGACATTTTGAGTGTTGCGGAATTAAGTTAAAATCAAACGAGTTAATAATATTGTGTATTTATAAGATACCAAACGGTGACTTTTTGTTGAAATATTTTTTAACAAAAAAGCGATTATACCGCCTAAAGTGGGCACTCTCGTGTATACAAATAGTTAAAAAATTGGCGCGCTTTCGTACCGCGTGGGTAAAACCCGCGCCCTTCCGACCTTGCGGCAGTAACCCGATTCGCCTGCGAGCACGCGTTTAGAAGCTTCCCTAAAAAAAAATCATCGGATTTTTAAACAAAATTGCTAGGTATGTTACTTGTGTTTACTCTATTTTTGTGTATTCAATGTTATTATCTCAAATTATTAGTTATTGAGGGTTTATCTAACCGTTATTTGGTTGTATTTACATTTACTTGTCACAAACTTTTGAGGTTAGTTCTTGATGGCTAGTTGAGGTTAGTTCTTGAAAAACATGCCGACTTTAGGCCCCTCTTCGGGTAAAACAGGCATTCATGGGAGTTTAATACTTTGACTAATATTTTTTGTTTTCAGCTTTTTAACCTTTTTTAACCAAACTTTATTGAAACGCCTGAAATCAAGCTTATCAAGGTAAACAAAATGGTAGTGTCACCCCAAGATTTTCCCGGTAAGTAGCCAAGGACTGATTTATTTTGGTTGGGTTCCATTGTAATTGCCTCGTTTAAAGTTCCTCGTGTAAGCTCTAGTTACGCCCAAAACTCTATTTATGTACCGCTTCATGACTACATGCAACGAACGTTTTCAATATATCGACATATTTCACATGAGCCAAGCTAAGTTCAGCGAGGCTCTACGTAGCTTACTTGGGGCGACTACGAAATAGGTTTACACTCGTAATATACATATATGAAGAGTTAGAAAACGAACAGATGGAAAATGAGACATAGCAATAGACTATGATTTAAATACCTATATTCTATCATATATCCCATCCCTATTTTTTTCTATCCTAGTTATAGCTCCATAGAAATTTAATTTAATTTAATTCAGTTCAATTTTAATAAATATTGAATAAGAAAATAATGTAAGACAGGAAACACTCAATCGGCCAGTAAAATATTGTAATATAATAATTAATGGAGCGCTGTGTTTCCCGACGATCAAATAAATAAATAAATTATTGTCTCTGGGGGGGGGGGGGGGGGTGCTCAAAATTGATATTTGAGTCTTAACATCGAAAAACATATTAGGCGCTAAATATTTCATTTTCCTCCTAGACGATTTGTGGGCCGGGAAAGTAATAATATTCTGTAGGGCATTCCTAATAAAATGATTATACAAGATGGCGCAAAATTAATCAAATGGCGCAAAATTCATATTTTTTTGCAAATGGCGTCGTACGTCAATCATATTTGACATTTATTGTCAATTAGACGGCTGAGCGTAGAATATCACTCAAAATCACTTCTTTTATTTAGTAAAAAAGTTATTCAAAAACATAATTGGATGATTAATTTTGAGCCACCTTGTACCTTTCTCGATGCCCTCTTTGGGTCGCCTTCGCCTTCGCCTTCAACTGTTTGTCTGTCTATATCTGACTTCACAAACTCTTTCGCCAGTGTGTTTTATTCTTCTCATTAATTAATGAAAGTTTGTTAGAGCCTCAGCAATGACAGGATTAAATGAAGACGTTTTTCAGCGCCTCTTCGCAAATATTTTTTTCTTCTTTCAAAAGGTATCCAAATTCGAAAAAAGTGGAAGTCATTTGGAGCAAGGTCGGAGGGCGAGAGTGAGAGGGGGGGAGAGTGTCAAGACGCGAATGTGTGGAAACAGTGGCGAAGAGCGCAGCCCGCAAGACCAAGACGAGCTTCTTCGACATTGTTCGTTGCAACACTGCACTAGTAATGCGATAAAATAGATTAAACCGAAACAGGACCTTATAATCGAAAAAAGGGCAAATTTTCAACATTTGCATGATTGCATTGCACACACGAAAATAATAGGGCTATAACAAAAGAAAAAGACATATGAATAACAGATTTAGAAAAAGGAGTAGTGAAGATATAAATTAAAAATATTTCGAATTTATGATTCCTACTCGAACTGAGGTTATCAAAGGTCGTCATGGTCAGCACGAAAAAAAATTACAATGGTAATGATTTAAATAATTTCATATACAGAATGTTTCATATAAAGTCCTTGGGCTGTAACCCCATCATGAAAAATAACATGCCGTGATGATTAAAAGAGTAAAATACGTCCTAATAATAAAATAATTAGCATAGATATGTTAAATAAAGTATTATGAATAAATAAGGAGTAAGGAGAAAGACTATGTGAGATGCGGTTAGTTAATTATTCATTTAACTAAAATACAGCAAGAAATTAAACATCATTTATAAACTTAGTTTAAATTATTGCTGTGTTTTAGTTAAATGGTATTTTATTTGATGTTTTTCAATTGTAATTTGTAACATATTTGTGTAAATTGCTTAAATAAAAAAATAAAAAAAAGTAATTATATGTCAGTCAAATAAGCGAACGTAGCTATGTATTATTAAATATAGAAAACGGAATAAGGCGCGCTATTCTTAGATAGATTTAGCACAGCCAATTGAGAAAAGATATGTAAAGACAACCCCTCGAAGGAAGCACTAAACGGGCCACCTTAATGACTATTGACAATTATCTTACAGACGGCCGGCTTTCATTGTTATGGCAGTACTCAGGCGGTCACCCAGCCAAGTACTGTCCATACTCGCCACTGACGGTATTCAGTTTTTCAACGCGGCTACGGACGTTACAACATGGCTAAGGACGTTACAACTTTATATTATGCCTCCATGTACTTACGAAGTCGCTATTAGCGATATCCAGCATAATATTTTGTACATATTTATTATTTGTACAACAAAGATAAAACAAATGCACGTACGAGACAGTACATGCATTGTATTTAGAGGAGGGGTCCGTTTATGTGCGCACTTCCCCGCGCGATAAGCCAGCAGGCTATATTGCTGCGTCGGTATTCATTGTATGCAAAAATGTGATGAAAATAAATAAAAAGAATGTTTTTTCATTCATAGTTGAAGTCTCTATTTTGTAATAAATATTATATAATCACGAAGTACCTATATAATATTTAAAGAACCAGGTAAAATTTCATAGCTTCAGCTGCGTTATTCCATGAATTGCACAAAATAGCCTTCCACAGCACAGAATACCTAATAATAAGCATTCCACGAGGATAATTGCCAAAGGGGATAATTGCCAAAGAGTCCGCGTCAATTCGGATAGCCCAAAGCTAATGAGCGATTCGAACCGTGACATACGACCATCTCGTTGGAACATTGTTGGAACGCTATTAACGAATATTTCATCTGAACCGTCTGAAAATCGTCTTCGGAAATATTGAGCTATTTTATAGGCTGAACCGTCTGAACTGTATGAACATCGTGGTCGGAAAGATTGTGCTACGAGTATTTAATAGGCTTAATTCTTCGCAGGGTACATATAAATATACTTTCGAATACAACTGTCTATGCAAAGATTTTTAATACGAAAATTAATCCGATCGAGTGCGAGTTTGACTCACATGTCGAGGGCTTCGTCACTTCCCACAGAGGTTTTTGCTATATATATATTATATCTACACTCCTTCATTTGCTTGAGAATAAAATGAATTCGAAAAATTATAGTTGAAAATGTTATTTGTTTTCACGGTTTAGGTTTTTCAAGTTTACATTTTTAAATTCAACTTTATGGCCGAATAGATTTTATTAATATGTATGAATGTAATTAAATTATTTACCAAAAATACTATCCATTGATATAACATTACTGTTTATTTTTTTTAAATTTCGCGGACATACGCTATAGGTAGCAAGTGGTGACCTCCGTCAAACATAGGTGCCTCGCAGTATGTCGTAGGCGCCTCGTGGCACACCTGATCTCTTTAGGAGGCACCCCAGGGTGCCGCGGCACACAGTTTGTAAACGTGCAACTCGTAAAGATTTTATTCTATTATTAATCGATAGCATAAAATTGACATAAATCGAAGTGAACTCTCGGCAAGTGATTCCAACTCGCACTCGACCGTTGCTTTTCTTATTATAAATATTTCCATAAAAAGTTTATGTTCGAATGTAGTAAGAAGGTGCTTTCTTGCAACTTTTTTTAGGTAATGAAGAAGCTGGGAATATGGAGTTTGCGAGACAGACCAGCGTTTCTCTCCCTTATCAATCAGCTTTTGCCCAAACGACTCTACGTTTTTATTTATCGTCGCAAGGCGTGGCGCTCAGCGATGTGCTTCTTCTACCTACTTATTCCTAATAGCATTGATTATATATTAGAGTGCTCAAGTTCGTACTCAGATTTGGCAACCAGGATTTTACTACGAACCGAAACGTGTAAATGGTACTCATATATTGCATTCAATTAATGCATTCCATAGACACGAATTGTCCATTATCAGCAGTCAGCCTAATCAATGCCGATCTTGAAAGGTTATCCGCTTGGTCCTATAAACATGGCTTACAAATCAACCCTTCGAAGTCATGTTTTATGATTATTGGGTCGAAACAGGGCAGGACTAAAATTGCTAACTATGGCTCTCTTCCTATAATGGTGGACAATTTGCCAATACCACTGGTCACTACGGCTAAAAATCTGGGTATTCTATTTGATGGAAAATTACGGTTTGAGGAACATGTCAGCAAAAGCGTTGGGTGGGGTTTCTCACGTCTAAAGGCCTTATACAGAATTCGGGAGTACCTCAGCGTCAGAATCAGAATACTACTTGTAAATGCCCTTATATTGTCTATAATGGACTATGGCGACTGTGTGTACGGCCCCTGTCTATATAGGAAGACTGAGCGGAGACTTCAGAGACTGCAAAATGCCTGCGCAAGATTTTGCTTTAGGATTCCTCCACGTCATCATGTGTCACCATTCCTTGCGAAAGCTTCCATGTTGAATATGAGTAAAAGAAGGCAGCTCCATCTTGCGACCCTTGTACTCAAGGTAGTACGCAATAAACAGCCGCGATATCTTTACTCGATTATGACGTGGTCCCGTAACCGGCATGTCCATTCAACACGGGCACGTGAACAACTTGCTATAATACCCAAGCACAAAACTACACATTTCCAGTGCAGCTTTTCGTATTATTCTGCGGTTGTATGGAATCGGTTGGGAATGGCTTTGCGATCGAAATCAATTGCAGTATTTAAGGACCACTTTAAAAGTTTATTATTAAAGGAAGATATTTAGATGTCATAATTTGATTTTATTTTAAAATAACTATTGCTAATTGGATTATTACTATTGTCTTCGTTTATTTATTAATGTGTAACCTGATTATTTAATGTCAAATATTTTGATTTTGATTATTTTTGATTTATTATATGTAGATTATTAAATTTATGTAATTACGTTATTTTCTTTTAATATCATTTGAGGTTAAATATCTTGATTTTGATTATTTAGATTTGTGTATTTATTTGATTATGATTATTTGGATTTTTTGTTTTAAGATTTATTTGATTTGGTTATTTTATTTTAAAAATCATATACCTATGTATCAATAATTAATAGGTGTGTCCTGAAAACCAGGATAAGAGATATCCTGAGGTTACCCCTAATTTGCAGCGTTTGTAGCTTTATTTCATAGTCTTCGTCTATTTATAGTTTTAATTTTTAATCTGTGTGTTCTTGTTTTTTTTTTGTATATGTTTTTTATAACAGCTGCAAATAAATAAATAAATAAATAAAAATAAATAAATAAATATCGAAAAAAATATTAATCCTCTATTATTAGGTTCAATTTGGTGACTTTAAAGGTATAAAAGTATAGCGGTGTATTGTAGATGGCATTTTAAACACATTATAATATATTAATAAACATTAAAAAAAAATCACAGCTGTTATTATTTTAATAAGTATTATTACATTAAGATATCAATTTGGTATACAGGTTTCAATACGTAATAATTACTTACTTAAAGTTGTAAGAGACAAATGGATAGCATTCTACCTCTCCATGTGATGGAGAGGTTTTTTTACGTGATGTAATCAGATAATTTAAAAAATGCGATAGATGGCACAAAGAAATCAATGTTATCATTGGTTAAATTATTAGGTTTTTATAATCAATCAGGCCTTTATAAAAAACATTCATTATCAATATTATTATAGATGATTAGATAAATTGCTATTAGTTTGGCCGTCAATACTATCACCGCCACCTGTATTTCGCTGGCATAGAAGGTCTGACAAATCGTACTATGGAGTTGAGTAATCCAATAACATGTATAATCAATGCTAATAGTGACAACCGTAAAGGCGCATTAATATTTAGACAATACCACGCCACGTTATGCGACGTAACGGCGATCTGGCAGCATCATTTGTACTACATGACGACACATAACGTAAGTTGATTATGATTCTACACATAGTTTATCCATATAAAATTTATTAGAAATGCTGCGGCCATATTGCAATTCCGTGGCGTGACGTTGCGTAGGCTAAAAAAGGAACCACAGACATGACGAATTAGTATAAGATCCCACCGTAAATTTGTGCACCTATAAGTTATTTCATCGAAATGTGATTTAAATGGAAGTTTACACATAGGACTATAATATGCCATAGGGTTGCCTAGCAAAATCTTGTCACTAATACAAAAAATAAAATAAAATGACAAAACAAATAAAAAAAACCACCAAGTTGACAACACTGCTTTATGCGAGCGAGATACATGGCACGGCGACAACGGACCTCTCGGGCTATGAATGCATGCATGCAATGCACGGAGTAACGCACACATTGCTTCTCGCTCGCTGCTTCAATTAAAACGCCGGCAACTCCCACTTGTGACAGGTTTTACATAGACCACTCTATTACTTAATAGCGTTAAGGAAGATAGTAGCTCCATTTTGGTGTAAAAATCAAGTTAATCTTACCTATCTTGATAGGTGAATTAATCGATGAAAAATAACCTCTTTTCACCTGGAAACCCAGGGGCTGTGACAGGTTGAGGGGTGGAAACCTACTTTTTTCAACTCTTTAGATCGCTATCTTTACGATAACACTTCATTTTCCGACCAAGCAAATAGGTGCATTTTGTATTATATTTATCAATTTTCTTTCTTTTTTTTGTGACAAGATTTTGCTAGGAAACCCTGCGGCATATTATAGCCCTGTGTGTAAACTTCCATTTGAAATACATTTCGATGAAATAACTGATAGGTGCAAATATTTACGGTGGGATCTTATACTAAATGCGGAGATACAGTGGCGGGGGGTAGCAAGCGCCACAACGGAGCTGAACAGCTGTAGTGATTAATAAACTGTGGCATCACATAGACGATCGATGGAGCTTGTACTCAGCTGACCTACCTACTTAAGTGTGTAATAGATACGTAAGTATACTAGGTACTTATGCGATAGGAAAACTAATGAATAGGTGAAATTGACTAGCCTATTCAACTCCGTTTACGTATAGAGGGTAATTATTAATTTAACCCAGAAAAGCAAGCGCCAAAGGGCGTGTGAAACATTCACAATTGTTTGTCAATGAGTCACGACTTATATGATTCTTGTAAGAGGCAAATAATGAATAATCTAAAGGAAATATAAATCTCTAGGAAATATAAACCGAGGGCCAAATAAATTATATGGATTTCGGAATGAAGCATAGCAGTAAGCCGGCCTTGAGTCAAGGCTACATTGAAAACTTAAACATCCAGCACACCTCCAAGAAAAAGGCACAAGTCAAAAATACTAAAGTGTTCAGAAGAGACGAATAAACATTGCACACTTAAATTTTATTGATGACTTCAATATTAAACATCATTTAGCAAAACAATCTTATTTTATATTATCTGCATCAAATGTAGGTATTAAATTTTGTGACAGTATAAATTTAGACTCCTACAAACTACTCTTTTTTAAAAATACATGGTTTCCTTGTTTCGATACGATTTATGAAAGTTTTCTGCGATCACTGTATGACGATTTATGACCGTTTTCTGCTTTCATTTTTTACACTCTATTAATAATTATATCTACATTATAATACTAATAAAATGTAGCATATCCATGACGCATTTTTATCTTTTAACTGAAGTTTAAAACGACCTAACTATGTACCGCGGCACCCTGTGGTGTCACGTAGAGAGATCAGGAGTACCGCGAGACGACTATGATCCTCCCCTCGCCCTTCTCGCCCCCCGACTACTCAGAACATCTGAATATTCGTGCACGTCATCTATCTCATATTCGGGCATGTCATATATCTCGCCGTCGCGTCGTCGGAAAGTCTCAATAGTGTTGCTGTATAGTTGCAAGTAGTGTGATAAAGCTGTACTCACTCCATTTCCTAAAAAATAATTGATTTTTGACGAAAGAACCGACATAAAGCGGTGATGCCGGAAATACGAAGACATTTACTTGGATTGTGACTTAAATAGAAGTCAATGATGTCATTCGAGAGCATCGACCCAAGTATGTTCAGGCGGAACCTTAAAAGAAAGTATCTTAACATGGTAGACAAACCATGTGAATATTTAGGCAGAAAAATGAAATATTTGCATCAAAGAAATCATGTTTTTCTTATAGCAAGCGTCAGTACTATAAAATGCTTCGATGGCCATTACGTTATGTAGCCACGACTTATAATCGATGAACAAGAAGCGGTCCAATATCCTGTCGAACTCCTTCACTCTTTTAATCTGTCCGACATTTCTAATCATTCGTTACGATTGAATGTTGGAGCACCGATAATTTTGCTGTGAAACACATAAAACAAAAACACGCTTCTGGACATCGATTAACTACAAAACTACATATTAGATGCGACTATTTTAGCTGTTTGCTGGACAAAATGTCCAAATTCTAAGGATACCTTACATTCTACGTATACATTATTTCTAAGGATACATAATATATTTTCCTTTCGAATTTAAAAGCCTATAGACTTTCATTTGCAATTACACTGAACAAAACCCTAGCACAGGTTGAGAATAACGCTGAAGGTAGAAGGCGTTGATCTCCGTCAACCGAGTTTTTTTTACCGCCATCTATGTATGTAGCATGTTTGCGTGTAAACAGTACCAGCAGAAATATTTACTATCTTGCTCCAGCTGCCACGACGACAAAGAAGCTCTTCGATTACCAATCAGTTACATGAATACCAGCGAAATTTTCATATTCTATACCTTCTTGTAGGTAATGTATCGAAATGCTTTAATACTAACCACTCCTGAGCTATTCGTGCTCGTAAGGCCATGTACCTACCGCCTATTTTAAAACTACGGCTCACCATCGCTTAAAGCAGTGTAAATATATATGAGTATAACATCCGCCCCAATTAGTATCTTATTTGTCCGATGTAATATATATATATATATATATATATATATATATATATATATATATATATATATATATATATATATATATATATATATATATATATATATATATATATATATATATATATATATATATATATATATATATATATATATATATGTATATATATATATATATATATATATATATATATATATGATTGTAAATGTGTAAATTATAATTTTTTCAAATTGAAATTATGTTTATTACTAAATAAATGAAATGATAAAATAATGAAAGGGCACTTATCTGGTCTGTGGTGACCAGGACCAGGATGTGGTGATTGCAACATAATTAAAATTAGGTAATATTTTAATATTTGATTGTAAATGTGTAAATTATTATTTTTTCAAATTGAAATTATGTTTATTACTAAATAAATGAAATGATAAAATAATGAAAGGGCACTTATCTGGTCTGTGGTGACCAGGAGTGACTCCACGCCTTATTCTTCTCTTCCTTCAGCGCTTGCTAGGTGTTTCCTGCTGTGGTATTGGAACTTGATTAAAATGGTAGCGGCAACACAACAATGCGAGACGAGAATGAATGCTGGAAAATAATAGGCGATTAGTGTTTCTTAAATATTAATGATTGTTATAAAATGTATATCAATATTTCGGCTCAGCCGTCGTCAAGATATGTGACATTTCTGAAATCGAACAATTCGTTGAAAATTTAAATTCAAGGAATCGAACAAAAAGAAATGGATTAATAATATTTTACACGATTTAGTTAAGGTACCATAACCAACCGTGCAAAACGTTATTTTAAATGAATGATTATAAATTAAAATAAAAAGCATTTGATGATTATGATAATATGATAAACCTTATTAATTTTGCCTATTGAGACCGGAACCTTTGCAAGCGCCTAAAATATAAATATAAGCTAATTCCCAAGATTTGACGTCCCTTTCCTTTGCATTATCACCCAGGCATTTTATTATTTTAACTTTAAAACATTGATCAAAAGATAAATTATGCGCCCTGGCATGTAAAGATATTGGGAGTTGGCTTTCATTTCCTACACTAGCCCTATGATTATTTAGTCTAATATTAAGTGGTGTTGTTGTTTCACCGATATAAAAGTTGTTTCACTCATACCATTTCTAAATCACAAATTACTTTCTTAGATGTTGATTTAACAATTTCCGAAGGTAAAATTAAAACCGCGATTCATATAAAACCTACAAATAAAGAACAGTATTTACACTTTGATAGCTGTCATCCATTTCACACCAAGAGATCCATTCCCTATTCAATGTCCATTCGCGGACACCGTTTAGTTAACAACAAAGAAAATTTAGATAAATATCTCAATAATCTAAAGCAATCTCTTCTTGAAAGAAAATACCCTGCTCCTCTATTGGATAAACATATTCTAAACTCTGAAGTAAAATATATACCAAAACCTAAAATTACTTCAAATAAAAATAAAAATAATAATAATAATAAAATCTTCCTTAGCACCACTTATTTTCCTGGTGCTGAGAAACTGCGAGATATATTATCAGATTTATTCCCCATCATTTCTAATGATGCATCCACTAAGGATCTCTTAGATTCACCGCCAATTTTATCTTTCCGCAGACCACCTAATATTAGATCAATATTAAACAAAACAAAAAATAATCAAAATTTCTCTATTGGTAATAATACTTTTGGCCTTCAACCTTGCGATCGTCCACGTTGTAAAACTTGTCCTTTGTTAGATCTAAGTCCTTTTTTTACCAGTCCAAATACTACTAATAGTTATAGGGTTCCCTTTCATTGCAGTTGTATTTCAAAAAATATAGTATATCAACTTCTGTGCAGGACTTGTGATGCCTTTTATATCGGTGAAACAACAACACCACTTAATATTAGACTAAATAATCATAGGGCTAGTGTAGGAAATGAAAGCCAACTCCCAATATCTTTACATGCCAGGGCGCATAATTTATCTTTTGATCAATGTTTTAAAGTTAAAATAATAAAATGCCTGGGTGATAATGCAAAGGAAAGGGACGTCAAATCTTGGGAATTAGCTTATATTTATATTTTAGGCGCTTGCAAAGGTTCCGGTCTCAATAGGCAAAATTAATAAGGTTTATCATATTATCATAATCATCAAATGCTTTTTATTTTAATTTATAATCATTCATTTAAAATAACGTTTTGCACGGTTGGTTATGGTACCTTAACTAAATCGTGTAAAATATTATTAATCCATTTCTTTTTGTTCGATTCCTTGAATTTAAATTTTCAACGAATTGTTCGATTTCAGAAATGTCACATATCTTGACGACGGCTGAGCCGAAATATTGATATACATTTTATAACAATCATTAATATTTAAGAAACACTAATCGCCTATTATTTTCCAGCATTCATTCTCGTCTCGCATTGTTGTGTTGCCGCTACCATTTTAATCAAGTTCCAATACCACAGCAGGAAACACCTAGCAAGCGCTGAAGGAAGAGAAGAATAAGGCGTGGAGTCACTCCTGGTCACCACAGACCAGATAAGTGCCCTTTCATTATTTTATCATTTCATTTATTTAGTAATAAACATAATTTCAATTTGAAAATATATATATATATATATATATATATATATATATATATATATATATATATATATATATATATATATATATATATATATATATATATATATATATATATATATATATATATATATATATATATATATATATATATATATATATATATATATATATATATATATATATATATATATATATATATATATATATATATATATATATATATATATATATATATATATTACATCGGACAAATAAGATACTAATTGGGGCGGATGTTATACTCATATATATTTACACTGCTTTAAGCGATGGTGAGCCGTAGTTTTAAAATAGGCGGTAGGTACATGGCATCATATCAATAGTAAAATCGCAGATGCTCAGGGTGCGGCCAGATTGTATACAGATTGTATACAGACACAATAATGAAGTTACGTGATTTCTAATTATCTAGATATAATATGTATATCTATGTATAATATATATATATATATATATATATATATATATATATATATATATATATATATATATATATATATATATATATATATATATATATATATATATATATATATATATATATATATATATATATATATATATATATATATATATATATATATATATATATATATATATATATATATATCAGCAAAAAAATAATAAACAAACAAATTTTAAGGACACGAGGACATTGACGCGGGAGAAGCCGCGATTATAGTTTGTAACATATATTATTTTATAATTTCTCTTAGAACCCTGCCCAATAATTACAGCCTAATGGCGGGAAATCTCACTCCGACCGCGTCCTCGCAAGGAAAGTAACATAAGTAGATTTTTTGATTTTGGTTTCATGTGCTAATTGATATCTAATTAAATGTAAGTAACAATAAAAAAATGTAAATAAATTTGATATATCAATGTTAATATTATTGTTCAGATTACTCATTTGCTGTTGATCTACACAGTGAGTAATCAAATTCATGAGTCAGTGGAAAGGGAAATTAGCATGAAAATATTAAGAGTTAACGCGGAGGTTGAATGACATCACCCGGTGATTAATTAACTGATCTACAGAAATCGCGATATAACCGGCTTACGTATATTAAGCCGCGTACAGATATTGGCAACACAACATGCAATGCAATTTTCGCACTATTTGGACGGCTTCGCGCTCACAAAACGAGCATTGATTGCAACAGGCAATAGAACGCTCGCACTATGTAGTTTAAATCGCGCGATGCAACAGCCTACGCGCATTTTTCCGCCAGCTTGTTGCATTGCGAATATATATGTACGTGTATCCAGGATACCTTGTAGAGCAGCCAGTTTTTATCATCAGCGACATAGGCAGTCGCTGCACTAAGGCTGCGATGTCGTCGCTGAAGATGCAAGCACGTCTAAAACATTAAGGTATTTCACCCCCTAAGAGCGCGAAGACGGAGAGAGGAGGAGGTCTAGAAGAGTCTAGGCCCCCGTCCCAAAATCTTGAATTATGAGTCAGTCATCTGTTAGACAAACCGAAAAACAATTCGTATCCACTACAATAATGACTTAATGGGCAATGACTTCGCTTCGCAAATCGGGGATGGACATCGATGTCCCATATATCTAAAACATCGATGTTTAGAGATTGATGTTCGAAGTTTTTTACATCGATGGTTCCTTCGTCGATATTTCTCATCTATACAGGCTAAAAGTGAAATAATTGCTCCAGAAGCCGTCGTCGAACTTTATTTTTACACAGGCGACAAGTGCAATCTTCGCGATTGACGCTCAAAAAATAGAGAGGCAGGGGATGGTACTTTGCTTATAAGTATTAGCTGCGACCGTTTCATTTGCAAGTCTTAATTTTGAAGTATGGAGCGTCTATCCTACTGGGGTAAGTATCCAACTTTTACCCCATTATGTTTTATTTTGCTCCATAATTGAATTTGAATATTTTATAGAAGTTGATATATCCTAACACATTGGGGCGGCAATAAGGCGAAACGGACTATTGCAGTGGTTGACAGATTTGCACGTAGCCGTTTCGGCTGGCCTTCATATCTACAAGTCTTACAATATTAATCAGACAGAAATCATAAAAAAACGATATTGTTAGTATTTTTATAGAAAATCGTCAAAAAAAGGGCGCGGCGATTAAACCACAAGATTCGGAAGTGAATTGATTAAACATTGCTATTTCCTATTTTTCATTTACATTTAATTACTTTTTTTATTGTTTTATTTTAATACCTATGTTGAATTATACATAACTAGCTGAGCCGCGCCCACTTCGTTGGGCGGTAATTATGAGTGTGGTTCGGTTATTACTGAGTGCTATGATTTATTTCCTGACTGTCAAAAGGAGGGTTCTATTTTTATTGCATATGTATGTATGTATTTGCATGCCAATTTGGCTATATTACCGGGTTTCAAATGAGTGAATGAAATGATTATGTTCAAACTTCTCTGTATACTATATTAGATGTAATGTTATTATTTGGTACCAAAATATATTGTCTTTCAGGAGTTCCAACCCGAGATAAGCAAACATATAACTGCCCATGGGAAAAACATTGCTTCCTCAGGTCAATGCCCACCAGAGAGAATGTTTGACCCTGGGACTTAGTGAGGGCAAAAGAGATCTTGGCGGGATACTGTAGCCTTTTAAACGGTATGGGTAAATCCGTCGGAATCGTGGGTATCCGCAAAATATAAGCCAGTTGTCCCACTGCTAGCCCTGTGAGAATGGTCGCCACGATTATATTCTCCCACAACTTTTCTATAAGCAGCCTTGTGCCATTACACATGTTAGGGGGACTCAAGTTTCTTAATAGGATGATAGCAATGCCAACTTTTAACATAAGGTCGTGAGGAGGAAAGCCAGAAGGGCTCAAAGAATTTAAAAATTCTTGAGGATAGTGCACTGTATCCTCAATATACACACCGTGTCAATGGATTTATAGTGTTTGACTTGACCGGGAATTTTCTCTAAAATCAGTTTATTTATCTCATTCAGTGTATCGTTTCTGGGTGACACTATTACCCTAGAACAAAGCCATTAATAATCTCTTTACTATAAATTTTCAAGACCGGCATATATTGCGTCTATCAGATGTTCTAACCTATGTAATATGTGACCTAATCTATCGTCAAATTTAATGTCATCGCTAGTACTGTTGGTGTTAGGACAGCTAATTTTTCCTTTTCTTAGATTCAGTAGTTGATGCGGAAAGTCGTTATCATAGTTGTCGCTCAAATGGGCTCTCATGTTTGTTCTTAAATTGAGAGTTTCAACGGAACTCCGTAAGTCAGATGATTTAAAGCATGCCCTGATGACATCGGCGCGTGTTCCTTTTGTTATTACAGGCAGTGTTTGCCAAAAACCGCCCTCAAAAACAAAAGTAATTCCACTCATAACAGCATCTGAGTTTCTGAGGTCTGAGCGTTCGGTTTACTGCTTCAACGTGAGCTGACTCATGGTACATTTGTCCCATATAATTAAAGATGTCTCGACACCATCGCGCTCCGTCGGGTTGGCCAAACATTAATATAATTGTCTCCCGTATTCGATGTTTTAAATTATCTCTTAAATTATGCAACCAAAAAACATAGTGTAAAAACAAATTTTACCTAACTAAAGTTTCCTTGGCGATAAAGCATTTTATTTCTAAATAGATTGAGTGCTGTATATAAAAAAAGCCGTCTAATAGAAATATCACTCAATAGATCGCGGTCGCGGTTCCATACCTATGTTGTATTATCTCTTTAACCATTTGCGCAGTAAAAGGGACATTATTTGCAGTAAAAGGGAAAAGTCTTTTGTTTTAAATACTTTAGACGATAAATTTACTTATTTTGATAAGAATTCATAATTGTTGATAATGTTACCAATAAACATGACCTAACAATTTAAATTATTTTATTTAACAAAAAAACTACTTTTTGTGACTTAAATATAAAAGTTAGACATATGCTGTCCATGACTTTTTTGTAGGCATTATCAAGTTATACAACTTTTCCCTAGAACTCAATCATATATCTCTCATCGATAAGGCAGCGTTCGTAAGAAACGTTTTCGTTCGTTCGTTTTTTCTCCGATTTACTTTGCAAATCCGGATACCACGAAAAAGTCTTTACATTTTACGGATTAATATATAGCCTATAACACTCATAAGTAACGTGGCTTTCTATTGGTAAAAGAATTTTCAAAATCGGTTAAGTAGATCCAGAGATTACACCTTACAACCTCACAAAATTTACCTCTTTATAATATTAGTATAGATATCACTGTGTTTATCTCTATTATTGATTTTATCAGAAGAAAACTCATAGGATTTGTCAGCAAAATGAGTTCAACGAACGATGTTTTTTTAAAAAAATATCGATGTTTAGATGATGTAAGTATCGATGATTTGAAAACGATATTTTTCGACAATAGATGTTTCCGTTACGATGTTGGTACTGATGGTAGCATCGATGGTAACATAGATGTCATCCCTACTCTGTATGGACTTAATACTGTTAATAATATAAACGTGATAATTAGGCGTTCTATATTCCAGCATACTCCTTACACACGAGTTATAAACTGCTTTAATGGCGGGTACACATAGAGAATATAGTTAATATCTTCAAATGCATTCAGCGGACAGAACCGAAACCATAGATGTCTTCTGTTCAAACATATGAATCGGATAGAAGTTAGATATTTTTCTACCTTCATAATCTCAGAACATATTGGCTAGTGTTTTGCTACAATAAGTCTGTAGCTTGTATATAAATATTTTATTAAATAAAGATTTACACACAATAAAACGAGTCTTTCTGTCTCCGGCTCTTAGTCTAAATCGATTTACCAGCTGACCCATTTTGTAGTTGACCGCAAAATATTAACTACCACTATCTATTAGTAGCTTTTTCATGACATAATCAAATCACGCGATTCCGGATATCGATGGAGGCAATTACCGTTTCAAATTACAGACATTTTTTCCGAAAGACCCATAGAATATATTACACAATGGGTCAATCCATTTCAAATCACCCATGCTTGTTGCTCATCATTTTTTATTTCCCTAGTTTTTTTTGCATGTGTTCCTTATAGAGAGTGACAAAACACTCTTCGTTTTTTAACACATAGTTTTTTCGGCAGCCATTATTAAATAGCGGTTGGGCAAATTTTAATGAAAAACGTGGTTTGTTATAAAGCTTTATACCTTTCTACACGCTCGTGCAGTGCCAAGTTAGCAAACAAGGGCCTTTATCTAAAATATTTACTAATTTTTAAAAGATTTATTTTAGGTTTAATTATATTTATAATTAAAACTGATGAAAAACTAAAAATATCAGCAAAAAATCAATACTCAACCATAACATAGCAAAAAGCGTGTATCAGTAATTTATGTTAGGAAAAAGTATTTACTATATCTATTAGACTTAAAAAATATATATAAATATACATGAAATATAAAAAATAAAAGCCTTACTTAATTGACATATCAGTTATCATGTTGTAATAAGTCGATGAGAGTTTTGCAATTGTAAACTTGAACTCTCGCATCTGCAACTGTCTGTACAGCCTACAAATTTACTGTTCATACATGTCTTTGCAAGTGGTGACATGAACCTATAGATAAATATATACCTAATTTCATGCTGAATATATTGAATTTTTAATTATTTCGATATCTTCATAAATAGCTTAGCAATTAAAACATTCCGAAAACCACATTTTTCATAAAAAAATGCTCAACCGCCATTTAAAATTGCCTGCCAAAAAAAACTTTGACATAAAAAAAACGAAAAGTGTTTTGTCACTGTCAACCAATACGAAACTCTAGATTAAAAAAATACGTGTGGCACTCGGGGACTGCCACGGTAAAGCTATTGCATAGCATTTTTAACAACTTATGCAATTATAATTATTTATTTATTTTATTTTTTCTGATATCAGATAACTGCGCTCTATCGGAAAACGTTGAAATTATTCCGAATCATTTGCGGCCGCGGAAGCAAATGATTCGGAATAATTTAAACGTCTTTCGATAGAGCGCCGCGCACGAATTTTTTATTCAATAAAGCAAAAAAACCGAATTATTCGAAAAAAATCGTAGATAAAAAGATAGATAATTAAATTATCTTTAAAATGGTGCAGGTTTCATAATAATACGCCAGATAGTATTTGCGTAGTAGTCGTTTTTGTGTTCGGTTAGACCTAATTTCACAAATTAATTACACTATGTAATATAAACAAAATCTAAAATATTCAAAGCCAAGAATATTAGGAAAATATTCTTGTTTAACATATATTTTTTTCGAATTGTAAGTAGTACTCGTTTAGACGTAATTATCAGTTTAAAATCATTAATTTTCGTTAAGAATTTTCTTCATTTGGTCGCCCGCGCCGCGTTGGCCTAGGCCCGCGATAAAAGCTATGCAATAGCTTAAAAATCAGGAAATTTTAGGCAACAAAATTTAATTTATATTGGGTGATTTTAAATGGATTGACCCCAATACAAAAGACATCTTCAAACATCGATTCAATAGTGCCAAGCTCCATAATATATCTAATTACTTTTTAGGGCTTCGTACCAAAGTGTTCAAACGAAACCCCACTGGTGAGACCGTCGTCTGTCCATCTATCTGTCTGTATGTCACCGTCGATTTGGGCAGTTTCTATCTGAAGATATCTGCATGAAATTGAGCATAGTAATAGAACTTGCTTATCTGCTGCAGCTAGCTCAATTGTCAGAAGGGAAAACAATGATATTATGTAATTGTTAAAGGGACCAAAAGAGGAGGTTTTCGTTTTATCTAGCTAGGTGAGATATTTGAAAGGGCACTTTACTTATTTCAGTAAACTATCGATTGTGCTTTTTGTACATTGTTTTAGGAAAAACTAATAAAAATGTAGGCCAAAATTTTTTTCCACGAAAATTCTAAACATTCCTCTTCCGGATTTTTTATTTTTTTATAGCTATTATGGTGGATAAAGATTACAGGCAGTATGGATTATGAAAGATACAGATTACGATTAAATAAAGTATGTGGCTATTAATTTTTGATATGCTAACAAATTGAATTTCAAAAGAGACATTAAATTTCACGTCAATGGAAGCATTTCTGGAAAAAAATACAATTAGATACGTAATAATAAGACCTATTCGTCTACGAAACGTCATAAATATTGTTTGTCATTCTTTTTTTTAATCAGTTTTTATTAATAATTAATCCATTTTGAACTTAAAAGTACTGAATGGTAAGTAATATTTAAAAGATAACCTTATTTTTTTAACATTATCGTTTCGTTTCTCAGCGACTGTGTTAGTAAATTTTCGACCGAATGAAAAGCCGAGTCGAGTCAGCCGAACGCACTCGTCGGCAAAAGCCGAAGTCTTTTGATCCTGTCAGGTTTTCAGAACGGCCAGTAAAATTCGATAGCGTTTGCCAGAGGGTTCGTAATGCCATATAGATCGATTATCGCTTTTCAATCGCTAAAAGCGATCCGATCGCGACCGTAATAGGGCTCCTGGTCCTATGAAGATCACATCGGCTGCCTTCTTTGCTAGGTTATCAGTGTTTTCGTTACCTTGCACTCCTTTATAGCGTGTAACCCACATCAGAGTTAGTTTGTTCTCTTTTGCCAGTTGCTTTAGGGTATTTAGACTTTCCCATTTAGACATTTCATTTGTAAAACAACCATACATAAAACAAACAAGAAACCATATTATTATTTGAAGGTAAGCCGGATTCCTATTACCTGATAGGTAATTGTGGCTCTTGGGCTATGTCTGTGGAAATATTTACTATTGCTAAGCGCCCAACAACCGTATATTATATGTTGGATACTTTCACCTAGAAGAGGACAATACCTACGTTTGTTGATATTATTATAGTTATATTATTAAGTATGGTGAGTTTTGACATAAAATTTTGTGATATAGATTTAAAGAAACGAGTATTTTGTCTTGTCGCTGTTAGTCGTTGTGTCGCCGCATTGTAGTCACGCGACAGTTGTAGTCGCCTTTAGGCGACATTGACGTGAAATTAATGTCTCTTTTGTAAATCGGTTTGCTAGCATATCAATAATTAAAAGCCACATACTTTATTTAATTGTAATCTGTATCTAGCATATTGCCTGTAATTTTTATCTACCATAATACCTATCGAAAAAAATAAAAAATCCGTACGAAAAACGTTCAAAATTTTCGTGGACAAAGTTTTTGGCTTACATTTTTATTACTTTTTCTTAAAACAAAACGCAAAATCGATAGTGTACTGCAATAAGTAAAGAACCTTTTCAAATATCACAACTTAGCTAGATAAAGCAAAAACCACTTCTTTTGGTCCCCTTTAACAATTAGATACAAACATTTAGGCGACAGTTGTAGTCGCGTTTAGGCGACTTTTTTTACTGTCAATACCATTCAGTCACTTGAACCCGATTGCGTTTCTTCGTGAGCTAAAATAGGAACTTAGTTCAACCGAACGAGACCGAGCAATATGAGCAATACGTTAGAACGGAATATGTAATGAACTATTGTCGATTTTCTCGCACCAAAACTACCTGTCGAACTTATATACGCCTGAATAAGTTTGAACACATCTCGTGCGGTGTTAGATTTAGCTACTTTATCTTCGGTAGGTAGTTATAATGCGGAAAAGTGACAATCGTTCATTTAACATTCCGCTCTGACGTACTGCTCTGTCTCGTTAACATGAACTATTTTACGATTTTAGTTCAAAAGAAACGCAATCAAGCCCATTACTGTAATAAGAAAACCTGATTTTGTATTTTCAAATTTTTATCGAGTTATTTGTTTCCTTTCTTACGAATATCATTAAAAGCTAAAGTCTGTGTTTATCCTTTGGCTCGATGTTTACTCGGAAATAGGGTTCCATACTTCGACAAAAAATATATAAATACAAAGTAATTGTTATACAAAGTTTTATTAGGGATTAGATTTTATATATTTTGAGTCATCTCCCGTGAAGAATGAAAACATGCATTTTCTGGCATTTGTGCGGGGCACGTGTGAGCGAGGCGCCCTTTGTTAAGCCACAGGACGGAGAGAGATAGAAAATATCCAACGAAAATATTCACCTTAAATAGCGCGAATATTTTAGCACGTTCAGCCTTCGCTGTGACGGCATAAACGATCTTGAAAATAGTACTTAAGCTCATAAATGAGTGCCAGAAACGAGTGGTAGGCGGGAGGTAAGCAATGACTTGCGCTTATAAGTGCCGAGCTCGGCCGAGCCGTTCGCGTGGGTTGCCACCACGCCAATACTTCACCCAGAACAATCGTCTCCGATATCCTTTTAGGGGGAAATCGTCAGTTAACCGTTTATGAACACGTGCGATGAGTCTGCAAGGTGGACCATCTTTATATTAGTCATAGCCGTTATTACATAAACTGATAACACGTCCTTTGAGTATAGGTAGTTTGATTCGAGCAGCGGTTGCCGTGAACACCCGAAGATTTAAGGTTCTTTGTTTGTTTGTTTATACTCTTTATTGTGAAATGTTACAATGGGCGGGTTTATTGTCATATGACAATCTCTTACAACCAACCCTACTATGACGTGTTATATGTATGTATACTTGTAACATGTGTGTAAGTGTGTGTCTTGTTATTGCATTCGATCGACATAATTAAAAACGCAATTCCGTTAATTTGATCCCAACGGAAAATGGTGACAAAGCTGGGAATCGAACCCAGGACCTTACAATGTATGATCAGGCGACCTAACCACTATGACACCGGGCCGTCGTTTTTTCTATTTTGGTACGTCTAATTTAGGTGGGATATTAAAAATGTAGTTCCCGTGAACTAAAGCGGGCTTAAGTAGCTAGCGCTCCTCTTTTTTTTTCTCAAAACGTTCAGTAGTTGTTTTGAAATTTAGTCGTAATATTCTTGCTTCGTATACAGGTGCGTTTTATGCTCCAGGCTAATTTTATTTGACTGCCATTTTGGTTTACCTGTCAGTCAGTTCATATTTCATTATGGTGAATGGTCGATGACAATTTATTATGGGGCGTATAACGCTGCAACAAAGTTTTGAAGTTATTAAAACATTTTATTTTATTACTGCCCAACAAAAAAGGAATGTAATTTGTTCAGGGTTCATCTATGTATGTTTTCCGTTTCTTTATTTCACCATAACTTTTAAACTCTTGAACCGATTTATAAATGTAGTATTGTTATAATCGTTATGTCATCACGAGTGTAATAGGGTACCTTAACTGTCCAAATATCAAGTAAGTAGGTGTCTAAATATACAAATGTCAATAAATTAACATAAATATATCGTGTTTAGTGTCAAATAAAAGGTCTTATTGAGTACATTCCGGAAATATATGTACATCATATGGATAGATACATAAAACCGCATATATTTCATAAAATAATGTAAAATATATATTTTTTAATACAATAGTTTACTTTCTGTAACGGCAGTAGTGTTTTTTTATGCTATTTAATATATGTTCTTGTTTAACGTCTAATTTAGGTGGGATATTAAAAAATGTGGTACCCGCGAATTAAAGCGGGCGTAAGTAGCTAGTGCTCCTCGATTTTTCTTGAAACATTCTGTAGTTGTTTTGAAATTTATTCGAAATGTTATTGATTTTCAACAGGGGAATAGCGTAATGTTCCAGGTCTACGTATGCATATACAGGTTCGTTTGATGTTTCAGGCTAATTTTATTTGTTTGCCATTTGGTTTGGCAGTTAGTCAGTTCATATTTAATCGTGGAGAATGGTCGATGACAATTTATTATGGGACATTTTACATGTTGGTTCCGATGACAAGGCATTTTTATGGTAAACACGACCTGATTCTGCACCCAGGATCGGCTCCCGACGAGGTTACTCTTCCACGGTCAACGGCATAGACACGAAATTTCGTATACGCATTCAATAAATGATCTTAAAAATGACTAATTTTATCGGTAACCTATGACTTTCAATATTTTCTAATTTCAGTGGCTTTCAAGTTCCTTGGTGCCTTTTTTGGTATCCCATTTGTATTTCCGTCTGGTTGAAATGTGTTCAGTCCACCGTAATGCCTCCCAACTCAACACATTGAATTTTCCGTCATGCAAGCTAATTGCGAGCACAATTCGCTACAAAGTTATTTACGCTAATCCGAACTTTTCGGTTGATTCTTGAATGAGGGCCACGGCCTCCGTTCCGTAAGAGTGAACTCTCTGAGACTTGACCTTTCGTGTGTTATACAACTTTGGCGACGCCAAATACGCCAATGTCATGGGCATGAGGCTGGTGAATTAAAACGGAGGTATAACGATGTGTAGCAAGAGCTTAGGTTATGCCGACGACACTGTTGATATACAGGTGATAATAAAATCTACACATTGATATCTGATATTTAACTAATATTTACTTATTTTTCCTCTACGATATCACCTCTTAAATATGTGGCAGCCCCAAAAGATGTATGAAATATATTAGTTGCACTGAGAGAACAACTCCCGGCACTCTCAATGATGACATGAAAAATGCCAGACTAACTCAATGGTTACGGGGAAGAATGATCAATGTCAATTTACTTTTTTTTAAGATAAGATACTTTTTTATGAGGTATACATTTAAGAAAACTATATAGTTTTTAAAAACTTTCTCAAAATTCCCAGACAAAATTTATATTATTTTTACTAAAAAAAACCCTGCAGAAAAGGTGATATTTTAAGTTAGTAAATTTTGAAAATGGTATTACCATAAAAAAATGTAATTGATCGTTGCATTACACAATTAAATTTATTCGCTGCGCCTCAATTATGTCGTAGACACGCATGATCATTTTTTTGATTAAACATAACGCAATTCTACGCAATTATATGACAGTAATACCATTGCACTGAAACTCAACGAGTTTTCAGGTTGGAACTCCATTATGGCGTCACTGTGAGGTGAAATGTATGAGTCGCTTGTCAGTGGTCCAGAAACAATAGTATATTGTGCGTATGTCCAATACTTTAAAATGCAACTTTCTCGCCCTAAAGACACAACTGACTTCTGGCAGTCTTAGTACTCATAACAACGAAAAGGTTAAGGCTTTTATGTATGACTGTAGTTTGTAGCGCGTTCAAAGATAGCAAGCTCGTATATTTAAAGCGTAATCTCGATCAAATGAACCCCAAAAATCTAGTCATTTTAGTATTCCAAGATGGTCATCTCAGTTGGCTGGTTGGTTCAATGAAGGTGAATGCCCTTCGAAGGACTGGTAATAGAAGCATCATTTAACGGGTTGCGTAGCGACACGGTATTACATTACTGATACAATGTTATAAACTTCGCAGGTGTAATCTTTTTAAGTGTCTTAGAGGCCCTAAATTATACTGGGCCTCTAAAAGTCTTCATATTTGTTGCAGTTTTATTTTATTCCCTAATCATTAATTGCCAAAGGCGGACTTTATCACACTAAGGCAATATTTTACAGCCAATCATAGTGTTCATTAGAGAGTCGAAGGGTTATCGGTAGTGCAACCTAGGAGGGCATTTTGGGTGCTGAAGCACCCTCTTTGGGGCAATAAAAACCCCTCAGGTAACATTTTAAAGAAATTAATCGATAATTAGTGAAACACCATAAAACTGTGATGTATATGATAATTATTTACGTACGCTACATAAGATACCTATTAAATATTATGTTAACATAAAGTTACGTTATGTTAACAATATCACTGGTACAAGTAAAAATATGTTGAACTCAATTATGTAATACCTACTCCTATCAGTCACAAATTCTTAAATGATTTTAATGTATAATGTCTGTCAAATTAACAAAAAATATTTATACAAAAAAAAACTGTAATCAGTAACATTATATTTTTGATCATTTGCGATTTGTTTAAACCCTACTATAATTCCAATATTTATATTTATTAGACCCAATATTTTATTTGTATGCCTGAAAGGTCAATAGATCGTTCAGTTAACAAGAAAACCTCATTTTAAATTTTACAAAGCCTCTATTTTCAATTATTTTTTTGAAAATTTCTCGGTACCCTGGTAGCGTAGAATAATATCTGGGTGAGTTACTGCGGGTAGTTAACCTGCATAGAAATGAATAACTGATATTTCTATGTACATATATAGTAGGTTGAAATAAAGTAATTAAATGGACTACAATGTGTCGATGAAAACAAAATAATATATCGAAAAATAAAATAAAACTGTTTGAATAACAAAAAATAAAATTAGTATGAATGCGCACAGGCCATTGATATTCAGAAGCGCAAGCATAATGTTTAAGTAACGCACAGCCGCAGTCAAAAAATATTTAATACATTATAGAATAAAATAAATTTTTTTAGCTCTTACCTTATTGTGAGATATTTGGGTCTTTTTATCGCTCCTTCGAATATCGAAGGAAAGGTCGGCGTATCTTTACACTTCTTGTTAGCCAGTTGATGGAGCGTGCGCTTACCTATGGAGTCGTATTTTGAATGGCGTATTTAAAATGGCACGACACGGCGCGAACGACGCGCACCCGACCGAAACCAAACGATCTCTGTTTGTGTCCTGAACAGTGAGGCCGTAATTATTTACTAGATTGCCGTACTTTACAACACCACTACACAAAAACCACTTACGCATTTACAACACCACAAGACAAAAACGGATTTTACAACGTCAAGTTAAAGCAACGTAGTTGAAAAAATGTTTATTAAAGGTGATCTATATTGTTATAATACGATACAAAAAAACGTAGTACAAAAAAACTAATGTGACATTTCTAATGAATTGAAAAATTCGAAATATTAGAGAAAAAAAAATAATTTTTAAATTCAGACCAAACGGACGATGGGACTACCTAACTGCATTTTTTATGTGATTTCTTGAATAAAATCGATAAAGCTGAAAATGGCGATGAAAATTAAAAAGCATATTCACCTCGTTAAATTCGAAGTGGTAATAATTGAGGATGATATGTTATTATGAGGTGTGATAGTATAACATAAAATTATATATTTTAAAATATTTCAAGTAAAGTACATACCTTCTATCGGCAGCATCTTCGGGTTATTTGCATTACAAACTATAATGGAAAAGAGGAATCTGAACGGCTAATGAGGAAAACATAAAAAACTATGACAATATAGACAGAATACCACGAATGGAGTCAACTTCCACAATAGTTGTAATAACCTGCATGGAATCTTGGATGACCAATAATCTGGAAGATGACTACATTTTTTTTTTAACTTTTGCGGCCAACCAATTGACCAGGAGGGAAAGTAATGTGAAAGCCCAAATATTTTTTTTCAAAATTAAAACGTAAATATCTATTTTTAGCTTCTATGAGACGATAATACCATTTCCAGATTGTAGTATGTCTTTGCGTTAAGACACTCACACACAGAGGTGTGTGTGTGTGTGTGTGTGTGTGTGTGTGTTTGTGTTTCTGTTTGCGTGTGTGTGTGTTCCTCCACGATAGCGCCCAAACTATTCATTCTATTGACCTGAACATTGGTAAGCAGGCATCATTTGGTCATGGCAAGAGTTTGAAAAGATTGTGGTTTCGAATCGGTCCACCGGGGGCATAGGGGGCGCATCCTCGAATCATCCTCCAAATATAGGAGTTAGAGACTTGAAATTTGGTAAACAGATGCCTTGTTGGGCCGAAATGTTGATTGGAATACCTTATATAGAAGCTGCACTAATAATATTTACATTCCGCCATACAAGTGTATGTTGGAACCAAATATTCAAACTTGCGGCGACAAGCGTTTGCGATTGGATTATTTAAATAAGCAGCGACGCACGTTCGAAGCCTAAATCTTCATTGCGTTGTGTTGCGCGTTCGAAATTCGAATTTTTAACGTCGAATTTTACGGCGATGCGCGTTTGCGATCCGTTTTTTAAATTAAACGATATGACGCCCGTTTGAAATACAAGTTTCCATTGCGTCGCGTCGCAAATTCGAATTTTGAATTTACTTTTTACTATTCCTGTCCAAAATTCCGACGATTAGGACCATTTCAAGACTAAAGTCTGTCTCTATGACTGTCTGTCGGTGTCTGTGTATTATTCCACGTTAGCACCCAAATGGGGTGGAACGTTATTCTATGCCACATAGGGGGTCGGGAGGGGGGGGGGGGGGGGGGGGGTGGGAAGGGAGAGGTTTAATTATTTTTAAAATGCGATTAGTAATACATGTCTAATAATATACTATAATACCCCGTCTCTCATTAGTCGATTACATGACCTATGTGGACTCTAAACTTTATCAGCAGGAGATGGAACACTTTAAAAATGTCCTTAGGAAAAATAATACGGAAAATATCACCATACGCGCACACGATACAAAATTTGAGAAACCCAGAAACCTAGTAGATAACGAGCATGCTGACCATACATAATGAGCGAGACAAATCGAATAAGCAATGCGCTAAACAAATTCGATATAGAAAACCATCTTCAAACCAACATAAATTAAAACTTGGTCTCTGACACCGTAAAGAATGTAATACTACTGGAATCCCCGGTTACATATGTATAATATCAACGGCAGTTTAAAGTTTGATTAAGTTGGATAAACAAAGCGAACCATAGCGAACCAAATGAGGGAACACATCAAGGCTATTAAAAAGTTCTGCAAACACATCTTGGATAGCGGAACAAATCATCTTCGAATCCTACTACTATCTAAAGAACAACCCTATTGTGCCCTCATGATCTGGGGAGGAGCCACAGAACTAAGAATAATCCCGAACTGTAATTTAAACGAAGGTTTCAAATCTCAACTACGTGAAATCCTCTCCTTATAATATTCTCAACGCCACTCGCCTAGTGTGAAGACGCGAAATTTTGTACAGTAAGATTTCACGGTGGAGCGGTGGAATTTCAGAATTGGAAACCCTACGCAATAAAAAACTACCCTCTTTGTCAGGACATTCAGTCTGAATCAATATTCTCTTATTGGAGTACCAATGGGGTACTCCACAGAAATATTATTGGAAGACTTTAACCCTTAAAAACCTAGCACCTGTTATTGTCACACTACCACCTAACATACATCTGTGAGATCCCGGAAAAAAATATTCCCGTTTGTAAAATTTTGTGAGGTTAGTTTAAGTTTTTTATTGAAAATCAGTTTAGGAACATATTAGATTATTTATTAAAATAAGAAAGGCACTGGAAAATCAACATTTCCGTTTTAAATATCAATTAAGTAATCAACATTTCTTATTTTATACTTATAAACTAACACATGTGGAAAATCAGATATATTATAATAAGCACATAAAGTAGGTACTTCTTTGTTCTTTTCTAAGTATTCAGTAATCGAAAAACATAAATAAAAATAAAAAATCTCAATAAAAATATAATTTAAACGAAATTGCAAAACCTGCTTACAGTTTTTCACGACACTGAAAACACGTTTGTGTGAGAATTCCAGGTAAATAAGAGCTATGCATTCGAAACACATGTATTGTGTCACTCACGTTTCTTTCCGGTAACGTGTAAACACGTTTCTTTCTAGAGTCGTAAGTAGAACAGTTCTTACACACTGCTAACCTTTCTTCAGCGCTGCTACTAGATGGAACTGCTGATGGAGTGGCTGCGCGGCACTGAGCCTCACTGAGGGGCGCGAGCAAAAGGTACAAGAACGAACACGTTTATACGAAGCTCGGGCGCAATAACATTCACACCTAAAAATTCGCCAGGGTCTGTGAGACGTATGCTAGGGACCTTCGCCATTTAAACAGGGTAAGAAAAATGGTTCCTAGGAGGGGGAACTAATTTTGCGGACGATTGCATTGAATATTCGATTTTAAATTTCGAAGTATTTTTAATCCAGCATGCACTTATTACTCCACACTTGTAATGTATGGATGCTCTAATATTTATTATTTGATAGTATTTATCATTATTATTTTGAATAATCTTGCATTATTTGACTTCTTGATAAGACATGATTATACCTGTTAAATATTATTGCAACTGATTATAATACAAGCGAAACACAAATAAATGCGATCTGCGATTTGTTTTGACAAAAACGATTTTAGTGGCCTGATAAAAAAAGCAGACTGACCAGGCCAAGACTTGTAATAAGACAGTAAAAAACCACGATAGTCTGTATTTGTATTTTTTACGGCAAATGATCCCGCATACGGCAATCGCGAGTTGCGAGACATCACTGTCCCTTTGCGATTGTAATGATCAAACTTTATCGCGGCCTAGTGAGCCGCTCGCGCTTGGGTAGCGGTGGAAGGCAGTAGCACAGGTTAATCGGTGAGTTGTGTAAATTACAACAGATATGACACAGATATGGTGAGAATTCACCCGAACGACGTCCCCTCACAACGTGCCTTTAGAGCAGGCCCTCTAAACTTTTTCGAATAATGGTCAATAATCTACTTTTCAAAACTCTTCGCAGGCTAAAATGGATATTACAATCTGTAAACTCCCTCATTCTGACATTGGAAGAACTGCTATAACGCTTTCCACGGCACAGAAGTATGATATCGCAAACCATTCGCACCTATTTCTCATAAAAACTCTCAACATTGGACGTGGTAGAATGATCGAAAACGAATAAAATTAACTGCGGAGACTACAGGTTTCAACACTTCGAACATATTCAGGGGTTTAGCATTACCCCTTGCTGATTAATAACGCAGTGCAATATCATTGGCTTTGGACAGTCAGAATTTTGTGAAGCTTTCATTTGCATATCCGCTCGCTTGCCCAAGGGGGGTCCGCGCGCAACGCGCCTTTGCCCCGGGCCCTCAGCGCGTGCCTCCTCAAATGCCCCACGAAAAAAACGTGACGACCCTACTTTGCCCCGCCATTTTTTGCCCCGTCAGCGCGTGGGTCGGGTTTCACAAAATCGTTTCTTGTGACTCAATTTGTTTAAAAAAGTGTCAAGTGTTATATATATTTATGTTTATTATGAAACTAGCTAAACAATGTTATCTTTTGTTTATCAAATTACGACTTTGGTGCAGAGTTATGCTATGCTGAACTTAGAAGTAGGGCGTTTTGAAGCTCGTCTTGTATTCAAAAGCTCATACCTCAAAAATAAGAGCGATGACATATGGTTTTTATTCTTTGATTATGTTTTCAATATAATAAATAATAGAATAAGAAAAAAAATGATCACTTGTTCATAGATATTTATTATTTAAAAGGCCTTTGTTTCCATACCAATATCTGGCGCCGTGCGGCGTCTTGTGTCATCTGGCGCCGTGCGGCGACTTTTGTCTATGGCTTGGATGCTTGACTGGGATTGTGTGGAGGGGAAATTTCACGAAGAAACGGGACAAATAATACAAATTAGGCCCTGGAGCGATAAAGACGGGTAGAATCAGCTTTTTCGACGGCGGGAGCGATGTTAACCACAGGTTGACATGGTCATAGCTGAGTGAAATGCAATGTCAACTACCAGTTAACACGGGCAAAGCTGACTTCAAGGTTATGTTAACTACTACTTGACACGGTCAATTCTAAATTCTCGATTTGTTAACTACTAGTTGACACGGGCAAGCAAGCGGTTAAGTACATTTTTCTGGCCGAGTAGGCTGCGGCCTAGGGATGACATACTTTAGGTTGCGGTAGATTTCAGAGTTCTTTCGCTTTAGTATAGCAGAAGCTGTCAAGTTCGTCCGCGATATAAACGTAATAAGCCAGTCTCTTGTGGATATAGTTTTCTATCTAATATGAGGCAGATATAATGAACACTATAAACTATGACGATATTATAGATGATTTCGCTAATACCAAATACCGTAAAAAAGTGTAATTCTTGTTCATTACACTTTTATTTTATGAGTAATTCATTCATTTGGTTTTTCACCATCTACCCACTATAAGTGATGGGGGGAGCCTGGTTTAGACGACCAAAAAAAAAAACGTTTTTCATGTTGTTTTTTTTTTAAATTTTAAGTTGAAATCTATTCATGAATCTTTTACCTCTGGAATCGCTGATAGTGGCAGATTGTTGTGAGTGTAAAAACCTTACCACATTATTTTGAAGAAAACTTTAAAAGCGTTTTTCTCAAAATAATATTTATCTGTTTTTCGCCGGTGATAAAAAAAAAACTATTCGACGGATCGAGTTGTTCAAAAAAAAATATTGAAGGATTAATAAACTATTTGCTATATAAACAAGATTTTTTTTTTTTACTGGTAAAAACCATCTTTTTGGGGCGAAAATCAATTTGTTTATTTAAATCATTGAAAAATAATAAATTGATAACTTTTACTTATTTTTTTTAGATCATCTAGAAAATACACATGTAAAAATTATTATCTTAGTTTACTTTTTTTGTTTCCGGCAAAATTACGCTCGTTATTATAGGCGCAAACAGATACCGGCATTTCTTCAGCGGTATAAATATTTGCATTTCAATATCTCAAAAATAGTTTATTTTAGTATTGTAAAAATATTTTTATTTTTCAAATGTTAATCAAACTAATATAAAAGATTCATGGTCAAATTTTGAACTTAATGTTAAAAAAAAAATAACATGAAAAACATGTTTTACGGCCTTATAAATCACACCCCCCCCCCCCCCCCCCCTTAAGATAGGTATCAGGGAGCGGCGGAACGAAGTCAAAAGCCTATACTAAGAAAAGTAGAAATTCGCCACTGTATCACTGATTACTTTTGAAGGGTTAAAAGGCTAAACACTTTACCGCTCACTGTCGACCGATGCGGCATTTTGCAGCGCCTCCCACCCGCGGACTTCGACGGTGTTTGCTCAAAACCACCGCTCTGTCCACTTTTGGGCGGTTGTGTGAATCGAAGCAGCAATTTTATCGCTGGCAGAGGTAATAATATGTTGCATCTGATGAATTAATATAATAAATTGTTCTCTAATCTGTGGCAGAGGCACGCGGCAAGGCGCGGAGGAAAACGACTCCATCCAATATCGGCGAGTAGTAAATATGCCCTAGTCGAATCGGCCGAACGATAGTCGATTAGTCGACATATTAGTCCGGGAGCTCATGGTAGTTATAACATTAAAAAAATACTCTCGTAAGAAAAATTTATGCGGTCAACCAAAAATACTTCAATTTATTGTAGCTTTATGGCTTGGTAGGGTATCTAAATGGCGTGATTTTCTCTATTATTTCTCTTGGGAGAAAAAAGATGAGCATGTTGAGAAAACAATAAACTGTGAATTGACACTGTTAAATACTCGATCCTAGAAAATTATCTATCTCTTAACACATTCTAAATAGTATCTGTCTTCCTATTTACTTGGAAAAATAAGGTCATCCAAACTTAACGTTTAACTATTGGCGCCAATACAGCTAATGCTATATCCATTAACTTCTTGGTTTAGTTTTAGACGAAAACTTAAGATGTAAACCTACTCACCGAGAGGAATTAGGCGACAGGCTTTCTAGCACCAAGTTCTTACGCAGATAAAGGATTTGATTGTTAAATATACTAAAACAATATACCTACTTTGCCTATTTTGAGTAAATTTTCGTATATAATTGAAGTATATAATTTTAAAAATTGTGTATATAATGTGTATATAATTGTATATAATTGTGTATATAATTGTGTATATAATTGTGTATATTAAAAATTGTGTGAATAAAATTGGCCTTTTAAACTTATAATTTAGACTAAGCTAACAAAAAATCTGAATGAAAAAAAAAATACGTGTGGCACTCGGGGACTGCCGCGGTAAAGCTATTGCATAGCATTTTTAACAACTTATGCAATTATAATTATTTATTTATTTTATTTTTTCTGAATCAGATATCTGCGCTCTATCGGAAAACTTTGAAATTATTCCGAATCATTTGAGGCTGCGAAAGCAAATGATTCGGAATAATTTAAACGCCTTCCGATAGAGCGCCGTGCACGAATTTTTTATTCGATAAAGCAAAAAAAACGGAGTATTCGAAAAAAATCGTAGATAAAAAGATAGATAATTAAATTATCTTTAAAATGGTGCAGGTTTCATAATAATACGCCAGATAGTATTTGCGTAGTAGTCGTTTTTGTGTTCAGTTAGACCTAATTTCACAAATTAATTACACTATGTAATATAAACAAAATCTAAAATATTCAAAGCTAAGAATATTAGGAAAATGTTCTTGTCTAACATATATTTTTTTCGAATCGTAAGCAGCACTCGTTTAGACGTAATTATCAGTTTAAAATTATTAAATTTCTTCATTCGGTCGCCGCGCTGACCTAGGCCCGCGATAAAAGCTATGCAATAGCTTAAAAAAAATAACGAAATATTATGCGTTTTAAAGTAATTATTATTAAATAATCCAAAGGGAATAAGAAAAAAAAAACAAATTAATAAATAAGAATTTATATTTACAAGTTTTCCTTACATTATTTAATTCAGTCTTGCTTTGCCACTACTCCAGCTTCAACTACTACACATAGCACTGCTGTTTTAAAGCTGCTTTTAGTGCAGATGCATTTTATCTGGTTGATCAAATAGCTGGGTGGATCGAGTCACTCGCTGCGCCCCCCTCAGACTGACACCTGAAACCAGATCGATCCTCGTGAGACAACATATGCAGGTGGTTCAACGTATCTTCGTAAGACTCGAAAGCGAAATGTTCACGACAAGCGATGTGTCTAACGAATCGTGTCTGAATTCTCTCTAATGCGCCTTGTGCACCTCGTATTTAGGCGAACAAAAGGGTGGCGCGAATTTGAGGATACTGCGGACATAGCTGTTGTATAATGTCAATGGAGCCTAAACCCCAGAGAACTGCGAACGGTTTCGTGCAGCTTGGGCCATAAGATACATTGTTTTCTCGGATCGGTTTAACTCAGGATTCAATTCATATTCAGTAGCCTCCTCGAGTGGAAGGCTACCTTGGGTAAGACACTCGCGTCTCAGGCCTCACGGCTGGTGAGGTTTACCCTGGGGGACTGCCTCCCCGCCCTACTGGACGGTTTGCACATCGTTCGGTGAGGCCAATCGGTATGTGTACTCTGACTAATTACTGAAGGAGTCGGGAGACTATAAAAATATACTGTTTTCTAAGCAGCACGAGGTGGATGTTGACCTGTCGTCAACCACTCCTAAAATGACCTAATGACTACCTGATCTTGAATTCAGAGCCGGCAAAAAGATACCATTGGTCCGCGATAGATTCAAACTGAATTACCGCCGAATATATCAGGTAGAGGTCGGGCAAGCGACTTTGGACCCGTTACCAACTAGGGTTGTCGACTATAGCGGGCGAGCCCGTCACCTCAGGAAGTTTTAACGATTAGTCGTTCTATCTCCCTGAAGTGAGCGCAGAAGACTTGGTCAAAACAGTCCACCGTCTAACTCCGCCACAAACTCGTAAGAGGCCAACGCTTTAACCGCGAGATAGCCAGGGGTGTTAACAGGCGGGCTAACACTCACGCCCTTACTTTCAATTGTGACCAGATTACTGCAGTCTCTCGAGTGGTTACGAGTTCGAGGTCGCTTGCGCGGTCCTCTCCCTTACGAAGCGGTGAAATGGTGTATACCGAATCTATCGCGGACCACAGCGTCCTTTGCCCGGCTGTTCACCCAGGATCGGATAGCCGATGGTCATTTCAAGAGCAGTCGCCGTAAGGTACGCAACGACCCTCGCTCTATAGGAAACAGTACAGATTCCAGACTCCCTCGACTGTTAGTCAGAGTGCACAGTCGATCGGCTTACGCCGCACGGTGCGCAGAACGTCCAGGAGCGCCAGAAGGTTGATTCACAGGGGAAACTAACCATAGGGTCAGAGTCCTACCGAGGCTCGCACTTCATGCGTGGAGGCCGTCGGATAGGTGTTGACCCGTGAGTGTGACCAACCCTGAACAGAATGGGTCTTCGTGGCCAACTCAGTAAGGGCCGATTAACTCCCAAGGACCCGTTACCAGTCAGGAGGTTGGAAGAATCCTGATGGTTAATTCCAGATGGAGATATCCTTCCAAAACTGGAAGACAGGCCCCACGGGGCGAGGCTGCCCTCTGGGTACCTTACCAGGTGCCTCGCCGTAAGGTGTTGGCCTTTGTCGGGCATGTTGGCTTAGCTAGACGGTATATTTGTATTGTATCTAAGTTGTATCTATCTACGCTCACCTCACGTGAGATAGAACAATCACTATCCATAACACTTCCTGAAGTGACGGGTTTGCCCGTTGTAGTTGACAACCCTAGTTGCTCATACGCAGCTGTTGTTGTTTTTAGGGCCGGCTTACCTCACGGTGCAGCCCGGCTAACTCCAATGGCCTCCTCGAATGAGTGTCTACCCCGGGAAGGATTCTGTGTCCCTGGCTACGTCTGGTGGATCAGATTCCCAGGGGATGGCTCTCGGTCACTACTGGGCGGATGCGCAGTAATGACGGAGTGCGCACGGTGCTGCGTCAGTCGATTGCCATCACCTTGTCTGCCAATCGACGGTTGCACTCCGGATAACAACTGTACGACATACGGTTCGAACCCGTAACCAGTCGGGAGGACGGAGAAGTATGGCCATAACTGGTAGTCAGGGGCGAGGTGGCCCGCTGGTTGCTTTTTCACTACCTCGCGTAAAACGTTGGTTTCGGACGGGCGTGTTGGGAGGAGCTAGATGGTGGAATGTCTTCGTCTCCAAGCCTCTACGTTTATTCCATGTTGAAAAAACGATTATATATCGTTATACCTTCCTAAGTTGACGGGTTTGCCCATTGTAGTAGAAAATACTCGACTGCTCATAAGCAGCACAAATCCAAGTATTTTGTGGGTCTTCTCTATCGCTTGTGCGCAGCGGTAGTCACCTAAGAGTTTGGCGTCAAGGTAAACTTCCAGGTCGCGAACACAAGTCATTTCTGGTATTATGTCGTTAAAGGAACCGATATTTCATGATGCTACCCGATATTTCGTGTATTTCGCCTAAATATAATTTTATAACATTCTCAGTAGTCACATATTTCACTCTGAGAAAGTCTATTGAGGTCCGATTGGAGTCTCCTGCAGTCCTGGTCAAGAAAACATATTTTCTGTCTCAAAAACGGGCCATAAGAATCTTAATTAATCTTGACCGTACTGAATCATCTCGAAGTAATTTCAAAACTCTTAATATACTCACTGTACATTTCTTTATGTCTGATTGAATACAGCACCGGCCCGAGGAAATTCGGCGCTCTGGGAAAATTATTAGAAAGCCTCCACCCCCCCCCCCCCGCCCATTCACATTTGATTTAAATTTTCTCCCTTTCACGGATGCATCTCGTGATGGATGAAAGTACCCCTAGGCACCGGAAGAGGACATTTTGAGGATTTCAGCACGATTGAATTGAATTTTTCTTATTGGATCTTATCCTCTAACATTTCGTACATATCTTCCATATGAATAAAAGACCTTCTAAGCACTTCAGTCAAAAATGAGGGCGCTGTGTCGATTTTATTGCAATTATTTGATGGACGGAGCCTTGATGAATGTTAGGATTGATGGAGAAAAGTTATAGGAGATTTGATGTTGAATAATAAATTTAAAAATATGAATCAGACATACTACAAACGCCCTAGTCGCGTAACCTGTAGCTCTCGCACACTAGTCGCTGTCTACTATAATAGTAGATTTACTACGGAGGGATTAACGCATTTCCAATTAATTAACAAATTTCCATTTATACAACCAGTCGGCTAGCTAAATAACAAGCGACTTTAATTCTCCTCTAAATTCGACAAGTCATGGAGGATGGTTTACTGCTACTTGTAGATTCTGATGTTCAAGGTGCTGGCTAGGTCCATTATTTCAGCACTTTTAACAGCCATTGATTTTATAGACTCCACCGATCGAGGTTCATTGAGTGTGACCGAGCTGGGACCGAGCTTGATTATCATTATCCGGAACAAATAGACAAACCTTCGCTGAGAGGACAGCGTTATGTTATGAACTCTGCTACTGATCAGTCCGAACAGTGGCGGCGCTAGACCACACTTGGACGTCGGCGAAATTAGGTTCGCGAGGCCTTTTTTATTTACCAGTCAAAAAGAAAACGTTAGATTACATGAGCTGAATTATAGTGAAACTAATGTATGAGTAAACGAGTTTTATTGCTAATCAAATGATGTTAAAAATTACACAAATAGAAATTAAAATAGACGAACTTTTCGGATTTTGGCCTCACTGAACTTTTTCAGGATTATGTCATAGCTAATACTAGCCGCTATTTCAGTTTCAATTGATAGAATTGATAACGCAGATAGTCTCTCTTGGGTCATCATGCTTCTCAAGTAGGTCTTATTCAATTTTAAATTTGAGAAGCTTCTCTCAGCGGAAGCTGTGAGCATGATTTCTAATTGCTATGTAAATATTTGGATATATTTCTTCCAAATTATTTTCTAAAATGTACTGAATGAGTTGTTTCGCGTCGTTGACAGATGCAAGTGAATTCGCTTTTAAAAGCTGTAGCTCTTCATATAGCTCGAAAGGCTGTATGTCACTGTTTTCGCCGTCGCCTTCCCGCAGTAAATCATTACAATGCTTGAGAAGGTCCTCTTTGGATATCGATTTCAATAATCTGGATAATACCTCTAAATTACTACTCACTCACTTCACTCACGCAAGTGTATGAAAATAAATAAGAATAAAAAAAAAACATTTTAAATAATTTATAAAACTTTTGCGAGGTCCCCTCAAGTGCGAGGCCGTCGGCGGTCGCCGACGTCGCCGACGCCTAGCGCCGCCACTGAGTCCGAAGATATTGTTGTTATTAAGTTACATATATACTTGTCTACAAGTCTCAATCAAGTTATATTTACATTTGATTACATTGTGTTATCAGTTACATTTATTTTTGTCGACATTAAAATAAAGAATCTTAGAAAATAATAACTTGTAATACTGCTATAAACCCCAATTCTAAGACATTTTACATTTCAATCACTTCTTCCACGAATATAAAACCAGACGACAAACTCAATGTTGTAAAAAAATATCACTCGAGGACTTCGTGCAACAAAGCACAGATATACATATTCTACATATTATCATACCAGTGACCTAAATTACTCAATTGCCAACCCGAGTAATGCTAACAAGAAATCATTTTGTAGTGAATAGATGTAATGTTTTGTTTTGTATTCAAGTAAAATTGAATTTTAATTGACTACATATTGGTTTTATTAGTATGCCCGATGGCGTGCAGTGGGCGCTCGGTCGTAATACTGTTGAGGGCGCGTGGCTACCTACGTTCGGCCTAATTTCCTTCACATTATATGCCATTCGGAATTGTTGTGACCTCAAACGTAGACGAGGCACTTCGATCACTCTACATGCATGTTTGCATGTTTTATTGCTATTGTCATATATTTCTCACTACAAACATTAATTATTATTTCGGTATATCTACATATGAATTATTGATTAACGTTAAAATTAATCTATTCAAACTAAATAGTTGGTTTGAGAGCAACAACCTCACACTGAATGCGTCTAAAAGTAACTTCATACATTTTACAAATCATCGAAATCGAAATAAAGGTTCGCCAATAATACTTTCAATAAATAACACTGCCATTCCTCAAACTCATTGTACTAGATTTTTAGGTGTTCATGTCGACGAACTTTTAAAATGGAACTTTCACTGTGAAAACCTCGAAAGTAGGTTAAGTCGGGCATGTTATGCTTTAAGTATTGTAAGAAGGTCGTTAGATGAATTGCAAACAAGAAATGTTTATTTCAGCTATATTGAAGCTATCCTAAGTTATGCCATTACGATCTGGGGAAATTGTTATGCTTGTCATAGGGAACCCATATTTATACGCCAAAAGAGAGCAGTGCGAATAATTGCAAAGGTGAAAAGGGAAGAGTCGTGTCGACCCATTTTTAAAAGGCTAAGAATCCTCACCTTAACCTCACTCTATCTCTTTAAGTTACTAACTGAGTTTTTTAAAAATAAAGAAACACATTATAAAAAGTTTTCAGATACACATACTAAAAATACGAGAAATAAATTAAACATTTTTATACCATGTATTAAACTAAACACAGCAAGGCAAGACACAAAATACTCAGGGCCATATTACTTTAACAGGCTACCAGAAAGTTTAAAAAATATTCAAGTGGAAAGCTTATTCAAAAAGTTACTTAAAGAATTCTTATTAGACAAAGCTTTTTACTCGATCGATGAGTTTGTTAATTTTAAATAATTTTTCAAATTTTTTGGTCATTTTTTTGACAATTTTAAGTAGTATTTTTTAATTATTCTGACTTTTTCTGATTTTAATTTCTTGATTATTTTTATCAATTATTTTAATTTGTGGTTTTAGTAAATAAATCTTAAAAATGATTTGGATGCCCTAAAAGCAATAAAGAAGTAACTGTATGTACGTGGTGATAAATTTAAATATTGTAAAAACGAACTAATATACTGTATTAATTACTGAACTAATATACTAAAAGCAATAAAGAAGTAACTGTATGTACGTGGTGATAAATTTAAATATTGTAAAAACGAACTAATATACCTACTGTAATTTAAATGTACCTAAATATTAAGTTTCTACAATCTGTTAAGATTTTTTGGAAATAAATTGAAATTGAAATTGAAAAAAATTGAAATATGTATATAAAAAAAAAATGCTGTTAGTGGGTAGCCGCATATTAGGTTGAACAGCTGAACCGATTTGGCATTTTTAAATGTTTGTAATAGTCCAAATAAAGTCCTAACGGAAAAGAAAATTGGAAAATTGGTAAATTCCGAAAAACTGAAAGTGCTATTTTTCTACTCACGATTCGAACGATGGATATCCATCATCCTTTTTTTAATAGGAACTACATATAAGGTTGATTCTTTTTTTGTTTTGATCGTCGCTATGCTTTCGGGATGGAAATATTTCAATCGAATGTATTAAATTGTAAACAAATCTGGAAGATCTTGAGAAAAATCTGGAAAAACGCATTCTAGTATAAATTAAAATAAAATCACATTTTTCTACTTTTACGTTGTTGATTTTGTGGAGCTAGGGGGAGTAGAGTTTAGCAGGGGCTGGGGGAGGGGGTGGGGATGTGGAGTAGGGGTGGCAGGTGAAGATTGCCGAGAATGTCTTGGGGTGAGACAACCGTTTTTTACTTTGTTTACATATGAAATAGCTTTTAACAAATTTACAAACTTTTAACAAATCCACAAACAAATTTATTGAAATTTGGACAGGACAACGTTTGTCGGGGCATATCAAGCTTCGATAGCAGGTCACTACAAGAAGTATAATGAAGTAGCTATGGTAGATGTGCTCTTTGTGCATTGGTCTAAGATCTTTTGTAGGCATAGCTAAGACATAATTACCTGTTTATATATAAAGGTACTATATTTGATAATAATTATGAACAATTATTATAAAATATAATAATTATCAATATCAATAACTATCAATTACGACGTAAATATTGAAAATTATTTTGATAAATTACCTAGTGATTAATAGTTAGATATGTAATGAGCAGGCTGCCATAGAAAATTTTCCTTATAAGTTCATTCTGAATATCCAAATATAGTTCAATAAATATACTCAGATTTTATCTATTTCTTTATTAATTTCTAGGATAAAATATGGTTACTACAATATTTCTGACATCGATTCACATTCTACGTATTAAACACCAATGTAAATAGACACATAAATCAATTAAATATCCATTTATTTTAACAATATCACACGAGCTCATCGAACCATCCCACATGTAAAAATATGGGATAAATATTTTTAAACATTTGCAATATTTTCATAATAATTTTGAGTGTCAATATATATATTTTTTAAATCCCATATTTTGACTATATGGCATCAATCAACTACATAGCTAATTAATTAACTACATCAATTAACTACATTAAACTACTACTATTGGCACGAACAGGTTTACGAACGAACGAACATGTATTAACTAAATATATTTCTTTGAAAAATTAAAAATTTAATTAATATAAAATTTCAGACCTCTCAAAATTAAAGTGGAAATATGCCATCTACAATTCAGACGTAATTTTGTCCAACAATTTTAATAGACAAATTTCAAAATCTAATCAATACATTGTGGAAACGTTAAGAAAAATTCAGAAGGAAGTAAGGCAGGTAATTGACGAATATTTTTGGTCTTTTAAAAACATGGAATTAACAAATTGGAATTTAAAACGGCATACAAAAATGAAATATGGAATATCACCCTGTTTTTTAACATTATGTAAATAATTCCGATATATTTTATGGACTTATTGAACTAAGGCAAGATACGTGATTAAAAATGAAAATAAAACCTACAAGATTTAGAATAATTTAAGGACTCACATTAGAGTGGCTATAAGATAATATGTTTAAATAATTTTATTCACATATAGTGCATAGTCTACTTCATGCAAAATTTATATATTTTTATTGACGTAATCATATTAATTGAAACTTCGATAGACTAATAGAATATATTTTATGCTATAACATTTAACTATGAAAATATGTTCTCTTCAATAAGTATCACTAAATTGGGGGTAAAAAGTGTATATAAAATACGCTACAAATTCAGAAATTACACTTTTTAGAAAAATAATTTGGCCAAGAATCAACTTTGCATGTATAGGAAAACTCTGTATTTTCACTCAAAACCTCGGCATAAGAATCGTGTCTATATGGGACATTTAGTTGTTAATTAAAAATAGTTTCTAAAAATAATCTTTCACGCCGAGCTAAGCTCATGATAATTTAGGCCTGCGTATAGTAAGTCCTATGTCCTCTACCCTGGTTCGGTAGATGTCAGCATTTTTCATCCACTTCCTGCCTAATTCACAATTCTTAGTAAGGTTAAAACTAAAATATGTTTTTTTTGCGTGGAACGCGACGTGCTAAAGCGTCGAGGGAGTTATAATTCAATATGGAATTTCTGCAGCAATATGAAATGTTCTATGATTGATTATATAGCGTATTAGATCGCTTAATGCAGTACAACGATTTGGCAGCTAGGATATTAATACGAAACGCAACGTGTAGATGGCACTCATAGTTCCAAAAAATGATTAATATTCTCTTACGTTCAATATGGCAGTGTTCGTGGCGCACATACGATATCCTATCCCGAAATAATAATATAATGACAAGGAATTTTTCAATCATATTTTTGTAATATGATTGAAATCTTTTATTATTTTAATAATATTTACGTAAATACGTAAATATTTTGTTTGGTAAACAAGTTCAAGTTCAAGTTTTCGTAATAATTACGCACTTGTTCAGATAGACTGATACATGGCATTTTATCTCTCCGTGTTATTTATGCGATGTAATCAGCCTATATTAAAGTGCGATAGATGGCACTAAAGCTTTAATGTTATTATAGTTATCATTGGTTAAATGATTAAGCTTTTATAATCAATCAGTCCTTTTATAAAAAACGTTTATTATCGATGTTATTTTAGATGACCAAATAAATTGCTAATAGTTTGGCCGTCAATGCTATCAGTGCCACCTGCATTTCGCCGTTGCAGAAAGGTTGTCAAAATGTACTATGGAGTTGAGCAATAAAATACCATAATAAATGGTTGTATGGAACCTCACCCTAATAACCATAACACATACTTATGTATGGATATCTTTTACTCTCCATAAGAATAATATTCTCAGTAGGTACCATGAATTTAAAAGCTTTTAGATACTGCAGATGCTGATGTTCGACAATATCTAGTTAGCATATCGCGTACATATCCACGTGCGTCCAGTTATTGCAGTTAGGGAGATCGTTATTTAATGAACGTACATATTTTTTCTCAATGTATTATTTGTAGTATTTTTACAAGAATCATTGATCAAAAGTTGTTCGTTATGTAGCATGGAATGATCCCCCTATCCTATGCTCTTGAATAAAAACCTATATCGGCGTACTTAGGATAGGATGATCGTTGCATCAATAGAAAACAATATAAGAATACAGCGGAGAGTGGAAGGTTCGTGATGACTGCTTTAGAACATGAAGTCGCAGTCCATTCCGCAAAAGTCAATGCTGTCGACAGTGTAGTCATCGTAGGTGACGGCAGTGGATGTGGTGGCGACGGTATCGCACATGCCCGAAGGTCCGGCGACGTCACATGCGTCCACCGGCTGACCTGCCGTGTGATCTTGGCTAGCCATTGCATCCACGGGAACTGCTTCTCCCCCGCCGCCGCAGTTGGAGAAGTGACAGATGGGTGCAGCGAACAAAGTGAAGTTCTCGCCATCTTGATGCCAAGTCAGACCTGTAAATATATGTATGTAGTAGTGGGCAGCTTTTGGAAAAGCTTATCGTTATACGTTGACATAGCTCTGTTTATTAGGGAATGCTTCGTATAATTAGAGTTATATCTCTTTACATAAAACAGGTTCGGGTTCCGAGTAATGCGAGGAGGAGCCAGAATGGATATCTTTTAGACCAGATACGCACTGTCAAAAATATTATATATTACCGGCATAGATCTATGACTTCAGAAAACCCCACAAGTAAAGTCTAGCGGGGTCAAATCGCACGATCTTGGTGGCCAATTCACGTCACCTCCGCGAGAGATATAACCATGCACTAACGAACGCCCATTTCGATGATAAAGTTTTAACGTGCTGCTCAATCTTGTAAGTTGCCATATTGTTTTGGCATCAGTGACTGAATAATTGTTCAATATTACCCTTTGGTATTTCTATTTCATTTAAATCAATATTCCATATTTTCCCGGGTCACATATCGATTATGCGCTATCTGTTGGAATTGGCGCGTACTAACACGCTCGACCGATAAGTCAGCGCTCTGTCATCTTCAAATCTGGTACAGCGCAATAAGTATATAAACAGTGCATCTTGTCTGTATGGGACGCCGGAGGTACGGGCCGCCTCACCCATTGCTTTTTCCCGTCCGTCGCAGTGCGGATGGCAAATTCGTTTCTGCGGTTCGACCACCATACCACGCAGCTGGTTGGGGGCCACGGAGAGTTCAGAGCCAAACTATTTGACTTTGGACTTGCCGATGACCCCCGGTGCGCCTGTGGGTATGGTAGCCAAACTGCGGAACACGTAATTTGGTCTTGCCCAATTCTAGCGGCTGCACGGGAGAAATTGATGGATGCAGTGGGCGCGTGCGTTGGGCGCTCTCCGATTTGGTACCCGGATCTGGTCAGTTGTAGGAGCTGTTTCCAGTCGTTTAGCGAGTTTGTGGAGCACTGGGTGGCTTCTTGGGAAAGCATGAGGCCTCGGGATACCCCCCAGTGGGTACCCTCTTCCTTGGTGGCGTGATTCGGCGGCTACTTCCAGCCCGAAGTGCCCGTCTTTGTGTACGTCTCTTTACCGCCCCGAGGGGCGTTTCGTTCTTTGCAGGATCCAGGGATACCTCCCCCCGTGGCTGCTCCGAGACCTGCCCACGGACCGTGCGCCTCCACCATCATCGTTTCTGGAGCGTCCTCTACCCCGCTTACCGGCCCTAAATTTGTGATATTTGTTGTTTTTTTTTCTTTACCTATTGTATGGTAAATTTAGTAATATTTTGTAAATTTTTACTTTGTAAATATATTTTATTATAAATAAATGGGTTCTCGGGGCGGTACGGGGGGGGGGGGGGGTGGTTTACCCTATTACCCTATTACACCCCCTGCGCGTTCTACCCTTCTGGTACGCGCAGGGTTGTCGTAGCACGACATCCCGGGCAGACAAGACGACCCTCGTCGTTATAACTGCCCGGGCGGTGGGCGGGGTTTGCTGCCCTCACCTATCGCCTTGAAACTCTTAACTGTCTGTATGGTGAGGAAACTTGAACCCTGACTGTGTGTCTCGTCCACAAATTTAAAGTCGTTCAGCGAGCTATGGAAAGAGCTATTCTCGAAATCTCTCTACGGGATATCCAGATCTAGAAAGTATGAATCCATCGAAGAACCAAAGTGTTGGAGATATCTCAGAAGATAAACCGGTCACATATGACGAAGAATCGATAACTGCTGGGGACGATAGGTCTTCGAATGGAGACCGCGCACCGGGAAATGCAGCGCAGGACGCTCTCTAGACCGGTGGACTGGCGACTTGGAAAAGATAGCGGAAAGTGACTGGATGAGGAAGACGGAGGATTGGTCAGCATGGCCAGCCTTCAAAGAGGCATATGTCAAGTAGTGTAGATACACAGGCTGGTAAGTAAAGTCAAGTGTATGTTTAATGCATAGACTTTTTGCTAAAATAAAAATACGGTTCACTAATACAGAATAACGCATGCTAAGTTAGGTGAAATTTTGTTTTAAATATATATTTATGACAGATAAAATCGAAATCTCAAAATTCGTCTACTTTCGTCAACTTTACAGCTTTAGTTATAATTCATTTGTATTTTTTCCCTTACGAAATAAACCTTTTACCGGCTTACACAATGGAGAAATCCTCTAGAACACAAGTTTTTAAATTGTTTTTTTTTGCTGTTTTTTTAAAACTTTTTCTAAAAAGTATATTTTTGTTTTCCATTATCTTCTTCCTAATCTACTACTTGGATATAAAAAAGGTTACAATATTGTTTTCCAGTTACGTACGTATGGGGCGATTGAATTACTATCTAATATAGTGATATAACCACCCCGTTTTTTTGTGAGTAAAGTTGGAAAGTTGGAATCGTGTAGGTTGAAGACGATTGAAGATGATGGGTATTTGGACCATTCCAACTTCCTAACTCAACTATACACAACAGTAAAGTGTTGACGCTTTGTACTTACGACCATTCCAAGCCCCACTGGCCACGGTGACCCAGCCCCATCCTTGACCCCATTCCATGAGTCGACCCAGGTTTCCGGAGAGCGGAATCTCTTTCTTCAAAGTGGCCACCAGACCCTTCCCGGTCAGTGTCATCTCGCTCGGTGGAGTTGAGTTATCATAGTTAGCTAGTTCGGAGCCGGTAGCAGCTGAAAGCAAAATGTATTTATCCTTAATTGCAGTTGAATTTTGTCACACAAATGGCGTAGTTGATTCCTAGATACCCCACCCGTGTACTCCATGACTTTTTAGCAAATCAACGCTAATTTGACACGTTGGTTTATTTATAAAATGAAAAAATATTTATTTAAAATATTGTCTGTCGTTAGCAACCTTTGTCCAGGTTTCAAATAGATTAAGGATTCTCCGTTTGACGAAGTTTCCATTTTTTGAGGCGATCCACCCATCAGGCCAATTATAATTATCACTTCCCTTAAACAATTAAGGCGCTGTCCGCGCTGCATCGAACGAAACAATAAGTAGTCGGAAGGGCTATGACATCCCAGCTCAGCGCTTCTAATGTTTCCTGGTCAGATTTAGCAATATGTGAGCCCTAGAATGGTTGGTGACTCTAAATTATTGTCTAGTTTTAGGTACATCAGCAGTAAAATACAATACACACAATAAATCCGTTAAACTTAAAAAAGGGGGTAATTATGTCGGAATGCGAAGTCGAGAGGTTGACATGAATACGTTTCAAATCTAATGAGTCAATCATTGTTTTATCCTTTACGGTAACGGTCTAACGAAATTTACTTTACGGACCGGCTGTTTATAACATCACGTGGCAGTACTCAGGCGGTTACTGTACTCATCCAAGTACCCCGACTATCCTTAACTTCGTCGATCTGACGGGAGTCAGTGTTTCTACGTGACCTCATACGTTACACCAATCATCAAATCGAATGTGTCAATCTAATATTATCTGTTTAATCAATTTCCTAAAAGAAATCGGGTGCGACTGCGATCGGGGCACTATGTTTGCGCCCGATTTGCTTGCGTTTTCGTTGACCAAACCGCAGACGTCCGAATTTTGGCGTTCTCTATAACTATTGATTATCTAAGCCACTGATAATGGTATAGTCCTAAATACCTGCAGAACCGCTCTTTCCACTGCTACTCTTCTTTTATATTTCAGGTTTGGTTTTGCTCGTGTTTTATCCGACATTCTAAATTTTATTTTAATTTATTTCACTTTAAATAGCTTTTCTTTATCGAAAATTCATTAATGGGTTTAATTTGCATTTTCTGTCTCGTAAATCTAATCGAAATCGATACCGATTTTTAAGTTCTCGCTGTCGCGAAAATAGTCGCTGTGAGTTGAGTACCCCTCTTTCCGTGCCTACGCTCTTTTGGCGGCAGATCAATGATTAAGTGAAACTATACCCCGATTAGATTGATACTAAAACCAACACCGTCGGACTTTTAGTTTCTGAGTTACTCGATGGTTCTGTATCGCTCGGAAAAAGTCATTAAAGATTTTTAGGGTTTCACCGGGTGTGAACTTCTAGGCGTATTCAGGTTAAAAGTTTCTTTTACCTGCAATTTACTGTAAAATAATATTTACTTACGTCGAATACACATGAGAGGGCATTCAAAAGCTTTCCTGATGTGCGGTAAGTTTAATCGTAGTTCCAAGTACGGCGGCGGTGGTAGCTATAAGAAAATCAAAATGAAATATCTAAGTTATTTTGCTCTTCTCTACTTCGGCTGAATGTCATGTGTTATTTACTTATTTGGAAGCAATCAAATTAACATTAGTACTGGGAATGTTCAAATAAAATGTATTAATAGAACTAACAGAAAAAAATCATAAATGTTAAGGTTGCAAATTGATTTTGATATATTTTTTTGGAACTGAAAAAAATAATCTTACCGTTGATGAAATAGCATGTAGCCACGACCTGAGCAGCATTAAAAACAACAGAAATTATGAAATCGATCAACATTATTTATCTATCATATTATGAGTAATATGTGGAGGATTTAGAAGATTTTGAAATTTTAGTAAATATTTACGTTTTGGGGTCCCAGGAACCAAAAAAGTAGTTAAAAAATATGTGTCCTGTGTTTGTTGCCCGCGCGGTCACGTTACAGCACACACATACGTAACTAGACCGGTTTGGTTAAAAGTCTGGATGTGGAGTCTTTTAAGTGTGTCTCTCCGACGTTTTGAAACTATTCTTTAAGACACAGCGTTATGGGTAGCTGCCCTAGAGGCAAAAAATAAAATGTATTGAACTTTAAAACAGCTCTGACGATTTTGATGAAATTTCATTGAAGATTTTTGTAATATATAACGATAGAATGCGCTTACTAGTTGTTCTAGGAAAACTGCATTAGAATATACTCGTATATATGGGTTGTTTTCCGAACAGGTGTCGGACTGTTTATTTAACTGTTTATGTTAAAAACTTTTATTAAAAAAATGTTGAACCACTTCGTTGCAGTTTAAAGGGAGGTCGTAGATGCCTTAGTTAAAGATGTCTTGGAGTCCTAGAGACTTCTCACTTGTTTTTTATTTATTTATTTTTATTTTTATTTATTTATTTTCAGGAAAACCAACATCTAATTATAAGTTAACAAAGCCGGAGTAACATAACAGAGAGCCAATTAAAGGTTTTCACGTTTAAATAACAGTGTAGAAACATATGTGATCTTTCAATTAAAGCTATCGTATAAAAATGCATCAAAAATTATTCAACAATTAATGCTAAAAAATTCACTGTTCAGCCGCTGCCTAGCTGAGTTAACACTCGTACAGAATAGATCAAAGTCAAAGCGTTTAATCATGTCATTGAAATTGTCACTTGTTCGCCACAGAAATGCATTTTGCCTATAGTTGGTACCAGCATGAGGAACATGAAGAGCAGGGTTAAATCTATTAAGTTTGGAAGGAACACGGAGATTAATTTTATTTAGTAAGTCAGGACAGTTAATGTTATTGGAGGTAATTTTTAGCAAAAAGGTTAAGTCCGCGGTTTCACGCCGCTTAATCAAGGGAAGGATATGAAATTTCTTGCATAAATTGAAATAGTTAGATGAGCTGTATGGGATTTTCAGACGGAAGCAGAGATATTTCACAAACTTTATTTGAATGCGCTCGATTCTATTTATATATTTGTCATAACAAGGGTTCCATACCTGAGATGCATATTCCAAGATGCTTCTGACAAAAGTGCAGTAAAGGATCTTGAAAGTTTTAGCACGGTGAAAGCAAGTTGCACTCCTCATAACAAAACCTAAAGCTTTGGAAGCTTTAGAAACAATAGATTGAACGTGATTATCGAACAGTAGATGAGAATCATGAATGACACCAAGATCTTTAACCACGCTGCATCTCTGCAAGGTATGAAACTTTAATGAGTAAGAGGCTAGAGTAAATAGTTTTTTACGGGTGTAGTTGACAACGGTGCACTTGGATGGATTGAGGTCAATTTTATTAGAGAGACAGTAACTGTCCATTCTTGAAAGGTCCGCCTGAAGGTCGGAGACATCACCGAGCGATTTAATTATTTTGAAAATCTTCATGTCATCAGCAAAACATAGTAAGTGACTATTTAGAAAACAGCTAGCTATATCATTGATGAAAATTAAGAACAGCAATGGACCAAGTAGTGAGCCTTGCGGTACACCGCTAGGGATAGCAACCCAACTAGAAATATAGTTTTTGATGACGATAGCTTGGGAGCGATTATTGATATAGGAGGAGAACCATCGGAGGAGGTCCCCTTGTATACCCATAAACTTAAGCTTGTTCAAGAGTAGTCTGTGGTCAATCCTGTCAAAGGCTTTACTGTAATCAGTGTAGACTACGTCTACTTGATAGCCGTGATCCATAGCTTCAGTCAAGAAGTCATTAAAAAGGATAAGATTGGACACCGTCGAGCGACCCCTGATAAAACCATGTTGCGACGGATTGATAGAGTTTTGGAGAGCGGCATATACTTGGTTATAGACGACTCGTTCGAATATTTTGGCAATAACGCATAATTTCGAAATGGGTCTATAATTAGTAATTTCTGTCTTCGAGCCCTTCTTATGTATGGGTGAAACAAAAGCCGACTTCCAGATACTGGGGAATTCGCAATTAGCTAAGGATTTGCGAAACAACAGGGATATTGGAACACAAACAGTTTTAGCGCAGCCAATTAAAAATATTGGACTGATATTATCAGGTCCAGCCGACTTGGAAGTGTCTAAATGAAGTAACAATTTTTCCACGTCGTGATCATTGACCTCTATGCTACAGATATCATTTGCCTGGGAAGGAATAACGTCGTTGAAGTCGGGTGGTGCCAAATCAGTAGGCTGCATATCCGGTACCAAAAATGTAGAAGAGAAGTACTGGGAAAAGGCTTCACACACGGAATCTCCAGTGGTCGCAATCAAGTCAAGGTACTTGAGAGGTGTCGGAATGCTATTGGATTTAGAGCGATTATTTATAAAGGACCAGAAGTTTTTTGGATGTTTTTCGATACCATCTTCTATAGATGTGATGTATGATTTGAAACACTGACTCTCTAATAAATGAACCCTATCCCGTAATAATTTAAAGGTTTCTTGATCCGTTTTCATATTATATGTTTAGATTTTTTTATGGAATTTATATTTTTCTTTAATGAGCTTTATTAGTGCTGGAGAATACCACTTAGGATATGAGCTATTAGACATAATTTTGGTAGGAACGAATTGAGTAATTAATTGGTCAAGAACACAGTAAAAATATTTAACGGCTTCCTCAAGAGACCTGTATGAGAATTCTGTGCTCCAATCGACTTCAGCTAATTTAGAGTTAATAGAGTCATAGTTACAATTATTATACAGAAACATAATATACGACTTGGATTTTAAGTGTGGAATATGTATATAATTAACACTGGCTAGCAGAGCTTTGTGGTGAGGGTCAAGGGGAACCAGGGGGTCGAGACATTCAATTACCGTTACTTCATCATTTGACAAGACGAGATCTAAGATTTTTCCATATACATTCCTCACACCGTTAAATTGGCGAAGATCATGAGTATTCAGTTCGTCGATGAGTAGTGATTCAGCAACTAGACGGCAAGAGATGTAAATCAGAGCTGGGTATCCAGTCAATACCACTTAGGTTGAAATCACCCAACAAGATGAACTTATCTGATGGATTAGTGATAATAATGTCATTTAGTTTGTTTAAATAATGTTCTAACTGATCCAACATAGACAGACCCATGTTTTGTTTACAAAGATATAAGCAACAAATATGGACGTTGATAAAGGATTTATTTTTGTATTTAATTGAAACTGATACCCATAGATCTTCGGCAGAAGATTGGAAGGTAGTCTGAGGAACAGCGAGAATATCTTTTCGCACTGCTATTAGCGTTCCCCCTCCTCTGGATTGACCTGTCAGGTCATAGTCCCTATCACGACGCCACACCACATACCTACTGTCAAAAAGTTCATAGTTATTGAAACTGCTCATGAGCCACGTCTCAGTTAGTACGATAATATCATACGAGCACAAGCAAATGTTACGATAAAAAATGGATGTCTTAGAACGAAGGCCTCTGACGTTCTGATAATAGATATTTAAGTCGGTGCTACCCATTAAGAGACCCCACACATAATACCAGAATAAACTCAGTGAAACCTAAAGTAAAGAAAGTAATTGAAAATTTCCAATAAATGTAAATATGATTTAGATACATAACCATGTTCTGTACAATGGCATAAGTAAAGAGTAGCATTTTAGTTCAAACTTACTGCATATCATTTTTGCTGGTAGCAATCATCCAGATGACTTTATGGGGCCGGTTGTGGGGCCCGACGGCCATCAGCTGCTCGAATTCGGCCCATAGGGGGATCTTAGGGCGCCAAGGGATTTGGGACGTCCAGTTGGAGACGGCGAAAGTATCAGCTGACTTCCTCACCCTAAAGCTCAGATGAGGGCAACGCTTTCCGGATGGATCCTGATAAGAAAATATTTATTACAGCTAATATTTAATATTCATTTGAATAATCACATCTAATATTAGATTTAATGTCCAGTGCCAGGCACACGCACCTCCCGTGAGGGTGATATTATCATACTGCTATAAAATATATATTGTTTGGTAGCAGACACTTAATATATTGTGTAAATAAACATGTATACCGTATCACTACATATTCTATGCAACCAGGAATCAAAAACCCTCAAATTAGCTTTTCCTGCTCCAATAATACTATGTTTTAGGTTTTCCTAAATTTAGCAAATAAATCAGCAAAAAAATTACACCTTTTTTCCGTATGTTTTCATTTAAAAACAACTTTAGTGGATAACTAGTACTAGTAGACTCTGAGAGTTTTTTATTAGACTTATTGACTTTGAGATTGATTGGATTAATTTTGTTGACAACTATTTAAATAGATCAGAATATGATTTAAGCAAAAGCATTTTTTAATTCCGCTGACCTTCACCACGTTAATCTCATAGAATTTAGGAGTTCTAAATAAGACTTTTGAAGTGAGACTATATCCAAAATCTAATTTAGGCCTTTGTTTAGCTATTCGAATATTTTTGAAATTGTGATCCTATGACATGATATTTTCCGAATTTACATTGCGCCGATTATTAATGATAGTTACAAGAAACCTTATTTTGTTGTTGCGTTCCAAAGATCATAATATAAGTCAGCCTATCGTAGTAGGAGCAGCACTCGGTAAGGTAGGTATAGCGTTATTTAAAAAATATGTACATTTAAAACGAAATCGAAAAGAGAGTAAGTTTGTTTATTTAGTGGTTTATTTAGTTATACGATAGTGGGCCACAGAGACGAGCGACTATCCGGAATGGCACAGAAAGCAATAAATCTTCAGGAGGGGCTGAAAGCACTGGAATGTGCCTGGACAGCGAAGATCGAGCAAGGACGACTTTTTTTGTGCGTGGCAAGTGGCTGGCGAGTTTACCCGAGGAGGTGAAGATTGACATACATTATATAGATTTACTATTAATTAGCTGCGCCCAGCGGTTTCAATGGTGATAATGATGATAGAAAGTATTTTATATTTTCGTCAATTTTTCAACAAATAAAAAATCATGAAAATCATGATTCACTATTTTGGCGATAATGGCTTACACATAATATATAGACATATGCTGTCGCGGGATTTTTTGTAGGACTATTTAAGATCAACATTTTCATTGTACATTATATACGTGTAACTCCAACGGTTTTTGCGGTGCACACCAGAATAGCTCGTAGATGGCAGATTTTTTTCCTACTTGACACTTATCGTTATATTTTGGATAATTCATATTATTTCTTAAGTAATTAAGTAAGTAAGTAATTTCTTTGAGTAATTCTTTATGAATTATAGCCTATTCTGACGTGTAAGCTATATTATGGTGAAATTTCATCAAAATCCATTCAGTAGTTTTTGCGTGAAAGAGTAACAAACATCCATACATACATTCCTTCAAACTTTCGCGTTGATAATAGTAGTAGGATTAATGAACATTATTAATTCAAAGTGAAGACAATACGGCTATGAATACGATGCAAATGTATGTGTAATGAGAGAACTCTTTGTTCTTCAAACCAGGCTACACGCTAAAGTTGTGCGCCGTGGGGTGCGAGAAAAGACGCACTCGCGGTTCGAGAGATGCGCGAGCACCGGCCGGAAGACAGAGCCGAGATTTACAGCGGCCAAGGCCGGTGAATCGCTGGGTTAGCAAGCAACTTATCGCTCCGTTAAAACCGCTATGTAAAGAAAAAATAAAGGTTTTTGTACACACTAATAGCTGATGTGGTTTTGTTCGCACTGGTTGCCGAATTAGAACGAGACAAAGGTTCGATCGGAAAGACAAGTCACGTAGGTCGGATCACAGTCAGTGTGCCGACCATATTAGAGGAGCCCACTCAGTCACTCTGAATTAAGTCTATTTTACTCTACAGTAACCATTACGAATAAGGTTTGATTTGATTAGTTGCATTGTGCAGAGGGGCGGCATCTGCCTTTAAGGACCCGCCCAAAGAATTTCTTCTGGATTCTTCGTTCTTTTGTGTGATTTTCAGCCCCAGCTACTACAGCAGCAGCGGCAAAAGTGCACCATTTACAACATTTACCTTTATTGCTGACATAAACTGAGTAAGCAATTAAAGTTCCAGATACGAAAATTTATATTCAAGTTCCAGTCATAAAGAGAAGCTTTTTCTCTCTGAAAGTTTTAATTAGTTTTAGTTCTGACCTTTGTTGCATTTTTAATAATTTGTAGGAAAACAATTAATTTATAGGGTACTTTGTCCCACGCTTCGCTGGCGTACACATTTAAACATGGCCTAGGTTTATAGCGGTAATTCCTGCGATTTCAGTGTGACTTAAAACGGTAACTGCGGTGGCAGCAAAAATAAATACGAGTATTTGTACCAGATCGAGCTAAACAGCAAACACTTATTGCACAGCTCGTATGTCCACGTGATGGCTCGACTCCCGAAGCCCCCTCGCCTCAACGCTTTCCACCTCGGCTAAACGATAGCCCCCAAGCTTTAACACTTCATAACGACTGCGCGCCGGCACAGGAAATCACGGTCGCAGCGCCGCCAAGCGTCTAGTCTAAGAAATTAATCGGTGCAAGTCTACAAATACTTCTTAAATGGCATATCAATCCATCTATTAATATCGCTATACTGCCTTTACGTAAGAAACTAACTCGAAGGGGTTTTGGGAATCCACTATACAAGCCTGCGCTCGAAAAATCTGTGCACTTGAATAAGAGATGTCACGACGAATACACATTGAAAATAAATACATTTTTTACTTTCCGGGCCCACCAACCGATTAGGAGGGAAAGTTTTACGAACGCTCATTTTTTTTTTCAAGATGAAGACGGAAATATATATTTTGAGAGCTCCTGAGACGATTAAGACTATTTCCAGAGTGAAGTATGTCTGTGTGTCTGGTATTATGTTTTTTGGTATTTTTATTTATTTTGGTATTATGTTTTAGTCCCATAGTTCTAAAACGTCTTTGTATATATGGTATATATGTAAGCTATGCATTGTGAAAATATATAAATATTGTAAATCTTATAGGTAAACTGTATAGCACATAAGGTAGTACCCATCGATGTTGTTCGACCTACTTACATTTTTCAATAAAAATTGTTTTATTTTATACAGTACCTTACTCCTAGTTAAATCTTAACTGGGCTATAGCGTATCTGAACACGCTCTTTAATTACTGTCAAATAGAATTTTTAACATTGCTTTGTTTTCAGCTACGTTATTATATTTTGTATAATTGAATTTAATAGGGAATGGATGTGCCCTTAATGGAACCTTTCGATGACGCGTCGCGTTGCGTCGTGAAAACCGACCGGAGGGAGAGGGAAGGCTAATTCAATTATAAATGGGACATTCAAACGTATAAAACCTTTTTGATTTAAAAAAAAAATATGGGGAAGCCTCCTCCTACTATCCAGTCTGGTTTCGGTCTCTATTATTGACTTTAACCTTCGTTATGGATAGGGGAAATATATTCCTGTTTGCATGTTTGCAAATTCATACCAAATTAGCCATTGGCATGATGAAAAATGATGATGGCCAAGTATGAAAAACGTTGAAACTCGAAGGTTCGGATTAACCGTATTTAACCTCGTCTCTAAAAGACGAGGTTGATTAACCACATGAATTAATTTATAGATCGGATGCTCATAAACGACAATGCCTTAGTATGATAGATATCGTGATGGAAAGAAAGTAGGATGTAGGTACTTTTTCGATCTTGAAGAAAATCCACCTGAAAGGTAGACCATCAAGAAATTAACCCCTCTGATCCTAAAATGATACTTCCAGCTCCAGATCACCTCGTCGCTGCAATACTAATAGGTCACGAGGGACAAACCGAGGACAAGGGATTTTTGAAAACTAGCAAAAATCTAAACGCTAAATTTCTTCTTAAAATGCCCTCTTTATTGCTAAAAGTGATCACATTTTTTTCTAATGTGAAAAATCCCATCAATATAATTATATTTAAATTAAATATTCGAGGCCTTACCAACACGAGGTTTATGCGTTTACAGATTTACAATCAAATTTACAAATAACTATATATTTGGAAAACATCCTAATAATGAGGCAAAATAGCTGCTATAATTAGGATAATAACTAATTTCTTCATGTACATGGTTAGTGTAAAAATCTAAAAGGGTATAAAAAATATATATTAACTGTAGATAGTTAACGTTCCTGAAATTCTATGATTAGCTAACCTTTCGACTTTCTGACGATCATTTTTTAAACATATTTTTTTAATAATATTTGATTACAGCTTAATCAAGTTTATTGTATTTATAGGAATTATGGGATATACATTAAAGATAATTATTACAAAAATAAATATTTATTTACTTTTATATATTAAATAACAAATCTTAAATGGCATATGTTTCTTTGAGATCGATAAGGCACATCTATACGTACTTACAATGACTTAATGATGATGCGGGTACCTAGAGGTCTGGTCTCGTTGCTCAGAAGAGCACTCTAGGCGGTTTATGATTTTGCGTGAGATCCGTGTGAGTTTGCTAGCTTGAAGGACCACCTGGTGTACCTTAGTACCCAGGAGCGGATATTTAAAGTGGAAAGACAGGATGTCGGTACTTACGGTTTTGTTTGTTCCGTCTGTGCTGCTGGACTGCACTGCTTCTGCTCCTCGTTTATCTGTCACTCACTGAGGTTTCACACGAATTGCGATGCGGGCTAATCAACACAAAGGTTTGTGTGATGCGATGCGGCGGTTTGCGACGAGAAAAAACGATAATCTCGTCTGTTGTTGCGGAGCGAATATATTCGACGACGCGCCTCGCTAAGTCAACAAATGTACTGTCCTACCCGTCGTTCCGACGGGGCGATCCGTAGCGCTGGGCGGCTCAGATCGGCGCGGGTCGCGAAATGTTTAAATGGGTACCGACAATATTGATTGGAGCGGAAGAATTTATAAAAGGGATTGGATTAGACAAGTGATTAGGAGGCGGAAAATTACGCTAATTCTCACACAAACCTCACTGGCGTGAACATTCCCCCGGCCTTGAAAGGACCCCTTTCAAATGAAAGGTATAAACCTTTATGTCATGTGAGAATTAATACCCAATCTATTAACTTGAATGCACCAATCGACCCTGTGTGTGTTCTCAATGAAGCGATGTGATGAATTTATTATAAAGCGGTTATTATGTCAGCTGATCTAAATGGCTAAAGAATATAACTTGACACTAAAAAATGCGGTTGGTAAAATTATAAGTAATTAAACATTTGCGGTTTTATTGATTTGTGCGGGATGCGGTAATTCTAATTGAAAGTTTATTGAGTTGGTAAAGGGCAGATCTTTACCACCGGTAAACCCCGGTACCACCGGTAAACCACTTGTAAACCCCAGACTTGGTCCGGACAAGAACCACTCGAGTTACGGCATCTGTGCCAGGATAAATTTCTTCTATTACTCCTAAAGGCCAATGAAGAGGCGGAGAGTTATCCTCCCTCACAAGAACGACCATCCCTTTGACAATGGGATGAGACGGGGTATTCCACTTCTGCCGTACTTGCAAGGTATGTAGATATTCCAGACTCCAACGAGACCAATAATTTTGCACCATATGGTCCAGCATAAATTTGCGTTTGATCGTAGAAAGTGGTTGTTCTGATACAGAGGCAGCTGGTAGCGAGGTTAGTGGTGTTAAGGTTAGGAAATGGGCGGGCGTTAGTGCGAGTGGCTCTGATGGATCACCACTTAATAATGAAAGTGGACGTGAATTTAAGAGGGCTTCTATTTGAGCGAGGACGGTGTATAACTCTTCATATGTTAAAATTTGCGTACCAATTACTCGGTGGAGATGAGTTTTTAAAGAACGGATATTTGCCTCCCATATACCACCAAAATGTGGGGCACGTGGTGGATTCAATTTCCATTCAATCTTGGAAGACGTGAGGTGTTTATTTATAACACCATTATATTCGTCCGAAGCGAGAAATAACTACAAAGAGTCTAGGTGGGACTTTGCTCCTATGAAGTTAGTCCCACAGTCTGAGTACATGGTACTACATGGACCTCGCCGGGATAAGAAGCGTTTGAATGCATTTAGAAATGTTTCTGTGCTTAAATCAGAGACAAGTTCGAGATGAAGAGCGCGGGTTACTAGACATACGAAGAGGCATAAATATGCCTTTTGTGTGCGACACCCGCGATAACGATTGAGTACTATTGTGAAAGGACCGGCATAATCAACTCCCGTGTGGCAAAATGGTTTTGCTTGACGTACGCGACATGCTGGCAGATCGGCCATTATCGGAAATACCACTTTAGGGTTCGTTTTGAAACATGTGTTGCACATTTGAATGCGTTTTCTTACAATGTTTCGTGCAGACAGAATCCAAAATTGTTGCCGCAGTAACGACATCAATAAATGGGGACCAGTGTGCATGTACCGACTGTGGTAGTAATCTATAATTAGATTGACTACATGATCGCGCTTAGGAAATAAAACTGGATGCTTACTTTCCTCACTCAGTTCAGCGTTCGCCAGTCTACCGCCTACTCGAAGTAGACCATCCTTTAAGTGAGGGTTGAGCTTGCGTAGAGCGCTTGACGCTGGTTGGTTTCTTTGTATGGTCTTAATATCTTCCGAAAAATGTACCGTTTGAACTGCCATTAAAATGCGAGATTCTGCAGCATCTAAATCAGAAACTGTCATTTTGGCCGATCTTGGTAACTTCTTTGTAAAGCGAAGTACATAGACAACTATATGGAGTAGTCTAGACCACGAAGAAACCCGTTTGGCCAATGTGTACATTAATGGTTCTTCAGCTGATATTGTACTTAACACCACTGTTTTTTCCTCAGGAACTGCTACCTGCTTGTCGTGAGTAAATGGTTGGATAGGCCAAACACTTGAATCTGACTTGAGCCATGGAGGCCCATGTAGCCAGAGCGGGTGATCAATTAGTTGAGAAGGTAACAAGCCCCTGCTCAAACAATCGCTAGGGTTTTCATTACCTGATATATGATAAAATTTGGATGCGGGGAGGTTATCATGAATTTTTGCGACTCGGTTTGACACAAAGGTGTGCCACCGATGCGGGGATGAATGAATCCAACTTAGAGCGACGGTATAGTCAGAGAAAGCGAATATATTTTCAAGTCGATAACGCGGATTATACGTATCGACAACTACTTTTAACAATTTTGAAAGTAAGAGAGCTGCGCATAACTCCAGGCGTGCAAGAGATACAACCTTTAGTGGAGCGATTTTAGACTTTGCACAGACTATAGTGAGCTTGTTTGGCCTGTGATTTGCGTAGGAAACATGTAAATAAACCACGCCTCCATAGGCCTTTTCACTTGCATCTCCAAATTCAATTAAAGTTAGGGTGACGTTTGATGTGACTCCTAAGTGTCGAGGTATTTCCAGGCGTTATAACTCTGGTAGTTCTGCTTGGAATTGTGACCATGCAGAAAGGATGTTTGGAGGAGGCATATCGTCCCAGTCCAATTTTAGAAGCCATAAAGTTTTGATTAGCAGCTTTGCGTATAATATAACTGGTGCAACAAAACCCATGACGTCCCAAAGCTTGGCTACGCAAGATAAAATGTTGCGCTTTGTGCATTTAGTTATTTCAGGATTAACGACGAAAGTAAATACATCAGACGAAGGTAGCCAACGAAGACCCAGAATGTTTATAGAATTTTCTTAATTAAAATCCACTGCTTGAGAAAGGCAGTGTTCCTCGGGGATTCTCTGTAGAAGTTCATGCGAATTGCTGGAAAATTTTACATGGTCAAATCCCCCGGCCTTGAATAATTTAATCAGCTGAGTTGACAACTCGATTGCGTCTGATGGTGTCATGACACTTGTGACTACATCGTCCATGTATATGTCTCGTGTCACTACTTACGACGCTAGAGGAAAGCGGCTGCATTCGTCTGAGGCTAGACGCCGTACAGTGCGAAGTGCCAGAAAGGGGCTGCATTTTAAGCCGAAACATACGCGGGTAAACTCGTAGGTAGTAAGAGGTTCATTTGGATTAAATCTATATAGGATGCGTTGAAATTTTCTATGTTCTGGCAGAATACCAACCTGCAAGTACATCTGTCGAACATCTGCATTAATTGCGATAGGAAATAAGCGGAAATTCAGGAGAATGTTGAACAAATTGAGTTGGAGATTTTCTCCTGCATATAAAATATCATTTAGCGATACTGTGCTGGAAGTTTTGGCGCTAGCGTCCATTACTATCCGCAATTTTGTAGTGGTTTTATCTTCGCGAATAATTGCGTGATGCGGGATATAATAGCCGCAGTTTCCTAGGCCTTCCAGGACCTCGGAGAGGTAACTCTTATCTAAGTATTCCCGAATTGCTCCGTCGTTTGTCTGACGCAACGATGGCGACGAGGCTAATTTCTTTCGAGGGATAAGAATCGTCGGGTTGCGGTTTGTATAGAGTCCCCGAGTGTATCAACATCGTCCTTAAATGGTAAAGCCACGGTATATCTCCCTGATGTGTCACGTGTTGTTGTGTTTGAGTATATTTCTTCACATTTCCGATCTGACTGTGATAGAAATTTTAATGTAGGGATTTCTTCTAGCTCCCAGAAGTTTGCCATGAGATTCTCCATGGACATATTATTAAATGAACAGAAAGCGTAATTGTTTAATGAACAGCTGGAATTGGATATTGGGGCAGTCCCCATGACAATATATCCCAGTTTTGTTTCAAGTGCGTGTGGTTGACCTACTGAGCCGAGTATCTTTCCCTGCAATAGGATCTCCGTAAAGATCTGAACTCCGAGTATCATATCAATGGGTTCAGGCGTGCCAAAGTTGTCATCAGCCAGCGGCAAATTCTGCAAGTAACTTAATAACGAAACATCAATTACCGCACTAGGCAGCTCGTCCGTAATTCGGTCAACGATCAGCGGTTGAATGGTGAATTTTACGTCATTATTATGACGGGAACTTAAAGTAACACATGTAATCCCGTTTACCGGATGTATCTTCCCCCCCTATCCCTTTCACAAATGCATGATTGCGATTCGGTAGAGGATTTAGACCTAACCGTTTACAGCATGCATGGGTTATAAAGTTATTTTGGCTAGCACTGTCGATTAAAGCCCTGACAGAATATATCTGGTTCTTTGCCGTTATGGTGTTAAGACGAGCAGTGCCCAAAAGAATAACTTGATTTATGTTGGAGGTATGGCACCTTGGCCCAACAGAAGACAATGTGCACATTGCAACGTCCGTTGGTGAAGCTGAAGTTTCATAATTTTTCGCGGATGGTGTATTTTGGAAATGCAGCAGTGTGTGGTGTTTAAGGTTACACCGACGACACCTACTATCTGATTTACATGTGTGCGTAGCATGTGCGGTTTCCCGGTCGAGTTTTTTCATGCCAATATGAATTAACAGAAACTCGGTTAAATCCGGTATTTTGAGTTGTTTTAATGCAGAAACACAACTTGAAAATTGATCAATAAATGACTCAAGATTATTAGAAGTTGATTGGGTTATAGGCTTTAAATCCAGAAGCATGTCGCAATATGCTGTTCCAGTACCACGTACATCTTGGTATTTAGTAACCAATGTATTCCAAATTATGGAGTAATTCTCTGCTGCGGGCGTAATGCCGGCAAAGACTGTTTGCGCTTTGTCAGTTAATTTTCCTACTAAGTACTGAATTTTCTGAGAGTCTGACAATTTCGAATTTTCGTGGATAGACGTACGGAAAACCTCATAGAATACAGGCCAGTTCTGAAAGTTACCGGTAAATGACGGCAGCTCCAAGCGTGGTAATTTTGAAATATTGGAATTTTGCATGTGTGTGGTTTTTTTATTTATTGTTTCTGTTTTACGTTGAATGATACCGTATAGCTCTTCGAACGCGATGCATGGTTCAAAATTGGGCTCAAACTCTGGATTTAAATCCAATTTTAAAGACTTTATATTTTCTATCAATATGTCGAATTTATGATGTAGTTCTGGCAACGTCGTTACATCCGCTAAAAACGATTCTCGCGAAATATCTGTAATATTTTTCGATTTATCGTATACTCTTTGCAAACGTGAGAAGTAGTATTGACGTTTAGACTCTAATAATTTCAACTGATTTTCTATGTTCGGAGGCATTTTGATTATAATTAAATGAAATAAAATTAATTATTGTTATATTATTTTTCTTTTGTTTATTATTTTACGTAATGTAAGTAATTAATTAACACACAACAGGGTGAACTGGCGAAAATATGCTAATAGATTAATGAAATGCGAAAAAAATATATGCGAAAAAACTATGCGAAAAAAAGGCCAAAGAGACCTAAAAAATGATATATATAAATTTAATTTGAATGATTCACATCCGGGCCAACGTGACCCCAAACATGGTTTATTCAAATTTACTTTGAATGATTCAAATCCGGCCGAAGTGACCAACTTATGATGATGCGGGTACCTAGAGGTCTGGTCTCGTTACTCAGAAGAGCACTCTAGGCGGTTTATGACTTTGCGTGAGATCCGTGTGAGTTTGCTAGCTTGAAGGACCACCTGGTGTACCTTAGTACCCAGGAGCGGATATTTAAAGTGGAAAAACAGGATGTCGGTACTTACGGTTTTGTTTGTTCCGTCTGTGCTGCTGGACTGCACTGCTTCTGCTTCTCGTTTATCTGTCACTCACTGAGGTTTCACACGAATTGCGATGCGGGCTAATCAACACAAAGGTTTGTGTGATGCGATGCGGCGGTTTGCGACGAGAAAAAACGATAATCTCGTCTGTTGTTGCGGAGCGAATATATTCGACAACGCGCCTCGCCAAGTCAACAAATGTACTGTCCTACCCGTCGTTCCGACGGGGCGATCCGTAGCGCTGGGCGGCTCAGATCGGCGCGGGTCGCGAAATGTTTAATTGGGTACCGACAATATTGATTGGAGCGGAAGAATTTATAAAAGGGATTGGATTAGACAAGTGATTAGGAGGCGGAAAATTACGCTAATTCTCACACAAACCTCACTGGCGTGAACACTTAACGAGGAACTATTGTTTATAAAGTTGTTTTTTTCTTTGGTATTAGATATATATTAAAGTTACAAAACCTGAAAAAGAACGTTAATTATCACATTACTTAGATTTATAAGGTGCAGTACAGGAGCAAATACAGGTGTAAAAGCTACATTTATACTGACCATTCATCAAACTGACGAGTATGCATTAGGTATCTCAAATACAAAATTTTACCGGCTAACTACGACTACCACACGACCCAGTCTACTGGGGTCACTAAGTTGGTGTGAAGCCGCGAGTGTAGAGGTAAAATAATGAGAGGGGGATATTTATTAGATGTTCGTTGTTTTAACGAACGTTAGCTTTCTAGGGTTAATACTGTTGGGCAAATCCATGTCAGGTTTACACTTTCTTAATCTCGATAGTCATATCTTATTACACTGATTACTCTTTTTTTAAACTAAAATTGGATGGTTTTATGTCAATTTTTATTTTTAATTTAAAGTAAATAAAGCTAATTTAAAGTACTGTCTTTTAAAATTTGATTTCCCGGTTTTATGGGAGGGAAATTCTCGCGCCACCGTCGCTTGTTTTTATAGTTTTGAGTAAGTTGGTGAAGCTGATTCCCAAATGAAGCTTCCGGATCATTATTTTATGTATGTATAAATATTCAGATGACATTGGAGCAAATCACTCTTTCCAGCTGAATTGTACATATGTATTACAAAATAAACTTCGAAGTGAAGAATTTTTGGCTGGATTAGGTTCTCTAAAAGGATATCATAAATCAATTCTAAGATGAAAGGAAGGACACACTATGAAAATTTTACTACCTTTAATAGTAAGACTTTAATTATTTATATATGTTTTTGTCATTAATTTTGTTTTCCAAACTCGTAAATATCAACATTCATTTAGTTCCTCAAGCATAATATAGAATCACTCACCACTGTTTTTTCTTTGTTATTTCTTATATTTGTTATTTCTAATATTTGCAATTTCTTTCTTTGTTATTTTATAAAAATCAAGCGTAATATTATGTTAATTTCAACATAAATTGGCCCAAAAAATCTTTAAAAAATATGGCATTTGTTCGTCCCCGGATGGTCCAAATCTTAACATTCTAAACCCTAGTTTCCCAAATACAAAAATTCTATTATATAAAGTTATGACGTGGCTTCTAGTTTTATTTATGCCAATTTTACTCTTCCATTTATTCCCTTTTCTTCATTAAAAGATAATAAAAAAACAAAACTTAATATGAAACTAAAAACCCAAGTAGTATTTTAAATTGTACTTGCAATTTGTTGCCATTGAATTTGTGCCATTGAAATACTCTCATTGAATTTGTGTTCGCGGAAAAAGTGGTCCCAATAAATGAAAATCTATTAACAGCAAGTAACTCACAGTTTATTGTCTCAAAAGCATGAAATTCAAATAAACATATTTTTAAATCTGACTCAGAACACGTCTGAAAATTTTCCTATTTCGCGACGCAGCCCTTAACTCCAATTTTGTTGACAACTGAAAATGAAATTTATAAAGATATAAATTTCTTTGTTTAAAAAATCTATTTATCCCCCACTCAATATCAACGCACACTCCCAGAGCCCCGTAAGTCCAATTAAATTACGTTGCCGTACCTGTTGCTACCAGAGTTTCTATTTAAGTTACATCGACTACACAACTGCTTTATCAATCCGCTTATTCAAAGCTTCACTGAAAAGTTTCAGCTTTCCTCTACTCTTCAAGTGCCGCCTCCTTTTGACGATGTGCCCGCTCAAAGTTTCATTAAAATCTTCCACTTTTTTCTCTTTTTCATTCGAGGAGGCTACCGGATGGGAGCTGAACCATGAGTCGGGCCGACCAAAGATACAAACTGACCGTCTCGCCCAAGTTTCTTTAAACCTATAGGTCCTCAAAAGTGGAGGTTAGCCTTGTAACAGAGGGGGGTGAGAACTCATAAAACTATATTGCTTTTTTGAGGCATATAAAACATCTCTTTGGCTGCGCCGTTAGTTTTTTTTTGGTAGTGTTTTTAAATAGATTTTATCAACCAAAAACATTGTTTATAGCTAGTTTTACGTCCCCCTTGCAATATATCTACGCATCCAGGGGAAAGAGGCACAAGCTGGGAAGTCCTAATCTAAAGCCATATTCTAAGCAAAATATCACCTTATTCTATATTCTTCTAGCACCTTATTCTATATACATTATTCTTTATTCTAGATTTAACATGCGGGGCTATTCCCAACGTAATCTCTTTACTTTATTCGTAATCGGTTAAATACAGATAGGCACAATACCTACCGACTTTTTAGCCGCTTATGAATGCGTTCATCACGATGAACTAGCAATACGATTGCCTCAAAAATTCTATCGCAAAAAGGGGTTGGGTTAGGAATAACCCTACTGTTTACTTAGAGATTATATCACATCAGATCATTGAACAACAATGTAAAACAATATATTACATTTTTAAAAATATATCTATGTAATATGATGTAAATATTATCAAATTATAAAGAATGCCTTATAATTATACTTTGAACACACTGTTCTGCAGATTATCATGAATAAACTGAAAGGTTTCTACGCTAATTAAATTAAATATTAAATAGCACATATTACGAGTCAAGATTTTGCCCGTATCTCCTACTAGTCCAGCCAAATAGGACCAAAGTTCGACGTTGGACGAAAATAAGTGATATTTGTTTTGAAACTTAGCACATATGTTCATTGAGGCGTACTGTTTAATATACTAAAAGTCTCCCGCTGTTGCGCTCGAGCCGCCATCTTGGAAAAGTGGCGCTCTGATTCAGTTTTTCGTTTATACCTCGCTAACTGTTAGCAATATCAGAATTGTGCATGATAAAACAAATAAAGCTTATAAAATTGTCTACAAAAACTGTTACTTACATTTTTCATGTCAATCAAAGAACATCTATGCCAAGTTTCAAACTATTACCAATTATTTCTCCTAAAATTTCTTGTTTGACTGGGCTATACGTATTTTAGACAAATGAAATATCTTCTAGCACTTACGGGGTGAATAAATTATAGTTATGATTATGTTTTTAAGCTATTGCATAGCTTTTATCGCGGGCCTAGGCCAGCGCGGCGACCGAATGAAGAAATTTTATTAACGAAATTTAATAATTTTAAACTGATAATTACGTCTAAACGAGTACTGATTACGATTCGAAAAAAATATATGTTAAACAAGAACATTTTCCTAATATACTTAGGTTTAAATATTTTACATTTTGTTTATATTACATAGTGTAATTAATTTGTGAAATTAGGTCTAACCGAACACAAAAACGACTACTACGCAAATACTATCGGGCGTATTATTATGAAACCTGCACCATTTTAAAGATAATTTAATTATCTATCTTTTTTTCTACGAATTTTTTCGAATAGTCAAAGAATAATATCCGTTTTTTTTGCTTTATCGAATAAAATTCGTGCGCTCTATCGGAAGACGTTTAAATTATTCCGAATCGATTCGGAATAATTTCATCGTTTTCCGATAGAGCGCAGTTATCTGATATCAGAAAATTTTTTCTTGATACTGCATAAATAAAATAAATAAAGAATTATAATTGCATAAGTTGTTAAAAAATGCTATGCAATAGCTTTACCGCGGCAGTCTCCGAGTGCCACAAGTATTTTTTTTTGTATTTTTATATCATATACATCAAAAGCTAATCTCTTTTTTTGTCCCCCCGAAAAAACTTATGAAGTGTAAAGGTGTCCTTTTGTAATTAGCGATTGAGGTAAGGATGTAATAGATTACTCACCTTGTACCATGCTAAAGTAGAATCTTCGTAGAGTACAAGCCATTCTTGAGCCCAGGAACTCGCCAAATAACGACCTAAAACCAACAAAAAACAAACTTTTTAAATTAAAGATAAATTATGTAAAATTAAAATAATTAACAATATCATACATCAATTTCAAACGGAAAATATCCCAAGAAAGAGAGGTATATCATTTCATGAATTTGTAATAGATTCAAAAATTTATACTGAAGTATATAATATTTACTTTTAACTCGAGAGACAACGAATATAAATAATTGATATAGGTACCACTTGATTCCCATTTATCTATTTCTACATACGAATCACAAACTGCATACATATATCTTGATATATTTGATTTGATTTTTTTTTTTATTTGGAACTTTTTTATTGACATTTCTTATGATATCTCGTGATATCATAAAAAACAAAACATTTCTTATCATATCATAAGAAAAGACGGCTTGACTGACATTTCTTATGATATTTCGGAAACCGTCCAAGCGATTTTGATCTTGTATGGCCTATATCGATGGAAAAACGTAAGCTACATATTATAGATCACCCAAACAAAATCAATCAGTTATTCTCGTATTATTTTCACACAGACTGACAGACGTGGCATTTTATAAGTAGCAAATAAAAAAAAAAGTTTTTAAGCTATTGCATAGCTTTTATCGCGGGCCTAGGCCAGGCGGCGACCGAATGAAGAAATTTCTTAACGAAAATTAATGATTTAAAACTGATAATTACGTCTAAACGAGTACTGCTTACGATTCGAAAAAAATATATGTTAAACAAGAACATTTTGCTAATATTCTTAGCTTTCAATATTTTAGATTTTGTTTATATTACATAGTGTAATTAATTTGTGAAATTAGGTCTAACCGAACACAAAAACGACTACTACGCAAATACTATCTGGCGTATTATTATGAAACCGGCACCATTTTAGAGATAATTTAATTATCTATCTTTTTATCTACGATTTTTTTCGAATAATCCGTTTTTTTGCTTTATTGAATAAAAAATTCGTGCGCGGCGCTCTATCGGAAGACGTTTAAATTATTCCAAATCATTTGCTACCGCAGCCGCAAATGATTCGGAATAATTTCAACGTTTTCCGATAGAGCGCAGTTATCTGATATCAGAAAAAATAAAATAAATAAATAAATATAATTGCATAAGTTGTTAAAAATGCTATGCAATAGCTTTACCGCGGCAGTCCCCGAGTACCACACGTATTTTTTTTCTCATATTGAATGAATGTATCGAATAATGCCAAATTAAAATTTATTGCCTAATTGCATTATTTCTAAATGTGTTACATATTTTCACAGGTATTTTAATTTTCATCTTTAAGTTAAAAGACATAAATTTCACAACGATGGTTTCACAATGTATGTGTTATAGAACTTGACAGTATAATGTATTGTTAAATTATTTATTTTCATTGTAAATATACAGCATTATAAATCTAGATCACAATATTATACATAAGTTTTGCCGGCATATGACGTAGAAAATTATTTTTTGAAAAAAATGTAAGTACTAGAAAATCACACACGTAAATTGTGTTATATCCTCTAAATTTGAATTTTAAAATATTTTAAACTTTGTAAAACACCATAAGAGTCTTTTGGACTTCTTCACTTGCGAGTTAATCGAACGCCCAGACCCGTAATTATACACAAACAAACGTTAATCCGAGATATCTCTGTTCGAGATAGGACAGATAGACACGGTATGGTGAGGAAGGAGAGATGGGAAGAGTATGGCAGCTGGAGCAGCTGTGACCGAGAGACGTCGAGAGACGTCTGAAGTAGGCGTCGATTATTCAAAAAAGGCACCGCTTTGGGGCGACGGGTATGACCCGTGATCTATTCGAATTCACCATATGGTGCGATCGGTAATGTTCTACTTTCTTCTTCCGCTCAAATTTGTATGCGAACTGATTGTTTTATTTAAAGCTTACATTAAAAGCTGCTAATTACGCCACGTGCCAGAAGCTATAGTTGTGTGTCGAAACTTGGTGCTCAGGGACGTTGGCGGTTTAGAGTCCCAGCTAGCATTAAGCCGGGAGCTCCACATTGGCAGTGACAATAATTTATTTAGTATTAATACATGGTTGCTCTCTAGATGGATAAATTTAGATAATTTGGAAATTAAAGTAGGTTAGTTTTATATTATATGTATGCACGCAGTATGTACATAATGTATGTATAGGTAGATATTTGAAGTTTAAGCAGGTATTTAATTTGTTAACTGTATAACAATAGTCGATTTTTTTCTGCGCAGTTGCGTACTTTTTCTCTTGGGGCTATAATTTCGTGGTTTTCCCTTGTGTTTTTCAATTCCTGGCTTTATTTTAACATAAATTAAAATATATAGCGAATTATCATATTTGGCAGGTAAAGCTATGCTAATCGTTATACACTGAAGTGAATCGGTTTATGGTAAATAAGAAAACGAGTTTGGATCCAACTCTACGCTCTATGGTAAAGGCAGCTGTTAAAATTTTTACGCTGGGAAGGGCAGAGAGCACGGCGATTCGTCGTTTTTTTGTGAACATGCCGGTTTGACGAAGTTCGAAGGTTCGCGGAATTTTAGTAAGATATTTTCTTTTATCTGGGGTTAATTTCCGACTCGGATCGGGTTGATTTTCACAGATTTTTTTGTTTGCTTGACCTCTGTTGCACCTGTTGACCTCTGTCGTTTGCAAAACCTCTGTTTTTGCTTATGCCTAACTCTAATTTGCTGCTAATGTTGTTATAATTATGTAATGGAATAAATTACATCGCCATGTCACAAGGATACCTGCTTTTAGAAATGGAATAATCCGCATTTTTGGTTGGATCTTATGTTGGTACAGCAGAAGCGGCTCGGATTACCGATTACGGATTGAGGACGGAGCCTTAAGGGCAAATTATTGGGTATTTGTAAAAGAGTTCCCTGTGGGCCACATCCAGTGACATTACACCTCAAATCCACGACCCGAGATAATTGTTTGCTTAGTGTGCAGTGGTTATTAGTTTTTTTGTTGAGTCAAGTTTCCATTTTTTGCAACAAAAGGCAGTGGCGTCTATCAAAATTTAGTTTTTTTTATTTCGTTTTAGTTTTGTATATTTTTGTGATCTGTTTGCTTATAAAATTAAGGGTTACAACTGGTTTGTCAGTTTTTGGTGAAATTAACTTCTAATGAGGCTAAAGATATAGATCGCGTTAAATATAGTTTTGTACGTTTCAGTAAAAATGAATACAGTGATTTTTTTCTTGTGTAATTGTTGTATACTTAGAGTAGGTACATTAAATAGAAGAAGGCGCCGAAAGGTTCTCTCAGCAACTCGCAACTATGGTGAGTCTAGCGTTGGTTGGCCAAGCAAGCCAAGGAACCTAATTTTTGTGAAATCACTATTTAAATACATAGATTCTTAATCTTGGGAACTCTTATAATGATTAATTTCAATAGCATCGTCAAAAGGACCCACGGTAATAATCGTAGCCATAGAATAAAGCAGTGAACTGGACATAATGCAAATTAAACAACATGCAAATTTACGTAAATGCTATCATAGTCACCCTACTGTCAACGCAAGTGCCCACTGCCCATCGCGCCCACATGCCTACCTATACTGACCGGAACCTATCCATGTTGCGTCCGTGGCAATTTGAAATGGCGTAAATGCTTAGAAAAATGTTCACACTAGGAGCCTAAACGTTCCGACTGACATCTATATATTTGAATTGAATTACTAAAACATCTTTACCTTCGTCAGAAGCCCAATGAAAGCCAAATACAGAACGGGATAGAAGTAACTAGAAGTAGCGATAGAGCGCTCTCGATTAAGCCGCGCTGAGGCGTGAAATGCGCTGCGAGAATTGTGCAATAGAGAAAGGAGGCTAACGATTCGAGCTTGCGAGAGAAAGCGAGATAAGCATTAGGTTATGTCTGCTCGCTCGCATCGCATCGATGCTTTTAGGCTTTTAGCATTGCCTTCTGTATCTCATATTATAATATTAAATAAAGTTTTAGTCAATATAATGGCTAAAACCGCATTAATTTTAACTGTTTTTCTGTGCTGTACCTAACTGCTTCCACCTTAGAACAACATAAACTTTTGTAGAAGCAATAGCAAATCACATAATGGTTGGCATATATTAGATAAATAAATATTTTGTAATATACTTTTTTTAATTTCTAGTTAGCCTGCGACCTCCCGGGAGTCTCGTCGCGACTCCCTGGCGGTCGCGACTCACTGGTTGAAAACCGCTGAAATAGACTAATAGATGGCATTCTAATATGTCCGTATTATTTCTGTGATGTAGTGAAAATGCTATAGATAGCACTAATAATTTAATGTTATTTTTGTTTACACTGTAAGTATTCGTTAAAGAATGGGCTTTTATAACCAATCAGTCCTGTATAAAAAAAACTATATGCTACAATAAGCTACCCTCTAGTATAAAAAATATATGCCGCGAAGGAAAAATGCTCCAATTTAAAAATAAACTCAAGTTATATCTAATTGAAAAAGAATTGTACGACATTAACGATCTCTAAAAACTGTCTGCATCTCGACTATATCTCTTTCTGTAATAGGTTTTAAAACGATTTTCAATTTGACTAAAACGTATTAACTATTTTTTATTATTAGGTAGGCACATATTAATTACACCTTGACTATTTTTATTTACAATATAATCACTATGACATTTTATTTTACTTTTTGACAACCGTCACTTTTTTTTTGTTATTTTTGACATTACATTTATTAATTTTATACTAAAAAAAACTTATTTTTATCGGTATTTTTAAGAATAATTTACTCTGTGTTTTTAATCTAGTCAACTAAATGGTGAGACTCGATTTTATTCTACAATAATACCTTCTTCATTCTTACGAGTAACCTTTTACGTTTTGATTAGTAGTAGAAGAATTTGATCATTAAAAAGAATTCAATGTAATCACGGCCAAATGTAATACTACTGTCTATACAACTATGTATTAGTTTTTAAGACAATAAACAATTTGATTTGATTTGATTTGAAACACTGATTATCAATGTTATCATCGTTGCTACGGGCTTTTTCACTTCTTATGTGCTGGAATATCTACCACACAGTACAAACAACTCTCAAGTGTGGATAAAGCAAGTTGGAAATGTTCCCCCTGCAAAATCAGCAATCCTCGTTCGATGCGAAGCGATACTGTTAAAACCGTTAACCAAACAACTAAAGCTTCTTCGCTGACCCCCACGAATACATCGAAGGCAGCGGCCGTGTCAACAGGTGGCTCATTAACTAGCATTGACCAGCTTTTAGAACAAATGCAAATTAGTATGGTGAATATGAAAAGCGACATTTTAGGAGAACTACACGAGGCCCATAAGGAACTGCTGCAATCATTGAGTAGTCGAATAGTGGAAAACAATCGGAAATGCGACCAACTTAAGGCAGAAAATGCAAAAATCTTGGAAACCCTCACATTTGTCGCAAAACAGTATGATAATGTAGTGGAAAAGGTAAAAGAGATAGAGCCATTAAAAAAGAAGTGTGAAGACCTCGCTGCAAATAATAAAGTCCTTATTGACAAAGAAGAAAATTTGGAAAACAAATTCGAAGAGATGGATCATTTATCTAGGAGAAATAACTTAGAATTTCGAAATATACCGGAATCCTAGAATGAAAATCTCGAAGAAATACTTTAAAAAATTGGTTTCGTCATTGGTTGCCCTCTATAGTCTGGAGCCATAGAAAATATCTATTGCGTGTCTTCAAGGGTACCCGCTGGAAAAAGAAAAACAATTATTGCTAAATTTACCTCAATATTACTCTGTGACAAATTTCTAAAATCTGTAAAGTCATACAACAAGGCGGCAAGAACTAAAGAAGGACAGTTAAATTCCGAAGTAATTCAGCTATTCGGGAAAACACCTATTTTCGTATCCGAACACTTGACGCCCAAAATGAAATTCCTGTATGCTGAGGCTAGGAAATTCGCACGAGAAAATCACAACAAATATTCTTGGACATCTTTTGGCAAGATTTATCTACGGAAAGACGACAATCAGAAAATCATACATATTTCAAACACCCATATGCTAAATGAATTATTATTGTGATGGGAAGTAGCCTGTTCTGATGAGTTCGCCATATCCATTTTTACAGTAGTTTTTACACAAGTTCCTTCCAACCATTTTCTATTAAAGTTTTGTTACGCGATATATCCGCTTTTTATATTTACTCTAATCAAATTACTTTACATAATATATAACTTTACTACACCTTATATATTTATTTTTACTTACAAAAATTTTATGTCTTTTTCACACCATAAACACCCGATATATGACCATATATATGGCAACATCATTTATATTAATTCATATTATTCCATTCGGATTTTTAAAAATATGAATATATATTCTAAAGTACTGTTATTCATGATATTACATTACTATTATACTTTATGTAATACGAAATATCTTATTTTCAATAAATTATCTTGTGTACAGAATGGAAACATATTTAATTTTCATATTTTTTCTGTGATACTTATTTTTACTACTTTCGGCCATATATTCATATTAAATATTTTATTTAAATTGTATTATATTACAACTATTTTTATATCCCAAATTTTAAAGATATTTTTATTTTACTGTCTCTTAGTCCCTAAAATGCCAAGGTTTCCCTTAAAAGTACGAGTGTGTGCTATTTTATTTGCTTAGTTTCCTATGTGTTTTCTCAGGATCGCCATGAATATTACTCCATCTACCCAGTTAAACAATTATTGGCATTAAGCAATTGAATTACTTTATCAATGTCATATAAAATATATTATGATCATTTTATCAATTGACTATTACCATTATTTCTCGATTATCTTTTTATTTGACTATTATATAATTTTTAATTTGACTATGACGATCATTTTATTAACTCTGCAATTACTCTGCAATTACTTTTATTTGATTATCGACTATTTTAATTTTTTTCTAAAATGTTGTCTTTTCAACGATTATTATTTCAGTATTTTATGAAATCGATTATCAAACGGTCATTGCTAACATTACCAAGACCACTTTCAAGTTTCCACACTGCTATAATTAACCTAAACGTTCTAAATGCCGCATATTTTATAATCAAAAAGAGGAAAATTTATGGACTTGAGGATATTGAAGAAATTAATTACAATTACAGTGCCGTTTCTGAGTATATTGACAATCCATCCTGTTGCAAAGCCTTCCTGGATAAAATGCAAATTAAGGTATTCTGTATAAATATTAGGAGCATCCGTAAAAATTTAGATCAACTATTATTGCTACTAGAAGATTTACGCGTTTCTTTTGATGTTATATGTTTAACGGAAGCCTGGTTAAGTGACGATTATTCACCTGCACAACTTTGGAAAGTAGTAACTGTATAAGTGTAATAATCAATGATGATATTAACATAATTTCAATTTACAGAACGCCATCTGCTACGGATATCACGCCTTTTATAGATTTTCTGTCACATACCCGCCATGAACATAAAAAATATAAGAATATTTTTATAGTAGGAGATATGAACATCGATATAGGTAAAAGCGACAACCAAAAAATAAACGATTATCTCACAATGTTGGCAGAATCTAATATAAAAGTGATTAATAATCAACCAACACGAATCACAATGTCTTGTAGTAGTTGTTTGGACCATCTGCTAGTGAAAAGTAAATTGCAACATATCTCGGCTGTATACAATACGGCAATTAGTGACCACTATGGCATCATTTTTGGAATTAACTACTCTATCCACAAAAGGAAAAAAAAAACGTGTGGCACTCGGGGACTGCCGCGGTAAAGCTATTGCATAGCATTTTTACCAACTTATGCAATTATAATTATTTATTTATTTTATTTTTTCTGATATCAGATAACTGCGCTCTATCGGAAAACGTTGAAATTATTCCGAATCATTTGCGGCTGCGAAAGCAAATGATTCGGAATAATTTAAACGTCTTCCGATAAATCGCCGCGCATGAATTTTTTATTCGATAAAGCAGAAAAAACAGGAATATTCGAAAAAAAACGTAGATAAAAAGATAGATAATTAAATTATATTTAAAATGGTGCAGGTTTCATAATAATATGCCAGATAGTATTTGCGTAGTAGTCGTTTTTGTGTTCGGTTAGACCTAATTTCACAAATTAATTACACTATGTAATATAAACAAAATCTAAAATATTCAAAGCTAAGAATATTAGGAAAATGTTCTTGTTTAACATATATTTTTTTCGAATCGTAAGCAGTACTCGTTTAGACGTAATTATCAGTTTAAAATCATTGATTTTCGTTAAGAAATTTCTTCATTCGGTCGCCGCGCTGGCCTCTAGGCCCGCGATAAAAGCTATGCAATAGCTTAAAAATAGAAGAGGTCAAACATGATTCAAAAAAAATATGGAAAACAGTCAAAGATATTGCTTTCAATAACCCAAAATATAAAACAATTTCAGAGTTAAATATAATGGGAGAGATAACCACAGTTGAGCAAGACCCTGAAAAAGTCGTGAATCATGTTAATCAATATTTTAATAGCACATCTTATCAAATAGGCCACGTCTTAGCAAATAAAAATCTCAAAAAAAAATATACGTGTGGCACTCGGGGACTGCCGCGGTAAAGCTATTGCATTTTTAACAACTTATGCAATTATAATTATTTATTTATTATATTTATTTTATTTTTTCTGATATCAGATAACTGCGCTCTTTTGGAAAACGTTGAAATTATTCCGAATCATTTGCGGCTGCGGTAGCAAATGATTCGGAATAATTTAAACGTCTTCCGATAGAGCGCCGCGCACGAATTTTTTATTCGATAAAGCAAAAAAACCAGATTATTCGAAAAAAAACGTAGATAAAAAGATAGATAATTAAATTATCTTTAAAATGGTGCAGGTTTCATAATAATACGCCAGATAGTATTTGCGTAGTAGTCGTTTTTGTGTTCGGTTAGACCTAATTTCACAAAGTAATTACACTATGTAATATTAACAAAATCTAAAATATTCATAGCTAAGAATATTAGAAAAATGTTCTTGTTTAACATATATTTTTTTCGAATCGTAAGCAGTACTAGTTTACACGTAATTATCAGTTTAAAAACATTAATTTTCGTTAAGAAATTTCTTCATTCGGTCGCCGCGCTGGCCTAGGCCCGCGATAAAAGCTATGCAATAGCTTAATAACATTCGGGAAGAAGAACTAGCGGACAGGATCGATGCCAATGTCAGTATGTCCTCATCATTCTACTTAAGACCAACAACACAGACGGAAATTATCAAAATAATATCGACACTAAAAAACAACAACTCAAACGGTCCTGATGATATCAAAGCAGATATTATAAAAACCTATAAAAATAACCTTGCCATTCCACTTGAATACATAATAAACCAAAGCTTTAAGACGGGGATCTTCCCAAATCATTTTAGGCATGCCAATATATTACCAATACATAAACAAGGTGATGACACAGATATTGCCAACTATAGGCCTATCTCACTGCTTAAAAATATGAGCAAAATACTTGAAAAAGTGGTAAAGGAAAGGCTAACTAGCCATTTAGATAAAATGAATCTTTTATCTAAAAATCAATTCGGCTTTCGGAACGGTGTCGGTACGGGTGAGGGTATCCTTGAGGTTAATAAAAGCATAACGAATGCATTGGATTCGAAAAAGAAATGCATTGCGGTATTTTTAGATCTAGCGAAGACTTTTGATACTTTATCCCATAAAATACTTTGTAAGAGATTAAAGGGTTATGGTATCAATGGCCTCGCATTGAATTGGTTTTCCGATTATTTAAAAACAAAACACAAACTATTAACCTCAACGGTGTTCGAAGTGTATCCCTGCCACTAACTTTTGGCGTTCCTCAAGGTAGCGTGCTCGGACCAATATTGTTCACTATGTACATAAATCCGCTTTGCGAGCTTGGTTTTGGTAGAACAATAGCGTATGATGATGACACGGTGTTAGTAATTTACGGTTCTAGTTGGGAAAAGGTATATAATCGTACTAATATCGCGATGGCTTCAATTAAAACCTGGTTAGACCTAAACCTACTTACGTTAAATGTTGGCAAAACAAAATACATCCCATTTAGCATCGATGTAAGAGGCCAGCCGGATGATCACCAACATCTTATCATTCACGACTGCAAGAGAGATGCCACGTGTCGTTGTCAGCCAATCGGACCAGCCGGAGAGATAAAATATCTCGGAATAATTATAGATAGACACCTACGGTGGGAATTACATACCGAATGTCTAGTGGAAAGACTAAGGAAATTGATTTATATATTTATTCAATTGCGAGATATTCTGGGCCTACCCTATTTAAAAACAATATATTACGCTATATGCCAATCCATAATAACATACGGTATACTTGGATGGGGAGCTTGCGGAAAAACCATCCTCCAGAAAGTGAACGTTGTCCAAAAGGCAATAATTAGAATCATGTTAAGGAAGCCTAGGCGTTACCCTTCTGACGACCTGTATGTTGAGGCACAATTGCTTGATTTGAGGCAGTTGTATTGCCTGAAATCAATACTTCATCTTAAAAACAACAATGAAGACGAATATTGTGTTTCTCCGGAAAACAGGGAGAGATCAGGTCGTTATAAGGGAAACTTTGAAGTGCCGAAACGTCTAACGTCTTTTTGACAACGTCATTACAGCTTTCTTGCTCCAAGAATGGTTAATATCATGAGCAAAGAGAACATATTGGAAATTAGCAGCAACCAACAAAAATATCACCTTACATTATGGTTAATATACCTTGGTAGGAGAGAGACGGAGAAAACATTCATTACAATTATAAATTAAATAAATATATTTATTTTTCTATATATTTTATATACCTATTTTTACTAATTGTTATATATTATTAGTTATTATTATAAATGATTATTTATTATTGCTATAATATATTATTATTATTATTATACATTATTATTTAGTATTACTTGTTTATAGTTCTAATATTATTTTGGTGTAGTGAGAATTTCATTTTAACTTGAAATGATTCAATTTTTTATTTTTATTTTGGAAGTTATGTAGTTTATTATCATTTGTATTGGTGTTCTCCTTAGAACAGGTTCTGCCTAGTTAGGAGCAACACAAACTATGTTAAGTGCTAATGGTGTATTTTTTGTGGACCAATAAATAAATAAATAAATAAATAAATAAATAAATAAATAAACAAATAATTAAATAAATAGATAACCAAATAAATTGCCATTACTTTCACCGGACAATGATATCGATGATACCAATGATACCAATGATACGGGACTGTAACTTATTTCATATGGTTGCAAGACGAGCTGTTCCACTCAGCAGTGCACATTTGCGAAAAGTAGTGTCGAACGTTCTGCTACTCGCAGTTTGCGAGGGTGGAACGAGTGATAACAACAACATCTGCGAATCGAAGCTTTCCACTAATTGTAATAACGCCCACGCCTTCCATATTAATGAATTTTACAACTGCTCATAAAGTGAGGGTGATATTATAGACAATATAATTTATGATTAATATACATTTTAGGACGTATGTTTTATAAAAATCACGAAACGGTGGTTAGCTCTTAAGGACGCGTATACGAACAGCTCGAACTCTCCGACTAATTCTGAAATTTTAAAGCCCGGCTCGGCAAGCCGCTGCGGGCACCGGGCAAATAAGACGTGACGATTTAAACTTGCTACCTGGCAGACAGCGATTTGGCAGAAAGCCCTTAAAAGCGGCGACGTTTGCAATTCGTAAATCATTCAAAATTCGTTTTTGAAGGCTTATGTAATTTGATTTTTAAATTGAATGAGATGACGCGCATCGGAAATTCAAATTTTCATTGCATTGCGTCGGATATTAACAGGATTTTTCACCAACAACTCATCGACTTTATTTATGAAATGAATATTCAGATGAAATAATTCCCTGTCTACTTGCCGGGAAAGTCTTGCGGTGATGGAACGGATTTTTTTCTTCACCTGAGTTAGGAGTTATGTTAAAAATATTCGAATAGAGCCAATTAGCTTGCGTTTGTCGTTTTTATTTATCTCAAAACCTTTATGTTTTTTTTTGCGTTGTTGACTTTGAAGGCCTTTTACTGCATAGGTCATATTTAATACTTTGCCGACCAGGTTTAAATTGAGTTGCCTACTTTTTGACAGTAGTATACGATGTACAAGTCCTCCTAATGCCTTTTGCATATCGCTATGGATCTGCTTCGGCGTTAAAACCTACGTTTAAAGTTACCTGATGACTGCTCTTGGTTCAATTGTATCCATTTTGCAAAACCACACAGACATGTATAATGCACCGACTAGTAAAAGAAAACCAATTGCCGTAGATGATACACAGTCGGTATACCGATATTTAAAGTTGGACGCAATAATATGGTAATGTTGCCTGTGAGAAAAAAATGGGAACTTCACCTTGAGGGCGGGGAATTCAATGCTACAGTACTTACGTTTGTACCGAAGTATAAGGCCTTCCTTGATCACCGGCAGATCTGAAACAAGGGAACATGGATTTAGTATCAATAAAAGAGGGCCAAGTGTGAGTTTGTATAAAGGTTAAGTTGAAATGGGTTTAAGGAGTGTACCACTTTAAACATCACATCGCATAATCAAAATAAAAGGTACAATTACAAATGTTATACGTATATAAAATCGAAGACTATCGCGGTTGTTTGACGTTATAAATAGGATAGATAACGAATTTACCGCGGGAAATTTGTGACACCCGACGTTTCGGTGACGTTGGCAACAACGTCACCGAAACGTCGGGTGCTACAAACTTCACGCGGTAATTTCGTTTTCTATCGTTATATAAACGTGTAAAGTTAATAATCTTTTATATCTTATGAGGAATACGCTTAGATATATGGATTAAAACGAGACAAAATGGCTATAATGACGTTTTAGATTCCGATTTATAAAATAACATGTCAGTGACAATTTATAAGCCAATAAGATGATGAATCTTCTACAGTTATTTATTAAATTATTTTAATATAATTAGTAAGAAAAATTTACAAAAAAAAAAAATCTAAGCCAACCTACCAAGGCTTTGCGCATACCAACGAAACTTACTGATATTGATATTTAATGATAATATGTATTTATTTCCTGACTGCCAAAAGGAGGGTTATATTTTTACTGCATATGTATGTATGTATTTGCATGCCAATTTGGCTATATTACCGGGTTTCAAATGAGTGAAGGAAATAATTATGATTGAATAAATTATATTTATTTTAATTTTATTTTATTTTATTTTATTTTATTTATTATATTATGATATTTTGATTTGTAATATAAAATACCTACTTACTGCCATACAATTATCATGTAATCCTTATTACATGTTTGCATTAACGAATATAATAGATACATATACTCATTTGCATAAGAAACATTCTCAAGATTGCCTAATCCGACCGTATTCGGCTGATGTTTCCGAAAATTTTGCTATAATTCGATTTTTAATTAGACAATATCTCGTCCTAGACTTACGATTCGCCGTATAAAGTCAGCTCCTCATTCTTTAACCCAATATTTCACATTAGTGTCAGATTTAGCTACCATTTAAAAATTAAGAAGTTTATATTATATTTCAGAGGATATATCCAGGGAGAAAAATCTCCTCGATAGAACGAAGTCACAAAGTTGCCCTATTCTCAGACATACAATAAAAACATCCTTACGCGACGAGTTACGTCGGTCTGTCCCTTCGCGTCTGGATCTTAGAAACTATAGGTCCTAGTGAAAATGGTCAATGAAAATGACTCGGTAATGCCTGTAACGGTTTTCTGCTTCTTCTTATGTTTTATTTGTTTAATTTTCAACATATTCCTTCAAATTATTCGATTTCCGTTGCTTTCGTAACGGTCGCAATTTTGAACGCTGTCGACGCACTTGACATTAAACACGCCGTAAGCACGGTGCCTAAATGCTTCCTTATGCGTCGTTAATTGTTAAGGTGAGACAGTCCTTAACGAGCAACGACCAAATGTAATATTTCAGATTTTAAGCTATTGCATAGCTTTTATCGCGGGCCTAGGCCAGCGCGGCGACCGAATGAAGAAATTTCTTAACGAAAATTAATGATTTTAAACTGATAATTACGTCTAAACGAGTACTGCTTACGATTCGAAAAAAATATATGTTAAACAAGAACATTTTCCTAATATTCTTAGCTTTGAATATTTTAGATTTGGTTTATATTACATAGTGTAATTAATTTGTGAAATTAGGTCTAACCGAACACAAAAACGACTACTACGCAAATACTATCTGGCGTATTATTATGAAACCTGCACCATTTTAAAGATAATTTAATTATCTATCTTTTTATCTACGATTTTTTTCGAATAATTCGGTTTTTTTGCTTTATTGAATAAAAAATTCGTGCGCGGCGCTCTATCGAAAGACGTTTAAATTATTCCGAATCATTTGCTTCCGCAGCCGCAAATGATTCAGAATAATTTCAACGTTTTCCGTTGACAGTTGACAGTTAACATTTAACATTGAATTTTACGATTTCTTGATAGCGTTTTCGTGATTCTGAAGGTAAATCAACTGAATTAAATGAATTTGTGTAACTCCTGAAGAGAGGTTCGAGCAACTGAAAGCGATGAGCGTCGCCAAAAATTGAATAAAGCGGCACGGATCCGTAATGTTGCAGTGTGAAGACGATTGAATTTGAGACAAAACACATACAGAGAGGCAATCTATTATGACCTGACGAAACAATACAGCGATTATAAATGCATGCAAATTGGAGAAATGGACCATTTGTGCCAATATTGCAATGCATTAAAGTACCGCCACGAGCCACTCGCTTTGTGTTGCGCAGGGGGTAAAATGAAATTGACACCATTGGTTCCATTAGGATCGTTCGTGTCTGGAAATGCACCAGATTCTAAGCATTTTATGTCTAAAGGTGCGTACGGATAGCGCGTTCCTGTTAAACTCCTGCATCAGACTCGGTCATTTTCCAGAGAAGTGGAAGACGGCTAAGGTGATAATGCTGCCGAAATCTCACAAAGACCTACGGCAACCGGGCAACTACCGCCCGATCTCGCTGCTGCCTACCCTCGCGAAGGTCTTCGAGCGATGCTTGCTGGCGCGACTAACGCCGCACCTCGCCCCGCGCAACGAGCAGTATGGATTCCGTACGGGCCACTCGACTACCCTGCAACTCACGCGGGTAGTACATCGCCTGACGGAATCCTACAATAAGCACCAGCATACGGCAGCCGTCTTCCTGGACGTCGAAAAGGCGTTCGACCGAGTCTGGCACGAGGGCCTCCGCTACAAGCTGGCGACACAGACCACGGCACCGCGCCTGCTCCGTAACGTGGTCGCTTCCTTCCTCTCCGGAAGAGGGTTCTTCGTCGCGGTGGAGGGCGAGCAGTCCACAATTCGTCCCATCGCGGCGGGAGTCCCGCAGGGAAGCTGCCTATCGCCGGCGCTATACGGTGTCTACACAAATGACATACCGCTCAGCGCCGGCGCGGAGCTGGCGCTTTTCGCGGATGACGCGATGTATATGGCAACATCAACTAACATCAAGGTCGCGGCCAAGAAACTGCAGCAGCAACTAGACCTTATGCCAGAATGGCTAAGGAAATGGCGGATTGTCGTTAACGCGGCTAAGTCCGAAGCGATCATCACCGGCTCACTCAAAGTTTACCCGGAGCCGGTGAAACTCGGCGGCACCCCGGTACCGTGGAAGAACACGGTCAAGTACCTCGGGGTGCATATCGACCGTCGCCTTAACTTTGCGCACCATGCGAAAGCAACAATTGCCGCTTCGAAATCCGCCTTCTACGCGCTGCTGCCCGTTCTCCGTTCGGCCGCGATCCCGGCGAAGACACGGCTGCTGATGCTGAAGATGTACGTGAGGACGAAACTCACGTACGCGGCACCGGCCTGGTACCACCTCATCTCGGCATCTCAGCGGAGTAACATCCAGCGAGTGCTGAACGTGGGGCTAAGAAAAGTGTCGGGAGCCCCTTGGTACGTCCGAAATGCGACTCTGGAACGCGATTTTAGCGAAACAGAGTCCGTGGAGGAACACGTAAAGCGCCTCGCGCGCGCTATGTACCGCAGGGCCGACACCTCGCCTCACGAGCACATCCGCCAGCTCGCTCCTCTGCACACCAGGCCACCAGATGTCCGGAAGCCGTACCCGCGCAGTCTGCTTGATTAACGGACCACCAGCGCGGGTATCGCAGCACAGCAGCCTTGCCACAAAAGATGTCATTACCACCTCCCGTCACAATCCTTCCCGATAAGGTGCCTAAGCACATAACAATGAGTCTTGCCACAGGGCACAAAGCCCTGTGACGCCATTCCAGAAAGCCGGGCCAATGGGCCCGGCTCACGTGAAACCCCACGAAAAGGCAAAATGCCTAGTGGAAGATGTCACGGGCCTCTAGCAAGGCCCGTCGACAGATATTTGATTTGATTTGATTTGCGTTCCTGTGTTACGCGTAGTTGGGAAACACTGTCCACGCGTACATTGGATACGCGTACAGCTGCTGTACGGACCGCCGCGAACCTGTACGCGAGGTCAATCGATCCAGAGCGCTCCGCAAGCCCCAGTCATTAGCCATGACTCCGACAAACTTAGCGGTTGCGTGCACCATCACTGCTGCGGCATTACTCATTATTCAACACATTTTAAATAAAAAAAGAGAAACAAACGGAAACCTAGATGGTGGATGAAAAAATTGTATCGTGATTGTATTCAGATGCAAACCACTTCGATTTATATACATCATTAGCTCCTGTAAAAAAAGATATAAAAGTATATAGGCTATTATAAATATGTCAATTTCTTTTTATGATTCAATGTACCTATACAATGCGTAAATAAACAATTTAAAATATTACCTGATCCTGTTAATAAACTTTTTTTGATTATGCTCCTTTCTTTTCTATTAGTTGCTAATAAAGTTTTCATCTTCTTTTTTTAATTCACCTATTGGAATTTTCAGTTCATTTGAAATTGCCTTCCATGCATCTTGGCGTTAATCGTTATTTCGATAATCAGTTAGTTTGCTATCCCACAAGACCCGGTGAAATTTATAAAGTTGAATCAATCTGATAATATTTTCATTATTGAAACTCGAAGAACACGCGTGTCTATTTATTTTGCCGTCCAAATATAGCGTACCTGGTCATGTGCGTCCTCTTTGACGCGCGACCAAAAACCGACAGACGGCGGCTCGCGTGCGAACTAGCTCGCGCGGTACGCGTTCCCCAAGAGTGTACGCGTAGCTGCAAGTATGGACATGACGTTCCGGACACGCGTAAACTGACTACGCGTACCAGTGTACGCGCTATCCGTACGCACCTTAACATTCTCTGTCAAACAAAATCGTACTTTTTACACACTTTTCTCCTCCATTTGGGACACAAATGGCAATTGATGAAACTGCTCTTTTGGTGAGACAAAAAATAAACAATCAGACTGCTTTCAATGAAGAATTTAAACAAACAATGCAAATTTCAAACAACTGTCGATGAAAATTACATATGTTAACGCCATCTGCTGCTAAGCGAACAAATTCGTGGCGAGACGAATTTCGCCGGGTTCCGCTAGTATGATCAAATAAACATGACCTAACGATTTAAATTATTTTTTTAATACCTATAAAAAACTACTTTTTGAGACTTAAATATAAAAGTTAGATATATGCTGTAGCTGACATTTTTGTAGGCATTATAAATCACTACAATGTTTTTTTAGAACTCAATCATATATCTCTCATCGTTAAGGCAGCGTTCGTAATAAACGTTTTCATTCAACAATTTTTTCCCCCACTTACTTTGCAAATCCGACTACCATGAAAAAGTCTTTTCATTTTTCGGATTAATATTTAGCCTATGACACTCACAACTAATGTGGCTTTCTATTGGTTAAAGAGTTTCAAAATCGGTTAAGTAGATCCAGAGATTACTCCCAACAACCTCACAAACTCACAAACGTTACCTCTTTATAATAGATAAATTTTTGCAATTTATATTTTTTCCCCCTAATTTCCCCATATTGATCAAAGTGCTTTTTATGAGGTGCTTTTTATGAGCCTCAAAAATGCACACATGCAATGGATGTTTCATGCACTTCAGGATGCCCTCCCGTACCACATTTGTTTACCAGATAAAAAAATAAAAACGGATATTTTTAACACACCTCGTTAGAATATCGCAAATATACTACCATCAAAGGAGATTTTATTGAATATTAGAGAGAGAATAACCAAAGAATAATAGGCAAAAACAAATAACGCATAATGTTATCGCAAGAGTAAAGCGACTTTCCTTTGAACAACAAAGAAACTTCGTTTTCGCTCTAAGTCGTATTCGGTAAAGTTACACTTGGCGATAAGCATATAAACCCACTGTAATATCTACAGTATTATAGATATAGGCTGGCCAGGCAATCGTGACGCGAGGGGCCTGGATAACATTTTAAAATTCGCATTGGAAATCCTATACAAACTGTGATTTTTTGGTTGGATTGTCGGCTTTTTAATATTTTCGTTTATTTCTCCATTAATATGAAAAATAAAACAAACATCTCTAGAACGTTGTTTTGTCACATGATTTGTTTTGTCACATCATGTTTGTTACATGATGTGTCGAATGCGCGCACGTATGTTATTGATATTGACTATTGGCATTAATTTGGTCCACGGATTAAACTTTTGGTACAATTCTATTAAAAGGTTCACAGTACAAAAGGTTTACGATCACATTCGCTACAATAGAGTTGTCAACTACAATGTGCGAACCCGTCACCTCAGGAAGTTCTAACGATTAGTCGTTCTATCTCCCTGAAGTGAGCGCAGAAGACTTGGACAAAACAGTCCACCGTCAAGCTCCGCCACATGCCCGTAAGAGGCCAACGCCTCAACCGCGAGATAGCCAGGAATGTTACCGAGCGGGCTTAAACTCACGCCCTTACTTCCAATTGCGACCAGATTACTCCAGTCTCTCGATTGGTTACGAGTTCGAGGTCGCTTGCGCGGTCCTCTCCCTTACGAAGCGGTGAAACGGGTGTATACCGAATCTATTGCGGACCACGGCATCCTTTGCCCGGCTGTTCACCCCGGACCGGGTAGCCGATGGTCGTTTCAAGAGCAGTCGCCGTAAGGTCCGCAACCACCCCCGCTCTATAGGAAACACTACTGCTTCCAGACTCCCCCGACTGTTAGTCAGAGTGCACAATCGATTGGCCTACGCCGCACGGTGCGCAGACCGTCCAGGAGCGCCAGAAGGTTGATTCATAGGGGAAACTAGCCCTAAGGCCAGAGTCCTGCCCAGGCTCGCACTGCATGCGTGGAGGCCGCCGGATGGGTGTTGACCCGTGAGTGGGACCAACCCTGAACAGAATGTGTCTTCGTGGTCAACTCAGCAAGGGCCCATTAGCTCCCAAACAACATTTGCTACAGACAATTTCTTCAATTTAAGCTACAAACTGAGCCGTGAATATGGATATTTTGTGCTAAATATGCATCTGATTTGCTGCCTTCTGCCGCCGTCAATGTACTAACCTCGGCGTAGAAATAGATATAGTATGGTTTTATGTAATAAATAATGTAATAAACAATAAAAAAAACAAGATTTTTTTCAATTTATGATATTTTGATTTGTAATATAAAATACCTACTTACTGCCATACAATTATCATGTAATCCTTATTACATGTTTGCATTAACGAATATAATAGATACATATACTCATTTGCATAAGAAACATTCTCAAGATTGCCTAATCCGACCGTATTCGGCTGATGTTTCCGAAAATGTTGCTATAATTCGATTTTTAATTAGACAATATCTCGTCCTAGACTTACGATTCGCCGTATAAAGTCAGCTCCTCATTCTTTAACCCAATATTTCACATTAGTGTCAGATTTAGCTACCATTTAAAAATTAAGAAGTTTATATTATATTTCAGAGGATATATCCAGGGAGAAAAATCTCCTCGATAGAACGAAGTCACAAAGTTGCCCTATTCTCAGACATACAATAAAAACATCCTTACGCGACGAGTTACGTCGGTCTGTCCCTTCGCGTCTGGATCTTAGAAACTATAAGTCCTAGTGAAAATGGTCAATGAAAATGACTCGGTAATGCCTGTAACGGTTTTCTGCTTCTTCTTATGTTTTATTTGTTTAATTTTCAACATATTCCTTCAAATTATTCGATTTCCGTTGCTTTCGTAACGGTCGCAATTTTGAACGCTGTCGACGCACTTGACATTAAACACGCCGTAAGCACGGTGCCTAAATGCGTCGTTAATTGTTAAGGTGAGACAGTCCTTAACGAGCAACGACCAAATGTAATATTTCAGATTTTAAGCTATTGCATAGCTTTTATCGCGGGCCTAGGCCAGCGCGGCGACCGAATGAAGAAATTTCTTAACGAAAATTAATGATTTTAAACTGATAATTACGTCTAAACGAGTACTGCTTACGATTCGAAAAAAATATATGTTAAACAAGAACATTTTCCTAATATTCTTAGCTTTGAATATTTTAGATTTGGTTTATATTACATAGTGTAATTAATTTGTGAAATTAGGTCTAACCGAACACAAAAACGACTACTACGCAAATACTATCTGGCGTATTATTATGAAACCTGCACCATTTTAAAGATAATTTAATTATCTATCTTTTTATCTACGATTTTTTTCGAATAATTCGGTTTTTTTGCTTTATTGAATAAAAAATTCGTGCGCGGCGCTCTATCGAAAGACGTTTAAATTATTCCGAATCATTTGCTTCCGCAGCCGCAAATGATTCAGAATAATTTCAACGTTTTCCGATAGAGCGCAGTTATCTGATATCAGAAAAAATAAAATAAATAAATAATTATAATTGCATAAGTTGTTAAAAAAATGCTATGCAATAGCTTTACCGTGGCAGTCCCCGAGTGCAACACGTATTTTTTTTGTTTAAATAGCAGTCGCGCTGGCCGTTAGTAATTTCTCCCAGCAGAGGGCGAGTGAGCTAGCGAGCTTGAATTTAAATCCTATTTGTACGACTATATTCGCAGTTGTATGGTGATAACGGAAGATCTACCAAGTAGATCGTAGACCGTACGAAATTAGTTACGTGCTATTTTTGTTAAAATCCTGAAATGTTTGAAATAGATAGGTATATTTTTGAATATATACTTACAGTTCTTGAACGTAAACATTTGCATTAGGTTTTGTGACAGACTGCAAGAAGCTGTAATGGATAACAACGGTACAGGGCCTTATAATCAAAATAATTCATTGTACTTTCCCGTCAAAGGAAAGTATTGTAAACCCACTTCTGTGTGTCTGTGTGTATTTCTCCACGATAGCGCCCAAACGATTCACCCGATTGAGCTGAAATTCGGCTTGCAGGCGTCATTTGGTCATGGCAAGAGTTGAAAATTGTGGTTGAAATCCGTTCACTGGGTGGTTCGCGGGTGTATGGGTGGATGAAGGTTGGAGGGGTAAGGGTTAAGCGTTAAGGGGTAGGGGGAGGATGGGGAAGGAGGAGGTTTGGGAGAGGGTAAGAGGAAGGAGGGTGGAAGGGGGCTGGGGGAGTCAGGAAAGGAAAGGGAGTGAGGGGAGGGAGGAGGGCGTGTGGGGTAGGTGGGTTCAGGGAAAGGGAAGGGAGGAGAAGGGAGCGAGCGGCGGGGTTGGGAGAAAAGGTTTTGTGCCCGCGGGGGTGGGCGGGAGGGGGGGGGGGTTGTCTGCTTATTGGAAAAGTCTTGGGGTGACACAACCGATGTTTTTGCAATGTTTAAGAGCTTTCGTCAAATTTGAAAAGTCACATTTATAAAACCTACGAAAAATGTATAATTGGCGTGTAAATTGGAAATTGCGCGCAAAACGGTGTCAAGATTTTAAACGATCCATCTTTGTCCATCTTTGTCCATAAATCCATAATTTATTATTGCGCCGCTTTTAATTACTAACTGCGTTCATTTCATCTCTAATCCATGTTATTTTTGGGTTAATCAAAATTAAAAAACTAATAAAATTTGGTATCCTACTATGAATGTGGTGATTAGAATGGGCTTCAAGTTTATTTTTTTTAGGTTTAACAATAAGACAGGAATGAACATAAATTTATATATTTTTTGTACATTTAGCCCCATTGTTATCAATGTTATAAGTAACTCGGAAAAAATGAACACTAAAATGCAGCAAATGCTCTGTGTCCACCTAACTAGGACCAAACTGTCCCGTATCTAGGCGGGTCAGAGTAAATAATTAAAATAAGTAATACAACTTATGTAACAACTAGCCTAATTACAGTAAAAAACTTTTTTCTAAAATAATTAATGAATGTACATTATTAATGTTGCATAATATACAATAATAAATAAATAATACTATAATACAAATAAAAATACTAAATTTGTAAGAATAATAAATACGGCAAATACACATATACGTAAATACGATTTCAATAAATAATAAATGCTACATGGTATAAACATATTTATAATTTAATACAATATATAAATACAATTATATAAACAGTGCTAAAAAATATGAAATAATATAAATAAAAATATGATATCATATACTATTAATATATGCATAATAATATATATAAATATACAATATTATTTGTAAATTAACCGTTATACATAAGCTTTACCAAACTCAGTTTTCAGATTTAGACCTCCCTAATTCAAATAAAAATTTATTAATATTGTCTTTAAACTCTTGATTGTTCTTTAGGTTTATCCATTTTTCCTCTATGTCATTATATAATTTGGGACCAATAAAAACAGCTTGTCGTTGTGCAAATGTTGTTTGCACTAAAGGAATAAGGAAATTTTGTTTGCGTGAACTCCGAGTATTATTACAGTTTTGCTGACTTTGATCATGTTTATCTTTATGTTTATTTATTTATTTATTTATTTAAGAATGAATTACTATAAAACATTGATTAGCTTACAAAAATAACAGGAACCGAATGGCAAAACCTTACCCTTTTGCTTATTTGTTTCTGTCACCCAACTGGGACTAACCCGTTCTAGGGTGGACAGGACTCCAATATTACAATCAAGTTTGCTTGATTGCTTGGTTGCCTACAAATGTACAAGTTTTAGTAAAAAGCTAATAACACTAAATTGCCCTAAAATGTGGTCTTCAGAATAAAATAAAAAATAATAATAATAAAAAAATATTAAAAATATATAATAAATAAAATGCAATTCCATTATTAAATCGGCAATAAATATAATTTAAAATCGATTAAATAATATAAATAAAGTTATATGTGAGAAAAGAAAGAAACAGTCATTATTATTTAATATTATGTTTTAAGTAATATAAGATTTAATATAAAAATACCTAGTCTAAAAGTATAATTCATTGTCAAAGTCAAATATTTTTTGGTAATTAGTTCAATGTTAAAAAATACTTAACATATAAGTTTAAAAATATGTTAATAATTTGTGCACCTAAGTTTTATTATACTATTATTTCTAACATTTGATGTATGGTTAGTCTGTCATGATTCGATAACCATTTCTTTAATTTATTTTTGAATTCCCTAAATGTCAAATTCATTTTTATTTCCATATTGATCAGATTGTAAAATCTCGGCGCAATGAAAGAGTAATGTCTTTGACCAAATGATGTTTTCCTTCTGGGTATTATTAAGCTATTTTCTACAACTTGTCTCGTTGGTCGCCGGTTCTGAATTATTCCTAAATTTGAGTTATTGTCCAAAAATAGCCTTAAGAGGGAAGTTTTTAGAAAAAGTTGCCTACAATCAAGAACTTTAGCTTCCTTATACAGTTCATTAGTGGGATGGCGATATGGTCTACGTAGAATAATTTTTAATATAAATTTCTGCGCAACTTGCAATGGCTCTAGCAGGGTTTTACCACATCCACCCCATCCAATTATGCCGTAAGTAATAAGCGATTCACATAAAGCATAATAAACAGTTTTTAGTGTTTTGGAATCCAGAATATTCCTCAGTTCTTTGAAAACATATCCAAGGATTCGCACCTTCGTAGCCACGTTATGTATATGAGAATCCCAACGGAGAAAGCAATCTAGAGTGATGCCTAGATATTTCCAAGATATTTCTCTTTGTAGAGGCTGACAGTTACAAGACTCTATGCTATCGCATTCGTGTATTACAATAGTTTTATTAGTAGTGGGTTGACCTCTGGTTGTTATACTAAATGGCATGTATTTGGTTTTGCCAACATTAAGCGTCAACATAAAGTTTCCTAGCCAATTTTTAACAATTTCCATGCCCTCGTTTGCTTTCTCAAATGTGTAATCCCAGTTTGAACCCTTGAATAGTATAACGGTGTCATCGGCATATGTGATGATTTTACCTACTGGTAACTGACATAGGTCATTTATGTAGACGAGGAATAAAATGGGTCCCAAAACGCTACCCTGTGGCACACCATACGTGAGATGCTGGCTTTTACTCTGGAGGCCCTGGATGGTGACACTTTGTACCCTGTTGGATAGGTAACTATCAAACCATTTAAGACTTGTATAGTTAATTCCTACACTGCTCAGTTTGCATAATAATATATTATGAGGAACGGAGTCAAAAGCCTTTGCAAGGTCAAGGAAAACTCCTAGGCACTTGTCTCCTTTATCCACCGTTTCGACTATAAATTCTGTTAAGGCAGCTATAGCGTCTGTTGTCCCTAAACCTTCCCTAAAACCGAACTGATTGTCTGAGAGTATTTTATTTTCAATTAAAAATTTATAGAGTCTCGCCTTTGCAACTTTCTCGAAGATTTTGGAGATCGTGTTTAGAATGGATATAGGTCGATAGTTATTGAGGTCCTGCTTATCTCCCCCTTTATGTATGGGAATTACTTTGGCAATTTTTAATTTGTCAGGAAAAATTCCGCTTCTAAAACTCACATTGATAATAAAAGCAATAGGCTGGCTGAGATAGGTTTCAGCTAGTTTAAATACGCATGTCCCGACCCCATCATCCCCCACCGCTGACCTATTTTTAAGGCTGCCTATTACTTTCTTAACTTCGTCTCTATTTGTAGGCGTTAGGTACATGGACACAGGTAACGTATCAGATTTACTTTGGTCAGTAATTACAGAACTATTTATCCCACGAAACTTTTCTGCTAGTTTGGAGCCAACATTACAAAAATGACTATTTGTACAATTTAGTAACTTTTCAGGATTATCTTTCATTGTAATAATTTGATTGTCAATTTTAATACTATTTAAATTTACATCCTTTCTATTTTTATAATTCGCCGCTTCTTTTATATTTATCCAGATTTTTCGTGGGTCCCCGGCTGAGTCAGTTATTTGTTTTTTAAAGTATTGCTGCTTAGTCAATTTAATAATTTTATTACATAAATTTCGATAACGAGTGTATTTCTGCCTCAGCATTGCATTGTCCGGTGTTTTTCTTAACGCTGCGTGCATTTTATCACGCCTGTGAATACAAAAGAGGAGTCCATCAGTAATCCACGGTGTAATTTTTTTATTTTTATGTTTTATAATTACAGTTTTCGATGTTGTATGTTTCTGTATAATGTTACTCAAGATGGAAAAAAATAAGTTATAGGCGTCGATAGCATCCCTAATCTGATATAACTCATTCCAGTCATGTTGACTGATTTCGTAAACTATTTTATCATAATTAATTAATTTCTTTATTTGCTTGTTTGGATGTACAACGTTATTACTTCCCTTAGCGGCCATCTTAAAGAAGATTGTATAGTGATCTGTAATTGAATTTTTGTATACAATGGTCGAGATTAGGTTTTTGGTTCGAACCATGACATGATCTATGCAACTGCTGCTATTGTTATATTCGCGCGTTGGATGAATTATCTCAGGTCGGAGACCATGTAGCATTAGGACGTTTAGATATTCCTCAGATTGTGGATGCAGAGTTCCTGCTATAGAGATATTCAAGTCACCGCACAGGTACAGATTTTGAGAATTTCTATTAGCGCATAAAAGTGTATTAAGGCTTTCTAAGAAGTAGTTGATATTATTTATAGATGGGCTTCGATAAATAGCAAGTAGACTTGTGGCTTCATCTATGTTTATTTGCAAGCAATTTGCTTCAGGGAAAGCTATTTCTTGTACCGATAAGAAGCTGAAGCTTTCTTTGATATATAAAACAATGCCATCATTTTGAGTATGATTAAAGTTGGTACGAAAAGATTCATAGCCTGGAATATGCTTCTCTCTGTAAAATTTACCATTCCAAGTTTCAGTGAGTATAATTACATCGATGTCTACATTGAGTTGTTGCAAGAAGATTACTAGACTATCGTAATTTTTGCTCAAACTTCTAATATTCAATGCTAAGAATTTTAAGGCCTTTTTTTCTGAAAGGATGCTCCTGCATATATTTATATCCGCAGTATTATGCCTATCATTATCAATATTACTAATAAAGTTCATGTCATGATCCATTGTTATGCGTTGTGGTAAAAATCATTACATTAATGGCAAAATGAAAGATATATTGATCGAATAATATTATGAGTCTTAAGGAAAAAATATTATCACATATTTAATTAACAATTGCTTGACGTCCAGAATTTTAGACTCTTTGAAAAGACGCTTTGACGGGTAGTCGTTAGGTTTCCTATAAATTATCCGTAACAGCAGTTTTTGCGTCTTTATTAGTGAATCCAGGGCCTGTTTCGTGCAAGCACCCTACCCTAGAATTCCATAAATCTTAAGACTTTGGCATAGAGCCATGTAGGTGATTTTAATTGTTTTCCGAGATAACACAATGCGCTCACTAAAAACATATATTAGTATCCGTAATCGATCAGAGAGTTGAATTATGTGCTTAGAGACCAATTCAGCTTAGAATCCACATTTATTCCAAGATATTTTATGGTATTCAGAGTATTTTGTAATTTAAATGTGCCTTCTGCCGAATGAGTCCCTTCCGTTAACAAGACCGTTTCGTCTGTGAATGAGATGACTTTTGCATTAAACCGTGTGCCTTACGGCCCGTAAGAAATTCGCGAGTCTCAAAAAAAAGATGGCGTTTCAGAAAAAAAACGATTACTCCGAAACTGTCACACCGATTGTCTAAAAAAGACCTGTTTTATGTTCCTATTGAAATTTGCTATTAGATATTTGTAACGTCGTTATGTAAAGCAATAAAGATTATTCATAATTATTAGTCGATTAAATAATCCATAATTAGCGGTCGGCCTCGCCTGGCCATTTCGGGCCATCTGGGGTTCGACGGTAAATATCAATTCTGGACGTTACGGGCCGTCTGGTACGCGAGGGGTTAAGTTGGAGTTGACATAATTCATTAATATATATTAAAAACATGAGTGGCCTAAGCACATTTCCTTGTGGAACGCCATATCTTATATTTAGTTTCTCACTGATGCGTCCATTTATTGCTGTCACCTCAGATCTGTCATCCAAGTAACTTTAAAACCATTCCACGGATACCCCTTTAACTCCAAAGCTCTCCAGTTTTTACAGAGGATCGGGTGAGACACCGAGTCAAATGCTTTTAATAGCTGCTATAACTTTTCTCCCCTTATCAATATTTACTGATATATATTGGGTAACAGCGTTTACTGCATCTTGCGTTCCTCGACCTTCTCTGAAGCCGAATTGGTTAGTTGAAAGGAGCTCCTCAGCCTCGACTTGTTTTATAAGCCTCTTTTTTACATTTTTTTCAATTATAAGTAGGTACTTCTGAAAAAATGTTCAGTAAGTAATTAATCTGTAGTAAAGTTTATAAAATAATATTTTTTAACCTGATTCTTTCGCATTTTAATAAGGCTGGACTAATACACAGCTTACAATTCCGTCCATTTCTATTCCATTAACCATTTGCGTTAGATGGTACAAAACTTATCGGGAATAGTTCTATTTTCGGACGTATCTAATATTTAAATTTGCTCGTCAAAATGAAAATATACACGAAGCAAATATTACCCTGTCTCCTGTATGAAATTGATTTGCCGCAAACAATTTTATACTAAACTCTCAAAGAACAAAATGTATAAAATTTAAACATACAGTTGTTAAACAGTTCCATACAAATTTGATATTAGGAAGAGATGTTTCCGAAGCATAAACATACTAGAATAGTCCGCGGAAGTACGAAGGTGGACTATGGGTGAATGGGACAGCGGAATAGAAAGAGATAGCTACTAATCCCCCCCTCCCCCTCTATACTTATCTAGTCGCCTATGCGCGTTTATCATCACATAACAGACATATTATGGCATCGAAGCGTTGCCATAGTGATATATAAGCGTTGCCATAGTGGTATATTTACGTGTGTTCCGCGCATGAGTGACTTAACAAAGATAGAGAGGGGGGGGGGGGACATATGCAGCTTTCTCTTTCTATTCTTCTATCGATTTATGAGGCTGGTCGCGTGGTCTACTCAAGTATGTCTGTGGTCCAAAGGCACATTCGTAAGCTTCAGGCGCAATAACTTCTGGTTAAGTTGTAGTGGTTACAGGTACATGGTTATTGAGTGTAATTAGGGATCGACTTGTAATTAATAGAGATTCATTTATTACTGTTGATATTTTCATATTTTGATACACAGTTGATATTTTTCTATGACATTTTGAATTTCTTTGTTCAACATATCGAGAGTTACGTTGGAAACCTCATGACATCTATTCTCTGCTTAGTGGTTGCTCTATAGTCTGGAGACTATTTTCGCTAACCCTAACTTCAAATAACCTTCAAATAATGAAGTCTGGTGCCCTTTAATATGGCATTTTCAAAACTGAATAGCTAATCGAAAGACGCGTGGATATGAAAGCCAGCCAAATGTGTATTTTATTAAAAGAAGAAATCATCGAGGACCACTTCTTGCGTTACTTTACCAAATAGGTAACTCTGTATACTGTGCAATTAGGGAGTAACCTGAAACTCACTATTTTATATTTATTATGCAAGTCGACGTAACAGAGTAAATTTTAGTTTACGTTTCACCCAGCCAGATTTATTAGAAAACGAAACGATAAATGAAATGAAACACGCGTCTTGAGAAGTAAGCTTATTTCATTTAAAATTTAGTTGTTCACTATGTATTATGGTTATTATTCAAATACAATCAATCTAAACCTAAAATCTATAGCTTAGAGGCATGTCAGGTGTCCTGGATGCACCAGGATAGAGTACTAATGCGCATCTTCTTCTTCAAGCCTCAAGAATGTTAGTAAGCGCAAGTAAGACAGACAACTCCTGAAAATCTCCAATAACATGATTTTTATTCCTTTTTTTAAATCTGAAAATTTGGCCTTATTGATTTTTATAAACAAATTAAACTACTTTTTCATTACAGTCGTATGTCATATGATATAGCAATAAAAATGCTTAATAATAAATATTATATCATCCATTTTAATTATCAAATAACCATTTAAAATTGTGACCGACGTGTTTCCACTTAAGCAATTTAAACCTAATCTAAACAAAAATTATGGCTAATAATAATAGTATGCCTCGTTTCTTGCTGTTTGTAATTTCATGGATTCATTCTTCTGAGAAGTAATTATAACATTTAATTCATTTGAGTATATATATAGAAGTAATTACAACATGTTACCATATCGCTCATAGCAACATGATTTCCATGGCACCATTTGTAAATAGGCTACCTAAATAAGTAGCTATATTAAGTACGTCTGTGTATAACATTTTTCGCTTTGCTATCTCTTCCTCTCGGATTCACACAACCCATCGATCGGTAGCTGCCACATTCTACTTAATTTTCCAAATACAATGCATGGTAGAACTGACTACATACATACTTATACATTTGTGGCGGTTAAAAAACATGCTGAATATAAAAATAAATATTAAAGGACTATACCCTATGAGAATATGCACTGTCTAAAACATAGGCATTGACATAATATGTAAAATTATTGAGCAAAAATTGATCGCTGGGATTTTTGGATTTTCTCAAGAAGTCGGACACTTAAGGCCAAGTATAAGACATTCTTATAAATGATTTGGCCTAAACAATAGGAGCCAACGAATGATGTAAATATATAAGTATGAATAAGGAGCGATGGAAATAAACAATTATACCACATTATTTTCTAGGTAGATGTATTTTTACACGACTGCCCAACAAAAAGGAGTGCTATGTGTTCCTGAACATACATAGATGGACCCGGGTCCATCTATGTATGTTTTCCGTTTTTTTATTCCACCAGAACTTCTAAACGCTCGAACCGATTTAGAAGTATGTAGTATTGTTAAAATCGTTATGTCATCCCAAGTGAGTCAAAGAGTGCCTCAACTGTAACAGAGTCCTTCAAAATATCAAGTAAATAGTTGTCTAAATAGACAAACCTCCAAATGTCAATAAATTAAAATAAATATATCGTATTTAGTGTCAAATAAACGGTTTAATTGAGTACATTCCTAAAATATGTATGTATCTATCTAAATGTTTCATAAAAAACCGTAATAAAAATAATTATATACAGTAGTTCACTTTTTGTACCGCAGTCGTGTTTTTATTACTTTAACTATATCGCATCCTATAACCTATTCAGATAAAATTTTTGGCAAAATTATTTGTAAGAATGCTACTATCATTTTTACGGGAAGTGCTTTTTACCTGACACTAGGCCTAAAAAGTCCGACTTCCTAAGGAAATTCAAATACCCCAGGGATCAATTTTTATTCCGTAATTTTAGATATTATTTTTAAGCTATTGCATAGCTTTTATCGCGGGCCTAGGCCAGCGCGGCGACCGAATGAAGAAATTTCTTAACGAAAATTAATGATTTTAAACTGATAATTACGTCTATTCGAGTACTGCTTACGATTCGAAAAAAATATATGTTAAACAAGAACATTTTCCTAATATTCTTAGCTTTGAATATTTTAGATTTTGTTTATATTACATAGTGTAATTAATTTGTGAAATTAGGTCTAACCGAACACAAAAACGACTACTACGCAAACCTGCACCATTTTAAAGATAATTTAATTATCTATCTTTTTATCTACGATTTTTTTTTGATTAATCCGTTTTTTTTGCCTTATCGAATAAAAAATTCATGCGCGGCGCTTTATCGTAAGAGGTTTAAATTATACCGAAGCTGCAGATGATTCGGAATAATTTCAACGTTTTTCGATAGAGCGCAGTTATCTGATATCAGAAAAAATAAAAAAAATAAAATAAATAAATAAATAATTATAATTGCATAAGTTGTTAAAAATGCTATGCAATAGCTTTACCGCGGCAGTCCCCGAGTGCCACACGTATTTTTTTATTCCTTTTATTTAACCATATTTAACATATACATTTTGAGGTAAAATCCCGAAATGCCCTAGACTTATCTGCTGGACTTTTAGTGCACCTTGTATGGCCAAATTGAAAATATTATTAAATATGAGACTGCAGTTGCATTGGTCACTATTAGTCGACACAGAATATCATTCTCTTGACAATGTTTACAAAAAAGACGTACTTGATGCGTATGTTTTACACGAACGCCATAATTCACAATCACTTAAGTTAACTATATAAAATTCTTTTTGTTGTTTTTTATGGTGCATTTTTATATTCTTTTATGTTTAGAGGAATTTGATTGAATAAACAAGGGATAAGCCAATGTTTTTTTTCCATAAAAATCGCGAAAAAAAGGGACAAGTAGCCTTTCATTTTGTATAGTGCTATGTTTATGTGCTAATTTGCCAGTATCGAAATATTAAACTAGCATTCTGTAAATAAATAATACGTTAGATAATAATTAAAAAGTCCTGTTCCGTCGTGTCTGATTTAAATCTAATATTATATGAAACTATCATTTATAAAATACGGTGTTTTGGGATGTGATGCGAGATAAGTAAGATTTAAAAATGCTGCCGTATGTTGTAATTCGGCAAGTAATAATATATTCGACTAGAACAAATCAATACCTATGTTACATACAGTGCACATTCTTATAGGGTATAGTTCTAAAATATTTCTTTTTATATTATGTACATTTTTTAAACGCTACAGATAGGTAAGTATGTAGTCAGTTCGACCATGCGCTGTATTTGGAAAACTAAGTAGAGTGTGGCCGCTACCGGTCGAGGGCTGTGTGAATCCAAGCGAAAGAGATAGCATTGCGATATAAAGATGTACTTAAACTGTCATATAAAGATGTACTTAAAGAGCTATTTATATAAGTCGCCACTTAACTTGCCAATCAGCTCCGTCATTAGATATATCGATGATATGGCTTAACGAACTGTGAAAGCCGCATCCAAAACTGTTTATCGCGATCAAACAGACAGATACACGTTCGCATTCGTTGGAATGTACCCCTCTGCCCACATTCCACACACCCTCTTCCTGCATTACCCTGTAGCTCGAGATTAAAGCTACTGGTTGGTGTTGGTATATTGTGCAGATAGAAAGACGCATTTTAAGGGCTTTATTTGATAAATGTTTTAATAGAAGACCGACTCCTCCTCCAACGGGGAAGGAGGGGGGGGGGGGGGGGAGGGAGGGGGGGGGGGGAGGGGGGAGAAAATCGACAAAAAAAAATTTATTGAAAGATTTCATTTAAAGATGCAATAGAAAGTACCCCAGCACATTTACTATACTTTGAAAAGTATTTGTATGATTGCATTCTTTCAGCTGTACCTCAGAGGTAACTTGTGTTAAGTCCATTTTCTCGTTTTTCAGTTTTTGATTGATTTATGTCCCAAATGGGATACACAGCGGCGTATTACGTGATTGTTATTCAATTGGAATATATATCATTGCCCTCTGTAGGTCAGAGGTAAGCCGATTTAGGTCCCATATAACACATTGTGATAAAAAATCAATATATGACAATACAAGTTACCTTTGAGGCACATATTTTATTTTTATATATACGAGACAGAATTGCATCAAGTCCATCAGCTGGCAAATTAAACGATTGCAGTCACAAATCTCTTTTATTAAATAAAAGTCGCTTGAGATGAAATTCACGGAACTGTGAGAGTGTCAGACTCTAGAGTCTATTTCTGGATAAATGAGTTTGAACGTCACTCAACTTGAATTGCGTTCCGGGTGCCCAATTAACGATGCCACCGTGAAGGAAATGAAATAAATCATGGACAATCATGGTATATGGTAATGGAGAATGGAGAGTGTCCATCTCTAGTGCATGCATGCGAAACTGCTGAGACTGCTGAGGCTGTAGCTAAATCAAATTAAAATGCTACTTTTTGACATTGACAAGGCATTTGAGCGAGTGGCACACATGATTGAATTAGTCACTCTTCGCATAGGATTTCAAATATGCGGCTCGCAACAATTTTTCAAATTACAAATTTTCTGTATATGAGTTAAGAAAGAATTTTGGAATTTTTGCTATATTGCATATTTGTATATGACTCAACTTTTATGTCTCGCTGAATATAACAGATTTGACACAAATTATAACGGCAGAATGCTCAGATCTTATTATCCGTGGGCAACTAATTGGTCTCCCAGATTTAGGCGATTTCTCGTGGTTCGATTAAGATTCTACCTAGATTAGGATAAGGGTGCAATAGAAAGGGCGCTTTCATGGTGTTATACCAGATTCGCATATCAATTAAAAGGTGCTGTCATGACGTATATACCTGATTTGCGAATAAAAAATAACTTGCTTTTTATAAGATTTCTGCGTTTTATTAAAAACTAGCTAACCCGGCGAACTTCGTACCGCCTAACAGTCAATGAATGTCGTGTTACAGATTAGGTGAACTTAATTTATGATTTTATGAAAGTAATACAATGAATACAAAATAAATATTAACTTCACTACTTTATTAAGATAAAACCACAAAAAGAAATATAAAAGTACAAAAATTAATTATATGAATCGCGTGTCAGCAAGCCTTGTGACGACATTTTTTGTTTATTTTATCAGGCGCAAGAACAAATAAAGCGGATGATTTGCCGACACGTGAACATGCCACGTATAACTGACCATGAGAAAACACGGGTTTACATTTTGTATGGTAAAATGTTTTTTTCTTTTTTTTTAATTTTTCGACAATTTTTAATTTTTTTCCATAGTTTCTGCTATTCGGGACGGAGACAAATACAACGAATCAATAACCATGAAAATCTGTCCAGCCGTTCCCGAGTTATAAGTGTTCGAACAAACCCGACTTTGTTTTATATATATAGATTAAGTCCAATTATAGTTTATGGTTATACCAAGTGTGCATACATATTTTACAATGATCCCCTGTAGTAAGTTTATTTATTTTTAAACACTATTAATAGCGGCCTACAAATTACGCTAAGCAGCAACACTCAAGGACCTGTAAATCCAACATATTCGATGGAATACCATGTTAGATCTAATAGAGCGATTCGCATTTTAACAAACGCTTTGCCCATATTTATGTAATTTAATACATATTATACCACAGACAGATAAAATAACAATATTTTTATTTTTTTAATTTTATAAAATAAACCAGTAAGTAAGCATATCTACTCTTGGCATAGTTAAATTCTTTATACAAGATAATGTGTTATACCTTATGTGGTATAATTATTTTTTATACAGATTGACTATTTTTTTTAAACGGAACAAACAATTATTAAATAAATTTACAATAAAAATATAAGGTCCTTTAAAAAACTATTTGAGTTGCTAAAATACCTAAGTAGGTATAGATGAAAACACAAATAGTCAAAATATAAAAAGGGAAAGTCAGTTATAAAATAGTCAAATCAGAAATACCACAATTATAAGATTACAAGTAGAAGTGTCTCGATAGAAATAGTCAATACAAATTTTATTAATATAATCCGATTATCATAATGATTGGATATATGTATAGTCCAGAAAGAAAAATACATATATTGTAATATAATAAAAGTAATCATGAAAGATTAGGAAATTTAATACTGTCAAAGTCCCTAATAGAACAAATTGGGTTCTTGATAAAAATGTTACACCTGACGCATAATCGAATCTTATTATAAAAAAGGTTGAACTGGTACAGGAAACTATTTCTAACCTTACTCAGTTGTACTTTGTAAGGACGCAAGTCTTTTTTGTTCCGAGTGTTATGCGAATGAATATCCAATTTTTTTAGAGTAGTATTGATGTTTTTTCTTGCATACATGATACCCTGGTATACATAAGCGGCATATAATGTCATCATATCAGATTCAATGAAATACGGCCTGCAAGATGTTAGCAATGATATTGTAAATAAATTGCGAATTGCTCTTTTTGAAGTCAAAATATTCTAACAAAATTTTTCCGCCATTCCCCAGAACATAAGGCCATAAGTTATTAATGTTTGGAAGTAAGCATAGTATACAGACTTTGCAGCTTCAAAGCCGCATGGCATTTTAATTTTCTTAATGGCAAACGTGGCACCACTTAATTTTAAGCTTAATTCATCTAAATGAGTTGACCATTGGAGTTTACTATCTAAATGGATATCTAAAAATTTAACATGGTCAACATTTTCAAGTTCATTTTCACCATATCGGATGCAAATGACGTTATCTTGAGACGGAATGTAGGAATGTAGAATTAAAATTACGTTTTTAAAAGTGGATTAAACGAATAAAAAGGAAATAGATTAACAAGAAAGGGGGGGGGGGGAGTTGGACGATTACGTGTTTCTAATCGTCTACATTGGAGCTCCTGTAACGTCGAACCTAAATTACCACATTCTCATTTCCTAAATATAACCCGAAAATTAAATTAACCTGTACGCGTACCTTGAGTGACAAAGTTCCTTGCCTGGCCAAACACTGAAATCACAGTGGATGACTCATCACGACTTTCGCCCACTTTCTCTCCATTTTCAATGAGTGTAATAGAAATTATCGTCTTGCATACTCGTGCTATATTTTCTCATACAAAAGTAACAAGTTTTACCGATTAAATAAGTGCTAACTGTGTTAACGATGCCACCGCTCAGGCTAAAGTCATATTTGGCGTATTTAGAATAACTCTGTTAGTCACTATCACAACAACTCGGCAATTCAAATACGAAACATTTCGGTTTAGGTATGTACATGTTCAACACTGCACTGTTCTCAGCAGCCAAAGACTCTTCCTAGTTGCAATGCTTAACGTATATAAAACCACATTAGCATTGGCAGTTTCGGTAATAGATAGCGCACTCTCAGCCGACTTGGAATCCTCGAACACAAGATCGAAAACTGGATTCGTCAACGAAAAGAAGTCAAGCATTTTTGCGTCCTTTGGAATTCCCGTTAAACTAAGTAAAGGGAAATGTGCCTTTGAATAGAAGAAAACCTTTCTCGGATCGGGGATCGGGACAATCGTCTCTTTAGAGTAGTTTAGAGAATACTGGCGAGAAAGAGCTATGTCGTAGAAAGGTCGTAGGACGTAATTTTTGACAAAATTATAGTGCTGACATTTATTAATCGATTAGCGTCTGGTTTGATATAAAACAGTTCGTTAATCCAAAGTTCTAAACGGATTCAAGGCCTAACCTGTTAATAGAAAATAGAATGGCTTACCCGCACCTAACCCGTTAATGGAATCCAGGTTGGCTAGGGCCCAGCATTACTGAGATTTACTTGATCCATCATGTACGTGTATAACTGGGAGCTAAAGGGCCCAGTTGTAGTGTGGCCACTAAGACCCATGTGTTCAGGGTCGAGCCAGGGTAGCACTCTGGCCGGCGGGCCAATTTTTCCCTAGGAGTCAACCTTCTGGCGCTCCTGGACGGTTTGCGCACCGTGCGGCGTCAGCCAATCGGCTGTGCATTCTGACCGACAGCCCGGGGAGTCTGGAAACAGTACTGTCTCCTATAGAGCGTGGATAGTTGTTCACCTTACGGCAACTGCTCTTGAAACGACCAATCGGCTACCTGATTCTTGGTGAAAGATAGAGCGGGTCCGCGATAGATTCGGTAAACACCGTATCACCGCTACGTAAGGGAGAGGACCGCGCGAGCGACCTCGAACCTGTAACCAGTCGCGAGAGTAGTCTAGTTGCAACTGGAAGTAAGGTTGCGAGTGTCGGCCCGCTGAGTAATTAACCTGGTTATCTCGCGGTAAGGCGTTGGCTTCTTACGGGCATGTGGCGTAACTAGACGGTGGACTGTTTTCGTCTTAAGTCTTCTTCGCTCACCTCACGGGAGGCAGAACTATCAAATATTGTTAAAACTTCCTGAGGTGATGGGTTCGCCCGTTGTAGTCGACAGCTCTAGTTGAACGTGTATAACTATCGTTCCTAACAAAACAGTATGCACCTTGCCTCGAAAAGAGTTCGAATTGCACGCACTATTCTGAACAACGGCGGAAGTTGCAGATTCTCCAGCCAGTTTAATTGTCCAGCATCCATATGTAAGAGATAATGGTACAGCTTCGCACAAATACCACATGACAATATTGATGGATAATCGCTAACAGACTGTTAAGACAAGTTCCATTGTACGTACTTTATCGAGACGCATAGAAAGGCTGTCATTACGAAATGTTTCGCACTTATAGATCGAAAGCATTTGAGCGCATATTAAGCATGAAAATGTCATTTATCCAGCAAGGCTGGCTTGTGAAACAATCCTGTTTCATGATGATACATTTTTGTCGTAGTACGACTATGTGCACGGTTATTATAAAGCGAATCAGATTTAGTCGTTATCAAGGTTTTATTACGCGACGAATTTGTATAGTGTTCCAGGATTTCGATCTCATTCGTTATAAATTCCAATAAATTGTCAAAATATTGCAATTTACTTTGACTACATGAAAGTTTGAATATTTCGCTAGCCTACAAACCTAAAGCGCGACTGCTATGTGGCAAAATACACAAATACACAAATTTTCAATCTTTCGGTTTAGTAAGACGCGATATGAATTTTCAAAAACTTCCAGCTACGACTTTAAACCGGAAATCGTATTTTTCTACGTTCTTTCTTTTTTTTGTATTATTCCGCTATATTTCGCCTGTCATGATATTTACTCTGTAAAGTCTGCCAAATAATGCCACAAAGTGGCACTTAACAAATAATCATATTAATCTCTATTATTAATGTGTTTATTCTCCTGAACCAGAGCCGTGAATGACTTATAAATGACTGCCTAATTTTCTATATCCTCATCAACATTAAACAAATTTATTTTTGATAGCCGTGGGCGTCATCCTATCTGTGTATGAGGGTATAATGTAGTCTGTGCCTGAGCGAGCATGAAGCTTGGGGGTTTTTCCCAACCCGCTGCAAAAACTGCATTTGTAAAGACTTAACGATGTAATAAAGTTGGTCAAACATTTCTGAATCTTTGTTTCAAATTACGAATTCCGGATTCAGAGATAACTAAACGTTAGCTATCTCTTGTAAAGCATTTTCAAACTATTCGCGAGTTTTTTCAAGGTCACAAAGACGTAATTCAAAAGTGTTATGTTTTACCATTTTTGAATTATGCCAAACAATATTTTTTTTCGAGATAAGAAATCGAAGCGATTTATTTAATTTATTCTCCGATATAATCGACGGTATTCAATTACAACGCGAACTAAAACAAATACTTGCAGGTAGAATAATCGTGTTGTGCTCGAAATGTTTATTAAAAAAAAATTCAATACCCGGCTCGGAAGGACTAAACATGGTCGATTGTCCGAACGTCAGGCGGCGGGACTGTAACTTTGAAAACAATTTTGAAATCAGGAAATTAATGTAATTAAGAAGGTATAGGATTCCAGAATACATCACAGGTTTTGTGAATTGAAATAATTATCATTTTGTAAAAAAATATTTTTCGGTGTAACAGTATATTTAATATGTTTGCATATTTATTGAAGTACACTGTTTTTCCTGAATAAAAGAAATTAAATGAAATAAAATTAAATAACGCTCGCATCTGCCATACACGTTTCGAAAAGCGCCTGCTTTGAGAGTACATTATTATTATACTCGGCTTCGAGCGCCCAAAAGTACCGTATATGCCGTACGCATTTTGCGGTACCACGCAACTTAATGTAATTCAATTGATAATTGCCGTTCCTTTCAGGCGATGGATGGATATTTGCCGTTCCTTTTAAGTGACGGCTGCGTACTTAAATATTTAGCGAAGTTCCCATTCCCGGAAGTTCTCGGTAATTATCCTATTTTTTCCAAGTCCTGGGATCGAAAAATACCCGGGAATTGAAAAACCCTTATCGCGTCGAACCGTCTATTATCGACGCCATGTTCATGAGAAAGGTGCCCGAGGGGTATCGTAGCGAAGAGTTTATTTGCATAGCTATTCTGCCATCAGAATATTTAAATTAATAGGTTAATTAAGTTAGGAGTAATTTTCCATGGGCCGATTAAAAGATGTCCGGCGCCAAGAGGGGTGTGCGGAGGAGTAGACAGCGGGATCGATATTGCGAGGAGAATCTTGACAGACCAGACTAGGCTTTATCTAAACGAGCGAGCGTGTCCCATCCCGTTCTTTTAGGCGCCACCGTCCCTCGCATCACCTCACCTCTTCCCTCAGTAGGTATGTAAGGAACCCCGACTCACAGAGCCGCATTAGTAGCAATGCAAAAAAATATAATAAATCTATACTCCATCCAGCGAGTCCGTGATACACCAGCACGTGATTTCTCTTTCAAATAGTTCGATTGAAAAAAGAAACGTAATTGTCTTGGCCGGGGAGTGAGTGAGGGATTATTGTAAAGCAGCGTAACATATTACTGTTTTTTCTTTTTCTTAAAGTTTCCATCATAACGAACATCAAGTTTAAGAATGCATCAGTATAATAAATTATCATTATTATAATTAATGGGCACTTTAATTTACGTCAAGAGAAATTTGACTTTATAGTCAGCACTGCGCCAGTGATGTAAGCGCCTTACACCGCACAGTGGAAAATAAAGGTATCTTTCGGGTTAACATTCGATAACTTTTTTATTTTTAAAGATCGAATGTTAAAATTTTGCACAAACATATTTTTTTAATCTGTTTTGATACAATAGTAAAAAAAAACAAAAATCAAAAACCTCAGAAGTGGAGTTTAATTATTTTTTTAAACTTACATTTTTAATTATAATATATACAAAAACTAATTATAATACTCAACCTATTATACAAATCAATATAAAAGAAAATATAAAATGTAAAATGCTTATCTGTTTAAATATTGAATTTATTTTTTAACAAATAATAATAGAAAATATTTTGAAAAAAATATTAATATAAACTTATTATATAACCATTTTTTTTTAATTTTTTTTTCGTAAATATGTTTTTGTTAACATTATGCCTAAATCTGAAAGTTGCTATCTTCTGAAAGTTGTCCAATAGGAAGCACTGCAAAATGATTTATGATATTTTCTCCATGAATATTTTTTTTTTGAACTGAAGATGGCATCTAGAACTATTCATAATTACTCACATAGATTCTGGCAGTTTGCATAGCATACCTGCAAATTTTTTCATCATCTATCATTACACCTGCTGAAAGAGCTTGCAGAATCATGTAAAGTCTTTTAACCCTTGGAGTAAATGGGTATTTTCATGGACGCATCTGTCTCTTTTGCAGGATTTTCGGCGACATCGACTTAAAGTACTATAACTACGAAACTACTACACCAATCATAAAAAGAACAACTGCACAATGATTGCATTGTAATTATTATTTTGTAAAACAATTAGATAATTATGAATAAATATGAGAACGTCAAAGAAGTGAAAAAAACGCGCGACCAGATTTGGTCGACTCGTACTCAACGGATAATTGTTTCGCGACCAGATTTGGTTGACTCATACTCAACGGGTTAATCAAATTTACATTCACTCCTGTAATTTTAGCAGAATAGCTTGAATTGTAAGAAAATGTTCTAGCACTATTACCATAATTGGTATTACCACTTACTCGACGTGGTTTGTCGATGACCAACCCTAGTTCTTTACGAAAACGATCACGTACCAGAGTTTTCTTTTCTTGTTGTAGTTATTTCTTTTCTTCAGTTGTTGCTGACCATGTTTGAAAAAAAAACGTTATAGGAAATATGTGACATCATTTCATATTTCCTATAACCTTGTTTTAAACCTTTTCTTTAAAAATAAGCCCTTGTTTCGTGGCGCTTCTGTCCATCGTTTATTAAACAAGGGAATAATATGCCTTTAAATATCACTGACGATAAAACAAAAGTTATCTACAGAAACTTGATAATTTTCTTTTAGGACCCTTGATAGTGTCTCAAGTAATTTTCCTCCTTCAATATATGAAAGTATTAATTCTTGTTGAGAACACTTGAAAGCGGTCATTTAAAAAAGGTAATAACATAACGAATTTATACGTAACAATTGAATGTCTGTTTAATTACCGCTATGAAATTGATATAGTGAAATAAATGCTTCAACTTATTATTTGTAACGATGGGTAGTGTGTATTTTGTTGATTATATTTGCGCACGAAAAATGAGTGCAAAAGTGATAAACAATTCATATTGATTCATAGATAACAAAACTTAGATAGATAGTAATAATCTACAATTCTCACTACAACAGATAGCGGTTTTTCGTTTCCCGACTTAAACCACATTTTCCCTAATTACTTGGTAAGAAGCAGATATTTGGAGCCAACTTTTAAATATTTTTTACAAAGCTACTAGGCAACATAAAATGTAAAGCGGGAGCAAGCGCGGGTAACTGTTAAATATCTCGATGAACTTAAAAATAAAATATTTTTTTTTCATTATCTTATTTTTAATTATTTACACATAACCTGAACAATAACATTAAAAACGTTTAGGTGTTCTGAAATTTGAAGAAGATGAGGTTTTTGTAAATATAAAATACTTATATCTATTACTATAAGTTTACCGAGAAATACATTTTAAATTGATGAAGTGAACAGACATGACATGGACATCCAAAAAAAATATAAATTTGTGAATAATATTTTTCGAAATAACTTATATAAAATGTCCACATTATAGGTAAGTTTAATCATTAAGCTATTATATACAACTAGCTGCGCCCAGCGGTTTCACCCGCGTGGTGATGGAAAATTGTGATAATGATGATAGAAAACCATATATCTTTATAAATTATAGCCTATGTGTTATTCTGATGTGTAAGCTATATTATTGTAAAGTTTCATCAAAATCCATTCAGTAGTTTTTGCGTGAAAGAGTAACAAACATCCATACATACATACAAACTTTCGCGTTTATAATATTAGTAGGATTAAAAAAGTACTAGCTCCTCTAGTATCTATACAATTGTTTTGTGCTTATGGTTTCATTTGATTTAGGTATATTTGATTGATTGCAATATGGAATGAATATAATTTGTAAAAGTAAAATCGTCAGTTTTCTATAATAAATATTTGCTATTTAATCATACTTTTTTAGCCAATATCAAAATTAAATTCTTTGTTAAAAGTATTTAACATGCCTGTGCATCATATAGGCATTACATTAAGCCGCGATGTTACCGCATAATGAATCTGATTATAGTATTATTTATTGACTAATTTGGGCCACCTAATGCAATTTATTAAAACTGATGCAATATACAGCATAAGCATCGAAATATACAGCATCTTAATTGAGAATTGAATGAAAACAGTTATTAATAACATTACGGGGAATAACATGTTATCGCCCATTGGATCCGCCAATACAATTAATTGGCATCTGTTTATGTAAAGCATTGCGAAAGAAGTCCGCTCTTGTGAATTGCACTGCGACAATGAATGCGATTTTTAAGGTGGTTTTAATATGCGACCTGCATTATCAAAATGATTAAAACCAAACAAGGACCGCGGCACTTTTCATTTAAAGCTCAGTATATCATTGATTCCCTGAATGGGGTATAGCAGAAAGTTATAAGTAGGTACGGAACTCTAAAATTAAACGCAATCATGGTAATATAGCAATGCATTGTGGATTGTACCACAAACCACCTCGTCAAAAGCATAATGTGTCTTACTATCTTTTTAGATCTTATTATTTGTTTGATATTATTTTTAGCGTCTTGCTATTTTTTGTGAGCAGGTGTTGGCGTTGTTGCGCCGCGCATGGCGTAATCAGAACTAAATTTAGTCTCGCGCGCGGTGATAATAGCTTCGCGCGCGACATTCATAGAGGTGTGAGGGACCACCCCTCACAAGACTCCAAATTATTCGATGTGAGGTGGTGGTGTCAACTTACGAGTTATCTCCGTATTTAAAGGCGGTTATGATGAAGCAGAGGATATTTATTGATTGAATCGATTGAATATCGCCAGTTATAACGCTTGCCGAAATAACGAGTGCCCGGATTACTTTATCGAGACGCGAGGGTTGCGCGACGGCGGTTATGTAGGAAAGTGGATGAGGATTGTATGTGTGCTCCTAGTATCTTGTACTGGGCACGCTCGAGTCTGTGGGATTACAGACTGATGCTTCGATGGGAGCTAACGGGCCCATGATGAGGTGGCCACGATGACCCATGTGTTCAGGGTCGGTCACACTCACGGGTCAACACCCATCCGATGGCCTCCTCGAACTCGGAACCAATCGAGAGACCGGAGAAATCTGGTCACAATTGGAAGTGAGGGCGCGAGTATCTCGAGCCCGCCGGGTTTATTCGTGGCTAACTCGCGGTAAGGCGTTGGACTCTCACGGGTTGTGGCATAGCTAGACGTCGGATTGTTATTGTCCAAAGTCTTCTACGCTCACTGCAGGTCGATAGAACGATGAATCGTTAAAACTTCCTGTGGTGACGGGCTCGCCCGTTGTAGTCGACACCTCAAGATGTCCATTTTGGGTTTTACTCAGATTAATTATATCTCCAAATCTATCTCCCTGCAACTGGGAGGTCCTCCGCCATAAGTCGTTGGCTCTACGAGGGGTGCCTGGATATTCACCGCCTATTGTAGGCATGAAGTCGCTTTCAGTATACTACTCTACTTTTTAAACTATAGATTGGTATCGATAGATTTACCTTTAACCCCCCGTATACGACGTGGGGTATAACACACCCCCGCAGTTAAAAACTCGTAATAATTAAACAATAAAGACCCGCGAGTTCGTTTTCTCAGTAGCTGCAAATGCGACATTGCCGTTCTGGTCAGTGTAATTCATTCAGTCCGGCATCAGCCTCAGAGCACACGACGCGTGAGTGAAATGCGCTTAGGTATCACACACCCCACCTTGTATGGCTTTTATCCAAGGGTTCATGAGATAAGACGAATAGATTATAAGTTGATGAAAATTTTAAATAAAAAATAAAAAAGAAGTCTATAAAAATGTATAAATAATTACGTTTTTTACATAAACCTATTCATCATTACTTATTCCAATACATTTCCTATTATTAACTGTCATAAAGTATCATTTTGTTGATTTTATTTCATTTTATTTTCGGGGTATGTCGAACCCCACCTAGTATGGCATGTGATATTTAGTCATCTAGTATATGGAGGGTTAACATATGCATTTGGCGTGTTTATAGGGCTATTTATATTTTTTGGTATGTCTTCAAGTTAGTAGTTCAATTTTGTATGTCTTTAAAGTTAACTTCGTATTCCTTCGAGTAATGTTGCCTTTTTTGCGGGTAACTTCGATTTTTAGTTATAATATAATCCGTGTTGGTAATATGTAACACTTTCCATTTCGGCCCTGTAATCGTCCAACAATTTCTCCGCCTACCTATCATCTGCGGTGTTGCCAGATATCCATCAGAGATATCGCCCGCAATTCGCTAGAAATTGCCAATGTTTATTTCCAATAATAAAAGATATAATTAAATAAGCCTATTTGTTAGCACTTACTTATCTAAATAAAGTGCAAAATTCCGGTAATAAAAAAAAGTAACCATAATACTAAAAATAACATGAAAATCATAATACAATAACATTTCTGGAAATAAACAAAAAATCTCTTACGGCGGGATTTGCAAATTTTGTAACATTTATTTTCGCAGTTTTTTATAGTATAGATACATATATTTACTGGGTACTAATAATAAAGTATTAAATAATTTTATATATTCGCTCCTACAGCCTACACTTATGTATAATATCGATCCACCGTACAAATCGATTCAATTACAAATTATCGCCGCTAAAAGAAATTCGCTTGCTGGCTACTGCTGCAAAACAAAACAACGCTGCGCACGCTTTTTATTTTCCTACTACCGCTACACGATTAGTCACTGCAAAATTGTTACCTAATTAAGAGTTTTTGAGTTGATTTCTGGACGTTTGGAGCTGAGCGTTGATACATATGTCCATTAAAGGAAAGCTGCCTACTTTGGGCCCAGGTCGAATGCTACCGAACTGAGGAACATCAAGTATGTAAGTCCCCTAAATTCAAATCTTTTATAGGCCATAAGCTAATGAACCGATTTCTATGTATTTTTCTTTTTTTTCAATAATTCGCTAATCTTGTTGCTCTACATACAAACCATATTTCCTTGATTGGTGTTCATTTTACAAAGTGTATTTGATTCCACTGTTGCAAGAAACTGTATTTTTTATGTCTCGCTACTACTTCGCATGCGATTATTTGGTGATTATTTGTTTTGGCGTTGTTTTTCGTTGCTCATAGTAACTTGTTAGCCATCGTTGTCCAGTTCGTTCATTATATTAAATAGTATAATAAATTTGACTAAATTTATTTTCCTATGGAAGCTTTCCGAATTCGATTACAATACTAACGCATTCGTCAAAACGTTAAAAAAATTAGGCGTCTGTTGAAAACTCGCTGAAATAAAGCAGCCAGATGCGTTTGTTTTATCGCTGTTGGCTCCTAAAAGTCACCGTAACTAGCGGCGACAAAGTCGTTAACTTGGCAACACTGCACTTTTTGGCTTCTCCTTCGCGTTCGTAAGGTGCTTGTCACCACAGATTAAAGAAGAGGTGTAAACTTATATACCAAATGCGGTACGTTATTTCTTCGGGTGTCTGCTTCTATGTATAACGTTGGTAACCATTCTATCGCTTCATTTTATATGCGGATTTCCTGAATCGCGATGAGATATATACTGATGTAAGTTCTTTAGCTGCAATGTTCTTCTGTTTAAATAATAGGTACCTAATGGTTCCATGCAGCTTGAACCGTAAAGCTAGCTTGTTTTGGGGCTTGAAAACTCATGATTCAGCTGCCCTCCAGAAGCCTCTTCGAAGAGCTGAATCGAAGGCGTAATGGGTAGTGTACTCTGCAATTAAGTGTTGAATCTGGCGGATTGCAGGGGGATCCTTAAGAAACTACATTTTTTAAGACAATGTGGTAGATGATGAACTATTTTTTTGGAAGATCGCCGGTTTGGGGGTACGAGATACAAGTTGCCGCCGAGGGCTATGCTTCCTCCCTCCCTCGCAGACACGACACTTCCAAACTATAAAATATTGTAAAACGCGGACTGCTGATTCCTCGGAACGGAGAGAAGAGAGATTCGGTCTCTATTTATTAGTAATGAAACGATTACCATTTAGCGGCTACGACTGCGATTATTATAGATGATAATCAATGAATACGATTACGATTATTTGGACGAAGACTAAGGTAGTGCCCATCGCTAAGCTATCGTAATCTTTTTTGAGTGAAAACGTCTATCGTTGACAACTTTTCAGGACAACTTTTTACTCGACTACTTAATTATTTTCTGGTCAACTACATTTTTTATTTACATTTTACATCTACATGACGATGCAAGAATCACTTGTATAACCCTCTACCTTGCGGAGTTCCGACTGATTCTTTGGTCATTATGTTCTTGATACATTTTGTACGTTACTTGTTGTAAAAATTAAAATCCTGTAGATTTTTATTTATACAACATATTTTTTCCGCTACAGACGGCGCAGCGCTGTGCGGCTGCTAAAGATAGGTTTGTCAACTCAATGCTTCCCCGCTTATTATATTTTTGAGTATTTTACTTTTCATCACTAGAAAATAATAGCTGATCGGGAATCGCGTATTATGACATGAAATTTAAAATAAACCAACAGGTAGAAATAATTGTATAAATCGTCGATTTTTGGCTTGATTTGATGTAACTACAATGGTTTATGATACTGATTGATTGAATGCTATTGATATGCTATTGATTTGATGCTACTAATACTATGCTATTGATTTGATGCTACGAATACCATGCTACCACAAGGATTTATGAGCTTGTTGGTACAAGTCATTTATCAAATTCAGAAAATTAATCGCAAAAATCCAAGCCATTCCTCAGAAATATATTATCTAATTAAAAAAGTCATTTTCGAGTGTTCTGGTATTTCCTAAGATAAATCTGAAATTACTATAGGGATAAAAACCGATTGGGTCACCCCAAGACTTTCCCGGTAAGTAGTCAAGCCCCCTCTCACGCCACCCCCTTTTCTCCTGTCACTCCCCTCCCCACTGTCAGAGTCGAATAAGCGTGAGGTTATGGTTTAGCCATTCGGTTCCTGTTATTCTTGTAAACAATATCAATGTAATATATAAATAATTTCTTAAATAAATAAAGAAGGACATAGTTTCGGGTGAGTACCTTATTACTTATTTTTGTAGGTGGTTTTACGACGCAATCGTTTATGAGAGACAAAAGGCCATTAAATTATCAATCAGTGGCCTTTTGTTTCGAAATTTCGAAAGTTAGTTTCGAAGGCTGTCGACTTCATTATCGGTCAGTTTTCCAAAAGAAAGGTGGTCTAAGCATAGAGTTTGATTGGTTGAACGTGTCGAATCTGTCTGCATATCAGCTCTTAATAGCTAATCTGTGCTTCCACCCTACTCACGGAGCGGCGCGGCGCGAACCCCGCAAGGCGCGCCCTCCATTCACGCTTCCGCCCTCATGTTTTACGCTACTGCTACGGCCTTATCCTTAAGGGCGTTTATTCCAAATTACCGCCCCGATCTCTCTTTTGCTCATTGTGACACTACTCACTATTACCAGTAATAAAATTAACCTCTTGGGGGTAAAAAGAAAAACATACATTGTAATGCTACTTTTTAAAGGTCATTTTAAAATTGACAATTTCAATGTTGTTATGTTGAACTGTATTATTCATTGTATAAATTGTCCAATAAAAGAATAGCTTATTTTGTGGAGACGAGTAGCACGTACAACAAGGTTATGCTTATGTTATATATATATTAACATTATGAGTCTCACTTTTTAAGCTATTGCATAGCTTTTATCGCGGGCCTAGTAGGCGCGGCGACCGAATGAAGAAATTTCTTAACGAAAATTAATGATTTTAAACTGATAATTACGTCTAAACGAGTACTGCTTACGATTCGAAAAAAATATATGTTAAACAAGAACATTTTCCTAATCTTCTTAGCTTTGAATATTTTAGATTTTGTTTATATGACATAGTATAATTAATTTGTGAAATTAGGTCTAACCGAACACAAAAACGACTACTACGCAAATACTATCTGGCGTATCATTATCAAACCTGCACCATTTTAAAGATAATTTAATTATCTATCTTTTTATCTATGATTTTTTTCGAATAATCCGTTTTTTTGCTGTATCGAATAAAAAATTCGTGCGCTGCGCTCTATCGGAAGACGTTTAAATTCTTCCGAATCATTTGCTTCCGCAGCCGCAAATGATTCGGAATAATTTCAACGTTTTCCGATAGAGCGCAGTTATCTGATATCAGAAAAAATAAAATAAATAAATAAATATAATTGCATAAGTTGTCAAAAATGCTATGCAATAGCTTTACCGCGGCAGTCCCCGAGTGCCACACGTATTTTTTTTAACTTGTCAATATTCTTGTGACATACAATAGATTTTCATATATATGGGGTGTCATTACTGCACGGGCATTTTTTGTGGGTGAATCAGTACAACGAAATAAGCATCTTTTAATAAAAATGTTTTGAAAAAAACTCAAAAGTAAAAAAAAAAAAAAATACGTGTGGCACTCGGGGACTGCCGCGGTAAAGCTATTGCATAGCATTTTTAACAACTTATGCAATTATAATTATTTATTTATTTTATTTTTTCTGATATCAGATAACTGCGCTCTATCGTAAAACGTTGTAATTATTCCGAATCATTTGCGGCTGCGGTAGCAAATGATTCGGAATAATTTAAACGTCTTCCGATAGAGCGCCGCGCACGAATTTTTTATTCGATAAAGCAAAAAAAACGGATTATTCGAAAAAAATCGTAGATAAAAAGATACATATTTAAATTATATTTAAAATGGTGCAGGTTTCATAATAATACTCCAGATAGTATTTGCGGAGTAGTCGTTTTTGTGTTCGGTTAGACCTAATTTCACAAATTAATTACACTATGTAATATAAACAAAATCTAAAATATTCAAAGCTAAGAATATTAGGAAAATGTTCTTGTTTACCATATATTTTTTTCGAATCGTAAGTAGTACTCGTTTAGACGTAATTATCAGTTTAAAATCATTAATTTTCGTTAAGAAATTTCTTCATTCGGTCGCCGCGCTGGCCTAGGCCCGCGATAAAAGCTATGCAATAGCTTAAAAAAAAAATCTTAAATTTGTTTAATAAATTTTATTAAGCTATTGCATAGCTTTTATCGCAGGCCTAGGCCAGCGCGGCGACCGAATGAAGAAATTTCTTAACGAAAAATAATGATTTTAAACTGATAATTTCGTCTAAACGAGTACTGCTTACGATTCGAAAAAAATATATGTTAAACAAGAACATTTTCCTAATATTCTCAGCTTTGAATATTTTAGATTTTATTTATATTACATAGTGTAATTAATTTGTGAAATTAGGTCTAACCGAACACAAAAACGACTACTACGCAATATCTGGCGTATTATAATGAAACCTGCACCATTTTAAAGATAATTAATTTATCTATCTTTTTATCTACGATTTTTTTCGAATAATCCATTTTTTTGCTTTATCGATTAAAAAATTCGTGCGCGGCGCTCTATCGGAAGACGTTTAAATTATTATTCCGAATCATTTGCTTCCGCAGCCGCAAATGATTCGGAATAATTTCAACGTTTTCCGATAGAGCTCAGTTATCTGATATCAGAAAAAATAAAATAAATAAATAATTATAATTGCACAAGTTGTTAAAAATGCTATGCAATAGCTTTACCGCAGCAGTCCCCGAGTGCCACACGTATTTTTAAGCTATTGCATAGCTTTTATCGCGGGCCTAGGCCAGCGCGGCGACCGAATGAAGAAATTTCTTAACGAAAATTAATGATTTTAAACTGATAATTACGTCTAAACGAGTACTGCTTACGATTCGAAAAAAATATATGTTAAACAAGAACATTTTCCTAATATTCTTAGCTTTGAATAGTTTAGAATTTGTTTATATTACATAGTGTAATTAATTTGTGAAATTAGGTCTAACCGAACACAAAAACGACTACTACGCAAATACTATCTAGCGTATTATTATGAAACCTGCACCATTTTAAAGATAATTTAATTATCTATCATTGTATCTACGATTTTTTTCGAATAATCCGGTTTTTTTGCTTTATCGAATAAAAACATCGTGCGCGGCGCTCTATCGGAAGACGTTTAAATTATTCCGAATCATTTGCTACCGCAGCCGCAAATAATTGGGAATAACTTCAACGTTTTCCGATAGAGGGCAGTTATCTGATATCTGGCGTATTTTTATGAAACCTGCACCATTTTAAGGATAATTTAATTATCTATCTTTTTATCTACGATTTTTTTCGAATAGTCCGTTTTTTTTGCTTTATCGAATAAAAATTCGTGCGCGGCGCTTTATCGGAAGACGTTTAAATTATTCCGAATCATTTGCTTTCGCAGCCGCAAATGATTCGGAATAATTTTAACGTTTTCCGATAGAGCAAAGTTATCTGATAACAGAAAAAATAAAATAAATAAAATAAATAAATAATTATAATTGCATAAGTTGTTAAAAATGCTATGCAATAGCTTTACCGCGGCAGTCCCTGAGTGCCACACGTATTTTTTTTAAATATTATGAAAAGCTATGATCACGATGCGCTATCTAGCGGTTGGTAAAATGTAGCTGATTTTGTTTATTTACGACTTATTACCTACCAAACGCTTCTCAAACCTTTATATAACAGTCAACTTCTTCAAATTTTCAAATTAAAAAAAAATGAAAAAAAATCTTTTTTCCAAAGTTTTAAGCTATTGCATAGCTTTTATCGCGGGCCTAGCCCAGCGCGGCGACCGAATGAAGAAATTTCTTAACGAAAATTAATGCTTTTAAACTGATAATTACGTCTAAACGAGTACTGCTTACGATTCGAAAAAAATATATGTTAAACAAGAACATTTTCCTAATATTCTTAGCCTTGAATATTTTATATTTTGTTTTTATTACATAGTGTAATTAATTTGTGAAATTAGGTCTAACCGAACACAAAAACGACTACCACGCAAATATTATCTAGCGTATTATTATGAAACCTGCACCATTTTAAAGATAATTTAATTATCTATCTTTTTATCTACGATTTTTTTCGAATAGTCAAAGAATAAAAGAATAATATCCGGTTTTGTTGCTTTATTGAATAACATTCGTGCGCGGCGCCCTATCGGAATTATTCCGAATCATTTGATTCCCCAGCCCCATATGATTCGGAATAATTTCAACATTTGCCGATAGAGCGCAGTTATCTGATATCAGAAAAAATAAAATAAATAAATAATTATTATTGCATAAGTTGTTAAAAATGCTATGCAATAGCTTTACAGCGGCAGTCCCCGAGTGCCACACGTATTTTTTTTTTTTCCATTTTTTTTAAAATCAAAAGTTGTTTACCACGTTGTTCTGATTCTCCACAGAAAAAAATGCCCGTGCAGTATATATATATTGTTACGCAACAGAAATAATATTTATCCCTTTGAATTTTTCTCTAAGGGAAACCCAAGGACCAAGTTTATATACAGCTCTTACAGCACGTTTCTGTAGTATAAAGATGTTATTGATGTCCGCACAGCTTCCCCAGAGAAAAATCCCATAGGACATAATGCTATGAAATAGCATAGGACATAATTCCGATTATATTACGATGTGATGATATTGTAATCGGTTTTTTGTGTCATTGAAATTTTTGAGCAGTCGATAAAAAGAAAAAAGTCCTTAATTGGGCGAAATTTCGAAAGATGTTAGTTTAATTTAATTAATATATAAGCTGCCGAAAGCACTTAAACAAGCGACATGTAGTGTACATGCAGCTTTATAGTCCAATGTCATAGATGATTTCACTACGTTTCGTTTATTGCCATATCTGATTGCATGTTTACATTTATAAAAATGATGGTAGTTCTCCTGAATTGCCAAGTTGCTCCGCCGTCCCGTTTCTGCGATTTTCATCTCAAAATGCTTTATTTATTTTTCAAGAGTTTCATTTCCTGGTCGCGTTTAAGTTGAAAAACTTGTTGAAGTTCGGCCGGTTTTGAATAATTTAAATATGGAGTGTTTGCAAAGTGTTGTGGCTGTAGTTCATTGATATTACATTTACGTAATGATATGTAACCGCTATCGTATAGTAAAGTGCAGTTCACATGTGCTAATAATTTCATCCAGTATCCAGTGTCGTCAATGTCTTCAGTAATTCCCGGTAGGTCGGTAATTCAGAGATTCAGTTTGACAACTGGTTCGATTTTCAAAATTTTTGGCGGTTTATAGTAGGTAAGATTTAAATTTCAATCCGTCATAAAAGACTTACGGAGCTATGCCAAGTGGAGATTCTATTCGTAGGTTGACCGCAGGTTAATTACAAGCACTATACATTAATTTAGCAAACAAAAATCCAGTTTTTACATGAAAATAATAATATTTTTCGGGAGCACTTTGTAGCAACATTCGCTACCCGCCGACAATTAACCGCTTACTATTATAGCGTTGGTATCAATTATCAGATATCAGGGCATTTGGAGCTTTTAACATCATTCAGGTAAAAGGGTCGTGCGAGTTGTAATGTGCAGTGGTTGAGCCTAATGGGCCACCTAGCTTAACAAGTAAATTGAATACCTAAACAGAAACACTTTTTCCATTTCTACTCTACGGTAGCGGGCTGCATTAACGTCGTGCGTAAGATGCACACAAGTTAAATCATTTCATATTTAATTTTCGAGCCATTAAACTGACGCCGGGTAGCTGTGAGACCGAGGTATGTTACCGACGGAGGCGAACTTAATACGCCTAGTTCGACTAGACTGGGCAGTCACGCTGTATTAACGACTAGTATTAATTTAATCGATAATACTCGAAGAATACTGTCATAAGTATAATACTGTACTCGTTACTTTTGAAAGAGAAAGTATCGCACGAGTATGGAAGGCGACTATATTAAGATGCCTGAAAATTGGGATAAAGTGGTTTCAGTGTTCGGCCAGACACCGAACTCCGGTACGCTTACTTGATAATTTAGTTATCGGGTTATATGCGGAAGACTAGAAATTGTCGATTAAGGTCCGTTGCTAAGTACTCTTTAGACGATCAAGCATGCTTGTCAAGCATCGCGTCGCGGGCTGGGTAGGGAATGGAAACCGCAGGAAATATGCAAATATTTTTTGAAAAATTTATAAATAATGCCTAATTTTGTAGTATTATACCAGGGAGTCACGTCATTCATCAATCAATTACGTCTAATTAACGTGACTCCCTGGTATAAACTACAACATTAGGCATTTTTGGTAAATATAAAAAAAAAGAGCATAATTCCTGCTGTTTACGATCCCCTCTCAGGCCGCGACGCGATGCTTGACAAGCATGCTTGATCGTATAGAGAGCCCCTTACAGAAATTCCAATGTAGCGGAATAGAAAAATCGTCATTTCTTTATCTCCTGAATACCGCGAACCCCAACTTTTAACATCCAAAGTTTATTTCACTATAATATTTTTTTCCCGTGTTGTATTATAGTCATAAACAGGGTGAATCCTTTTTAATATTTCTTATATAATAAGGTGGTCTTCCATCGTATCTGCTGGGTCCGCTGGACGAGAAGTTTGCACAGCTGTTACTTTTAATCATTATTAAATATAATACCGATCAAAAAATAATATAAACGCGCTGAGTGACTTTCAAAATATATAATTCAAATATAGTATAGTCAAAGCTTGTATCTGACATAATAATGGAATTAAAACCGGATTTTTTATAAAAAAGTCGTTTTATTTGGTTGGCAAATTTGGTGTCAAAGGCATGACAGCCGCCCTTTCTATTCCCCCCTTATTCTGATATAGATGACCAGCTGAGTTAGACGTGGAGAATAGCAGCTGGGCAACACGCAGATATAAAAAGTTAAAATGACAAGTGAAACATTTTTGAATTCGTTAAATATTTTTCACAATTTGTACGTTTAAAATATTGTAGCCCATAGCTTAAAGAAGTAAAAGCACTGATGATATCTTGTAAAGCCTCTCAGATTACGGTAAATGGTTTCATCAATGGAACTCTTATCGGATTAAATTGACAGACGTTTCTCTGCTTAAGTCGACATCGGACTAAATCCTTCGAACGACTAAAGAAGTTCAACTGTTCATTTTTTCGACCTTCCGTGAAAAAGAAAGTCGATGAATCCAATCTGCTATTTAATAGCAGTGGACTTTAATACTGATTTTAAGGAATCGTTCGAGTACATTACCGGAAATAGCAGATTTATAAATATAATACCAGAAAATATTACCTTTCACAAACTATAAATGGTAGCAAATTTCGATTAAGGCAAATTGGCCGATCCAAAACAGGATAAAGAACTCTTTTCGCATAATTGTGGGGGGGATTTCGGCTTACAAGAAATAGTTTGGAAAGACTCGACTGTATTGTATTCCGTATCACTGCGCACAATAAATACATGGTACATATTACTTTCTCGGCCCACAAACCAACAAGAAGGGAAAGTGTTGTAAAAGAGCATTTTTTTAAAAAGATGAAGACGGAAATATCAATTTTGAGCTCCCTAAGACAATTAAGACCTTTTCCAGATATAAGTCTTTCTGTGTGTCTGTGTGGTCTACCTGTGTGTATTGCTTCACGACAGTGCCGGAACACTTAATTCGATTAGGCGCGCATGCATCATTTGGTAATGGCAAGAGTTGAAAAGGTTCTGGTATAATTCGGTCCACTACGGGACGCACTAGTCATGTTTCAATCTTGAAATATTGAACTTATAGACTTGAAATTTGATACACAGATGCCTTGTTAGGCTGAAATCACAACGTGTTTTTTTTGGAATATCGCATATTCAAGCTACACTTATAATATTTACAAACTTATTAACTACCCGCTGCCGTCATTCGTTGCTATATATTTGTAATATGCTATTACACATGACTATCAAAATTCTTCCATAATTCCTTGGCTACTTGCCGGGAAAATTTTGGGGTGCAACAACCGTTTTTAAAACTTTTGCAAATTTTGCAACATATTTTGGAAACATATTTTTAACAACTATCTACTAAGCGATAAAAAACAAAAAAATATTATAGGCAATGGTAAATTTAGTTTATTTTGAATATTGTGGTTACAATATGTGAATGCACAGTTAGTTGTCGGTTGGTGCTAAAAAGTGGTTTTGGAATCATATTAGTCTGCAATCGACATTTTCGAAGACTCAAAATATTTATTGACAGAAGATCATGCAAAAATACCGACTTTGGAAAAAACCGTAAAAAAATATCCCGAGACAACAAAACCACAAAGTAGATAGTCAGGAAAAAAATTTAGTGACCAAAAAGACGGTAAAGATAAATTCCAAAATTGAATGCCATATTTTTTGTAAAAAATAGAGTGATGTTGATAAATCAAAAATAATTTTCATCACAGACGAAATAGGATGGGGTGGCTCAGAGATGCTGAATATCGAATTGAAAAGTAAATATAGTGAATAACTCATGTAAATTCTGAGACGCCGTGTTTTATGTTTTGCACCAAAAATAACATCTTCCCTGGGAAAAGAAGATTTTGTAATTATTTTAAGAGGATTACACTACAAATATCTGAGCCATCCTGAAACTCTCCATGTTACCGAAACCGCTATTGAAAGCAATCTCAGACGTACTATTGAAGCTAGTCAACAAACTAACACAATAATAATAATAGCGATACCCTACAGACTAGATAATACCAAATATAGTTACGATATATTTGATTTCAATAATAACCACATAACGACAGAATGTTATGTTATTTTATGCACAGGCAAACGATGACTAATGTCATTTCTCCTGATCGATACGAATTAACACGCTCATTTCTTACCCCAGTTATAACTATTGCGTCACTGCATACCATATAAAACGCAGTACATTTCGATCGATCAATATCATTCCCTTGTTGGGCAGTAACCGCGACTAAACATCATTATCATTCCCTTAGTGGACAGTTACCGCGGCTACATGCATTCCCTGGCGGACAGTAACCGCTCATCTGCAAGTACTCGCGCTTTTCATTACCTTCGAGTCAACCAACCTAAGTATAGTATACGCGATCATCATTATCTTCGAATCTATCGCGGCGCTTCACACTTCGGACACACAACCACGACTTCACCTCGCGCCCACACTACCTGCACACCGGGGAAATACCGCACGTTTCATATAAGAAACAGACTATGCTCTGACATGACAATCTCGGGGCGGTGGTTTACTGATAGGCGTTCAGCGCCACCTTTCAGTCCGCTTACGTGAGGAGTGGTCCACCTCTGTGGAAGACCTTTGGGTATCCATCTCCTCTTCGCGGTCTAAATCATGTTTTCATCTAGGTTGCTGCTATTTCCCCGCTTACAGAAATCATGAGGAAAATGTTAATTCCTTTTTGTTAAAATTAAGTGACATACGAAGTAGTTATCCTGGCGATAATTTTGTTATTGTTGGAGTTTGGAATTTCCCCAAGATCAAATGGATTAACTCGTCAGAAAGTAGTGCAATCCCAGTTCAATATACTGCCAGTCTTAGTTGCCATTATATCGATACCTTGTCATTTCTGTTCTTGTATCAATATAACACTCAGTATAAAAAGTTGGACATACTATTAGACTTCGTACTTAGTAATTTAGAGTGTACAGATGAAAGTAGCTCAAATTCTCTTATTCCTATAGATAAATAACACCAACTCTTCTGATCTCCATTCCAATCTCCTCAAAATCACTTAACTGTAATGCTCGAGTCATAAAATTGTTCGGGTAAGCAGATTATTCACTTATTAATGAAACACTATCAAAGGTTGATTGGGACTCAAAAATTAACAATTGCGAAATGAAATTAACCACCACATGTTTCTATAAAGTCCTTAATGGTATCATCAGCCAGCATGTACAGTCGAAAACTATTTCGCATCGTTAATTTCCTTCTTGGTATGATGTTCCATTGATTAAAATAATCAAAGAAATGCACACATTCCACCGTAAATGGAAGATAATCGGTAATCTCATCCAATTTGAAACATTTTACTACTAAGAAACCGCCATAAAGAATTAAATAGTATTATTTACGAGGCCTATATAAAGAAGTTTGAAGAATGTATAAAAGACAACTCAAAATTCTTTTGAAAATATGTAAAATCTAATCGATCCACCCCCGGTATTCCGTGCGAAATACATTTTAATTCTCATGTAGATACGAGTGGTCCGGGTATATGCAAGTTATTTTCTCAGTACTTTCAATCAGTTCATGAGAACCACGATCCTCATATTGATATACAACGTACGATTTGTCGAGGAAACAACCTATAAGTATTTGTTCAAAATAGATATAAACAAAACCGCTGGCTCTGATAAAATACATCCTATATTCGTCCTTAACTGTGCATTAAATTTGGCTTATCCACTAACGACATTGTTCCGTAAATCATTAATAGAAGGCGTTTTTTTCCCAAAATATGGAAACAATCATATATATGTCCAATATTTAAGTTATTCTGTAAATGTTCAAAATTATCGTCCCATATCAAAACGTCCCTTTTCAAATCAAGGTCTGTAGAAACCAACCTTATTACCTTTACTGATTCTGTGCTACAGTCTATGGATAAATGTATACAGGTTGATGCTCTATACACAGACTTTTCCAAGGCTTTTGATAAAATACATCATAACCTACTTTTTAAAAAGTTATGGGCTTTGGGGATAAGGGGTGACTCTTATCGCTGGATTTCCTCGTATATCGCAAATCGGACTCAAGCGATAGTTGTTCAGGGCTATCAATCCGAGTTTTTCGAAATTCCTTCAGGGGTACCGCAAGGCTCCCACTTGGGAACACTTCTTTTCCTTCTATACCTCAACGATATCACCGATTGCATGCTACATTCCAATATGGTTATATATATGCGGATGACACGAAGATTTTTTTAGTGAGATATTGTAAATATGCTAAATGACTATGTAATTATTGCTATTAATCTTTTGACAAGTGACAATATTAAAATTATAAACGACAATTGGAATTTGGAAATGGTAAAAAAGTTGAAGCACCCATTTATTTATATCCTATTACAGATAGAAGATATATCGAATTGCGCGAATAGCATTAAGTTGAAAGCCTCACGTGATATTTGGTCCCACTCTTCGAAACTCATTAACAGCGTCAGCGTTGCGAGAGCTATTACCAGCCTAAAGCTATATTTAACAATTGCTTATAGTAAGGCGTGAGAAAAATACGTGTGGCACTCGGGGACTGCCGCGGTAAAGCTATTGCATAGCATTTTTAACAACTTATGCAATTATAATTATTTATTTATTTTATTTTTTCTGATATCAGATAACTGCGCTCTATCGGAAAACGTTGAAATTATTCAGAATTATTTGCGGCTGCGGTAGCAAGTGATTCGGAATAATTTAAAGGTCTTCCGATAGAGCGCCGCGTACGAATTTTTTATTGGATAAAGCAAAAAAGACCGGATAATTAAATTATCTTTAAAATGGTGCAAGTTTCATAATAATACGCCGGATAGTATTTGCGTAGTAGTCGTTTTTGTGTTTGGTTAGACCTAATTTCACGAATTAATTACACTATGTAATATAAACAAAATCTAAAATACTCAAAGCTAAGAATATTAGGAAAATGTTCTTGTTTAACATATATTTTTTTCGAATCGTAAGCAGTACTCGTTTAGACGTAATTATCAGTTTAAAGTCATTAATATCCGTTAAGAAATTTCTTCATTCGGTCGCCGCGCTGGCCTACTAGGCCCGCGATAAAAGCTATGCAATAGCTTAAAAATTCTCAGCGTGAAGAACACGGCTTTGAGCGTGTATCATGCATGTTTCCACTCGAGGCTATCGTATCAGATCCATGTTTGGGGGAACGCCACGGATAGTAGCCGAGCGTTCGTCCTCCAAAAGCAGGCGATGAGAACGATAGCCGGTGTACGAAGGGACACATATTGCGTGACTCTTTTCAAGAAATGCAAAGTTCTCTGGCATCAGCGTATATTTTAAGTTGTTTAGTGTATGCTAAAAGCAACATACACGAGTCGTACATAATCAAGCCAACATAGCCCTCCCCGAGGTCCACTTGACTATGATCCAAATGCCATTTGTGTATTTGGCTTTTAAACTCTTTAATAATCTGCCAATGAGAATACGAGTTTCAAAGTAAAAAAAATACGTTTGGCACTCGGGGACTGCCGCGGTAAAGCTATTGCATAGCAATTTTAACAACCTATGCAATTATAATTATTTATTTATTTTATTTATATCATTTTTTCTGATATCAGATAACTGCGCTCTATCGGAAAAAGTTGAAATTATTCCGAATCATTTGCGGCTGCGAAAGCAAATGATTCGGAATAATTTAAACGTCTTCCGATAGAGCGCCGCGCACGAATTTTTTATTCGATAATGCAAAAAAACCGGATTATTCGAAAAAATTCGTAGATAAAAAGACAGATAATTAAATTATCTTTAAAATGGTGCAGATTTATAATAATACGCCAGATAGTATTTGCGTAGTAGTCGATTTTGTGTTCGGTTAGACCTAATTTCACAAATTAATTACACTATGTAATATAAACAAAATCTAAAATATTCAAAGCTAAGAATATTAGCAAAATGTTCTTGTTTAACATGTATTTTTTTCGAATCGTAAGCAGTACTCGTTTAGACGTAATTATCAGTTAAAAGTCATTAATTTTCGTTAAGAAATTTCTTCATTCGGTCGCCGCGCTAGCCTAGCTAGGCCCGCGATAAAAGCTATGCAATAGCTTAAAAATATTCGAATATAGAGTTAAAGACTAGCTCATCACACATGCTATTTATAAGATGGACGACCTCGATGAAATATTACAATACCTTTATTATAGGTCCATATTTATTATGAATAATAATATCATATCTCTAAAATAACTCATATAGTAAAACATACGATGTAAACCTCGTAGTAATAATTTGATATTATTTGATTATTCATCAGTCGTTTAATGTATGAAATTATTGAACATTTATCTTTTATTAAAAAAAAAAAAAATACGTGTGGCACTCGGGGACTGCCGCGGTAAAGCATTTTTTAACAACATATGCAATTATAATTATTTATTTATTTTATTTATTTTATTTTTTCTGATATCAGATCACTGCGCTCTATCGGAAAACGTTTAAATTATTCCGAATCATTTGCGGCTGCGAAAGCATTTTCAACGTCTTCCGATAGAGCGCCGCACACGAATTTATAATTCGATAAAGCAAAAAAACCGGATTAATCGAAAAAAGATAGATAATTAAATTATCTTTAAAATGGTGCAGGTTTCATAATAATATGCCAGATAGTATTTGCGTAGTAGTCGTTTTTGTGTTCGGTTAGACCTGATTTCACAAATTATTTACACTATGTAATATAAACAAAATCTAAAATATTCAAAGCTAAGAATATTAGGAAAATTTTCTTGTTTAACATATATTTTTTTGGAATCGTAACCCGTACTCATTTAGACGTAATTATCAGTTTAAAATCATTAATTTTCGTTAAGAAATTTCTTCATTCGGTCGCCGCGCTGGCCTAGGCCCGCGATAAAAGCTATGCAATAGCTTAAAAAAGAAATTATTTATTACATTTATATTTTGATCATTGTGTTTTAAACAATTAGGATTACGATATATCCCGTGTTTAGTAAACTCAGCCGTAATTTGTTTTCTTAACAAATTAGCGTTTGAATTCGAGTAACAAAAATGAAACTCATAAAACCAGCTTGGATAAGCAATATTCAGCATATGATTTTCGCTTGACTGTTATTGTATTGGTTTCTGGACGACCTCGCAATCATTTTGTCTTTACCTGTGACGGTTATTGATGTTGTATAATTTAATAGTTAAACAAACTAACTGACAATTGACGCAGAGAATGTGAACTAAACTAAAAAAAACATAATATTTATGATATTTTTGTATATATACTTCTGGCAGATGAAGCAGAAGCAAATATAGAGGCTGTTAATTCCCAATCGTCAATATTTTTCTATTTTGCCAATTTGATCATAAATGACATAATAAGAAGATTGGTAAAGAAGATAGTGCTAAACATTCAAATTAAACCACACGTACGCAAATATTTTATTTCATATATTTTGAAGTAATGCTATAGATATGAAGATATGAATCTCTGTGGCAACCAATTTTAACCAAGTCAAACCATAACCAACCCATTTAACTGTGCACGAGCGCGATTACAATTAATCGTCATAAAGAGATATACCTTAGATACCTAAATAAAAAAATATGTGACATGATAAGAAACTCTCTTCATGGTGAGAGAGAATTATAACTAACCATGACTAGAATATACTCAGTAGTGTATAAACAAGGTTAGAGTAGGCTATAAAAAAGACAAGGCAGTAGGGTAATATTAGCGGTGTTCTTATGCATCGCAACGTGGGATACAATGGGAGTCGATACTGAAGAAGGTAGAAATAAATGTCTTAGTAGACGCCCCAGTAGGTTAGCATTAGTGGTGTTCTTGTACTTGGCAAGAATGGGTGCATTGGGAGATGGCTTAGAAAAAGGTGAAAATAAATCTTTGAGTAGGTGTCCCAGGTGTCTATCATTAGTGGTGTAGTACTATTACAACATGGTTGTATTAGGAGAAGACGCTTAAACAAAGTGAAAAAATAATAGGTCCTCCAGTAGGTTAACATTCATATATCGGATCTCCCCCTATTAGTTAGATTAATCGCTTAGCACTCGCAGAAAGCGGTTTCTGTTTAGCTGTCACCCTTTAGTAGGTGCCTTAATATGTTTTATATAGCAGAACCCCAATATTTATACTACTCAGTTGCAAACCCAAAAAAACAAAAGCTGTTAAAGACGAATTTGGTGATAAATCCGCCGCTTCTGCGTGAAAATATCTTGAACAGTCAAGCGAAAATCATATGCTGAATATTGCCGATCTAAGCTGGTTATATGAGTTTTAATTTGTATTACTCTAATTCAAACGTTAATTTGGCAAGGAAGCAAATAACCGTTCAGCTTGCTATATACTTTCCCGGCCCACTACCGACAAGGAAGGAAAGTGGTGTGAACGCGAAGAAAAAAATCGAGTTGAAGACGGGAATATTTATTTTGAGCCCCCCAAGACGATTAAGATCACTTTCAGATTGAAATCTGTCTGTGTGTCTGTCTGTCTGCATATATTCCTCCTCGATAGCCCCAAACGCCTAATCCGATTAAGCTGAAATTCAGTATTCAGGCATCATTTGGTAAGAGTTGAAAAGGTTGTGGTTGAAATCATTCCACCAGGGGTGAATATCATTAAGAAATATTGGACTTCAAGACTTGAAAATTGCTACACAGACGTCTTGTTGGGCCGAAATTGTGAAATTTTGGTTAGAATATCTCCTCTCAGCTGCAATAATATTATTTAAATTCCGCCATATATTATAATCAAATATTAATGCCGAGACGCCAAGGGATAGCCGAGAACCGAATGGGGTCCCCGACGTAATTGCAATAGGACCCAACCGGGTTGTTACCCAATCCGAGGTAGGGCGTAAAAGTTGAGCCCATTTTACAACTAGTAACGCTCACCCTTCATCCAATTATCTGATTTTACTTATAAAGAAGGATGGTTGCTTAATTTTTGAGATACCGATTAAGGTAGAAAATGCGTCCTAATTTCAATTAAACATAGCTGCGAAGGAGTTAATAGGAAATGGAGTGATTTTACTTATAAAGAAGGATGTTTGCTTAATTTTTGAGATAATTGGATGAAGGGTGAGCGTTACTAGTTGTAAAATAGGCCCAACTTAAACCTACTTCTCTTTCAACTAATAGGAAAGAGCTGACTGCTTACTTTCATTGATGTGAGGGCATGTTACGCTTTTAGTTTTAATTTTCAGCTGAATATTATTGATCCCAGCTTTTTTATATCGCACCTTTAGAAAATAAAAAAACGAAATTCGAAATTTTAAATTCTTCCATCTGTCAAGTAGCTCGTCCTGTTATTTCCCTTGAAATAATGGGAAATGGAGTGATTTTACTTATGAAGAAGGATAGTTGCTTTATTTTTGAGATAATTGGATGAAGGGTGAGCGTTACTAGTTGTAAAACGGGCCCAACTTAAACCTACTTCTCTTTCCGCAAGTGAGAGACATTCAACATTCTCGTTTACACCTAAAGCATTCCCGAATCCGATCAAGGGAATCCTTCGTCGTATATATATATATATATATATATATATATATATATATATATATATATATATATATATATATATATATATAAATATATATATATATATATATATATATATATATATATATATATATATATATATATATATATATATATATATATATATATATATATATATATATATATATATATATATATATATATATATATATATATATATATATATATATATATATATATATATATATATATATATATATATATATATATATATATATATATATATATATATATATATATATATATATATATATATATATATATATATATATATATATATATATATATATATATATATATATATATATATATATATATATATATATATATATATATATATATATATATATATATATATATATATATATATATATATATATATATATATATATATATATATATATATATATATATATATATATATATATATATATATATATATATATATATATATATATATATATCTATATAATATAAAAACTATAACTACTTTAAACTTACATTGCACCGTCGAAAGTCGTGCACATCCGTAAGTATATCTCATTCAAATATTAGCATTTCCCGATCCAAGCTGGGATGTCCTTCGCTGCTTTTTAAGTAGCTTTTACTAATTTTATTTTAAATAAAAACATCATCCTATAAACGGATTTCTTTACAAAACTTCTCAAATATAAAAATATTATACTCTTTTCTACAATGTTTCTTTACATATTTTTTAATATTATACAATTTTATACTGGTTTACCGTATTTTGATAACAATATACAGCCTTTTTAATAAACTTCTCTGCCAGAAATTAGGATTGAAGTTGCTTCTTTCATTTCATTAAGCATATGGAGTTTTTTTATTTTTTTTTCGATTTAATGGCTCGTTGATAATAAACTCAGCCTTATTGTATCATATTTTAAATGTTGGTAGCATTCGAAATTTGAATTATTTTGATATGTCACCTTCATTTATGTCACGGCTTTGCCGAAGTCATCAATTCGTTTAATTTTTGATTTTTTCGCTTTAATTCGTCTCAATTGGAGGCATTTTGTGTTGCAAAAGGATTAGCATGATTTTTGAGATATATGGATGAATAGTGATCGTTAGTCGACTGCAAAAGGATCTTTAAACTTACATTGCACCGTCGAAAGTCGTGCACATCCGTAAGTATATCTCATTCAAATATTAGCATTTCCCAATCCAAGCTGGGATTTCCTTCGCTGCTTTTTAAGTAGCTTTTACTAATTTTATTTTAAATAAAAACATCATCCTATAAACGGATTTCTTTACAAAACTTATCAAATATAAAAATATTATACTCTTTTCTACAATGTTTCTTTACATATTTTTTAATATTTTTTAATATTATACAATTTTATACTGGTTTACCGTATTTTGATAACAATATACAGCCATATATATATATATATATATATATATATATATATATATATATATATATATATATATATATATATATATATATATATATATATATATATATATATATATATATATATATATATATATATATATATATATATATATATATATATATAGATATTTTAAGGGTGTAAATTTTTTAAAATTATTTTCAATAATATATAAAATTAGATTCATGAAAAGTTACTTATCTGGGGTCCTGGTGGACCAGAAACATTTTAACGATAGTTAATGTCCTCTTTAAATACTTAGGGCAGCAGCACCTGTTTCCGCAATTGATAACTTATGATGTTCTTAGTTATTGCAGCCGAATTATTGTATGCCCTTGGATGTAATAAGTATAGGAGGATGGTTTCTGTAACAGAAATGGATGTTAGTAACTTATTTTAGAAGAAATTATATGACTGAGAATATTTCGACACTAGTCGTATTCATCTCTATGACATTTCTGATCGAACAATTTTTTCAAAATTTAAATTTAAAAAAAACTGAACATAGAGAAATGGGTTAATAATTATAACGATATTGCAAAATATTATTAACCCATTTCTCTATGTTCAGTTTTTTCTAAATTTAAATTTTGAAAAAATTGTTCGATCAGAAATGTCATAGAGATGAATACGACTAGTGTCGAAATATTCTCAGTCATATAATTTCTTCTAAAATAAGGTACTAACATCCATTTCTGTTACAGAAACCATCCTCCTATACTTATTACATCCAAGGGCATACAATAATTCGGCTGCAATAACTAAGAACATCATAAGTTATCAATTGCGGAAACAGGTGCTGCTGCCCTAAGTATTTAAAGAGGACATTAACTATCGTTAAAATGTTTCTGGTCCACCAGGACCCCAGATAAGTAACTTTTCATGAATCTAATTTTATATATTATTGAAAATAATTTAAATATATATATATATATATATATATATATATATATATATATATATATATATATATATATATATATATATATATATATATATATATATATATATATATATATATATATATATATATATATATATATATATATATATATATATATATATATATATATATATATATATATATATATATATATATGTATATATATATATATATATATATATATATATATATATATATATATATATATATATATATATATATATATATATATATATATATATATATATATATATATATATATATATATATATATATATATATATATATATATACATATATATATATATATATATATATATATATATATATATATATATATATATATATATATATATATATATATATATATATATATATATATATATATATATATACATATATATATATATATATATATATATATATATATATATATATATATATATATATATATATATATATATATATATATATATATATATATATATATATATATATATATATATTTATATATATATATAGCTACTTCTTGACGTCTCGCTATACCGGATACTCTCAGAGAAACCTCCGCTGTCACACGTCAGACTGAAAGGCACACGTGCCGAGAATGCTCTCATGAGAATGCCTAAAATAAAACTCTTTCATCTGAGTGAGAGATGCACTCTCCCAAGGGGCGGTGAAAACGCTCTCAACCATTGTCTCCTAAGAAGGAGCGAAAACGCCTTCAAAAGCATTGATGATTTCCGTCCACTGTCTAGTTATATGACAGAGGCACACTATTACGCTCACCATTACACAATCAGTCTCCATTAAACTGACCAAACTGCATAGATAATATTGGTTAATATTTCCATTAAATAAATATGTGAACATTTAACTTTTTTTTGATCCTCAACTTATTTTATAGAACGGCAACTTCATAGGTTAGTACCTAATAGTTTATGCATTTTTCCTGCTTCACGAGATATAACCAAGCAATAACAAGCAATGACTGTAATATCATAATTCTAGTATCGTTTGCGAACAACGTGAAATGCATTGCAAAGGTTTATGTTCTCTAACCTCTTATGTTTTTATTATCATCGGACGTAAGTTTTGGCGCGAGTCAAATTTCTACTTCGGTTATATCAGGGATGCGGTTTTTATTGCTAGCATATTCGCTTGTCAGTAAACTTCTATCTCTGGGCAGGTTAGTTAATGAGGTTTGGGATGACATTCCAAAGATCAAATAACGTTTAGAAAAGCAGGTGAATCGTACCGACAAATTAAATAGGTTGAAAAATCACGACCTCAAATTTGCTGCGATGCTATGTGTTGATGACGCTGTTTTGCCATGCGTGGTTTTGTCTCAGTATGGTGAGTAACTTGGTCGCAGACTATGAGAAATTAAGAAGCACCACCTTAAACATCACATCGCGTAATCAAAATAAAAGATACTAGCTGAAACCCGTCGTTTTCGACGGTCACTTTATTGAGCCTAATGTTTCAAAAAAGATGATGGTAAGATTACAATATTTCTATGCTGAACTCCGCGTTCAGCTGCTTCGTTGTAAAGATAGTCTTGTAGTCCGGCATGGTTTTCGACGCGTAACTTCTTTTGTTAGATCTATATCCGTTGATACATAATTCTCTCTCCTTTGGAACTAACATACTGATCAACTAAGTACTACAGCCAGAGATTTTCTAAATTATGCAGTATAGTGAATTCACGTCGAATAGCGATTCTGAAGGCAACTTATTGCAATCGAGTCACTTTAGGGAATCTACCGTTCTTTTGTCGTCTATGAGTTTTGTTCATGTTCCAGCCTCTCATTATAAGGGAGAGGATATAAGATTGGGTCTGTCAGCTGATAGAGAGAGTTTATATTCGTAAGATAACCTGTTCCATCTCCTTTTGGAATAACTTCCAGACCATACTGGGCCAGCGGATCGCCATCTTTGGTGGTAAACACTACAGCAATTTTATTAACGGAAGGCAAATAAACTCTATTTTTGCTTTGGTCAGAAATTTCTGGCTGTTCAGAAAGCAGGAATATCCTTACTTCAAAGGGGGGTCTGCCCTCACGCTATGCAAGTTCATTCTCTGCCCTTTCCACGTCGGCCATCCTACATTCCTGTGTTATAGTGGATTTACCTCTAGCATCATTTAGTGCGATTTGGCGATGACGTTGTTATCACACGTGGAATTCCTTGCCTCGAATGTCAGTTGCCTCGGCCGTAAAGGGCTCTCTAGACCAAGGGTTCTTAAACTGGGTGCCACGGCACCCTGGGGTGCCGTAGGCGTATGCTAAGGGTGTCGCGGCATTAAATAGTATTACATCTATAATAATATAATCAATCAATAACGTTCAATAATTTTAGTGAAAACTTTTAAACACAAGAGGCAAAAATATTTCGCAGGTGAGCCGTGATTTTTTTTTTGTCCGACAAGGGTGCCACGGGGAAAAAACTTTAAGAACCCCTGCTCTAGACGATGAAGCATTCTTGTCAAGCTTCGCGTCGCGGGCTGGAAGGAGATCGTAAACCTTTGAAGTGCCCAAACGTCTAACGTCTTTTGGACAACGTCATTACAGCTTTCTTGCTCCAAGAATGGTTAATATCATGAGTAAAGAGAACATATAGGAAATTAGCAGTAATCAACAAAAATATCACCTTACATTATGGTTAATAAACCTTGGTAGGAGAGAGACGGAGAAAACAATCATCACAATTTTAAAATAAATAAATATATTTATTTTCTCTATATTTAATATACGTATTTTTACTAATTGTTATATATTATTAGTTATTATTACAAATGATTATTTATAATTGCTATTATATATTATTATTATTATACATTATTATTTAGTATTACTTGTTTATAGTTCTAACATTAGTTGTGAGAATTTCATTTTAACTTGATTTGATTAAAATTTTTTATTTTCATTTTGGAAGTTATGTAGTTTATAATTATTTGTATTGGTGTTCTCCTTAGAACAGGCTCTGCCTAGTTAGGAGCAACACAATCTATGGTAAGTCCTAACGGTGTAATTTTTTTGTGGACCAATAAATAAATAAAGAAATAAAAAAATATATTTTTTTGAAATATTTACCAAAAATGCCTAATTTTGTAGTTTATACCAGACGGTCACGTTAATTAGACGTAATTAATTGATAAAAGTCGTGACTCTCTGGTATAAAACAACAAAATTAGGCATTTTTGGTAAATATAAAAAAATAATATTTGCATATTTCCTGCGGTTTACAATCCCCTCTCAGCCCGCGACGCGAAGCTTGACAAGCATGCTTGATCGTCTAGAGAGCCCTTATCGATTATATAAAATTGCGCGTATGAGCTCTCTTTGGCGTTTTCTGGATGGAGTGGACCACACTTATAGTGAACCCGGACATTAATCTTGAACATATAAAGGCCACGTTCATTAGGTCGTACGGCTTTGTTGGCAACAAATTGATGCAAATGACATCGCACTGTTTATTTCCGAAGGTTTTCTAGATAGTGACGTTTTGATGCATTGTTGTTTATCAAAAGCTTCTTGAGAAGTGGATGGGATCTAGGTTGGGGGAGCATGACCTTCTTATTATGACAGCAGCTGCTGAAATGGTAATTACTCTTTGTGCCAATTTCCTCACAGCCAAAAAATACTGCTTTACAGAATTCACATTCGAGAGCAATTGGGCTAAAGTCGTAATAGACCACTGCAAAGGTACCGTCTAGAGCATATTTTAGATAAGGTTTCCATGTTCGGATGTTATTTGGCACGATAGGAATACAATGAACTTCTTCTTCGTCAGAAAAATCTGCTGGTTCTTATTCTGGGCCAGTTTCTAGAGCAATATCAGCCTGGTTAAGAAAGTTACAATCCAAGGTGAGTCATAGTTTGGGCGTATTAAGTTATTTCTAATTTGGCAAGTATCAGTTCCATCTCAGTTGGCTACCTTGAAGTTGACGTTTGAGGGCTGGATGTTTTGCGCTTCTTTGTTTGGTTACAGTTGTTTTTTGGTGTTGACTTTTTGATACAATTACATATTGGTGATTCCGGTTCAGCGAGAACGTATCCGGCTCTACTCACATCACTGAATAGTTTCACTTCAGTACTTTGCCACGAGAGTACTTTTTCACGAGATAATGCTTTCTTTTATTAACAACGAATGGACGCTGGAACATGTATCTAATCGATTATCCGAAAATTTCGATGCTCCGAACACCCATGTCCCACAATTAAATCGAATAGTCAGTGTTCTAATATAATACGATTTTGTGTACGGACTATGTCAATGCTATCGGCCCGTTGGAGGGCCACATGATGGCAGTATGGCGATAATCCAGCAGATGGCGCTATCATGCAGTTCATCTACCGTCCGTTAGATAGCCACTAGTTGACAGTACAAAAAGGTCGCGCGGTGATCCAGCAGATGCCGCTATCATTTTTATTTTTCTGTCTTCATGACTTTTTTTATTTTTCTCTTTTGATGATACGTCTACAGACCGAGGGCTTTTTAGACACTTCAACCAAATGTATATACCTAGCCATTCTCTCAATTTGGCGGTTAAAAAAAAATTTTGTTTTCTTTAGATGACTTTTATAATTTTTCAAAAAAAAAAGTTTCAAACTAATATATATATAATTACAAATGATTAAACTATGTAAAAATATTAAACGAATAGTTACAGGTGCAAAGTTTCATGTGACTTATGTGACTTTCATGTGATTTATTCGATAATTTTCTATAACTGGCAAAACCAGCCAGACATTTCTTGCCTGAAAATAATTTCCGTCCTCAAATACCTATGTCTATTTTCATGACAATCGGTTGAATGGTATAGAAGTAGAGGTGCTACAACATATTGGATAGCGCGAAAATATTATCAAACTCAAATACTTATGTATACCAATTTCCATGGCGATCTGTCGAACGGTATAGAAGATAATGTGATGCAGCGCCATCTAGCGGCTACAACAAAGTGGATAGGGCGAAATAATTACCCGTTCTCAAATACTTATTTACACCAATTTTCATGGCGATCGGTTGAACAATATAGAAGTTAATGTCCTGTAGCGCTACTTATTGGCGAGTTTAAATAAATTGGATAGCGCGAAAATATTTTTTGTATATATTTTTTACGAATATTTATATTTTCAAACCAATTTTCTATAAAAAATATTAAATACCTATGTATTTTAATGTATACCGTGCTCAAGTACCTATTTATACTTATTTTCATGGCGATCGGCTTTACGGTATAGAAGTTAATGAAGAAGAGAAATTAATAAGTTGATTACATATGTTCATATTAATTCACACGCCACTGCAAGTTCTAGGTTCCTCAAATTTCATAATTAATGTAATCCTTACAAAATGAAGTAATTAGGCGTTCGCAGTGGTATTATTATTATTAATTATTATTTATTTATTCTGTAGCCGGCGATTGGGGAGGGGGTCGCCCTCGCAGCCAATACGCTGCTGTCGGTGCCGCTGGATCTCGTACTCCATTCACGATTCGCTTCCATTCTTGACGATTTTTTGCCACGTCTCGGGCATCCCTAACCGATAATCGTTGATTTTTAAGGTCGTCTTGGATGGTATTTAGCCAGGTTTTCTTCGGTGCCAATCGCTGAATTCTCCATTCTGTCGGACGGTCTCGCCAAAGAAGTTTACGTGGCAAGCGATTATCGTTCATTCGGCAAACATGGCCGAACCATCGTAGTCGACGTTTTTTGTACTTCGCAGTGGTATACTTCCTACTAATATTATAAACGCGAAAGTTTGTATGTATGTATGGATGTTTGTTCCTCTTTCACGCAAAAACTACTCAATGGATTTTGATGAAACTTTACAATAATATAGCTTACACAACAGAATAATACATAGGCTATAATTTATAAAGATATCCTGTGAATTATCTAAAATATAACGGTAACTGTCAAGTGTGTAGGAAAAAATCTAAGAAATTGACATTCGAAATTTAAATTTTATCCTACTATCCTACTTATAATAATAATAATATTAATTCTACTTAATAATATTATAAACGCGAAAGTTTGTATGTATGTATGGATGTTTGTTACTCTTTCACGCAAAAACTACTGAATGGATTTTGATACATAGGCTATAATTTATAAAGATGTATGGTTTTCTATCATCATTATCACAATTTTCCATCACCACGCGGGTGAAACCGCTGGGCGCAGCTAGTATAAAGATACAAGAAGTGAGTAAACAAACAAATATAACTGAGATAGATGCTAATATTGCTAAGAAGAAAAGAACATATTGTTTAGTATAAGTTTCAATTTTCGAGAAGAGGTGTTGAATAGGTCAATATCATTTTCTCGCGCCAATCTATTAAAATATCTACTCGCTCGTATGACACCGCTGGGTGAAACCGCTGGGCGCAGCTAGTGTTTTTATATTAATTGGAAATTAATGAAGTAACTAAAGGAGTACGGGATTGGAGGCCCATTTTTTAGGGTTCTTCACATCACGAAAAATTTCTGAGAATACTGCAGTATTCTCAGAAATTTTGTATTGAATACTACAGTATTCCCGCAACCTTTCTCAAAAAAATTACTCAGTAATAGACTTGATCATTTTAATGCTAAATCTGAAAGAAAATAGCGTCGGACTCTTGAAATTAGCAATATTTCGAGACTTTAAAGTTTTAAGGTGGCATACATAGTGCATGCATGTTTGTGACAATATTCGATATTATGATACAGAAATTATGACATTTTGCGGTTTTTAGATTACATGAAATATTTTGAAAAAAACGTTAGGAAAAATACATATCTCCCCGATATTTAAAAAAAGGGGACTAATTTCGAGGTTTATTGAATGACTTGATGTATTGATGTATTGATGATTCAATGTATTGATGACACAAGGTATCCTGAAATGTCCTTTGTTTTAGGTTATCTTTTGTCATCAATACCCAAAGTCATTTCGTAAAAACTTAAAAAAATATCCAATTGTTTTAGAAGATCGCGTGTAAAAGCACCGCAGGTATATTTTTTTATGAAATTCGCGCGAAATTCGTTTTTTTGCCTGCGGTGTTAATTTGATATTGGAAAAAATTCGTTTGTTTCAGGTTACCTTTTGTCATCAATACCCAAATCTGAATTATCGCTAACACCTGTTAACATCGATAGCGACAATTTTTTTTTTCGAATTTCGCGCGAAATTCGAAAAAACTTTTTGCTTGCTGTGATATTCCCATATTTAAGAATTTTCTATTGTTTCAGGATACCTTTTGTTATCAAAATGCAAAGTCATTGAAAAAAATCTCGGAAGTAGTCCTTTTTTTAAAATATTGCGGACATGTTTTTTCACGAGCATTTCATCATTTTTGTAATATCGCGAATTGTCATCGATATTAGAGAACTTACGATATATCGACTACATTCCGGACACTACTCCTAAAACAAAATGGCAGAAATATCTTTATTTACTGCATTATGAGTAAATAAAGCTAATATTGCTAAGATTACATTGCTATTCATTATTATTTAAATTTATTTATTTTATTTAATTTTCCAAATATTTTTTTTGTCAATTTATCTCTCTTTCTGTCTCCATTGAGTCAAAATGTCCCTCAAATGAATATCATGTATTATTTTAAGTATAAATCAACCTATGTCGTGAAATAGAATACCTAAACAACCGATTGAATCATCATCATTTTCTGCTACCAAAACTCTTACGGTATATATATACGAGTATAATAGACGAGTAGAATAGGGGAAAAGCCACTTCAGAAATAAGGTGACCGCGCGGTCCGCGAGAGACACTTTATAAACAGTACGCAGGTCGAAACAAGCTTAGAGGTGCAACAAGTAACTTTGACAAATATGGAATCGACGACCGACGAGGTAGTTCAACAATAGTAAAAAATGAAGAAACAGTCTTCTGTAGACAACTGTGTACATGTATTTTGATTGAAAAATAAATTTCACCAAAATATTATTATTGTCAGATTTGAGCACATAGGTAATTCACAACGGACTATTGAAAAACACAATCGCGATTTTTTTTGTCTATTTTTGATTAAATAATATTTTTCATGGAATAAAGTAATATTTAAGTAAGTAAGTATAACGGGCCCATGGCCCATGTAGAATGTAGATATGTATGTAAAAGTGAGTCCCAATTTTCAAGCGCTGTTAAATCGCAACGGCCGCAGCATCTGCGGGCTACTAGTAGAACCGCGAGGGCCGCGGTCAAACGCAAGCTCGAGGGCCGTTTTGGCGGTCGGTTTGCGGGCGACGCAGTGCAGGCGCGCGGGTATGGCTATTGAAAATAACGGTTAACCGCACGACTTGCGATTTTCTCCCGTCAAGTTTGCGGGTCGCTCCGCAACCGCGGCGGCTACGTGACCGCGCAAACCTGCGGCGTCGTGAGTTTTAAACAAAACAGTTGACCCGCAACAGCGGCTGGTTCGGGTGAAAACCGCGCCGTGAATTCTAAATGATTTTTTTTCTCTAACTAATAAAATTCGCAACTGAAATCAATAAAAGTTTCAAATCGCACATTCCACCAGCTCTTTTGTATTGTGCGGTCAGTCGGACGAACGTTTTTAAATGTTTCTTAGGGTTTATAAATGTAGGGTGAATAAAGAGGCAATTTCTGCCCCCAATCTGTTATTTTTAATCAAAAAAAAATACGTGTGGCACTCGGGGACTGCCGCGGTAAAGCTATTGCATAGCATTTTTTAACAACTTATGCAATTATAATTATTTATTTATTTTATTTATGCAGTATGAAGAAATTTTTTTGATATCAGATAACTGCGCTCTATCGGAAAACGTTGAAATTATTCCGAATCGATTCGGAATAATTTAAACTTCTTCCGATAGAGCGCACGAATTTTATTCGATAAAACAAAAAAACGCATATTATTTTTTGACTATTCGAAAAAAATCGTAGATAAAAAGATAGATAATAAAATTATCTTTAAAATGGTGCAGGTTTCATAATAATACGCCTGATAGTATTAGCGTAGTAGTCGTTTTTGTGTTCGGTTAGACCTAATTTCACAAATTAATTACACTATGTAATATAAACAAAATCTAAAATATTCAAAGCTAAGAATATTAGGAAAATGTTCTTGTTTAACATATATTTTTTTCGAATCGTAAGCAGTACTCGTTTAGACGTAATTATCAGTTTAAAATAATTAATTTTCGTTAAGAAATTTCTTCATTCGGTCGCCGCGCTGGCCTACTAGGCCCGCGATAAAAGCTATGCATTAGCTTAAAAAACTTCGTTTACATAGAAAATAAACATTCTAAAGCTCTGAAATAAAACAAAGCAAACTGATCAAGTGCGGCTTCATGATCCATAGTAGTCGAAATGTTGGAAAAACTATGTAAGGAGTCTTCAAGATTTTTTGCACGGTTTGAATGGTTTTGCAAACATAATATCGCGTAATCCAATAATAAATAAATTAAGAATGTTTGCACTATAATATAATATGTTGCGGTAAATGATATATAAATAGTTAGATATAGGTCTAGAGTTTCATTTGATTGCATTTTTTTTTCGCAATCTATTATATCTTTTGAAAATACACGAAGAATATTGAAAAAAATGAGCCAAAATGGCTTTATTGTTTTCAGATTATGAATTTTAAAACAACATAATATCTCTGGGTCATTATGTTGATAAATCCTCTAAAGTGTTTGGAAAGGAGAAATATGTCTTTTCACAGAAAAAAAATGATTCTTCCAGAAATTTAGTGTAAAACCAGTGTCTACACTCTGAATGGTTTTTAGTTCTTTTAAAACATTCTACGACTTATTGACTTTGAGATTAAATCAGTAACGTTTGGCGACAAATATTAATGGGTGAGAAAATGATCCCAGCAAAAGCATTTTTGAACTTTTTCACTAACTTACACCACGAAATTTTCCCAGTATTTATGAGTTTAATAAAATGAGCGTTATATCAGAATGTTGAATGACAGAATGACCGTTACATACCTATTCGTATATATTTTACAGTTATATGATTCGTAATATTTCTGCAATTATGATCCTATGAAGTGATGTTTTTCTGGTTTACGTTGGGCCGACCCGTAATAAAATAAAAAATATAGACAGGCAGACGGACATCGGTTTTATAATAGTATATCAAAATCTACTTACTACTGCATCTTATGTTATCGTCGGAGTCTCCTTCAGAATCAGAGCGGCGGTTGTTGCCGTTCCTGAACATTTTCACCTGAAAGTAATTCGTATTTCAGGCACAACATTACGCTAAAGAGCCATATCTTTAATTTTAGTCGCAGAATGAAAATCGCCATAAATAATAATAAAGAATTCGCGGCAGTTTCAAAACAATTCGCTCGGCTATATATTTCGCAACTTTAAAACTTTCGTATTTTTCCTTACCGGTTCAACGCTCCCTCGAATCGAATAGTAGATAAATAGCAGTTAAACCTATGAAAAAGAAAACAATATTTATTTGAATATATCGTTGTTAGGCGGGAAAGTTAAAGATACAGCGGGTGTCGCATGCTTACCGGGCTTCTCCGAGAAGGCGTGCGCTTCGCCGACCTGCCGCTACGAAAGTGGCGTAGCCTCGCCGTCCGTGGTCTATTTATAGAATCGCCTCGCCGCCCTCGCCTCCATTCGCCAACGTTCGGCCGCCTTCGGAGCCGACGCCCGCCCTCGATTTCTCCCTACTACAGGTATGCAATATGCACATATTTGAAGTCGTGGACATAACTGCATTACGTCGCCTGAAACCAAACATACGCCACGGTCAATCTAACATCAGTATACTATGATAATGTGGCAAGAAACTCATGCAATAAATCGTGCGAAGAAATAAGTATAAGGTTATGTGTACTGAAAGTTTACATCGAGAAAGTTTACCTCTGCAATCATCACATAGCATTAAACAACATAAAAGTTATAACCAGAAATGTAATACCAATAGTTAGATAAAGATAAAGTTTTATGCGACTTAAGTTTCATTCATAATTCCATAGAAATACACAGAGAAAAAACGATAAAAACAAGCAAGAATGACAAATAAGATTTTCGGATTCTGGTTTTTAAAATATCCCAATGTGCATGTATGCCAATAGTTAATTAATACTGTAGAGTAATTAGAAATCTTTACAAATTAATTAATTTAAAAGTAAAATTTCACACAAATAATTAAATATGTACTAATAGATTCCCCATTATTGATATAAATTATTGCATACAGTTGTTTATTCTCGAGATATTCAACTTTGAAACTAAACAATTTTGAACTATAGAAATGCCAATTTTCTCCAAGCTGTCTGACATTTTGTATGATATCTCGGAAACTATTCAACTGATTTTGATCTTGTGTAACTTATAAACGATGGCAATTTGCAAGCTACATATAGGGAAAAAACCGGATCGAAATGAGTTATTAACACATAGACTTCTGAATTTCTCGCTACATTTTTGTTTATGGTGTACCTTGGGTGTTTGGCTAAGTATCAGTATTTAAATTATAGCAGAATCATTTGTAGGTATGCTAATGGTGTAGATGAGTAGTGCTTTTTGCTGGTTGCTGGGCCTTAAAACCAAATTTCGGTATCAAATCAAATCCTTTGCTGTCTCGGAAATCATAGTTTAAATTACCAAAAAATAACCTATCTGGATAGCCCAAGCGTCCACACTAAGGTAGGCTCAGATAGGTTTATTTGGATACTGCCAAATGATAACATAAAATAATAAATGAAAAATTTCATGATGATCAAGCTACGATAATATAATTACAAATCCTAGAATCAATCAAGTAAGTATAATAACAAATTTATTTAATACTGTCGAACTCGATAGAAAATCTATTGAAGAAAAATAAAATAAATCAAAATTCAATATAAATATAATTTCAATATTAAATAAAAATGAATATTATCCTAAAAGATACAAAAAGATACATTCAGCACCCATGCCAATAATCAATGTACGAGTATGTTAGGTTAATAATAATAATAAAACAGTAATAGTTTTACTAATAGTATTTTAGGCTGAAATAAAAATAATATGTATCTCTATCTCTGTCTTCCCTGTATAACACTGGATTAATACTTTTGTATTTATTGTTTTGCATATATTTAATTTTATTAAATAGAATATCCGAGTTTGGAAATTTCATTTTTTTGATTTGAGAAAATATTTTGTTCCGCGCTTGGTCAAGTGTTTTTGGTTCCATATCAAAGCGTAAAAAAGAACGCCTTTGAGTGACTCCGCCGGCTATTCTTTTGTCTGGATATATACTGGGCCCGATTGCGTTTCTTTGTGAACTAAAACTAAAATTAGTCCAAGCGAACGAGACAGAGCAATACGTTAGAGCGGGATATGAAACGAACGATCGTCGATAAATACTACCTTCCGAACTTATACTCGTCCGAATAAATTCGAGCATATTTCGTGCGGTGTAAGATTTGACTTTGGCGGGCAGTTTTAATGCGAAAAGTGACAACCGGTCATCTCACACTTCGCTCTAGCGTATTGCCCTGTCTTGTTCACATGGACTAATTTCCGATTTTAGTTCACGAAGAAACGCAATCGATCCCACTATCGCCGATTATCTCGGCCAGTTTAAAAGCTATCAACATGAAATTTGGTATAGTCCTAGGACTCGATTACTCGCCTATATCCGAAGAGCCAAATGCGAATAAACACGTATTTTACTTTTCCGGCCCACCAACCGATCAGGAGGTAAAGTATTTCGAAAGCGCATTTTTTTCCTTGGCTACTTGCAAAGAAAGGGGTCCGAAAGGGGTCGATCGCCACTACACTTGCCGGCCATCGATACAGGCAGTGGGGTGCCGTGGGGCTAAGAATAATAAAAAAAAACTATTTACTATGTGTTTTTTTAAAACAGTAGGTTACGTTTTACAATGACGCGAGCAGAATTATGTAGATATTAGTCAAATATAACCAAAATTTTTAGATTAAGTAAATCCGATTTTGTTCATAAAAATATTCCAATAGCGGGGCCGTGAAGTGGCAAGAATGTTGACAGTGGAATATAATGAAAATTATTTATTGTTTGTTTCTACTTTTTATTGCGAAATTTCACAATGGCGGGTTTTAATATCATTCGACAATCTCCTACAACCAACCCGACTATGAAGTGTGTACGAGTATATATGCCCTTGCTGAGTTGGCCACGAAGACCCATTCTGTTTAGGGTTGGTCACACTCACGGGTCAACACCCATCCGACGGCCTCCACGCATAAAGTGCGAGGCTGGGTAGAACTCCGGCCTTAGGGTTAGTCTCCCCTAGGAATCAACCTTCTGACGCTCCTGGACGGTCTGCGCACCGTGCGGCATAAGCCAATCGATTGCGCACTCTGACTAACAGTCAGGGGAATCTGGAAGCAGTACTGTTTCCTATAGAGCGGGGGTGGTTGCAGACCTTACGGCGACTGCTCTTGAAACGACCATCGGCTACCTGATCCTGAGTGAACAGCCGGGCAAAGGATGCCGTGGTCCGCGATAGATTCGGTATACACGTTTCACCGCTTCGTAAGGGAGAGGACCGCGCAAGCGACCTCGAACTCGTAACCAATCGAGATACTGGAGTAATCTGGTCGCAAATGGAAGTAAGGGCGTGAGTGTAAGCCCGCTGGGTAACACTCCTGGCTTGGTCTCTTACGGGTTTATGGCGGAGCTTGACGGTGGATTGTTTTGTACAAGTCTTCTGCGCTCACTTCAGGGAGATAAAACGACTAATCGGTAAAACTTCCTGAGGTGATGGGCTCGCCCGTTGTAGTTGACAACTCTAGTTGTGTGTCATGTCATTGCATTCGATCGACAGAATTGAATTACAATTCCAATAATTTAATCCCAAAGATATTTGTGACCCAGACGGAAATCGAACGGGGAACGTTACAAGCTCAGGCAACCTAAACACTGCGCCATTGGGCCACCCTCTAAGTGAGGGGATGGGGATTACAGCACTGATGTTAAAGTCCGGTGCGGTTTTAGCGTAAGTTACAGATGAGTTTGTTCACTTGTAGGCTGAGTTTGTCGTCGGTTCTTACCATGAAGGCTTCGTAAGAGGCGGAGCGGTGGACGGGAAGTCGTTTTGTCCACTCGACGGTACAGAAGTTTGACTCTACTGAAAGTGGCAGTGGGGTAGAGGCAGTCCAAGTCCGATTACACTGCCAATGGAAGGCTTTGAGACCCCTCTAAGGGTTGCACACGTGGCTCTCAAAATCGAGTAGTATTCTGTTATTTGTGAAAACTTGGATAAACAAAAGCCATGAGAGACCCATAAAACAATTTCCAGTGAAATAATCGTATTATTTGGGTGTTATTATGTCCTATTTTACATTTTATATTTTACTTGCGACCTATTATTTTATATTTTACTTGCCACTGCTTCGCACGGGTGCAATTTATTAATAAATAAAATGAGGAGTGCGCTTAGCAAGGAAGTATGACGTATATTTATTTTATAACTTTTATTTATTTATTAAGCTATTGCATAGCTTCTATCGCGGGCCTGCCAGCGCGGCGACCGAATGAAGAAATTTCTTAACGAAAATTAATGATTTTAAATGATAATTACGTCTAAACGAGTACTGCTTACGATTCGAAAAAAATATATGTTAAACAAGAACATTTTCCTAATATTCTTAGCTTTGAATATTTTAGATTTTGTTTATATTACATAGTGTAATTAATTTGTGAAATTAGGTCTAACCGAACACAAAAACGACTACTACGCAAATACTATCTAACGTATTATTATGAAACCTGCACCATTTTAAAGATAATTTAATTATCTATCTTTTTATCTACGATTTTTTTCGAATAAAAAATTCGTGCGCGGCGCTCTATCGGAAGACGTTTAAATTATTCCGAATCATTTGCTTTCGCAGCCGCAAATGATTCGGAATAATTTCAACGTTTTCCGATAGCGCAGTTATCTGATATCAGAAAAAATGAAATAAATAAAATAAATAAATAAATATAATTGCATAAGTTATTAAAAATGCTATGCAAATAGCTTTACCGCGGCAGTCCCCGAGTGCCACACGTATTTTTTTTAAATTTATTTATTAGTTTTTAGGAGTATCACAAATGAAAAATATGAGTAATGTAAAAATTTGTTTCAAATTTGAATAATTTTAACTGCCAGCGTTAACATTTTATTTTTAAGGTCAGGTATTATAGAATATTTTTATATAGAAATAGAAATAGAAATATATTTATTGTCCGAATTGTGGTGGTACATTTATGGTGGATAATGCGTAACATTACGTGTCCTCACAATTTCCTGTTATCGTAACAGATTGACAAATTTACTTATTCGATAAGTTAATTATTTTTAAGCTATTGCATAGCTTTTATCGCGGGCCTAGGCCAGCGCGGCGACCGAATGAAGAAATTTCCTAAGGAAAATTAATGATTTTAAACTGATAATTACGTCTAAACGAATACTGCTTACGATTCGAAAAAAATATATGTTAAACAAGAACATTTTCCTAATATTCTTCGCATTGAATATTTTAGATTTTGTTTATATTACATAGTGTAATTAATTTGTGAAATTAGGTCTAACCGAACACAAAAACGACTACTACGCAAATACTATCTGTCGTATTATTATGAAACCTGTACCATTTTAAAGATAATTTAATTATCTATATTTTTATCTACGATTTTTTTCGAATAGTCAAAGAAAAGAATAATATCCGTTTTTTTGCTTTATCGAATAAAATTCGTGCGCGACGATCTATCGGAAGACGTTTAAATTATTCCGAATCATTTGCTTCCGCAGCCGCAAATGGTTCGGAATAATTTCAACGTTTTCCGATAGAGCGCAGTTATCTGATATCAGAAAAAAAAATAAAAAAATACGTGTGGCACTCGGGGACTGCCGCGGTAAAGCTATTGCATAGCATTTTTAACAACTTATGCAATTAAAATTATTTATTTCATTTTTCTGATGTCAGATAACTGCGCTCTATCGGAAAACGTTGAAATTATTCCGAATCATTTGCGGCTGTATTCCGATTCGGAATAATTTAAACGTATTCCGATAGAGCACAGCGCACGAATTTTTTATTCGATAAAGCAAAAAATCCGGATTATTCGAAAAAAATCGTAGATAAAAAGATAAATAATTAAATTATCTTTAAAATGGTGCAGGTTTCATAATAATACGCCAGATAGTATTTGCGTAGTAGTCGTTTATGTGTTCGGTTAGACCTAATTTCACAAATTAATTACACTATGTAATATAAACAAAATCTAAAATATTCAAAGCTAAGAATATAAGGAAAATGTTCTTGTTTAACATATATTTTTTTCGAATCGTAAGCAGTACTCGTTTAGACGTAATTATCAGTTTAAAATAATTAATTTTCGTTAAGAAATTTCTTCATTCGGTCGCCGCGCTGGCCTAGGCCCGCGATAAAAGCTATGCAATAGCTTAAAAATTATTATAATTGCATAAGTTGTTAAAAATGCTATACAATAGCTTTACCGCGGCACTCCCCGAGCGCCACACGTATTTTTAATATTACTTCAATGCCTTACCTAAAATATCTAACTCATATAAAATAATAATTCATATTAAAAAGGTTTAAAATTTTAAAATCTTTGTATATTTGTATGCATGCCCTAAATATTATATTAAGAAATATTTTTATGTAACGTGTAAAAGTTTTTTTTTCGATAAGCTATTTATTCAGTGCTGTGGCATACCCTTTTCCCTCTTTAATATTTCCACCGCCCCTAGATTTCCTGTCAGAGCATAGTTTCGATCCCGTCTAAAAATAGCATAGCGAGAATCCAAAAATTCGTAGACCCCTATTCCATCTATTAGGGATGTTTCAGTTAGACGTATAATATCAAACTCCTCTGGAAAGAGCATTATTAAAGAGAGTGTTGTTTTAGACCGTAACCAACGTACATTTTGAAATAAAGATCTACTGACATAATGAAAATGTTCGCAGTTGTCGGAATAACAAAATCAACGATTGGCTTAATTCAAATAATATGAAGTATATGTTTTTAATAAGTATATGTTAATATGAAGTATATGTTGATAAGTCATTGTCAAAACAATATATAACAACAAAGTTAAATAATTTTTGGTATTTAGAGCATTGTTAAAATAATATAATCAATATACATAATTAAAAATACATTAATAATTTGTGCATCTAAGTTTTATCAAACTATAATTTCTAACATTTGACGTATGGTTAGTCTGCCATGACTCGATAACCATTTCTTTATATTATTTTTGAATTCCCTAAATGCCAAACTCATTTTTATTTCCATATTGATCCGATTGTAAAATCTCCGCGAAATAAAATAGTAATGTCTTTGTCCAAATGATGTTTCATCCTGGGTATTACTAAACTAGTTTCTAAAACTTGTCTCGTTGGTCTTCGGTTCTGAATTATCCAAAAATATCTTCAAGAGGGACGTTTTCAGAAAAAGTTTCCTACAATCAAAGACTTTAGCTTCCATATAAAGTTCATTGGTGGGATGAAAATATGGTTTGCGGAGAATAATTTTTAGTCTAAATTTTTGCGCAACTTGCAACGGCTCTAGCAGGGTTTTTACCACATCCACCCCATCCAATTATGCCGTAAGTAATAAGCGATTAACTAAATCACGATAAACAGTTTTTAGCGTTTTGGAATTCAGAATATTCCTCAGTTCTTTAAATACATATCCAAGGATTCGCACCTTCGTAGCCACGTTATGTATATGAGAGTCCCAACGGAGAAAGCAATCTAGACTGATGCCCAGATATTTCCAAGATATTTCTATTTGGAGAGGGTTTATTAGTAGTGGTTTGACCCTTGGTGTTTATACTAAATGTCATGTGTTTGGTTTTGCCAACATTAAACTTTAACCTAAAGTTTCCTAGCCAATTTCTAACAATTTCCATGCCCTAGTTTGCTTTCTCAAATGTGTAATCCCAGTTTGAACCCTTGAATAGTATAACAGTGTCATCGGCATATGTGATGATTTTACTTACTGGTAACTGACATAGGTCGTTTATGTAGACGAGGAAAAAAATGGGTCCCAAAACGCTACCCTGTGGGACACCATACGTGGGATGCTGGCTTTCACTTTGGAGGCCCTGGATGGTGACACTTTGTACTCTGTTGGATAGGTAACTATCAAACCATTTAAGACTTGTATAGTTAATTCCCACGCTGCTCAGTTTGCACAATAATATATAATGTGAAACGGAGTCAAAAGTCTTTGCAAAGTCAAGGAAAACCCCTGGCACTTATCTCCTTTATCCACCTTGTCGACTACACATTTTGTTAAAGCAGTTATAACGTCTGTTGGGCCTAGACCTTCCCTTAAGCCGAACTGATTATCTGAGACTATTTCATTTTCAATTAAAAATTTATAGAGTTTCGCCTTTGCAACTTTCTCGGATATTTTGGAGATCGTGTTTCAAATGGAGATAAGACGATAATTATTGAGATCTTGCTTATCTTCCCCTTTATGGATGGGAATTACTTTGGCAATTTTTAATTTGTCATGAAAAAATCCGCTTCTTAAACTTGCTGGCTGATATAGGTTTCAGATAGTTTAAATACGCATGTTCCATCCCTATCATCCTCCACCGCTGACTTATTTTTAAGGCTGCCTATTACTTTCTTAACTTCGTCTTTATTTGTAGGCGTTAGGTATATGGACACAAGCGTCAGATTTACTTAGGTCAGTAATTACAGAACTATTTCTGGTAGTTTGGAGCCAACATTACAAAAGTGACTGTACAAAGTGATTGTACAATTAAGTAACTTTTCAGGATTATTCTTCATTGTAATAATTTGATTGTTAAAATGAAGTGATTAGAGATTAGAGATTTATTGCCAATCGATTGCAATCATCGAGGTATTACTTTTCGCACAATTTACTTCAAAAAGAGTGCGCATCATTCATTTCATTTCAGAATCGGCCAATTAACTTAAATCAAAATACAGCCTAAATCAGAAATCAGACAGTCATAAACGGACTTTTTTACTAGTATTAGTATAACCTCATATGCTAACAAAATATCGCGATGTCCAATAAACGTCACCAGACCAATCATGTCTAATTTTTCTAGTACAACAAAAAAGTTCCTTATATATTTCGCCTCGAACCGAACGCTAGCAATATAATATAGTCTCAAGATACAATAGAATACAGTAAATAGAATACAGTTTCAAGATACAGGTGTCAAGCGAATGCCAATAAAATTTCTCCTCAGCGGAAGAATCCTTTCAACAAAATTGCTCGTAGCCGGAAAACGTCCGCGGAAGCCTTGCATTCTGCAAACATCTCCGGGAAATTCGTATTTGAAGTCAATTCGGTTGAGAGGCATTGTCTGGTTAAGACGTCGACTAGGACACACAAAAAAAAACAAATTTATTTATTCTATTCTCTCTAATATTATTTTTGTTAAATATTACTACGGAATGTATTTCGCTGAAAACATTGTATTGCGCCCACCTTAACTAAATTCTACACACTTTTATTTTGGCCAAAAACTCTTTAAAGAATTACGTTTTCTAAACATTTCAAAGCTTGGTTTTGTAGTACAATAAATAAGCTTTCTTTTGTTATCAGCAACTTGATCAAATGGTTTCAAATTGTATACTTATATCAGTTAGCGCAAAAAATCTGTTTTTGAGATTTTTAAAAATCTCGCGGAATTAGACAGTTTGTGAATCGATTAAAAGTTACCGGAACTTCTGCTAGGTGTCTACGAGCGTACATAATATTTTGGTAGATGTAAGAAGAAAATATAGTCATGATTCCTGATTCTACAAATAGCGGCTAACAGGATTTTCTTGGTGAGACTCTATGTAAACTGCGTACCGCACTCTTCTGAGGAGAAAAAAATCTTTTTGAATTTGGTGCCATTCCCCAAAACAGTAGGTCATACGTTATTCGGGAGTGGAAATATGCAAAATAAACGGATTTAGCGGCGTAAAAATCGCATAAACTTCTTATTTTTCTAATGGCGAATATTGCACTGCACATTTTTTAACTGAGATCATTTAAGAGATCTTTGTAATTTTTGATCAATTTCTAATCCGAGAAATTTCGTGGAGGGGACATTTTCTATTTTTTCAGACCCAAAGCATACGTCTATTTCATTGGCAACCAGACGGCCGCAAAGAGAAGCATATTGATTTTGATTTATTTGAAGCTTACAGTCGGCAGTGGAGTCTACTAGCGCTTTATACACCAGCAATAAAGTTTTATATTAAGATGGCGTTTCAGATGTTCGATTTTTTCTAAACACGTACGAAGTTTCCCGCATACATGTTCGGCGTGGTGTTGCTAGTGGAAGCCACTCTCGACTGTAAGGCCCAGTTGTCTCTACTACCTCGGTCATCTCAAAGTTGCAAACCGTTCACGAGTTTATTGCTATCAATGTATGAAGATAATCGAGAGTATGGCTAATGGGCGAGCTGCTTTTATTAGGGGCGTATGTTGAGAAAGTAGGTGCATAAACTTAGTCTTTGGTGGATATAAGACCTTTAATATTGATATTTTCAAAAGATCCATCAAGGTGGCATGCTGCTCAAAATCAACATACAGGCACTAAACCACATTTTAAAATACTTTGAAAATTACATCGCACTTACAATATACTGTTTTATAGTCGTCAAATGTTTTGTATCACACTTTTTTGTTAATTGAAATAGTTTTGGAATGATTTGAAGCATTGAGTGCAACAAGAGCGTTCAAAAAAGTGTATTTCAAGATATTGCAACTTAAAAGAATTACAAGTATGTAATTAGAAAAGTATAAAACTTGTTCATTGTAGCCAATTTTTTAATGATTCTTTAGTTTTTCAAGAAGTGATTTCTACTTTAATGTATTTGAAATAACTTAGATAATAGTTAATATGACTTTAAAAAAAAAAGGTTTTATCAGCCATTGTTGCACCCAAAGGCAAATTTACTGTATGCAATTCTTTGTTGGATTGAGTATCTAATTTAAGATAAATTTAATATACTTAATTATTATTACACAATTGTGAAGTTGTAATGGAAATAAAGAAATATTTATTATCTCGAAATATTTGCCAATATTAATAGTATGTCCATAGCAGTGGGTGGTTCAAATAATATTTAAGGTTTTCCGGGCGGTCCTCAACGCTAGCCTTCATAGCCACAATCTCTATATCATCAGCGTATTCAAAGCAGCGACATTTCACAATGACGTGCATAAGGTCATTGAAATTCACTGTTAACCCGATTATTGAGCCCTGAGGGTCCCTCGATTTGCACACCTTTCGTTCTGTGTAACTGTTTTGTACTTTGACAGTAATGTATTGATCGCGGTAGAAACTGTTTAGCCAGTCGCTTATTGGTACTTTTAATCCGGGATCGTTTAATTTTTTTTTTTATATCGACAAAATCTAAACTATATCATGCTTTTTTAATCTATAAGGATACCCGAATACTGCCTTATATTCACACTTCGGTTTCGGTCATGAATCAAATTGGTCGGTCAGCCTTTGAATCTATCGAGCGGCAGGTAAACAGGGAGTAGGGGTTGAGCTGATGCGCGGCCGGGGCAACTGTTTCAGGACGACGTCCTCTGAAGACCGGGTCAGCAGCGCAATCGATCCACTTGTCCTACTTGCTGCACTTCAAACAAACAACTGACGCCCGTTGCGCATACAGCACACAGGCCGGACCACTCACTAGAGACTGCGCTGGACACTTCGGCCGAACAACTAGCTAGACACTTCGGTCAAATAACTTTCCCATTTTGGGCAAAAAAAATTACAATTATACTGCTCTGTCAAATAAATATTAGAAATTGTTCAATGAAACAAAAAATAATGGATTAATCTGCAATTTATTTTTAAAAAATATTAAAAAGTTAACCCTTAGAAAGCTAGCCATACTCACGATGGCATGTTTTCAAACCTCAAAAATTTCTTTGTAGGGGTGTTAGTGCACGCATATAATTACATCTATATATATAAATCAAAGTCGGGTTTGTTCGAACACTTATAACTCGAGAACGGCTGGACCGATTTTCATGGTTTTTTATTTATAGTATTTTCTCCGACCCAAATAGCATAATAACTATTAAAAACAAAAATTGGAAAATTGACAAAAAATTAAAATAAAAGAAAAATACGTGTGACACTCGGGGACTGCCACGGTAAAGCTTTTGTTCAGCATTTTTAACAACTTACTCAATTATAAATATTTATTTATTTTATTTATTTATTTTTTTCTGATATCAGATAACTGCGCTCTATCGGAAAACGTTGAAATTATTCCGAATCATTTGCGGCTGCGGAAGCAGATGATTCGGAATAATTTAAACGTCTTCCGATAGAGCGCCGCGCACGAATTTTATTCAACAAAACAAAAAAAAAAACGGATAATATTCTTTGACTATTCGAAAAAATTCGTAGATAAAAAGATAGATAATTAAATTATCTTTAAAATGGTGCAGGTTTCATAATACATAATACGCGAGATAGTATTTGTGTAGTAGTCGTTTTTGTGTTCGGTTAGACTTTCACAAATTAATTACACTATGTAATATAAACAAAATCTAAAATATTCAAAGCTAAGAATATTAGGAAGATGTTCTTGTTTAACATATATTTTTTTCGAAACGTAAGCAGTACTGGTTTAGACGTAATTATCAGTTTAAAATCATTAATTTTCGTTAAGAAATTTCTTCATTCGGTCGCCGCGCTGGCCTAGGCCCGCGATAAAAGCTATGCAATAGCTTAAAAAATATTTTCACATACAAAATGTAAATCCGTGTTTTTCTCATGGTCAGTTGTCAGCAAATCATCCGCTTTATTTGTTCTTGCGCCTGATAAAAAAACAAAAATGTCGTATATCACAAGGTGGTATGCTTCAATGAAGATAATTAACCGAGTGCATCCCATGCTGCACAATATGTAAATAGTTTAATTCAATCATGTCTTGCTGACACGCGATTGATATACCTAATTGTTGTACTTCTATATTTCTCTTTGTGTTATTATCTTAATAAATTAGTGAACTTAATATTTATTTTGTATTCAATGAGTATTACTTTCATGAAATCATATATTAAGTTCAGCTAATCTGTTACACGACATTCATTGACTGTTAGGCGGTACGAAGTTCGCCGGGTCAGCTAGTAATTGCATAAATACGGATATCGGCCGCCCGCGAAATGTAGCAACGAAAAAACCACCGATCGGTGGTATTAGCATTCCAGCGGTTAAACGAAATCGAATACAGTAAGATTTTATATTTTAATGGTTTATTTAGATATGCAAGATTGAGTCACCGAGGCGGAGAAACAGATAATATATAGAGATGTTGAAAGCACTAGAATGGGCCCGGGCGGCGAAGACGAGCCAGGGTGGGTTTTTTGTGTATTGCATGTGGGTTGACACGAGGGACGCATACCAGGGATAACTAGATTTACTATTACTTAATGAAATTATTGACTCAAATTAAAATTCAATTTAATTAAACGTCGGCCCACGAAAAGGAATAATTTACAATAGCAAAGGCGAGAACACGTAGGGTACATATTGAAAGCGCAAGCGGACAAGCGCCATTAAGTTAGGGGCTCTCTAGACGATCAAGCATGCTTGTCAATCATCGCATATGGGGGACTGGAAGGGGATTGTAAACCGCAGGAAATATGCAATTTTTTAAAATAATTATTGACCAAAAATGTCTAATTTTGTAGTTTATACCAGGGAATCACGTCATTCATCAATAAATTATGTCTAATTAACTTGACTCCTTGGTATAAAACTACAAAATTAGGCATTTTTAATAAATGTTTAAAAACATATTTGCATATTGGTCTAAAGATTGCTTTAAGAAACAGAGCCATATGTGGCTAATAAATGAAGGCCGTGAAAAGAGCCACAAATTATTTGACTATCTCGTATGATTTTTATTTTTATTCTTATTTTATTTTTATTTGTTTATTTTACTGAGTAGGTATCTATATATCTATTTACTATTATTATAATTTCGATTTTTATTTATTTGCTCGATAATTTTATGATTATAATTTGAAATACTTCTTGATGATATTTTAATTTATTTTTTTAACATGTTTAATTTTTAAGTTTAGTTGTTAATTTTTTACTTTTTTTGTGTGCACAGGTAAAATATTTCCTGGTACACCTGCCTTAGTACAGGCCTAAGCCTAGTTAGGCGGTGTTGACGCAGTGACCAAGATACTGCAGTGTGCTCTATTTTTCGCTACTGGTTTTTTTTTTTTTTTTTTGTAATGCTGCAGTAAATTATATTTTGTGCTCTACCTTTAATAAATAAATAAATAAATATATCCTGCGGTTCACAATCCCCTCCCCGCTCGCGACGCCATGCTTGACAAGCATGCATGATCGTCTAGAGAGCCCTTTAGAGGTAAAATATTTTTTTGTATAATACTGGGCACTGCAGCTGATCGGCGCTTGTATTGTACTTATCTTAAGTATTGAAAGAAAGGGGTTTAGAACATTTTTCGAAAAATAAAATTTCATTGTATGGTTCGTTTTAAGCAAAGGGGGAGGGTTAAACAGGCGGCTGCCTCTAACTTCTAAAACCTTAATCTCGTGTACCTATATGCTTGGCTTATTTCGCGGTTATTTCTTATTAAGTGGGTAGTGAAATAGAAATCAGCGCCTGGTCCTCGTACAACAATAATTGATCCGACGATTTGAGACCAGGATTTCGGCCTAAAAATTCATTTGCATATATTGATTCACCCGGTAACAGTAGATTGTTTATACACGGAGTTTTAAATAACTAGCATCCCTGAAGGGGGTGATTCCGTTGGTGTAAGTAAGTAAGTAAGTAACTTATGATTGAAAATAATACACAAAATTTTAACAAAAAGAAAAACCGACTCCAATTTTTTTATAAGTGCAGCAGCCATGTCATGGTGATACTTATAACCTAACCCTGGATGCAGCAGTCCATGGTGAAAATTAGAACGGGCTGTAATAACAAAATTAAGGCCTAGTAATATACATACATATACAAAATTTATACACATACAAAATGTTGGGTCTGTGCTGTTGACCCTTGAGGAGTTCCCTCGTCGGGAGCCAACCCAGGGCGTAGAACCAGGTCATGCTAGGTTATAAATCAAGATACAATCGAATTGATAACCTCCTTCTTTTTTAAAGGCGGTTAAAAATAAAGAAAAAAAAAATAAGTGTGGCACTCGGGGACTGCCGCGGTAAAGCTATTGCATAGCATTTTTAACAACTTATGCAATTATAATTATTTATTCATTTTATTAATTTTATTTTTTCTGATATCAGATAACTGCGCTCTATCGGAAAACGTTGAAATTATTCCGTATCATTTGCGGCTGCGGAAGCAAATGATTCGGAATAATAATTTAAACGTCTTCCGATAGAGCGCCGCGCACGAATTTTTTATTCGATAAAGCAAAAAAACGGATTATTCGAAAAAAATCGTAGATAAAAAGATAGATAATTAAATTATCTATAAAATGGTGAAGGTTTCATAATAATACGCCAGATAGTATTTGCGTAGTAGTCGTTTTTGTGTTCGGTTAGACCTAATTTCACAAATTAATTACACTATGTAATATAAAGAAAATCTAAAATATTCAAAGCTAAGAATATTAGGAAAATGGTCTTGTTTAACATATATTTTTTTCGAATCGTAAGCAGTACTCGTCTAGACGTAATTATCAGTTTAAAATCATTAATTTTCGTTAAGAAATTTCTTCATTCGGTCGCCGCGCTGGCCTAGGCCCGCGATAAAAGCTATGCAATAGCTTAAAAACCAAGCGCTGCGCCATCTAGCGATAGGTAAAATATTACGAATAAACAATATTCGCTATATTTTACCTACCGCTAGATTGTGCATTGCGCTCAACGATTTTTATAGTTTTTTATATTATAATTTTTGTAATATTTTTTTTCCTACAAATTTACATAAAAAGTTGCTTATTTGCTCGTACTGATCCACCCACATCAAGGATGTCGGTTAATTATAACTCATCCTGTATAAGAAATTTTGGTCGGGCTCGAAAGCCGCACCTCATGTAAGCTGTTTAATGTAAATTTAATGTAGGACCTTCTGGTCCATCAAACTGCGCTATTCGCTAAATTTTCTTGCCAGTTCATCTGCTTTTTCTATTCCCTGACTGTGACCTTTTACTCATATGATACTCTATTTATTTGTAAGATGAGCCTAAGCACTGTGTGGCACTCCTTTGCCAGTTTTGATGATAAATTTTGATTGTTTAGTCTCTGGCTCTCTGGGTATATCTCAATTTGATTATCTTGTATCTGCCTTCTTTCAAACTCAACTGCCTCCATTGTAATCCAAATCGTTTCCGAGGAGGATTGTGGCATACAATACCGGTGGTTTTGTCATTCTTAGGCTCATTTTTCGAGATGCTCCAGCTCCTCAAGCTTTGTTCATCTTCGACATAGGAACAAAGGAGAGGGAGTGGTGAGACAAAGGAGACTTCTTCGTGGAAGAGCAATCAGAGACTCATTTGTTATATACATATTTTAAACCATACAGCTAGTTTAAATTTTGGGGTAAGGAAAATTCCCACAGGGTTGGGTTATATCTGTTAAATACGGTTATTTCTCCAACACATTCGTTGAGTTTTTGATCAACGATTCGTGTACAAGCGTCAATATGTCGTGTGATTTATTATCGTTCCACAATATATAAGCATTGTTGTTGCAGAAATGTTCCTCAGTCGTCTCATAATATCCAAAGATATGCTTTGTGGACTGTTCGCCCCTCTCAATTTCAGGAAGAAATTATGACTGGACAACACCTTGATTGTAAAATAAAATAACCAATATAACTCTGATTTCCGAAAGGAATTTGATGTATATTTTCGAGCCGTATCGAGTCTGGTTTGCATATTAAATTCTTGTTTATTTCCCCTCAATGATGCGTTTCAGGACTCTAGTATCGGAATTGCTCTTTTCAAGCAGGTCTTTAGCACAGTTTGATTTTTTCTAGAAAAATCGAGAGTATGCTTGACGCCGACTAACGAAACCAAAAGCTGTAAACTTACTGGTCAATAGGTAGAGCCAAAATTCTACTCGGATATAAATACATTACTACTAACTTGAGGTTTATGTATGTTTTTTTATATCTTGTACGTAATATTTATAAATGAACACCATCATGTACTTATTTCACAGTATGTATGCTTTGAATCAGCAGGAAAAGAGATATCTGCCTGTATTATTATAAATATTCTTTAATGAGCGTTATTTCCGTTGCTAAGAAAAAATCCTAAATTAAAATGATTTCCTAGATTTACGAAGATGGCTAAGCTCATTTTACGTTTAATAAGATTAAACGACTTAAGAGACTCCCATCCGACGAAGCGGAACTCTGAAGTAGACGCCGTGAAACAAGAAGAACTAACTAACATTTCTTCAATGAAGCTCTTTAGTTTCATCATCTATAGCGAGTTGCCATGGCACCTTTATGAGCTATGCGATAAACTGGGAAAAGCATCCTACTTCCTTTAACGCATCGCCGATTTCCTCGAATTACCTGCAGTGCAAATGTGTTAAATTTGCTTATATCTATTCGCTGGTAACTTACGGCGCAGAGTCTCTATTCACATTATGCGGAAGCGTGCCGTCCGCACAAAAGCTGCAGTCCATTTATATAATTAAAGTAACGCTGTATGTTCGAGAAATCTTGCTGAATTTGAAGCAACATGTTTGTAACACCACTCCCAACAAGATCTAGAAGTAATTTTCTATCGAAACCTAGATAAACGACTCCGAAGCCAGCAACACAGAATTACAAGACCTGAATTATTATATTCACCGTATTGATTCTTCATTAGGCCAAATACGATTATACTATATAGCACCTAAAATATTCCACCGCCTTGGTGATGATAATAAAAAATATACAGTACTATTTTATTCAATAAAAAAATTTCTTTTTGACGACATAGGTCATTTAAGGTCAGAGAACGAACTTCTGCAAAATATTACTTATAGAATAGTTTTCCAGCAGAAATTTATTTTCATATTATAATACGTAATATGGTATATTATAATATAATAAGTATAGAGGGTTAAAAAGGCGGCATCTAACTTCTAAAACCTTAACCTCGTGTACCTATATGCTCGGCTTATTCGGTCGCTCAGTCGGTCGGTCGGCCGGTCGGTCGGACCGGTCGACCAACCGACCGAGCGAATAGAATGTTTTAATAGAAAAGCTTTAAAAGAATGGAATAGACAATTTAGAATAGAAAAACTTATAGAATAGTTTACTAGCAGAAATTTATTTTCATATTATAATACGTAATATGGTATAATATAATATATTAAATATAGAGGGTTAAAAAGGCGGCATTTAACTTCTAAAACCTTAACCTCGTGTACCTATGTATATGCTCGGCTTATTCGGTCGCTCAGTCGGTCGGTAGGCCGGTCGACCGGTCGAGCAACCGACCGAGCGACCGATTGGCGAAACCGGTGAGAATCGACGTAGTCAAGCAATAGATATAATAGAAATAATTTTCGGGTGGCATCTAAAGAGCCAGTAGTCACGATTGACGATTGACAATTGAACGATTAACTACTAATTGATTTAGTCATGATTACTTCAATCGTGATTAACGTTAGTCACGACTACATTAGTCATGACTAAATAAATCATGATGGATTAGTCGCTTGAAAAATTTAGTCGATTGACCCAACACTGCGATGAACTCACTCGGACTAGTCCGTAAGTCAAGTGATCGCAACGCAACCTACTCTCTGCACTCCCCTTCCCCCACACAAGAGCACGCGAGTTTACTCCGCACACGTTTAAACCAAATTTTTGCGCTCTTTTAAAATGTTTTTTTATTTTTCCTATTGTTAAGAAAACATTCAGCTGTTATAATAAATTGGTACAAACTTATTGAGTTTAAAAATTAAAGCTAATGGTTTTAACTTAAACATTCATAATTTAAACACTTAACATCATATTTTTTTGAAGAATAAACACACATAGGGAGAGGTGGGAACTGGGAAGGAAGGAGTCATTATAAGTAAATAAAATTTTATGTAAATACACGTTCCATATATGTATGTATATGTATGTGTGTATGTGTATATGTATCTATATGACTACCAACGGCAGTTTGGATTCTCCACCCAAGTCAGATAATAAGTCGTATGCCCAGATAAAGGCTATATTCGGCATAGTTGGGTATGCGCTGAGCATGGTCATGTGAATGTGGGCCGTTGTTTACTTCGCACCATTACTTGGTATGACCATTTTTATGTGTTTTAAGCTATTGCATAGCTTTTATCACGGGCCAAGCGCGGCGACCGAATGAAGAAATTTCTTAACGAAAATTAATGATTTTAAACTGATAATTACGTCTAAACGAGTACTGCTTACGATTCGAAAAAAATATATGGTAAACAAGAACATTTTCCTAATATTCTTAGCTTTGAATATTTTACATTTTGTTTATATTACATAGTGTAATTAATTTGTGAAATTAGGTCTAACCAAACACAAAAACGACTACTACGCAAATACTATCTGGCGTAATATTATGAAACCTCCACCATTTTAAAGATAATTTAATTATCGATCTTTTTATCTACGATTTCTTTCGAATAATCCAGTTTTTTTGCTTTATCGAATAAAAAATTCGTGCGCGGCGCTCTATCGAAAGACGTGTAAATTATTCCGAATCATTTGCTTCCGCAGCCGCAAATGATTCGGAATAATTTCAACGTTTTCCGATAGAGCGCAGTTATATGATATCAGAAAAAGCTATGCAATAGCTTTACCGCGGCAGTCCCCGAGTGCCACACGTATTTTTTTATCATTATGTTTGAAATAAAATAAATAAATAAAATAAATAATATAGTCATACATATTATTTAACATGGTCAACATTTTCAAGATCATTTTCACCATAGCGGATGCAAATAACGTTATCTTGAGACGGGCGAAGAGAAAATTAATTGAGTTTGATTTCGAGGCTTTAAGGGATAGTCGATTTACGTGGAACCAAGTACCCAACTTTTTCACCGTAGCATCGCTTGACTAAAGTTTCCAAGTTGGCATCGCTGAAAATTAAGTATCACCTGCATAAAGGGTAATTTTATCGCGATTACAATGATAAATCAACACCGTCATTAATTAATTGCTTTCTTGAGAGCGATAAATGACGTATTGAATACGTTAATATCGCCAAGCTGCGTATTACAAATTTAACTTACCCTATACATAAAACAGTTTTGTGCATACTAAGTGCTAACCTGCGCAAGGTGGAATAACTCCGTTTGGCGAGTGAGTCGCGATGGTACACGGAAAGATACTATTCTAAGAAGATCAGAACAATCAATATAACCTGCCAATAATTTATGGCAACACACCACATCTGCGCATTTTCTTATTGATTGAAAGGATTGCAGCCCATGAAAGGTAGCTGCTTCGTTGTAATTGAGAAAGGACAAGAAGGAGCGATAATTCAAATGTTTCAAGAACACATTTTAAATACATTCAATTCTCTTTACGTGAACATTATAGCTAGGAGACCATACTATTTGAGAAGCATATTCGAGGCTACTGCGGACGAAAGCGTAGTGCAAGAGTAAGGGAGAATGTTTAACTGCGAAATGTTTTGAAGTTCGAAGTACGAATCCCAACATACTATATGCCTTTTCGTGATGCTATGTAGGAGTTAAATAATAACTTACTATCTAAAAGAACACCTAGATCCCGGATTGCATTTCTCTTGGTTATAAAGAAACCGTTGACAGTATAAATAAATGGTAGAATATTGTTTTTCCGCGTAAAATTAACGGTAGCACATTTCGATTCGAGACGCAATAAAAAGATAGTCTATCTAGATCATCATGGACCAATTGACAGTCGTCAAGGGAATTAACAGTTGCGTACATTTTCATATCGCCAGCAAAAAGTAGAAAGTTACAAAATTTAAAACAGGTATTTATGTCATTAATATAAAATGTAAATAGAAGGGGTCCTAAAAGGCTACACTGTGGTACACCAGAGGATATACTTGTCCAGTCGGATATAAATCCTTAAATAACCACAAGCTGGCAACGATTTTGTATGTACGATGCAAAGCGACGTAGTAGATCACCGTGAATTCCAACGGCACTTAGTTTTAAGATAAGATTAGTATGGTCCACCTTGCCAAAAGCTATGCTGAAGTCAGTATAAATAGCATTCACTTAATTGCGTTTACTCATTTGGAGCGACAGGAAATACGTAAACAAAGTAAGATTAGATACCGTAGACCTGCCAGATCTAAATATATGGGGTTGGGGGTAGAATACAATTAGTAGTTGCCGCGTAAAATTGGTCGTAAACTATTTTTTCAAATAGCTTACTGATGATGGAGAGTTTGGAAATAGGACGATAGTTAGTAACATCAATTTTCGAACTTGATTTGTGTATCGGTGTAACAAAAGCTTGCTTCCACTCGTCGGGAAGTGGTCCAGCACTTTTATTGAGATCGAGCTTGCTATCATACTTCTTCAACAATTCTTTAGTGATTTCAATAGACGAGATATTACTACAATGGCATTCGATATGAGCAGACGTACTAGGACTAGCAGAAATCGGTTTAAACACGGATTCAAAATTCAGAAACACTACCTGAGTACGTTAATCTTTTAGGGACAGAGTCGGACTTCCAGAGGGATTTGGCATAAGACCAGAAGGACTTAAGATTGCTAAGAATATTTGTTTCATTTTTTAAATGTACATTGCATAGCAATTCCTGTTTATAAGATTCTGCCTGGACCTCAACAGGGAAAATTTGTTGTAGACAAGCGGGTTGTGAAACCGTTTAAACCTCTGATGGTATCGATATTTCTCCTTGGTAATATTAATTAATGAAGCCGTATACCAAGGGGGATATTTAGATGCCCACACCAGTTTTGTAAACACATAAAGATCAATTACTCTAGCTAGAATTCGATAAAAACCGTTTAGGGCAGAATTAATGTCAGTGTTACATATAAACTCTTTCCAAGTAAACGCCGCAAGTTCAGCATTGATTGCAATACAGTCAGCTTTATTATCACCTGCCTGCGCGAATCCTGAAATGGTATCACAAGATCTGGGAATATTCGATAGCGAGGGCTCTGTGATACTTGTAATCCTCAGGAACTATTAATATATTCATTGCATAGGACGAAATCTAACGTTATCCGAAATATAACGTTTACCCCATAGTGTTCCGGATTCCATTATATTGGCGAAGACCAGCCAAACACATAGTGCCCAGAGTTAGGACAGCATGAGCAGAGGATGAAAAGTTAGTAGGCTTCAAAAATGAGTTATTACCTTCGTGATCCCAATCGATTTCAGGCAGGTTGTAGTCACCAACTAAAATAAATGCATCTTCAGGACGGCTGAGAACAATATCGACTTGTCGAGACATACATGCTTCAAAATTTGTATTATAATTGAGTGTTCTAGGGAAGCATGCAGAACATTTGTGAACCCTTTTAATGCAAGCAACAAAAACAAGGTTTACACCCTTTTAAAGATGACGACGGTATGGTGACCCAAATACACGTATACACAAATGCTGATCGTGAGCATGTATCTCGTTTTTAACGGCTAATAGAACACCACCAACATATTCCTGGCCCGTAGTCGCGTAGTTGCGGTCACGTCTGAATACTGTATATCGGCCATAAATCAACTCGCTGCTCGATATTCCTTGGTAAAGCTAAGTTTCCGTCAGCGCAATAATGTCGAATTCATTGCATAACATGCTTTGAAGGATTGCGTTTGTTTTGGTTCGGAGACCTCTAACATTTTGGTAATAGATGAATAATTTCATAAAGAGTCGTGAGGAACTTGTACCAAAACATAGCTTATGCCTATAGGATGCACAATAAATTAAATAGGTGTGTGAAGACAGTATTTCTCTAAATGGAAATGATAATAAATTAAATTTGGTATGCGTGAAGCTTAAAAAATAACAGCGAAGCAACACAACGAAGACGCAGATGGATAGAACAAATTATGCACAATATTGATATGTATTAATAAGTATATAAAATGACACAGGACCAATGAGAAATAATAGATCCACGATAATTGAACATACAAGAGGTTATGGCAAATAAATTAAAAGTGATAGGTAATAATAGTCATATTAAGATATTGAAATAAAACACCGAAAATATAAATTGCCATGTACAAGATACAAACAGGAGCTTTAGAAAATAAATAGGTGAAATATATCGCTATAAACAAGTGTATGTATTAGATAAGGATACAGGACTGATATTGGAATAACTTAGACCGGCTGAAAGGTTTTGATATGAAAAAGATAGGAGATAGCATTTGAGAAGGGATCATTTGGAATGAAGTCAAAAAGAATAGCCAGTTATACGATTTTTTCAGGTCCGCTTCTCTTCCTATAAAAATTGCTTGAGCCTTTTCATGTTGTCTCATGTGAATGCGGCAGTTGGAAACCCAGCAGAACTTATATTCTTTTTTTACCGGAAAATGGTTCAACATGTCTAAAATCTAATTTCGAATAAACTTTCGCATCTGCTACAGGTAGCTTTTTTATATTTCTTGAGCAAGGAATGCCACTTCAGAGTAACATCAACTGAATGATAAATTGTAGAAATGTTTTAAATAGAAATACCTTATAAAAAAACAAATGATTAGATTTGTTATTCGTAGAAATATGAAAGAAAGCCAACTACGCGGCCGGTCTCTGATAAGAAAATGAAATTATCCCAAAATTTCTAATTAAATTCTATACTTAAAATAAACCAAAAGTGAAGCGCCATCTGTCCATTGGACATTACATCCCTTGATGTCGTGAATATCGCTGTTGTTCGGAAAATGCCCTATTCACTGCGAGATTGTTAACATAGAATCCGCAAGATAGCATTACCCGCTAAATAAATAGAGTAAATATAAACATGTGCATATAAAAAAAAATATGTGATAATCGTTTACTCTGTCTTTCTCTTACGAAGGTTCAATTGCCATAATGTAAAATGATATTTCTTGTGTTTGCTGCTAATTCCCAATATGTCTTTATTACTACTCATGATATTAACCATTCTTGGAGCAAGAACGCTGTAGTGAAGTTGTCCTAAAGACGTTAGACATTTCGGTATTTCAAAGTCTCCCTCATAACGATCTATTAAATACAGTTAATTACGTGATATATCCTAGGACACCTAACACATTTAGGCATTGTATTTTTACACGACTGCCAAAAAAAAATATAATTGTAATGTATTCAGGGTTCATCTATGTATGTTTTCGATTTTTTTATTCTACCATAACTTCTAAACGCTTGAGCCGGTTTAAAAGTATTTGGCAATGTTAGAATAGTTATGTCATGTTATGGGGTTTATTAACTGCCTAAATGTGAAGTAAGTAGTTGCAACTAAATGGATAAATAAAATAACACTTGTTGTTAACTGTTTAAACGAAAACCGTCACAGAATACCTAAAACGATAAAGTACAAACGCTGTCTGAGTAAAAAACTATATAATCCTAAGAATACTCTATTTTGTCAGCAGAAGGTATATGGAGGGGAAATATTGGGATATGTTGCTTGAACTCTGTAATGTGTCTCATGATTCCATTGCCGCTCTGTCATCGACGCGACGTATGTAATATGCTGAGGGCTGCTGTCCAATTTGGTGTGGCTAATGACCGTACATCATTATATACTATCTTTTATTGATCTGGGGTTTTCGTCTAATTAGCCATATTTAAGAAAATTCCGAACTTCAAAACTCCGAAACGACTCGTAATTGAGTTAAGTTGTAATATTCATAAATATTCTAGATCTTTCCAATGGTATGACTTTCCAATCGATATACCCAATAATATAATACGTGTACAAAATAATATTGTGTACGAAAAAAAAAAAATTATCGAAATATTGAACCCTATTATACTCGTATAATGTATATTCAGTTTTGGTAAATTAATGAGAGATGGTTAATGCCTCTGTTGGACAACTCTCGCGGACAGCTTTAAGGCGTTTTCACTAACTCTTCGGGGTTGAGTTTTTCCCTCTGTAAAAACTTATCTCAAAATAAAGCGATTGATCAGGCTCGGTTTATAATCACGATTCTCCACCATTGTTTACCGTCCTTGTTAGCACAAATTTGCGTTAACTAGTGCGCCAGACCACGAGAAACTGTAATATACAACACCGGCGCAGGACCTCGTATTCGAAAATATCGTGAATTTTCAACTTTTCCATGATTGAAAAAAACAATGCACGAGCTATCGTACCAGCGCACTAAGGAGTATTTGAATGGAAAAGTCGGCCAAAATTATTTTGGTGTCCCAATGATCCTTAAATGTTTTAATCATAATTTATGCATTGCGCGTGCTTGTAGTAAATAAACAATATTATTCTGCTATGTAATAATATTTTTATTACACAATTTTATATCTATATAATAAAAATGAGTCGGGTTTTATGTATGTTACCTAATAACTCACGAGCGCCTGGCCCGATTTGAACGATTCTTTTTTTGTTTTGTTCGTAATCATTTCGGTGTTGCTATAGGATATAAAAAAATTGGAAAATCTCTCGGAAAAGTGAGAAAAATGAGAAAAACCAAAAATTATTTTAGTGCCGAGCTTGATCATAGATGGCGTTGTTTGACAAGAATAAGAATACGAAAAATTCGAAAATCAAGATGGCGGCTCGGCGCGAAAACTGACATTTGACAGTTGAATTTTTTCATAGCGTTTTCGTGATTCTGAAGATAAATCAACTGAATTAACTTAATTTGTGTAATTCGTGAATGTTTTTCCAGGTTTAGCACATTTATAATTTTTCACAGTTATACCCTTGCGCAGACGCTCCAATCTCAGCAAATTGACCGCTCCAGCAAGACGACAAGACGACAAAGAGACAGGAGGAACTGAAAGCGATGAGCATCGCCAAGAATTGAATGAAGCGGCACGGATCCGTAATGTTGCAGTGCGAAGACGATTGAATTTGAGACAAAACACATACAGAGAGGCATTCTAAATATTATAATCTGGCGATACAATACAGCGATTATGAATGAGTGCAAATTGGAGAAATGGATCATTTCTGCCAATATTGCAATGCCTTGAAGTAACGCCACGAACCACTCGGTTTGTGTAGCGCAGGGAGTAAAATAAGACTGACATTATTGGTTCCACCACCAGAACCATTTCTATATAAAACATTAATAACTGGCAGAAAAAATAACATTTTGACGCTGACAGTTAAAATTATCCAAATTTGAATCTATAAGCCGTGGTCAAATTTCGATCTACGAGTATGTTTCACGATAAAATTACGACTCAAACCAATTTTTACATTATTCGTATTTTTCATTTGTGACATATTTAAAAACTTATTAATAAATAAATAAACGTTGTAAAATAAATATACTTCATATTTCCTTGCTGAGCGCTATTTATTAATAAATTGCACCCGTGCGAAGCCGGGGCGGATCGCTAGTTTTAAATAACATTCACACCAAAAACGTACTAAAAGGCTTACACTTAGGTAATTTTCATTCATCTTTATCAAAGGAGTCGTCATTTTTGAAGATTCTACTTCAAAAAATTCAGTTTCGCTTTGATCTGGAGGTGTTGCAAAAGGTGCTGGAATGATCATATCTAGGGTTTCTTTGGTAAAGGTGTTTGATTTTTTATGAGGTATTATCCTTATACTAGTTATAAGGGGATCATAGCTCAGTATAGTATAAGAGGATAAAGTCTTTCTTCTTTTGCTCCAGATACTTAATTCCTCAAAAGATTTTTGGACCACCCAGGTTTGGGGACCGCTATGGGTAATTGAAAACTGCCTTGAAGCCACTGCTCATTTTTTTTATAAGTTTCCTTTTCGCTGCACTTCTTACTGCCTGCGCGTAAATTCTTGCTTAAGATTGGCTATTTTCGGCATTAGTTCTTTTTTTCATCTTTGGAATAAGGTTCCCGAGTCAGTGAATAACCTTCTAAGAACTCTAGTTTTTCTGCATATCTTCGCCTCCCTTCTCTTGCATGGGATTGTAGAGATGAATTCGCGACAGTATCCTCATGCCAGAGGGTCCTGGAAACAAAAAATAAAAAAAACACACGTAGAATTAGTGCAAAAGCATTAATAACTTATATGTCTTGTAACTACTAAATTCCTAAAAATTGGCAGCTAATTTTTTTGGAAACGAAAGTAGAAAACTATCCTTTTTACTCATATATAAATCATAGCCTAATATTACCAAATAATAAAAATGAGAACTTTGAAAAATGTAAAATATGTGAAAATCGTGTCACGTTTTGTGATTCGGAATAAAAATATCTTTTTTTACATATTCACCTAAATTTCAATTTAGGTTATTAAATATCGAGTATATACCTTGTAGAGAAACGTCTATATCGCAAAATTCACCAAAAACAAATTAAACTATAAAAAAAACTGTCTTTGAAACCGTTATATTTAAAATAGTCGCTAAAATAAGATACAATACACCCTACACCAGTCTAAAATAATAATTGACTGCATCGACACTTTGGATTGTAAGTAGCCGGAAAGGGTTCACTATTGATGCCTGCCCTTTTATGTTCGCAAATAAATTAGTTTTATGTCTCCAAACGAACTTCTTAGAAATCGACTTTTGGTCGACTTTTTCATACAAATACTCCTATGTCCATCGAGGGATTTAGGCTTGATAGGGCCCTAAGCTATTTGAGCTTTAGCTGCAGTATATTTAAGTATATATGTCAATTGCTCACTTGGATATTTTTTTGGGGGCCCCCAAGAAAGTGAGGGCCCTACGTGTAGGTTATACGTAAATATAGGTAAAAGACGTAATTATAGGTTATGCGTAAATGGCTTGTGTAGGTTATACGTAAATCATGCACTGGCTTTAACTCTTAGAGCGCCGCCGTCACATACGCTGTGCCAGACGATTTTTGTCCCTCAGCGCCGGCGTCACACCGTCTGTGACAGCAGATGCGGCGCTGATTTTTATTTTTTTTCTACCTAATGGTTTACACCAGCGTAATAAATTTAAGTACAGCCGCTTGCCAATAAAACTAGCAACCGAAAGAAATATCGCAGTTTACAAAATATCATTTTTGAGATGCCTAAACCGACCCTGAAATGCGTACATCATAATTTCTTCGGACGGCAACGTTTAAAGTCGTTCCTAGAGTATCTGTATTAGTGATTTGTGTTGTGGATACCAGAAATAATGTAAGTAGATGTTGTTTTAATATTATTTAAATATATTATTATCATATATAAACCTTCAAATCTCCGAAATAGGAAGTAACAATGGGTATTATTCGCGATTCAATGCCGGTTCCTTGGAACAGTTAACACAAGCAAGCCGTTTATTGAGTAAAATCTCGTATTTTTTCAAATAATTTATAATAAATTAAATATCATGTTATTGGAAATTTAGTCTAGATTACATATACTTAAATTAATCTGACGTTTCACAAGTAATTTCCTGGAAAACTTTAACTTACTGTAGCAACGACCAAACACATCGCGACTATAGAGGATGTTTTATATTTGTTACATAATGATTACAAGAAAGTTTTTTTTTATTTATTTTTTTAACGAAATATTTTTTAACATAAAAAAGTGAGTTAATATCGCTATATTTTTTTTTAATTCAAACTTTGTTTCCCAGGATATTCAATTTCCGAGGATATATATTTTTTTTATTATTTCCATTTCTTTGTAACAAAAGTTTACGAAAAATAACCTGCATACGATTTTTAACAGTTTTTTAAGTACATAAACAAAAAGTATTTGATAAAATATAAAAAAAATGGAGTCTACATTTTTAAAGTTTTTAACTATAGTTTTATGTATAGAATCAAGCTTACGTCTTTTACTCTCCAATAAATACTAAACTTGTATCTTCATTTTTGAGTCTTAAAATTCCTTGATGTCATAGATTTTTGATTTGAGAATTCCAAAGAGAGATTAGAGGTACAGTATTGTATAGGCAATTTCGGCGAGCAAGGATCTGCGGCAATTCGTAAAGTCCGTATTTATGATTTTGACATGTAACGGTATCGCCAGCGTTAACCACCAGACCACGCGTTTCCAAACTGTTAAAGTAATGTACAAAAAAAGAGACATGGACATACATACTATCTTATATGCAGAATCTTTAAAAATAAACATTAGTATAGAGGAAAAAACATAGCTCTATGCATATAAATGTGCTAGCATATCCGAAATGAGGCGAAGTCGTACAACCAACTAGACCTATAAGGTCTGTATCTGGCTGTGCTGGAAATATATCTTTGAAATACATTGGTAAATCATTTACATAAACTAAAAATAGAATAGGGCCCAAAATTGAACCCTGCGGGACACCAAATTTATTAATTAAAGCAATCGAACAGTGTTTCGTAATGTTTTGATTTTGACAATGTGTAATTTCCACGATTAAAGTTCTATTTTTCAAATATGAATCAAACCATTTTAAGCAGTCCTCTCTAACGCACGTCCTCTATCACGTCCAACGCAATCAAGTCGCCTAGATAACCATAGTCAAAATAGTCGCCTAGATAACCATGTCAATGAGTCTCGGAAGGGTATAAAAGAATTTTGGTTACGAATGTATTCTATTCGTTAGAAGGTATTGTGTATTTTCGTCTACAATCAGGTCGCTTTAAATATAATATGTAAGTATAAGTTACTGCTTTTTGTGGGTAATTTTTATATTTTCATTATCAATGGTGCTTTATAATTCTATAATCCTAATACTAGCAGTCCTACTTGTCAATGTTTCATAAATAATAACCCCCTTAAAATGTTGTAGGTATTCAAACACCCGACATGTATTTTATTATTTTACCTATAGAATATTGTATTGTCATCGGAACTTTTTATGTATGTAAAATTTAAAAATAATTGGTTATGTAAAAGTTCGTCAAAATCGAGTTACAAAAGTAGACCTACCTTCTGTCATTGTACTGAGAAACAAATGAAGTTCAATTAAAGCCATAAATAGTAAATACAACATTTTTGTACATATTATTGTTTTTGTTACGGACAATAACGAATAAATAATTGTTTTTACACCAAATCAAATAATGAACTCGATAATATACTTGAGATCATAGTTTTAAATTATAATATGAATATTTTAAATTACTTTATTTAAAATTCTAAAACTACTAACCATAAGTTAAACAGTAATGTTTATAGTATCCATGCAATTTCTAGGACTTTCATTTGCCAGCGGTCAGTGGAATTATTTGGGAATAAATGTTTTCTTTAATAAATTTTATATGACATAAATCACGATGTTATTTGTTGCTCTTGATCTCTTTCAGACTTTTAAGCTAAATTTTATATGGACATTATTTCTGAGTTGCCGAATATTTCGTGTCATCTCAGAAAGTCAACCTGGTGAGTTATAATTGTAAGATATGTTGACATTTTTGAATGTAAACTTTATATTTATTATTGGTACTTAACTATCACTATCAAACAATCGTCATTGAGTACCTGTCTTATATTCGTATAGTAAAATAAATCTAAAACGGTAACAGTAAGTTGTATTTTTGTTATCTACTTAATCAAGATAAGAATTAATATAAAATTATGAAATAACTAAATCTCAAAATATCACGACAATAATTACTGGTAAAATATTTTGTTTACAATGATGAAAAATAATAATCAGTAGACTAATAATACGCTAGTGTTCGTAAATATAGATGAGTACAATAAGTAACCCTAATGAAAATATATTTCTTAAAACGTTGACAATGATTCTAATACGTTAACGCAAGTCCAATGTGACACGGTGTCTAATTAAAAAGGACAAATTTAAAAGAAATGATTGACGAAGTAAGAGTTGTTGCAGATTAAAGTTTTGGAAACAGAGTACAGACCCTTCGTCCCAACGCAGGGATATCGATGCTTCGACCTTCATAGGGCTTCGTCATTGTATCGGTCGGTCGCGTGGGAAGTGACAAACAGATGTTAGACATTACGATTCGACTTGCTTGAGTAACCTAAAAAAAGGAGTGGCCTTTTGAATCGCCTTTTGCAGGTATATTATAGTCAGTTACTAGAAGCATGGCTACTAATAAATTAAGCGCTAAAATATGAACGGTGTGATTCTTTTACACCTGTTTTATTTATTTACGAATGATGGTTTTACACAAAATGTGGGATAGTTGCAATCTATAAGTAAAAAAGTACCTACCCAGGAAGTACCTAGGTACAAATTTTTTAATAATTTATATATTATATACTATATTCCCTTATTAATATTATTAATAATAATTACACTTATACTTTTACTATACTTTAATTTTATTGGAAAATACCTAGGTATTTTTTTTTTCAAAAATAGCTATAATTATATTGATGAAATTTTTCGAAAATTATATTTTTATGGATAATCATAACACACCCTTACTAATTACTTTGAGAAAACTGTTTCTGGGTAGTGTTTTGTAGCTACCTAGCTATTCAACGAAATTGGTATTAAAAATACGAAATAAATGGGTATATAGTTGGGGATAAAAAGGGATTTTACTAGGTAGATTACCTAGTAAAACTTTGTCTTGGTAGCCGTTATGTTTAGTTTCAAGATTTCAGAGGCATTACAGAGAGTCTAACTAAAATAATATATCGATCGTTTACAAACACCCTATGTTTTGAGTCACGTAAACTCCGCCGGAAAAAGTAAAACCAAAAATATTGACAAATTGAAATTAATATTACACTACTTATTAGTACTATAATGTTATACGATTTTATTTTTATTCTAAAGAGAATTTATTTAACTTTCTGATAATTTAAAAAAAAGTGAAAAAATATGCTCAAACAATTAATTGTGGGTGTTTTATTTGCGTTCGGGAGAAAATGACACTCGTTTGAATAAATCATTATTCTGATCAAACGACCTTGGCTATCACTGTGAAATTTTGATAAATAGGTTAACAAGTAAATAAGTTAGGCAATTCATTAATAGATATTTAGTGGTTTTGATCGATATGATGGTAATATGGAAAATACTTAGTATAAACACAGCGCGGCGCTCGCCCTTCTTTTCAAAACAGGCTGGCGCGGGGCGTACAATAGCTTTCTGGAGGGCCGGCGGCTGAAAGGTTAATAAACGACAGAAAGACAAAGGATTAACATAGGGAAGTAATAGCGACAAAACAAGGATTTACATAGGGAAGTAACAGTGACACAAATATTGAAATAGATAGACTTTTGCAATGGTAAATACGTAATTGTTATTAGGGAGGTGGGCCCAGCGCCCCATTTATCGTTGCCCAATGCCCTTTCTGTAAACTTATTGGGAAAATTCCGCTGATTTTAAATTACTTCTTAAATATATATTTTTTTAAATGCAGCTCTGCAAAAGAAAACATTCCATTCAGATTAGTCTGCTTCATTTTTTTTCCATAAATACTTTGATTTGAAGTGAAAACAAAGTTGCTTTTGTGGACAAGGTGAGTTTTAATTAACCAGCATCCTTCAAGAGGTAACCTCAGTACGAGCATTTGCTCGAGTTGCTTACTTAAGCAACTTTTGTAAAAAAAAATTAGGAAAAATCATAACAAAAAAAAAATATATATAAATCTGGAAGTATTTGACTGTTAAATAAAAGTTTGACAAGCGTCTGAGAGCGCTGTGCCATTTAGCAATAGGTTAAAAAAACAAAAATAAAAAATAATAATAAATAAAATGTTTTTTAATTTGCTTACTTGGTCATACTGATTCACCCCCTGCAAGGATTCCGGTTAATTAAAACTCACCTGTATAGATTTGTTTATGACACTTGACAAAAAAATGCCAACCGCGATATCTATATAAAAATCGGTTGTGTCACCAAAGTCTTTTTGGCAAGTAGCTAAGGACTGATTTTACCTGAATAAAATAAAATTTTACAAATAAAATTGATGAGAGCCCTCTCTCCGCCAACGGACGAACCCGTTTGGGTTCCGTTACACAGCCGCCTCGGGTGGCGTGGTTTGTTTCTCGGCTACCCTCGGGTGGCTAAGCGTTAATATTTGATTAAAATGTATGGCGGATTTTATATACCTGTCACTTGTATATTTGATATTCCAGCCAAACTTAATATAATGAAAGAAAATAAAATAAAATCCGTTATGTCACCCCAAGACTTCCTAGCAAGTATGCAAGGACTGCTTATATTCATAAATAAAATCGATTAGCGCCCTCTCTCACCGGCGGACGAATCCGGCTACCCAGATACGATTCAATTGCCCCAGGCGGCGCAGTTTGTTTTTCGTCTAAGCACCAACAAATGGGGTTAATATTTGATTAAAATGTATGGCGGAATTTCTATATTATTCGTGTAGCTTGTATATAATATAATCCAACCAAAATTTCGGATTAATGTGATTTCGGCCCAACGAGGCACCGGTTTAGCGAATTTCAAGTCTCTAAATCCAATATTTCGAATTGGAAATATTCGAAATATTGCGCCCCCTGGTGAACCGTATTCAACCACAACAAATTCAACTCTTGACATGAGCAAATAATGCCTGCATGGCAAATTTTAGCTCGATCGGATTAAGCCTTTGGGTGCTATCGTGAAGAACACACAACACAGACAGATACAGTCGGTTGGTGGCGACTACAAAGTGAACCAGAAACCCCAGGCTGGTATAATGATATGTGTCTTTCTGCCGTGGGATGAGCGTAGAAGACTTAGACAATGACATTACCCCGTCCATCTCTGGAATTATTCAAAAGGGATCCAAATTACGTTGGAATGGCGTGTTACAATAAACTGCCTGAGAATATCAAAAGTATATGTAGAAACGGAAATATCACCCAATTTAAATCGAAATTAAAAGGCTACCTTATTGCGAGAGAATTATATAATATTAACGAATTATAACTAGATTACTGACAATTTCCATCTCGATTTTTTTTTTAAGCTATTGCATAGCTTTTATCGCGGGCCTAGGCCAGCGCGGCGACCGAATGAAGAAATTTCTGAACGAAAATTAATGATTTTAAACTGATAATTACGTCTAAACGAGTACTGCTTACGATTCGAAAAAAATATATGTTAAACAAGAACATTTTACTAATATTCTTAGCTTTGAATATTTTAGATTTTGTTTATATTACATAGTGTAATTAATTTGTGAAATTAGGTCTAACCGAACACAAAAACGACTACTACGCAAATACTATCTGGCGTATTATTATGAAACCTGCACCATTTTAAAGATAATTTAATTATCTATCTTTTTATCTACGATCTTTTTGAATAATTCGGTTTTTTTGCTTTATTGAATAAAAAATTCATGCGCGGCGCTCTATCGAAAGACGTTTAAATTATTCCGAATCATTTGCTTCCGCAGCCGCAAATGATTCGGAATAATTTCAACGTTTTCCGATAAAGCGCAGTTATCTGATATCAGAAAAAATAAAATAAATAAATAATTATAATTGCATAAGTTGTTAAAAATGCTATGCAATAGCTTTACCGTGGCAGTCCCCGAGTGCCACACGTATTTTTAAGCTATTGCATAGCTTTTATCGCGGGCCTAGGCCAGCGCGGCGACCGAATGAAGAAATTTCTTAACGAAAATTAATGATTTTAAACTGATAATTACGTCTAAACGAGTACTGCTTACGATTCGAAAAAAATATATGTTAAACACGAACATTTTCCTAATATTCTTAGCTTTGAATATTTTAGATTTTATTTACATTACATAGTGTACTTAATTTGTGAAATTAGGTCTAACCGAACACAAAAACGACTACTACGCAAATACTATCTGGCGTATTATTATGAAACCTGCACCATTTTAAAGATAATTTAATTATCTATCTTTTTATCTACGATTTTTTTCGAATAACATCCGTTTTGTTTGCTTTATTGAATAAAAAATTCATGCGCGGCGCTCTATCGAAAGACGTTTAAATTATTCCGAATCATTTGCTTCCGCAGCCGCAAATGATTCGGAATAATTTCAACGTTTTCCGATAAAGCGCAGTTATCTGATATCAGAAAAAATAAAATAAATAAATAATTATAATTGCATAAGTTGTTAAAAATGCTATGCAATAGCTTTACCGTGGCAGTCCCCGAGTGCCACACGTATTTTTTTTTTATTTAACTTGACATTTGTACCATTTTATTGATTATTATATTATTACTATTATTTTTAATTGTCTCCCATAATCAATTATAATTCTTACTTACAGGACCATTTAATTTTAATATTATAATTTCATGACTATCTGTAGTTATAAATATCTAATATAACTCAATTATGTGGTGAGTCTCTAATGAAATATTTAGTATACATTTTAAAGTTATTTTAACATTAAGCGGCTATATAAAATGTCTAAACAACTATGTAAAGTTTTTTGAAGACAATAAATGCGATTTGATTTGATTTGATTTGACAATCCACTATCTAGCTCCATCAACTAGCCCGCGAGAGACCAACCCTTACCGCCCGGTACCGTATAGTTAACGCAGCAGTGAGACCGAACACCCTCGCTACCGAGCTATGGCCAGATTTCTTCGGCCTTCCGACTGGTTATAGGGTTGAGTTCGCTTGCGCGGTCCTCTCCCTTAAGTAGCGGTCTAATCTATCTCGGACCACAGCATCCGTTGCCCGGCTCTTCACCCTGTATCGGGTATCGGATAGGTCGTTTCAGGAGCAGTTGGCGTAAGGTTAACAACCACCCCCGCTCTATGGGAAGCAAAGCCGTTTCCAGACGCCCCGGTTATCAGTCGGAATGCACAGTCGATTGGCTGACGCCGCACGATGTGCAAACTGTCCAGGAGCGCCCGAAGGCCGATTCCCAGGGGAACTGGCCCACAGGCACAGAGTCCTACCCGGATAGCACTTCTGGGTATAGGCTACCGGATGGGTGTTGACCTGTGAGTTGGGCTAACATTACCACGTGGGTTATAGTGGCATAACTGCACTAGGCCCATTAGCTCCCGACATTAGAGAGAAAGACAGACGTAAGGTGTCGACTACAACGGGCGAACCTGTCAGTCCAGGCTGGTATAACGATATATGATCGTTCTTTTAGCCGTGGGATGAACGTAGAAGACTTAGAGACAAGACAATCTACTGTCTTGCTCCGCCAACAAGCCCGTTAGAGGCCATCGGGAAATCCACGTATCCAGCGAGAAGCCTCGCCCCCTAACTATCAGTTTTGATAGGATATCTCCATCTGGAGTTAACCTTCAGGATGCCTCCATCTTCCCGACTGGTTACGGGTCCAAAGTCGCTTAAGCGGCCTCTATCTGCTGTATTACAGCGGTAATTCAATTTGAATGTATCGCGGACCTGGGCGTCCTTTGCCCATAGTGCCACACGGGATCGGGAGGCTCAATGTTATTTCAAGAAGCATGACAGCAGGTAAACATCCACCCCCGCTGCATAGGAGACAGTATATTTCCATAGTGTCCAGACTCCTTCAGCAATTAGTCAGAGTGCACAACCGATTGGCGTCGCCGAACGGTGCGCAAACTGTCCAGTAGCGCCGGGATGCGATCCCACCAGGATAAATCGGTCCACCAGCTTGTGAGGCCTGAGACGCGAGAGTCTTACCCGGGGTAGCCTTCCGCACGAAGAGGCTTCTAAATAGGAGCTGAATCGTGAGTTGAGCCGATCCGAGAACAAAACGGATTTTGTGGCCCGAGCTGCACGAAACCGTTCGCTACCGAACAGACAGACAGTCATACAAAAAGACACCCAGATAGACCAATCTGTAAATAGTCTTAGTAGTCTCAGGGGGCTCAAAATATATATTTCCGCCTTAGTCTCGATTTTTTTTTGAGCGTTCACAATAAGGGAAACCGGGGCTAGTAAGCGCACGGGCAGGTTGCTGCAACTCAAATATCTCACAAGATGAAGGATTACGAGGAAATGTCCAATTTTTGGTAATCTTTTTATTCTAAAATTTATTATTTTAGCCAGGGTTTGAGTGAGAAAACTAGATTTTGTTTTTGAAGTAAATTTTTTTTTTTTTTTAAGCTATTGCATAGCTTTTATCGCGGGCCTACTAGGCCAGCGCGGCGACCGAATGAAGAAATGTCTTAACGAAAATGAATGATTTTAAACTGATAATTACGTCTAAACGAGTACTGCTTACGATTCCAAAAAAATATATGTTAAACAAGAACATTTTCCTAATATTCTTAGCTTTGAATATTTTAGATTTTGTTTATATTACATAGTGTAATTAATTTGTGAAATTAGGTCTAACCGAACACAAAAACGACTACTACGCAAATACTATCTGGCGTATTATTATGAAACCTGCACCATTTTGAAGATGATTTAATTATCTATCTTTTTATCTACGATTTTTTTCGAATAATCGAGTTTTTTTGCTTTATCGAATAAAAAATTCGTGCGCGGCGCTCTATCGGAATACGTCGCAGCCGCAAATGATTCGGAATAATTTCAACGTTTTCCGATAGAGCGCAATTATGTGATATCAGAAAAAAAAAATTAATAAAAATAATTGCATAAGTTGTTAAAAATGCTATGCAATAGCTTTACCGCGGCAGTTCCCGAGTGGCACACGTATTTTTAAGCTATTGCATAGCTTTTATTGCGGGCCTAGGCCAGCGCGGCGACCAAATGAAGAAATTTCTTAACGAAAATTAATGATTTTAAACTGATAATTACGTCTAAACGAGTACTGCTTATGATTCGAAAAAAATATATGTTAAACAAGAACATTTTCCTAATATTCTTAGCTTTGAATATTTTAGATTTTGTTTATATTACATAGTGTAATTAATTTGTGAAATTAGGTCTAACCGAACACAAAAACGACTACCACGCAAATACTATCTGGCGTATTATTATGAAACCTACACGATTTTAAAGATAATTTAATTATCTATCTTTTTATCTACGATTTTTTTCGAATAATCCGTTTTTTTGCTTTATCGAATAAAAAATTCGTGCGCGGCGCTCTATCGGAAGAAGTTTACATTATTCCGAATCATTTGCTACCGCAGCCGCAAATGATTCGGAATAATTTCAACGTTTTCCGATAGAGCGCAGTTATCTGATATCAGAAAAAATAAAATAAATAAATAATTATAATTGCTTAAGTTGTTAAAAATGCTATGCAATAGCTTTACCGCGGCAGTCCCCGAGTGCCACACGTATTTTATTTTTTTTTACTTCGGTAAACATAGAGCGCATACGGAACGGGTATATCCCAGTTGGGCAGCACTAACCAGTGAATGAAAGAGGAAAGTTTTTGCCATTTGTTTTAATATTATACTTATTATAAATGGTTATTTTGATAATTCCAATAAATAAATAAAAATAAATACAATAAACGTACTTGTAATGAAAAATCGTTTTCTGCGTCAGTAACAATTTAAAGAAATATCAGCGTATTTGCTTTAAAAAAGTCAAGTTAAGATTAAATATAAAGTTAACATAGAAAGCTGATGAGAAAGGCAGGAAATCAGAAGTGATTAAAAAGAAGGAGTTGGAAATATAGTTGAGTTTCTAAAAGGAAGACATTTTATGCCTCAGAAAAAGGAATCCTATAAAAAACTGGTATTGGTCGTTTGTCCTCGTAACTCCTTCAAATAATTTGAGTGTATTTTTAAGCTATTGCATAGATTTTATCGCGGGCCTAGGCCAGCGCGGCGACCGAATGAAGAAATTTCTTAACGAAAATTAATGATTTCAAACTGATAATTACGTCTAAACGAGTACTGCTTACGATTCGAAAAAAATATATGTTAAACAAGAACATTTTACTAATATTCTTAGCTTTGAATATTTTAGATTTTGTTTATATTACATAGTGTAATTAATTTGAGAAATTAGGTCTAACCGAACACAAAAACGACTACTACGCAAATACTATCTGGCGTATTATTATGAAACCTGCACCATTTTAAAGATAATTTAATTTTCTATCTTTTTATCTACGATTTTTTTCGAATAATCCGTTTTTTTGCTTTATCGAATAAAAAATTCGAGCGCGGCGCTCTATCGGAATAATTTCCACGTTTTCCGATAGAGCGCAGTTATCTGATATCAGAAAAAAAAAAATAAAATACGTGTGGCACTCGGGGACTGCCGCGGTAAAGCTATTGCATAGCATTTTAACAACTTATGCAATTATATATTTTTTTTCTGATATCAGATAACTGCGCTCTATCGGAAAACGTTGAAATTATTCCGAATCATTTGCGGCTGAGGTAGCAAATGATTCAGAATAATTTAAACGTCTTCCGATTATGCGCCGCGCACGAATTTTTTATTCGATAAAGCAAGAAAACCGAATTATTCGAAAAAATTCGTAGATAAAAAGATAGATAATTAAATTATCTTTAAAATGGTGCAGGTTTCATAATAATACGCCCGATAGTATTTGCGTAGTAGTCGTTTTTGTGTTCGGTTAGACCTAATTTCACAAATTAATTACACTATGTAATATAAACAAAATCTAAAATATTTAAAGCTAAGAATATTAGGAAAATGTTCTTGTTTAACATATATTTTTTTCGAATCGTAAGCAGTACTCGTTTAGACGTAATTATCAGTTTAAAATCATTAATTTTCGTTAAGAAATTTCTTCATTCGGTCGCCGCGCTGGCCTAGGCCCGCGATAAAAGCTATGCAATAGCTTAATAAATAAATAATTTTAATTGCATAAGTTGTTAAAAATGCTATGCAATAGCTTTACCGCGGCAGTCCCCGAGTGCCACACGTATTTTTTAAGCTATTGCATAGCTTTTATCGCGGGCCTAGCAGCGCGGAGACCGAATGAAGAAATTTCTTAACGAAAATTAATGATTTTAAACTGATAATTACGTCTAAACGAGTACTGCTTACGATTCGAAAAAAATATATCTTAAACAAGAACATTTCCCTAATATTCTTAGCTTTGAATATTTTAGATTTTGTTTATATTACATAGTGTAATTAATTTTTGAAATTAGGTCTCACCGAACACAAAAACGACTACTACGCAAATACTATCTGGCGTATTATTATGAAACCTGCACCATTTTAAAGATAATTTAATTATCTATCTTTTTATCTACGAATTTTTTCGAATAATCCGGTTTTTTTGCTTTATCGAATAAAAATTCGTGCGCGGCGCTCTATCGGAAGACGTTTATATTATTCCGAATCATTTGCTACAGCAGCCGCAAATGATTCGGAATAATTTCAATGTTTTCCGATAGAGCGCAGTTATCTGAAATCAGAAAAAATAAAATAAGTAAAATAAATAAATAATTATAATTGCATAAGTTGTTAAAAATGCTATGCAATAGCTTTACCGCGGCACTCCCCGAGTGCCACACGTTTTTTTTTTTATTTCTTCCTTTACCTGTCACCCTTCCCCTTCCTCCCTCCCCAACTCTAAAACTCTCAAAATGTTCCGATTTTGGGCAACTCTGAGGTTGGTGCAAGTCGCCCCTAATAACAGTGCCGCATCAGTCCCCTCGCCCCCTGCCCCCTACCTTATTTTTTCGATTAACCGTCCTGTAGCGTGCTCTTGGACTATAATTCGGCATTGCCCATTCGGTCGTTCGGCGGCGGTCTGAGTTGTCTGGTGTACCTACGTTGGCTTAGGGCCGCTGCGCTGGCGGACCGACTTTTAATGCTTTTCCCGGCTTTGTCTCTCGCGCCGCGGCGCCCGCTAGCGCATGCCCAATGCCTACACACCCCTATACAATATTTCGGAAGCGGTGCTGCCAACGCTCACTCTATTCTTAATATACCATTGACGGGGGCGTTGCTCGCAGTAGAGGCACCATCGATACCTGAATATCAGTTATAAGTGTCAGTATCAGTATCAATTTATTCATTCAGAATATACAATAAAAGCAGGTAATAATCACTTAAAGCTAGTTATCTTATATATATTAGAATTCGTTAGTTGTTAAAAATATATTGACCTAAGGATGTATCTACACATTAGGAGAAAGTAAAGTGTATACTATTACAAGTTAGGTAGCACCTAAATTACAGTGATATCAAAGCAACAATGGCTTTGATTAAAAACGGCTTTACATTGTAGATACATTGAAAAAAAAACAGAACAATAAATTGTCAACCACAATACTAGAATACTAGGGTACTAGGATATTAGAATACTTTATATATATTGGCAGTATGCGTACATAGAGATTGGTAGTTTGATATGGATAACTTAATGAGAGTTATACATGCGGAAGCGCCAAAATAGCAGAAACTTTAAAAAAAATAGGGAGGGGTACAATTATAAACATCGTATAGGGTAACGTTCCCAGTTATGGGCACCTGTCCAGTTATGGCCACCTTAGCTAAAAAAAACCCGCCTAACATTGTGCTTTGTGTGAAGCTTGATATGTGTCGTAGAATGCGGGAACATTTTCCATCCTGACTGATGCTATCGCGTTAAAAACAGTGCAGGCAATGTGACGTCACAGCAGTATGACGTCACAGCAGTATAAATATTATTCGAATAGTAGAAGAAAATAATAAAATTTTATGTGATTAACGTTTTGATCCCATATGTCATGAGTAATATGAGGAAAAATGAGCATAAATGGCTTTAGTGTGCACATTTTTTTCAGTAGATTTAATAATTTTTCAGTAGATTTATTAGGTTAAATATACAATTTATAGCATCTATTCAATTAAGATAATGTAAAATACAATTAGCAATGTCGCTAAAACACGAGCAAAAGCCAAACAGAAATATAGAAGACGAGTATCATTCGAAATAGCAGCTAAGCAAGTATCCAATAGTATACCATTATTATTAGGTGAAAGAGTCAGGAGGTACAGGGTATGCGAAAATGCGAACGTCTGCGGCTCGGACAACGATGGCGAAAGAACATCGGCCACGTACCTTTTGTATATCAAATTATTCGCGACACTTTAATACGACACGTTATGACCTCGACTGTATCTCCGACAGTCACACCCGATTTTTTATTCTACCACAAAAATACATCTTGTTATACAAGGTTTGTAAATAGGAGAAGCCTTGTTTGGAACTATATATAGAATACGAGTTAGCTCCAGATCTTCACATTTTGAGATGCTGGAAATCTAAAAAAAGTTATTTCTGGTCATTGTTTGTGTGTGTGTGTGTCTGTACCTATGTATCCCAGAAACTACACAACCAACTTTGTACAAAAATAGTTCACTCTAATGCTCAGATTTCAGACGCTGATGAGAGACATTCGCCCTTTTGTTTCAAAATGGCGGCTTTTCGAAATTAAATAAAAATATTAATCCGTAAATACTGGTCAAAAAAATGTTGCAAAATTCTCAGGACATTGCGTACAACTTTTTCTGACGTTACTTTTGACATCTATAGCGGGTATGGAATTAAAAATGCTGTAATCTGGAAATTGAGTACTTCATAACTCTGTTATTATTGGCGCTAGAATAGAAAAAAAGGTGTTTAAAATGGTAAACTCTCACTTTTTTTAGTAATTTTTTGATATTTTTAGTGGTTTATGAGTTTAATGCGAGGGTAGGCGAAAGACAATGCACACATGCTTGTAGAACGCAAACTAAATGACCTTCAGAAGCGCACCACGTGGAATGTAGAGCTAACATTCCCCTCTATATGCGTGCGCCGTTTCATCCTTGGTTTCATTCTGTCTATTTTGAGTAGCGGAAGTATGGAGACTTGTTCTAGTGCTGTTATCGAATTTTTAACTTCTGAAAAAAAGACTATTACTGAGATTCGTCGTCGTTTAAAGGCTGTTTTTGGTGACGATCGATGATTATCTGTCTTCTCCTCAGGCAAAAAATTTCAAAATACAACCTTCCGCAAAAACATTTCTTTCGAGTGTGTTTTGGGATGCTCACCGAGTTTATGTAATCGATTATCTGGAACGAAGGACAACGGTAAATTTATTTCAGTACATATATACTCTAAAACACCTCCGACGTCGATTTGTCGTGTTAGAGGCAGCCTGGCGCCAGTAAGATTGCAACATGACAACGCTCGTCAAAACACCTCGCGAGTAATTGAAAAGGCTCTAGTTTCAAGAAAAGTCGGAACAATTTTTCGTTGACGGAAATTAAAAACTTGTTACAAGTTGGGAGAAATGTGTTAGCCTTAACGGTGACTAGTTTGAAAAATAATTGGTCGATTTTGAAGCTCAATTAATGTAATTTTTGCCCAATCTTGCTATTTGTTTTTGCTCGTGTTCTACAAACATGTATGCATTACTTTTCAGCCTACCCTCGTAGTTTCAAATAACGGGTTGAAAATGAATAAACTGAAAATCAAACCCAAATATATCGATTATTATATCGGTTAAAAAATCAGTTAAATAGAAAAGAAGAAAACAAAAGAGTTTGAAAAACGAGAGCAAATAAACTATCCCGCTTATTATAATAGCCAAAACCTGTAACAACGACGCATTGTATGTAACTTCATCATGCCAATATTTGGGAAAGTATACGATGCCATTACCAAAAAAAAATTTTTTCCTTTTTTTTTATGGTTTAATACTTTATTCATTTCATTTTTGTACATTTAGCCCCATTGTTATCAATGTTATAAGTAACTCGGAAAAATTGAACACCGAAATGCAGCTAATGCTCATTGCCCACCTAACTAGGACTAAACTGTCCCGTATCTAGGCGGGTCAGAGTAATTAAAATAAGTAATACAACTTATGTAACAATTAGCCTAATTAACTTGAAAAAACTTTTTATTTTTATAATAAATGAATGTACTTAATTAATTTAATTTTTTAAGCTATTGCATAGCTTTTATCGCGGGCTAGGCCAGCGCGGCGACCGAATGAAGAAATTTCTTAACGAAAATTAATGATTTTAAACTGATAATTACGTCTAAACGAGTACTGCTTACGATTTGAAAAAAATATATGTTAAACAAGAACATTTTCCCAATATTCTTAGCTTTGATATTTTAGATTTCGTTTATATTACATAGTGTAATTAATTTGTGAAATTAGGTCTAACCGAACACAAAAACGACTACTACGGAAATACTATCTGGCGTATTATTATGAAACCTGCACCATTTTAAAGATAATTTAATTATCTATCTTTTTATCTACGATTTTTTTCGAATAATCAAAGAAAAGAATAATATCCGTTTTTTTTGATTTTTCAAATAAAATTCGTGCGCTGCGATCTATCGGAAGACGTTTAAATAATTTCAATGACGATTCGGAATAATTTCAACGTTTTCCGATAGAGCGCAGTTATCTGGTATCAGAAAAAATAAAATAAATAAATAATTATAATTGCATAAGTTGTTAAAAATGCTATGCAATAGCTTTACCGCGGCAGTCCCCGAGTGCCACACGTATTTTTTTTATTATTATTTTAAGATTGAATAATATATAATTATAAATAAATAATAAATTTATTCTTTTGTTTTATGAAAGTACACTTTATGAATTTGTATGGCGCATGTGAGAGTTTTGGGTGGGTCGGTTGCGGAGCGCGGCGCAGCTTAGGGTGGGCGGCGGGCGACGGTTGGCAACTCCGGCACGCGCCTAAGGGGGTTGTATGATCATTGGCAGTGGTGAAAGCGGTCGCGGGAGACGTGTATCGCGGGCAGTGCAAACGGCGAGGCATGGCCGAGAAGCGATCGTGCAAAGCGCGTCGTGCCCGCAGCGCGTGCAGCCTGCCCACCGCCCCGTCGACATCCGCCGCCTCAAACTAAGCGCGCCGCGCCACAAATTCACAACCGCGATTAAACCCCAAAAAGTGCTGTTAACTTCTTTACGTGTGCTGCAGCTTCGCCTCAAGCCAAATCGTGAGTACCAAATCAGCTACCTTATTCGCAGTCGACTGCCTTGCGTCATTGCTTCAAACAGAGTTTGCAAGCGCTTCTTTTATTTTTGTGAAATAAGCCTGAACTTTGTGAAATGTCTTACTCCAGCGGCTAGCGAGCGATTACGCTGCGAATTGATTATATAACCAACTGTTCTCAACACAACATTACAAAATCAGTCAATTTAAAAAGCCTGATTTTTCAAAGATTTCAAAAAAATACTACATATATACATAATTCTTTCCAATAGGACAGCATGCATAGCGGACCGTGAATTATATTTGAATCGGTGATTTGCAATAGAGCATGACCACCACTTTTTCCCAATTATATTATTTAACGCTATCTTAAACTCTTTGATAGGATCTATTATATATACAATGACTGCAATAAGGATAATATTAAAAAATTCTAACGACTTTCAATAAGAGTCGCAATTCCGTGATATGTAACAAATAAGAGTCGCGGTCTATTCGAAAAAAGTAATATTTGCCTGGCTTGAATGGATGAACGAAGGAATGACATGTATCACCCCAGCCAGGAGTGTCCCTGAGACAGTAAACCCGAATACATCAGGGAGTACCTTTCTAAGATTGAGGAGCACCTGCTTTTAAGGATTGGTGGGGAGTGTAAATCAATTCACCAGTATCTATAGCAGCAACTAAGAGCCCATATAGAAAAGTAAGAGGCGAGTATATAAGATTTCGAGGACAGTAAATAGTAATAATGTTTCTGTGTCTATCTTGAAACGTCTTGCTTCCTTAATATTGAGTATATTCTAAATAATTTCGTCTAGCCTTTAGTTTTCTGTTTCCTTGTATCGTTGATCCACTGGTCTATTTTTATTCTCTAGTTTTCGTTTTTGTTTCAACCATTTTATATACTTTCTACACTGCTTTCCGCATTGTCTTGTGCCAGTTCTTTCCAATCCTTTTCCGAAAATATATATTTTTTAAACGAAATTCACTACTTTAAAACAAATTTTTAATTCATAATTTATTGACGAAAATATTAGGACATATTTTCCTGGCCTACAGCTACTCAGGTTATTAATAAATAATTATTGATTTATTTTATAAAGCGACTACCGGTGTGTCACTGTTTTCAAAGTTTTTAGAGTGGATACCATTTAGTGACGGCTTTATATTGCGGTGATAAACATCAGATTATTGAATTTTCAAGTTTTTGTCGAGCTACACAAGTCAGGTTTTCCACATTTTCTTTTTAATATTACGAAAACCATTAAAAACTAAAGTCTGTATTTGTCTTTTGGGTCGATGTTACTTGGAAATGACATTCTTTACTTAGACAAAAAAATATACCCGGAGTAGATCTTGGTTACAGCAAGTTTTATTAGGAATTATATTTTAGATATTTTGAACGTTAAAAAATCACACATGTTTGCGAGCGAGATTCTCTTTGTCGATCCTCTTACTGCCCTACGTCCACGGGAAGGGAACATAGACGATTCTGATTTTTTAAATAAATTATCGTAAAAATTTTAATAAATATGTATTTAATAAGTAATTTGCAAAACAAGACGAGTCTAAGACTTTCATCTCCCGATTTTTAAAAACTATGAAATAAATAACAATAAATAATTGTGAAATAGGCAAATATTTCACTTTATTAGTTGTTAAAAAAATCTTCTCTGAGGATATTTCGATAGAAAAATGTTTTTTGGCCCTTCCGTATAATGTGCATCCTATTTCTGTAAACGATCGATTCAAATCGTTCCATTACGGCGGCATTCATAGCGGACTGTGAATAGGCGTTTTAGTAAGTCCCCGGTTATATTTAATAAAGGTCGTCAGATGATATTAAAATTAAATAGTCCACCGCTCCCCTCTCAAATAATGTCGAAATTATCGTTAAGCATCTCTTGCAATCAATCCATAATACATTGAGAAAATGAATATTATGATAGTTTATGCTAGTTTATGGAAAGAATAGTTTATGAAAATGAATATTATGATAGTACACGTCTTTTGTCTTGACTTTTCAGTGATTACATTTTGAATATTTCAAATATTTGTCTTCTACAGAACGCGAAATTTCAAAATACCCAATAAATATTTTGTGACAGAACAAATACAAAAAACCTTAGCCCTCTTAAATCTAAATCTTAAATCTCTTAAATCCTCAGGAGTTATTTTTTTATTTATCTTCGAATTTCATAAAACAATAAAGACAACCTGAAATACTAATAAGGTTTATAGCTAATAAAGTTAGCTTTAATCCGCTAAATTTTAATATACCTCTATTGATTGTATGGGGGTATTAGATTGATCAATGACATATTACGTTTCGGTAGCTAGGAGTTTACTACAAAACGAAACGTGTAGATGGCACTCACAATTCCAGATATAGATTAATCTTCTCTTATGTCCAATGCGGTGGCGTATATGGTATGGTAGTATCGCGGCGCACTATAGATGGCGCTTTAATCATTCCTACATGGCAACCTATCTCGAAATAAAATTATAATTAAAAACGAATTTTGAAATCATACATAGCTTTTCTGTTGGAATATTATTTACATCTGTATATACAGATGTCTGTAAATACAGTGTATATACAGACATCTGTAAATACATCTGTATATACAGATGTATTTTTTATTTTGATGTACAAGTTTCAATATTAATATTATAAAGAAGTAATGTTTGTAAGTTTCTATGTTTGTAAGTTTGTATGTAGGGAGTAATCTCCGAAACTACTCATCCGATTTTAAAATTCTTTTATTTAAAGAAAGCTCCATTATCGATGAGTGCTATAAGGCTATATCTGTTAACACAAACCTTATTGAGTATGTAGATTATATTAGTACTTCACTAGATAAACGAACACAAGTAGATGTTATATATACTGACTTCCAAAAGGCCTTTGATAAAGTTGATCACTCCATCCTCATTCGAAAACTTAAGGATAATGGAATACATGGGGACTTACTGCGATGGCTAAAGTCATATATTATGAACCGTAGCCAGATAGTTGTCATTAAGGGATTCGAGTCTTCGGTATTCGACGTAACATCGGGTGTCCCACAAGGTTCCAACTTAGGACCCCTCTTATTTTTAATTTTCATAAATGATCTTTCCAATAGAATAAAATGTAATTTCTTAATGTATGCGGACGATGTTAAAATTTATAATCAAATTATGAACATATCTGACTGCCATAAAATACAAAACGACCTTGATTCGCTATTCACTTGGTGTTCTGAAAATAAAATGGCTCTCAACATAGGTAAATGTCACTCGATGTCCTTTTGTAGGAACAGGGGTCACGTTAAATACGACTATACTATAAATGGTCACAACCTAAGCAATGTATCTAGCATCCGTGACCTAGGAATAACATTTCACTCAAACCTAAATTTCAAGATACACATTGAGAACATAGTCGAGAAAGCAAATAGGATGCTGGGGTTGATCATGCGGATCACTAAGAATTTCAAAAATCACAACAGCATGATCCTGCTTTATAACTCACTAGTGCGTTCTCATCTTGAATTTGGGTCCTCGATATGGAACCCATATTTTAAAACGTACTCCGATAGAGTCGAATCCATTCAAAGGAAATTTCTGAGAATGCTATCATTTAAATGCGGCCTTAAGAATCATCTGACTGGCTACGAGGAAAGACTGACTGCTTTTAAATTTGTCACATTAGAAAAACGCCGGCAGGTTGCAGATTTAGTGTTCCTGTACAAAATTTTAAATAATAAAATCGATACCTCTTGTATAGAAAAAATACAATTTAACATTACTAAAAGAAGTCTTCGATACCCAGACTTATTTAAAACACCTTTAGCAAAAAACCATACCGGATTAAATAACGCAATCCCACGTATATGTCGTCTGTATAACAAATTTCATCTTGACAATTGCATCGATATATTTCATGATAGTTTATGCTCCTTCAAAGCGTCCCTCTTTAAAATACTGTAATTCTGGTATTTTTTGTTTTTTTCCTTTTTTTTATACGTATTTTTTAAAAAATTCAACCATTGTTCATGCATTCTGCTAATTGTGTAATCATATCAAAAGGATATTGATGTAGTCATGTAACTGTAGTATATATATGTCACTGTATGTGTTGTCAATATTCTGTTTGGGTACCAAATAAAATAAAATAAAATAAAATAAAATATTAATTTGCTCGAAATATTGGTTTTCAATACGAAAACACAATACATGTAAATCAAGTCGGAGAAAATGACCCGGTGAGTTGATTTATCGCCGTGCGCTGACGAAACGGTTTGATATGTGAAAATAATATACAACAAAAACAACAGCCTCTACAAGGTCCATGAAAAAGTCTACGACAGCGTATATCTAACTTTTATATTTAAGCTACAATAACTGTTTGATATCTCAACAAAATAGGAAAAATAAGATGGAAGTTTTTTTTAGATATTAGCAATAAAATCCTTGTCCAAATAAACAATCCACTACCACATGGTAAAAAGCGATAAAATAAGCTGTAAGTTTTTAGGTAGTATAGTTAAAGAGATACTATGAAATTAGTAACGAGTGGAAGCACCTCAAAATACCTAGCAGGCGGCGGCGGCGGCTGTAGGCCCGGCTGCTGGCCCAGACACGCGTCTTGATCATCACCACCGCGCGCCTTCAGCGGAAGGCGGCGCGGGTTGTGAGGATCAAGACGGCGACTGCTCTTGAAATGACCATCGGCCATCCGATCCTGGGTGAACAGCCGGGCAAAGGACGCTGTGGTCCGCGATAGATTCGGTAAACACCGTTTCACCGCTTCGTAAGGGAGAGGACCGCACAAGCGACCTCTAACTCGTAACCAATCGAGAGACCGGAGTAATCTGGTCAAAATTGGAAGTAAGGGCGTGAGTGTAGGTCTGCCGGGTAACATTCCTGGCTATCTCGCGGTTAAGGCGTTGGCCTCTTACGGGCTTGTGGCGTAGCTAGACGGTGGAATGTTTTGTCCTCAAGTCTTCTGCGCTCACTCCAGGGGGATAGAACGACTAATCGCTAAAACTTCCTGAGGTGACGGGCTCGCCCGCTGTAGTCGACAACCCAAGTTGACGATCAAGATGCGTATCTACGAGATAAATAGCGAGCACCTGAGGGGGGGACGTCTTGCACTATATATCTAAAAGTAGCTTTTAAAAAGGCAAATAAACGCTATCCTACTTAAATTACCAAATCGATTCGAAACTTTAAGCGAAGCGAAGCCGCGGGCAACAGCTACTAAGTAATAATTACGAACTTTAATGTTCAGATCGACTGACAGATGGCATTCTATCTCTTTGTATCATTTCTGTGATGTTATCAGGCTATATAAAGATGCGATAAATGCCATAATTAGTTTAATGTTATTATTGTTATTATTGGTTAAATAATTAGTTTTCATAACCAATCAGTCCTTTATATAAAAAACATCCACTATCATTGTTGTTATTGATAACCAAATACATTTCTATTAGTTTCGCCGGACAATGCTATCAGCGTCACCTGCATGTCAACAGCGCAGAAGAATTGCCAAAACGTACTATGGAACTGAGCAATCTAATACCCTATATACTCAATGGTATAAGCGTGTGTCTTAATGCGTGTTGTGAATACGGCAAAGGAGAAATGCTCATATTCTCTCCCTGATATTTCGCAGAATATCCTCCTGACACCCGCCTACCTTTTAGAGCTTTTTGAGCCATTTTGCTCTTATGGCCTTGAGCTTCAGAAGGATTTCTAAAAATTGTTAAAGATTTCACCGCATAGTACAAACATTTTCTCTTACATACGAGTATTTACCTTCGACGCTGCAAGGTTCTGGAATGACTGTCAACTTACGGGACCCACCTTTTAAAGTTCGGATTTTTACTACTACCCAGATGTAGATAATCAGTTCGTTCCCCTTTTACTTATTCTTTCCTTTTCCAACTTAGTTCTCCTGGCCAATTATCAAGATGTTAATTTAAGTTACTTTACACACTTGTAATGACGAGTTAAGGAAAGCGTCGAATGCGTAAATTCGTCCTACGTGTCGAGTGCGCTATTCTTTCTTATTCTTCTTTGTGTCTTTTTGGGTCTTCTTTTTGTGTCTTCAGGACGTATTCTTTGTGGCTTCTTCTTTGTGCCAAGATCCGCGGTTGAATGTGTAGCATCCATAGAAGAGAAGCATTGTGCCGTCCAAGTGCCCAGGCTGTGAAGGCTCACGGTGGTCTTGAGGGTTCTCGTTTCATGCTCGATAGACCACTCTCCTCGTAGAAAGGCGGAGTAGTAACCTAACATTACAATTTAGGGCCGCCAACAGTTCGTTATGATTCAGTTAAGGGACTCTTAATAGTTTAATATGAGTATGTAATCGTAACTTTAAGTTAGCTATAGCGTAACACTAGCACAGGAAATAGAGAGCAGTCCCATTTTCCCGTCCACATTTCGTGCAAAGTGAATCTGTCTGTTTTGCGATGATTTTTTAGGTGTTTTTTGAGTGCAATATGTCTTTTCTTTAGTCCTGACACTGTTCTTATTTGGAATTTGACCAGTTTTAGCAGTGCTTTAGATATATTTGCAAAGGGCGGCTTTATGAGGGATTTCGATTGTTTTATTCTGGGCGCGTCGCTCTAGAAGATTTCTTATTCTCTATCTGGCAACTTTTTGGTGGCCAATTTAGGAGACAGTGATATTACGGTTCTATTTCTAGAAGGAATTTAACGATCCTTTTCTGACCAGGGCATCTTTTCTTAATTCCTTATATATTGCTCTAACCTACGCGAGAGTTACCATATTTATGAAAGACAGTCATTGAGGATTTGGAGGGTAACTTTGACTAGTTTGTAAGTAATTCTCTTAGCGTTTAATGATTTTAGAGCCTAAAGGGATTGGATCAATACAGTGTTCGTAATAAGGCTGATGATAGCTAACGGATACGGATCACCTCCCCTAAACTTTTTTATTTTTCTTTCCAAGCATACAGTTCAAATACAATGTTTACAACGAGAGAGAAAACATTTCGGAAAGGCGACATCGAGAGGCAAATGGAGGCTGGAATAAAATCGTAGCACTTTCCAAAGCAAACAGTTTAAGCGACTTAAGCGCAACTCTTCAATGTAAACGCGGAGACAAATAAATAGAAACAAGAGATGCACCATCCGTGCAAATATCCAACGCAGAGACACGGTAAATTAAGTACACATTCTCGTAAGAGTAATGAGGCGGCAATGTAGGTTATGGAGACGTTCTAGGATCATGGACACTTTCAATTTAGGAAAAAAGTCCGAGATATTCTTATTAACAACACTATTTATTCTATTAAAGACTTTGACACTAATGAATTTTCTAATCTGTCATGAATATTTTTTGACAATATTTGATATGAACACTGAAGACTATTTACATTACAAAATCTAATCATTTTGATAATCGGAGATGGATTATTATATTAAAGTTTATCTGGACTTCTATTGTAAATTTCGATTGAACTTCTATTGTAAATTTTATTGTTGTAATTTTATATTTGTTAAATTTATAATTTCACTATTCTATAACTAACTATTCGGTTTTATATTTAGACTATCTGACCCCAAATTGGTCTATAAGGGCTCTAATATCTCACTTATAGACCCAAAAAATCATTTCAAATTTCTCGTCAGAAAAATCACCCATCAGGGAAAAGACGTCTCGGGCGATCATGTTATAGAGTATTTAAAAAGTTGCCTGGCGAAAATAGATGCCTTGCTAATTTCTGGCCCTCGTAAGGCCTGGATCTATGACAATTAGACCGCGTAGACTTCCACAAACAGCCAGAATGGCACTGGTCTGGGGTATGGCAGTACAACCACGAGCGACGTGGACTTGAAGAAGTCTCTTTTGCGGGAATATCACGACAGCAAGAGTGTGGCTCATGCTATTGGCCTTCAATGCCAGAATGATTGGACAACAATTGGGGACTTTTGCATTCCGCCTCCAATGCACTGGAAGGTAATGCTCTATGACTGGACGCCAGATATGCTGAAATTTTATTTGAATGCCTTTCAGCATACACTTCCAGACCCCAGTAACCTCGCTCGTTGGAGCTTTCGGATAGTTCTTGTCCCCTCTGTAGCAATACCCCTTGCACAGCTAGACACATTCTAGCTGGCTGCAAGGTGGCCTTAGATCAAGGACGGTACACTTACCGCCATGACAAAGTTCTCGCTGTTATTCGCGAGGTAATTAGTCTCTCAGTGGCTCGTGCCAACAAGGGTTTGACAGTATCCTCCAAACCCCCAATACAGTTTGTGCGGGATGGCTCTAAAGGCAAAAAACATTAAACTACAAAACCTTTCTCAATAATCGAGAAAGCTACAGATTGGATTCTGGAGGTTGATTCGGTCTCTAAGCAGTATAAATTCCCTGAAAGTCTCGGATGCACAGCCCTCCGTCCAGATATAACTCTTTACTCTCTATCTCGGAAGGTGGCTCTTATTGTAGAATTAACTGTTCCATGGGAATCAAATATCCCAAAAGACCACGAGTACAAATTAAATAAATACCATGATCTTGCAAATGCCGTAACCCGGAACGGCTTCACTGTTCACCTTCACGCGGTAGAAGTTGGCGCTCGTGGCCTGCCAGCTAAATATCTATTTCACCTCTTTAAAGATCTTGGCCTTTCCAGAAAAATAATCAACTCTTTCTTAGAAAAAATATCTAAAACTGCGATATGCGCATCTCAAATTCTATGGCTTCGAAGGGGTAGTGAATGGGTGGTAAGGTGTACGCTCACATGTGGCAAGACAGCTGTCCTAAACCTACCACAGCCGGTTCGTAAGTCCGGAATCCACTGCTCACCCCCCAGAAGTGTAAAAAAAATAGTATTATAATGGGCCCGACTCCGGTCGGTGAATTCCATGGCAGCTCCGTTTGTTTTTATTTATTATTATTATTTCTACATTTTTAACTTTTTACCTTACCTTACCTTATTTACCAGGTATTCAGGCAGCTTCAGAATTTTTAAAAGATTTTATATTTTTTGTTTTAAATTAAATTTTTGATTATATTTGCCATTGCTATATTCTCCAACTGACGTCCTCTCGAGCAAATTCAAGGCGCGCTTGCTGGTGGCGTGTGATCAATTTAAGGCCTGTGACAGGTCTTTTTGGAACGAGGTCTGATTTTTTAAAGCGTCTTCTGATTGTTCACTGACTGACAGCTACCCCTTGAACTTGTCACTTGTCTCTCTCAGAAGCGCACCGGAACCGGCTGCTATTTCGTCTCCAATTGATGGTACCAGTTTGTTCAAACCTCCGTTTTACTCTTGAGACATCAGACTGACCAAATTCCACTTGACGAGCAACTGTACGTTGACTAAGGCCCTGCTGCAATAAAGCAATAACCTGGGCGGTCTATTTTGGTGTAGTATCCATACTTTTACGATAATAATGAGTTTGGCTTACGGAGATTTTTTCGCGTCAACTACTGATAAGTAACTGCTAAAAATAAACCTGTTCCGGAGGGATTTATGAGTGATTAAGCTTAACGTGGAAACTTTTTGCGACGAATAACGTACTTTCTCAATACTTCGGTTCGGTAATTATTATTTAAAAAAGTTCTGAACCGATTTTTATTAAAATGGTGTCATTAGAAAGCTAAATAATTAGGTTTTTATAAAAGTATATATTTGGTGTACATACACACACACACACACACACATATATATATATATATATATATATATATATATATATATATATATATATATATATATATATATATATATATATATATATATATATATATATATATATATATATATAATATATATATTTTCAATAATATATATAATTAGTTTCATGAAAAGTTACTTATCTGGGGTCCTGGTGGAATATATATATATATATATATATATATATATATATATATATATATATATATATATATATATATATATATATATATATATATATATATATATATATATATATATATATATATATATATATATATATATATATTTGATAAGGTTTGATATGTCATTGATATGTCAACTAGATTCTGAGGCCAAAACAGCTCAACAATGGCTTGAAAATCATTAACCCAAGTTTATTGGTATTGATTATTGGCCGTCAGCCAGCCCAGACCTAAATCCGCTCGACTATAAATTGTGGTCAGTTTTAAAGGACATAGTCTGTAGAAGACGCCACCATAACCTAGAGTCATTGAAGCAGGCGTTGGTAGCAGCTGTGGATGATTTTCTCATGGATATCGTCCGTATTGCAATCGATGTGTGTCCGTATTGCAATTCGGTGCTGTATTAAGGCAAATGGCGGTCATTTCGAGTAATTTATTTTTTATTTTATATTTTACTTTTGTGACAATAAACTATAGAAAAATTATTCAAATCCAAATATATATATATATATATATATATATATATATATATATATATATATATATATATATATATATATATATATATATATATATATATATATATATATATATATATATATATATATATATATATTTATATATATATATATATATATATATATATATATATATATATATATATATATATATATATATATATATATATATATATATATATATATATATATATATATATATATATATATATATTATACATAGATATACATATTATATCTAGATAATTAGAAATCACGTAACTTCATTATTGTGTCTGTATACAATCTGTATACAATCTGGCCGCACCCTGGGCATCTACTGCGATTTACTATTGATATGATGTTTCAGCTATTGCACAAAATTACTTATTGCATCTATTTACACATAGCAAAGCGTTTTTTGTAATTTAAAATAATATTTTTTGTTATTTGTAAAAGCTGGCGAATACATTAATACATCGTTATATGACATAGTAATCGTGGTTTTCTTGTATTCTTAGGTATACAGTGATTAAATATCAGTGAAAGTGGATGTATCGGGTTTAATAAAAAACAGCCGGACTTTAGAATGCGGGAGGACCTATAATGTTAAGGTAAGGATTATTTTTTGACATTTATTTTTATATTTATTTTAACTAGTAAACAAAATACACATGCTATCAAAGGCAAAACTGAATTATAATATTCAAGAAACTTTTATACAGAAATATTTAATACCATGGGCTTCTCAAATCAGTATATTTAGAAAATAATATGTGTCTTTTACTGTCTCTTTTTTGACATATAGGGTAATTATCGTTTATTATACTGGCCATTTTGAACTTGGATAGCTTCGTTTTATATTGGAATTCCTAATTTATACAAAATGGCACAAAATTAATACTCTACCGGAAGATGTTATAATTTTTGCAAATGGCGTCGTAGGTCAATCATATTGACATTCGTGAACTAGACAGCTGCAGTATACAAACAGACAAGCAATAGAGCAAGCACGCTGTCTAGTTCTCAAATGTTAAATATGATTGACGTACGACGCCATTTGCAAAAATTATAACATCTTCCGGTAGGGTGATTATTTTGGCCACCTTGTGTAAATTTTATTTCAAATCCATGCTATTTATTTTTGAAAATCATTTATTTTTCAAAATCCATTTATCAGACGGCGAAACTTGTGGTTAAAAATATGATCATGATCAAGTACTCTTCGCCAATGCGTATGCACTTCTACGGCAAACCATACAGTCACAAAGTTGCATGAGCTGCAACTAGAGACTGTTCGCCAGCCACCGTCCTCGCCAGACCTTGCTTTCCTCCTCCAGCCTCGTCCTCTACAGACATTCACTTTATTGGGATATCTTTATTTAAGGGAAAAAATGAACTTAAAAAAGGCAACGAAAATTTCAGCCTGGTGGCATAGAGGCTAGGTCACCTGATCTTACATCCGGTTCCGGGTTCGATTCCCGACTGGGTTACCATTTTTCGTTGGGATAAACTTAACGGAATTGCATTTCCGTAAGATTCTAATGCATTTGCATAAGACACACTTACACACATTTTACAGGCACACACATACACACATACATATAAACACTTTATCAAAGGTTTGC
>OX155980.1:70412290-70494282 GCA_944548615.1 Micropterix aruncella
GTGGTGACACAAGTGAAAGTCGAGAATCTATGCTGGAAAGGAATAGGCGATTAGTATATCTAAAAAGTAATGATTAATGAAAAATGTTGGTTCTATATTTCGGTGTAAACCGTTGTCAAGATAAATGACATTTTTGAAATCGAACAATTCCTTGAAAATTTAAATTCAAGAAATCGAACCAATAGAAATGATTAATAATATTTTACACGGTCCGGCTAAAGTTTATCATAACCGACCGTGAAAAATATTATTTTTAAGGAATGATTATAAATAAAAAATAAAAAGCAGTTGATGAGTATTAAACCTGATTGAATAAACCACATTAATTTTGTCTATTGAGACCCGAACCTTTGCAAGCGCCTAAAATATAAATAAAAGCCATTTCCCAAGATTTCACATCCCTTTCTTTTGCATTATCACCAAGGCACTTTATTATTTTAACCCTTAGAGTATTAATATTGAAATAGAGCGCGAGCGCGCGAGTGTGAACAGTAGACACGGGTGTGAACAATGCAGCGACCGCCCGGCTGAGGCCCGCAGTCATTCGCGAGCGCTTGTGAAGTGATATAGTTGGGAATTTGTAGAGCATTTTTATTGTTTTTAAGAAGAAAGATGGTTAAATGTGCAATCGATCATTGTAAAAATGATACTAGAAAACACACAAAACACAAATCTAGTGTCATATATCATCAGAAAGCAATTTTGAATTACTTTTCAGCCAAATAAAAGTTATCCATTACGGGGGTGAAGCGAGGAGCGCGACGTAAGCGGACGAGGAACACACTGCCCCACCCTTCGTCTTGCTCGACCGCAAGTAGGGAGGGTTTTCACTAATCGAGAATCGAGATATTTTAAAAGCGAAATCGATAATCGATAATATTTTTTTATAAAAATTGACAATCACTTTTTTTTAATTATAGGTAGTAATGGTAAAAAAATCTTATGTTAATATAAGTATAGAGTATATATGGAATATGATAAATAATGCATAATAAGGCCAATAAGGGATTCCTTTTTGGACCACCCACATAGGTTTATCCAATTGCTTCAGATGGAGCGTAGATGTTTTTAGCGCGTACCTTTATATGCTGATATTATGCATGTATGAGTGTCTGAACGTAGAGAACGAACGTCTTGACGGGTTTTGACGTAAGTATGAGGTGTCGTTGGATTCGACGTGATACGGTGGTGCGAATACGTTATATTAAAAACCGACCAAAAAATCATTTAAATAATATTATTATTATTAACTTAGAAACTTACCTACTTTTAGGTTTCCAAAAGACAAAACAAATATGATGAAGTAGATTGATGCTGTAAAGAAGACCGATTGGGAACCAAACTTTTGGAGTAGAATCTGTTCAGTACATTTCCGGATTCAAACAAGTATGAAACCAAAAATGGAATCCGTAGATTAACAAACGACGCTGTACCTTCGCTTTTTCTACAACAATCTCCATTTTCCGGTCAACAGTCGGAGGTTGCAGGGCTTTCCAATTCAGGACTGGTACACGACACTCCAAGGAAACGAAAGTTAAAAACAGAAATTATCCGTTTAGAAGACATTGCAAAACGCCGACGTATGCGGTGCAAGGCACTACACGCTGCTAATCGGCGTTTGAAAAGAAAGTTGAAAATTTATCTAAGGTATTAAAAGAACTGAAGCAAAAAAGACTGATCAACCAAGAACAAGTGGATATTCTGGAAGTGTGCAGGCTTTCTACAGCAGCTCTTTTGAAAAGGATGTCTCATAAAGGGAGAGAATATCCACCTGAACTGCGTACATTTGCGCTAACCCTCCATTTCTATTCTCCAAAGGCCTACTCTTACGTACGTAGTACCTTTTAGTATTTAAAATATTTCAAGCTTCTAGGGTTTGTAATACGGCAATCCAAACACTTCAATAATATTCGGGTTATGCGCACGTTGTACAACTCGATTGTTAGAAGTCGCATGGAAACGAATGCACCTATTTGGAATCCACATGAAGATACTTATACCCTCATGCTGGAAAAGGTACAGAAGTGTTTTTTGAGATTTCTGTACTTCAAGCAGTACGGATATTATCCATTTTTGTATCCGACTGCATTTATCACAGGCATGGTTGGCTATAATTCTCTCTGTCTCAGAAGAGAAATGCTGACCATGTCCTATGTTTTCAATCTAATTCGTGGTAAAACTGATAACCCTAGCTTACTAGCAAAGGTGGATCTATTCATACCAAATAATTATCTCCGTACTCGATCGCACCATCTTTTCGCGGAGCCGTTCTCGCGCACTAACCTTACGAGGTGGAACTTGTTGGCGCGTGCTTTGCGGCGCTTAAATGAAATTCACTCGATGGCACCAGATTTCGATATTTTTACCGCCAACCCTCACTTGTTTAAATTGCAAGCTATTAATTATTTATTTTTACATGATAGCTAGTATTATACGTATCATTCTATTTGTATAGTTATGGTAATATCTTTATTAATTTTACTTTTCAATGCATTGGTTTTACTGTTATGTTGATTAGTAATAATTGAATAAACAAAAATAAATAAATAAATAAATAAATAAATAAATGTCTACCACATACAAGCACCATAAGAAAATGGTACCAATGCATAAACGCCACGCCAGGTTTCACTGCAGAAGCTTTTAAAGCACTTGATCAAAAGGTCAAGTCTTCTGACAAGAAAATTCTATGCAATTTGGTAATAGACGAGATGTCGATTCGACAATTAAAGGAATTTGACGGTAATGCAGTCCAAGGATATGTAGATTTTGGTGCTGGGTTTGATGTTACCGGAGATTCAAATACACTATGCAAACAAGCTCTGGTGTTCCTTTTAGTTGCCATTAACGAGCGGTGGAAAATTCCAGTAGGATATTTTCTGGTAATCGGCATAACAGGTGAGCAAAGAGCCAATCTAGTAAGGATATGCCTTTCTAATTGCCACGATGTAGGCGTGGTAGTTGTATCTATGACATCTGATGGTTGCCCAGCAAATATAGCCATGGCTCAAGAACTTGGCTCTTCGTTTAACTACCAACGTCAACTAAAAACCTATTTCGAACATTCTGCAACAAAAGAACCAGTTTTTGTATTTTTTGACCCATGTCACATGGTGAAACTGGTCAGAAATACATTACAAAGTAAAAAGGTTCTTCGAGATAATAACGGCGGCCTAATCAAATGGCAATATTTTGAAGAATTAAACACGCTCCAACTAAATGAAAATTTTCACTAGGGAAATAAATTATCGACACAACACATCAACTTTCAAAATCAAATAATGAAAGTAAAGCTAGCAGTATAGCTGTTAAGTGCCAGTGTTGCGAACGCTATTGAATTTTGCGACAAAAAATTACGTATACTTAATTTTGCTCACTCACAACCAACAGTGAATTTCATCAACACAATGAACAATCTGACTGACATTCTTAATTCAAGAAAGTTTCCTGGCATTGACTTTAAAGCACCAATCAATGAGAAAAACGAAACGAAGTATCTAACGTTCATGGATAATGCAAAAACTTATTTGGAACATCTAGTTTTGATGGACAATGAAACACCGATCATGAATACCAGAAATAAAGTAGGTTTCCTTGGATTGTGCGTATGCATAGACAGCATGAAAGGATTGTACAACGAGCTCGTTAAACAAGAAAAAACATTGGATTTTTTACCAATGTACAAGTTAAGCCAAGACCACTTTTGATAGATATTTTTTTCAGTAGTACGGTCCCACGGCGGGTTCAACAATAATCCATCGGCCCTGCAATTTATGGCAACTTACAAAAAGCTCTTGGTTCACATGGAGTTAAAAGAGAATTTCAGGGGAAACTGTGCTCCTCTGGAACACATAACTTTGTTAACGTGTTCGTCGTCAACTGAGCATATTAACTTGACAACGAAGGGTTATAGATCAGGATCACAAGTGGATATGGTCGACGAACAATTCATGAGCAATTTGAAGGAGGAAGATCTGAGTTTACCTGCCGGTTTCCATTCAGTATTTTCACAACATGTTGTGGCATACGTTGCCGGGTATGTTGTTAGATATTTACTATCTAGACTAAATTGCACTGATTGCTTGGGAGCATTAGTCGCAAACACACCTAAACAAGCAAATTTATTTATTGTGTTTAAAGACAGAAGTGGACTTATCTATCTATCAAATGATGTAATCCGAATTTGTAATGCCGCAGAATCAGTAGTAAGGGTTAATTTTGACAAAAGTAATAAATCCGATCGCGATCCTATAAATATGGTTACAAAAACGTTAAAATTATTCATCGGATCCGATATTTTCACGGTCCTTCATGCCCATTTATTTGAGCAGGAACCGTGCAGTAATCATTTGCTTCATCTGCTAAGAGCCGTTATCCAAAAATATGTTGATATACGGATAAAATATTTAGTTCGTAAGTCAAATGTAAAACCAACGAAAAGGCAACTATACAACAAGCTCACTCTTTTAAAAGGGCAATAACGGATACTTAAGGGTTTGGATCCTCCAAGCGGGTGATCTGAATACAGTCTAGTCGAATACTAGCTGACTGCTCTTAGACCAGATTCTATGATTCTACCTACGTCTGAGGTTTTAGTTATTATTGCTCAATGGAAGCTATAATTTTTGAGAACAGAATTGTATTTCTGTTATCAAAATTACATCTTCCTGTACCTTTGTATTTTCCACTAAAATAAACCTTAGGCATACATCCAATCACATAAAACTACATTGCTTGTCCTATTTTATCGTGAACACTGAAGATCGAGTAGATATAATTTGTTGATTTGAATAATTTTCGTCAAAAAAATAATGGCGGCCTTATAAGAGCCTTAAGTACAATATTATTTTGTAGATATTCTAAAATGTGATTAAAATAAACACGTTTAAAACATCATGAATTATTTTTTTTTTTCTTACCTTTATGGCATATTGGGGTCAAATGGTTACAAACCAATAAACATTTTTATAAATGTATATATATTTCTTATGTTTTAAAAAAAAAAAATAAGCTTCTCTTTACTACACTAGATTTCTGTCGCCGACACTGACAGGGAGTGTTTTTATTCATCTATGAGATGGCAAAATACAGCATCGCCGCACAGCACTCATATCTTCTCTTTCCTGCGCAAGAAATTATGGGAGGCGGAGCGACGTTGGTTGACATCCTTACGAGAAGACGACGTAATTGAGCGTGTATGTCAGTAAACTGTTACAATGTCAACAATTACAATGTACAACAATTTACAATGTCGAGTCGAGTGAGTGCTATCCGTAATCGACTAGTCGATTGGCGAGCGCGTGGTCTCTCCCTATTTCTCGCATCTCCATCAATATACGGGATAAACATCTATAGCACACCTGTCTACGCTCGGCTCCAAGCGACCTGTTTGAAGCGCGCGCTCTATTTTTTTATATATACTCTAAGTTTTAACCTTAAAACATTGATCAAATTAGTTAAATTATGTGCCCTGGCATGCAAAGATATTGGGAGCTGGCTTTCATTTCCTACACTGGCCCTATGATTATTTAGTCTAATATTAAGTGGTGTTGTTGTTTCGCCGATATAAAAAGCACTGCAAGTCTTACACAGAAGCTGATACACTATATTTTTTGAATAACAACTGCAATGAAAGGGAACCCTGTATTTATTAGTAGTATTTGGACTGGAAAAAAAAGGACTTTGATCTGTCCTATATATATATATATATATATATATATATATATATATATATATATATATATATATATATATATATATATATATATATATATATATATATATATATATATATATATATATATATATATATATATATATATATATATATATATATATATATATATATATATATATATATATATATATATATATATATATATATATATATATATATATATATATATATATATATATAAATACTTGATAGTTTTGTGTATATATTCTTTTTAGAATTGATCAAATAGATGATTATAAAGTAAATAATTATAAAAGCCACTTAGTCTTACATCGTGACGAAGGACTCCCTTGATGGAATTCGGGAATGCTTTGGTGTAAACGAGAATGATGTATGTCTGGTTTGCGGAAAGAGAAGTAGGTTAAGTTGGGACTATTTTACAACTGGTAACGCTCACCTTTCATCCAATTATCTCAAAAATAAACAAATATCCTTCTTTACACAGAAACGAAGTGTAAAATAAAAAAAAAACAGAAACTATAAAAAAAATAAAAAACTTACGTTTAAAATTTTGAAGCGGTCGTCGCATCCGCTTCGAATGTATTCAGAGACACAAGCGAGAAACGTCTACTCAGCACAACAGCTTGCGTGTCACTGAGGTGAGAGGGCACACGTGGTGCGTATTTAAACAACGCATTTGCTGTATTGTTTTTTGGAAGTTGGGTTTTTAGAAACAAGGAGTCTATCCCAGTGCGGCATCTATCCCGGTTTTACCCTTGTGATGAGAAATAACTTTTGTACAACATTTTATGTAATATAAATACTTTATTTTTAATACTCTTTTATGTTTCCATTTACCAGTTGCATCATAAACTCGATCTGTTAATCACACTCTATTCATTAACTTAATTCGAGGTATCGGTCGGGTTGTAGTGGGGTTTAACCTTTCATACCTAAAGTTTTGTTTGAGATAGAATCCTGTTTTTTTTTGTTCCAGATAGCTATTAAAGTGGGAAATTATAAACGGTACTGAAAAGATAAGGTTAGGCAGCCATTATTTTGAGTAAATCGTTCTTTAATAAAAAAAAGCATGTAAAAAAACTTCTATGAAGCGTTGTTTGGTCAATTTTGTCGACCTGGCTAAGGAAATTAGCACCGTACAGCATGATAAACTTTTTGAAAGTGGAGTTAACATAACTCGGTGTTGGTGACATAGATATAAGTTGTTTTGCTAGCTACATTACGGGAATAATAAAAACATGAAAAGTTGATGATGACACAAGTAAAAGTTTACCATGCAGCTGAAGTGTGCCGATGTGCAGTTTCTGCCGTTGTGATCCTACGAAATGGTGGTTTGAGATGCCGGTCTTTAAGGGATATCTCCTTGCCGAGGATGGCACCACCGATGCGCGCCTTTGACTCTCGAGGGATCCCAGGTTATTAGCTACCTGGAATTCCATGGCAGCTTCTGAGACAGGACGATCTGACTAGGCTGCCTGCATATTCTGAACAGTAAATAAAAATGCTTCAAGCCTCAGCAAAGCTAGATAATATTTTCAGCCAGTTTATGCAATTGATTAGAACCTAACTCATTGACCTATCGCCACACATCGTTAACCGTTTATTTATTTATTCAACTCGCGTCGTGTTGGAAAATTGATTAAAACATGCAAATATTGACTAAACGGTATTCGCTCAAATGCAGCAATGACTGTTATTTCAGTACTGTTGATTTGTTTGCCTTTAATTTGTCGCCCTTTCATCGTATTTCTATCATACACAAATTTGTACAGGATGTGAAAATATTTGATTTTAACAGCTAATAAAACCTACATACATATCGTTTGGTTATATGATTGGTTCAGTCTTAGTCTACCAAACATAGATATAAAAAAGAGCACTTAAAGTTTCACTTATTATTTTCTCTAACTTGGATTAAATCTACCATGTTGTCATTTCTTTAGCGAGTTTTTAGATACGATTCCATTTTTAACTTACATATGTAATAAGTTTTCACCATTATAAATTTTATTTTAAATTGATTAAATACTAGACAAGTAGATTTTAGAGCACTTTTGTTAAAGGAAAAAACAAGATTTTTTCTCGACATTAGGTACGTAAATTTTTGTTTATACTAAATTATTTGAAAGTCAGAAATCATCCCATTTTTTTTTATTTGGGCCTTTGGTATCGAAAAAAAATGCTGAATATCTAAAAGATAAATTCTCTTCCTCGGCAACATTCTAAATCAAGAACTTGTTCAATATTTTTTAACCCAGAAAGAAAAAAATATGTTATTAATCAAAAATTTCCAAAAAAAAAAAATTTTGTAATGTTCCTGGTTGGTTTATATTATTATTATTAATAATAATTAAAATATTTACCTTTTTTTTATTAAAATATTTTTATTAAAGAATCGAGGTAATTCTATATGGCAATATTCCACAGCTAACCTTTGTTATAATATCGATGAGCGCATAACAGAGTTACAGGAGTACAAGAATACTAAAAAGTTGAATTGAAAAAGAAAATTATTAATGTATGCAAGGATTTTAATTTATTTGGTATAAAGTTTGGTAAGGAGAGAAGATTAAAAAAAGGAAAAGGACGAATTACCTACATCTAAGATAGGTATTGTTGTTTAAGCCTAGCTTTAAAAAATCCTCATGTTAACCGGGGACCATTCCAAACAGTTCCAGCAAGAACGCTAAAATAATACGAAATGTTGTCTGTCCTGTGGGAAGGGATTTTTTAAAAGATTGTCAGAGCCCGAACGAAGCTGTAGGCCGTGGGAAGATAGCAGCTCGAATAGGTATAAAATATTGCACGGTAAAGACGATGTTGGAACGCGATAAAGGAGCCGAAGTAGTTGATCATGGCTTGAATTGAGCCCTAAATTTAGATAAATGGACATATTTGCTTAGACCAATCATGCATCGTATACACACATTCTGCAAACGCTCGAGTTTATCCAGCAATTCTTCAGTCAAATCCAGGTAAGCTACATCCGCATGTCGCCCAGCTAATAGGCAATAGGAGTGCTTGCGCAAGGATTCTCTGGGTATCCGCAGGGAGAACCTTTTAAGCACCTATAGAGAGTACAACCTAGCGATTATTTTGCTGCTTACCTTGTTAACTTATGATTGGCAGGAGAGGTGGTCATCGATGGCGAGACCAAGGTATTGCCTTGTTTGAGAGAGGTGAACCTTGCTTTGTGTAAACCTTGTTCGAGAGAGGAATAATTATATTGTTGAGTTTAATAGGGCAGAGTGTTGCTTTATCCAATTTAGATAGCAATTGACGCCCTCCAATAAGAATAGCTTATGACTCAGAAAGATTTATTAAAAGACCATAGTAACGCAAACGGCTTGTTCTTACGTCGCAGTTTGCTGGGATCGGAATTGAAGTTTGTTTATAATGAATTGAAGTTCGTTGAACATTGGTATCATACACTATGCTTCTGCGGAGTATGCCTTAAATTTGGTAATTGATTCGTAAGAATATAAAATCAAGAAAATAAAAATGCGTGTTTTGAATTTTCATGTTTTGTCTGAAAAAATGTTTTTGGATTTAGGATTAGGAGAATTAGGAGAATTTTAATTAAAGTAGATTATTCTACATGATTATGTGAGTCAAAAAATCATATATTTTTTAAGGCTAACGCTAACGACATAAAAGGCCAGCTAACGACATAAAAGGACTGAAAAAGCGAAAGCGCATAAACAGCATAAACAATGTTTTCCTCCGTAAGGACCGCCTTTTTTGTTCCCGGGTGTTTTTCTGGAAACAAAAATCGAATGAATCTTGTTTTTCCTCTACATTTGGCATTGGAAGTCATATCCAAAATTAAAGACACTCTTCGTAGAAGCGCAGTATGTATATTTATCCTTTGCCGTTTACTGATTTAATAATTAAGTATAATGTAACAATGTAATATAATTTTATTTATATTATTTAATCGAATTTTACATAATTGCTGATTATATAATGGAATTGCATTTTATTTATTGTTTTATCTCTCAATATTTTTTATTATTAATATTATTTTTTTACTTTTTTTTTTTGAAGACCACATTTTAGGGCAATTTAGTGTTTTTAGCTTTTTACTAAAACTTGTACATCTATAAGCAATCAAGCAATCAAGCAAACTTGATTGTAATATTAGAGTCCTGTCCACCATAGAACGGGCTAGTCCCAGTTGGGTGACAGAATCCAATAAGCAAAGGGTTAAGATTTTTCCATTAGGTTCCTGTTATTTTTGTATGCAAATCAATGTTTTATAGTAATTAATTCTTAAATAAATAAATAAATAAAATAAATAAATATAATGTAATACTGTACTGTAAGAATTACTAACGAACCTATTGAGCATTTCCATAATTATTTATTATTTCCCGGTTATTTTGGAATAGACGCCCCACTCTAGAAAGTAATCTGCATCTTGTTTCTTATACACACTCGCTACTCAGCTTACCTATCTTAAATGAGAAACAGACTCACGTTGACGTCGCAAATAAATAGGAAATTATCTCTTTATCCTTCTATCTCATTTGTCTCCACATAAGAGAATAATACAGCAGGATAACGTAAAAAGGAGCATAATAATAAGTGCTTTAAACTATTTAATTATAAATTAGGTCACTAATAAATTATACATGATTATACTCAATTCATGTACGAAAAATCCAGTTTTGTTTGCCGAAAGAAAAAACTCACCATGTTTATTATATAGGATGTGAACGCCAGATTCGTTGGGAGCTTGGTACATCACAGCGTTATAAAGCGATGACATCTCTTCTTGATGAACAAATAATCTTCGACAATGCGATCAATGGCCCCCATTAAATGAACATTTGTTCTGTTGTACGCATTTCGGGTTGTAATTCCGGGGGAGCTTATTGTGTTCAGTTCGGACAATGAAGGGATATTCCCGCGTGAATTGAATGGCAACCTACGCTATCGTCAGTTTTCCTACAATGAAATAATAAAGCTCCGGGCTTGTATTCACGTTATCGTAGAGCGAGGCGCGGCATAGTACAGGTATATGGATGTTGGCGGGTTGTTATATCTAGTAGCACTTTCCATTACAGAGGCATCGAAATTGAGGCCTCTAGTAGCATTGTTGTAACCCCTTTGTTGACAGGAAATAACGTTTACCAGATTCGCAGCTTCTAAATTGTACTGCAAAAAACTTAAGTGCTGCTAGCAAATAATATTATAAATGTTATTTAATGAAATGCATTTATTTATCTGCGTAATTCAAATCTGTGTATATGTGGACAAATAATGTGAGGTGGCTTTACGCCAGGCTTATATAACACTTACTTCACTAAATGCTGCTTCATAACTACAAAAGCTTTCGACTGGCGATTAGTCTTTTATTATATGACTTTAGGTTAAATAATAGCTTACAATTCTATTTTATAAGTTTACTTCAAAGATGCATTAGTGAGATTCAAGTCAAAAACACCTAACAAAAAAAAATGCAACAAAACAAACAATTCTGCTGTTTAACTTCGGCAATAGTATTTTGCATGGAAATAAAATGTATGTGAAAATGTGATCAGCCCAGACCCGGCCATTTAGGCCGGAAATGTGAGGATTCCATTCGTGGTCGTCTATGCTGCATTAGATATGGTACTTCTGAAGAATGAAATCTTTATGCAGTGGACGATTCACAATGCGGCGGGTGAGAGCCCTTTTTTCTTAAGGAACCTTTGGTTTCCATGCAAAGGCAACTCGCCTGCGGATTTGCGGTAACAATATTACTGGGAGTACAGATAATTGCCTTGGCCTACTTATATAGCCGGCGGGCGTGATGTGGCTTGACGCTTAGGTTAGTGAAGACACGAAACTGAACTACATACGAAATGGGCGCGATTAAGGGCCAGTGCCAGGCAAAATGCTTTTCCCGAGATGGCGATATTAGCATTCTCACAAATAATTTTAGTATACATTATATATTGATATGTAACCATATCATATGCTCACAGATCAAAAATGCTTTAAATGGCTTTCCCTGTAAGGATCATAATTATCGCTACAGAGATGTAAAACTAAAACTCTTTCATTAATCTCATAGTCAAATAATTAAGGCACTCTAAAAAAATCTGCTGTGTCACCTCAAGACTTTCCCGCCCTCGAGCGGCTCGGCTTCAATATTTAATTTACATATATGGCGGAATTTAATTATTATTAGTGTAGCTCATATATCAGATATTCTAACCAAATTCACTATGTAATTTTGGTCCAACAAGGCATCTGCGTACCAAATTTCAAGTCTTTAAGTCCAATATTTCAAGATGTTAGTGGACTGTTTCCCCTAATGGTCTGATTTCAATCAGCGCCTTTTCAACTCTTACCATCGCCAAATAAGTCCTGCATGCCGAATTTCATCTCAATCGGATTAAGCATTTGGGCGCCATCGTGGAGAAATATATACACAAACAGACACATAGATAGACAACCAGACATACCTCAGATATACACACAGACATACCTCAGTTATGTACCATCGATAGACGTACCATAGATAGACACACAGTTGTAGCATGAATTTATACCACATAAAGTATAATACCATATAATTATCTAAAGTCAATTTGACTGTACCAAGAGTAGGGATTCCTACCAACTGGCTTTTTTGAAAAAAATAAATAAACATCATTCTGAAATCGTTCATAAAGGGAAATCATAAAATTTACCTAGACTCAGTGTAAACGATTTGTAGATCAAAGTAGAAGTATATATAAGAATTTAAAGCACCGAAAATGGGCATGGTAAAATAGCAACACGACTAAATCATATCAGGGGAATACTAAATATTTATTAATACGATTTGGGCAATTTAGGTTTAATTCACATTTCCCAATCTGCTCCGCTACCTTATTCCGCCCCGTGTTCCAGCATTAATTAAAATCAGAACAAAATGGAATATGCATTTCTCATGCGTACGGTTCCTAATGGAGTTATCCGATGTAATTACCTTCCCGACCTTTGATGTAAAGGCTTGCTAAAGCAAGCCTTGGCTCTCCGGCTGCCGTTAAACTACGTCAATATTTCCATCAGCCGGAGAAAATTTAATTATGACGTGGCGGTTTTGTGGCGGATCGGTTAGCCAAAACGTTATTGTGGCTACGTAAAAGTTACTAGTGACGTAATGCGGGTTAACCCCATATGGGATGGCTTTACGCCGACTATACCCATATCAAAGCTAGTCCTCTTTATTGATTGCATTTATAGGCTTTTATGGAGCAACCCCAAATAACCGGGAACAGGAAAAAACGGCAAACAGAAAGTTACTAAAAAAACATTTTTTGACGTTAACGTTTTGAAAATTAGATCGAAAGATACGGATCACAGGATAGAAATTTGGATGATAAGGAAAACGTATTCAATGTCTCTTTGTAATAAATCCTAAACTATTATCTTCAGAGACACAAGTGGGGTATCGTTTCTTAGCATTTATAGTTACCACGCTGCGGGACAGGGGGTGGGGGGGGGAGATAAATGATCAAAACCGGCGTTATAATTTCTTTCAGTTCAGTGTAACTCACGACCCAGACGCAGTAGCACTGTGGTTCTGATATCTGCATACAACGTGTCAAGGTCGATGGATTGAATTTATAATATTTGTACTTTGGACAATTCTTAGTAAATAATTCAAATAAATTTGCAAAATTTATAACATTGCCACATCCCGCGCAAGAGCCAAGTCGAAATACAAATATCACATTTCGTTGGAAAGGGAAGTACATGGATCACGCCCTGGTATTCCAACATCTGGTCTTGAGCGAGCGTGATGGTATCAGGAGCGTTACGGGCGCGGTGCACGGCTCGGCGCATGCGTCTCTACCGCTGCTGTCCCCGAGCCGGTGGAAAACACCGATAGGCAGGCAGAAAACACCGAGAAAACGAGCAGGCAAAAACACCGATACATCCGCTAAATACTTCTTCGAGCTCATGGACCCAGAATTCATACGAATCTATGCGGTGCAGGATCATTGGCATGTAGCAGACAAACGCTTCGAATCGGTGTTCAGTTATATATTATTATCAATTTTAATAGTGGCCGTAGAAAATAGTGTATGGTGTGCATGTTACATAAAAGGGATTTTAGCGACTCTCTGACGAACCCGTTTCACTTTAAACCAACGGCCGTGCGCCCCGATACAGTGCAATCTTTACGCGTTAGCATCACGAGGTAACAAAGACAATATAGTATACAGAGAAATGTTATTTTACATCCACTGGATAATATATATAATGAAAAATACCCCACTTAATGAGCTAACCAATATTTTTCTTCATATTCGCTAATTACAGTATGCACAGGTTTTGCAAAATTTTGTTCCACATTGCATCTATTTATGTGCAAAGCCGGAGAGGGGCTTGCTCTATATATAATAATAGAGTAAGATAAAACATGAGATGAAATTGCAGTGGATATTTAGCGAAAACATTGATAAGAAACCGAAGACGATTTGATATCAACAAGGAAATCGATAGCTAAAAACTAATGCGAAAATAAATAATCAACCATTTCAAAATCATTCTTATTATATAATAAATATTCTAATTATTTCAAGGCTTATGCTGATAGTTGGGGCAGAAAGGGCTTAAGAGGCAGAGAAGGCACGCAACTGTGGATTTTATGGATCCATTGCCCATAGTAGCGGTTATGATGTCGGCTGAAGAGTAGAAATGACAGTAGCTGATTTGAAGACACTGATTGGATTTGAGAAGACGGTAGCTGTAAATTTTCGGCGTCTCTTACACAAGGTGACTGACTACACAGTCGGCTGAGTTTAATACGCTTGATAATACTCGCTTAATTGGCGGAATAATTACTAGAAGGAGTGATTGAGCTATTTGATTGTATTTGATTGGGGCAAGTATGCCCCAATCAAATAAAGTTGTAAACATAATTAATATACGAGCGGTTTGTTTGAATTTCAGTCCTATTTTCTAAAGTATTCAAAGTCGCAAGAAGTTAATATCGGAGGCCATTTATAGGAGTCGAGCCTAGTCCCAAAGACGCCAGTTAAAATTTCGTCATTTTTAACCATTTTGGCGCGTGTCCCCGTGGCGTGTGTCATTAATACCAGATATTATTAAGATAATATTTACACAATTGTTATTGCTTACGTCGCAAAATACAGCATTCTGGGATGGAGATGAATTAGATAACTCCTCTCTAACTACACCTCTCCGAGTCCAGAAACGCTTCTGAGAGCCCTCGTTAAAACGACCTATTATACAAGTTAAACTATTGGACATCGGGCAAATGTGCACTAAAATAGTTCCTGTGAATTACTAATAAAATGACCAGATTTATAGTTATACTGCATATGGGTAGACTTATTTTAGTATCCTAGCACTACAGATTTACAGCCAAATAAAAAAATAGGCGAAAACATTTTGAATTTCCGTGCAAATTAAAAATGGACAATCAGCCTAAATAATTAATGTATTTTTGAAAATAGATATACTTATTCCTTAAGGGGTCCCTATGAATTTACTTAAAATCCTAGAGGTTGGAGGTGAACCGGGGGTGAAGGGGTGTTCAAATGTCCCTTTCTTCAGTTTTTCGTAAATATCTCCAAAACCCCTAGGATTAACGTTATGACCACTTTTAGGAAAAAAAACTACATAACCTTTGCTATAAAAAGGGTTCTATACTTTTTATCATTCCATTAATCGAAAAATGATAACCGTAAATATTATACTAAGCGGTGGTACGGCCGAAACTATCGCAGACCAATGCGCCCTTTATCCGGCTGCTACCCGGAATCGGGTAGCCTATTGGTCATTTCAAGAGCAGTCGCTGCAAGGTGAAGCAACTACCCTGCTCTATAGGAGACAGTACTGTTTCCAGACTCCCCCAACTGTCAGTCAGAATGCACAATTGATTAACTGACGCCGCATGGTGCCCTAACCGTCCTGGTGCGCCAGAAGATTGACTCCTTAGGAAAATCAGCCCACAGATCAGAATCGTACCTCCACTTCATACTTGGAGGCTGCCGGATGGGTGTTGACCCGTGAGTTTAACCGACCCTGAACAAATGGGTCTTAGTGGCCAACTATAATAGGGCTCATTAGCTCCCATTTGTGCTCCCCAAGGTACTCTTGGGAAGCACACATGAAAGACATGCTTTGCGCATGCGAAGCATATGCACGCACGATTTCGCATGCTTATGAAACATGATTATGCACCATTCCCTGTCGACTATAAAATTATGGCGTATAGCTTGCTTAACACGGATTTTGCAAATTTAATCATCTATAAAAATGTTATTATGATTATGCACTATTCCCCGTCGACTATGCACCATTCCCTTTCGCACATGATTATGCACCATTCCCCGTCGATTATAAAATTATATTTATCGGGTTTCCATGGTGCCGACATTAAAGAGCCGATACTTCACTTTCTTAAAGGGGTCAATATAGATCTTGCCTTTCCTAAGTGCCTTTTTTCGTTGTCTATGAAGTATGTAAGCCACGGCACCCAATCGAGTATTAAGAAAATAATATATTCGAAAAAAAATACTCCCGCTCAGGGAAGCGATTTGCAAGTCAGAGCAGAGCGTATATAGCGAATTTTATTCAAAGTGGTGCGAGAAAGAGAAAGACGGGTACGGCGAGCGAGATAAGGACAGAGAGATTTGGGGATGAGGGGAGGACGGTATGGGGATGAACAGACACTAGTCCACATCATTTCATCTTCAAAGTCGAGCCGCTTTGGGTAGATATTTCAGGGCGCACCGCGAGCATTTTGTTTCCGTATAATATTATACCGAGCTGAGGCCTTACAAATTGTTTTCTGGCACAATTATTGTCACCTTATATCATCTTGTTTTTTAATAATATTTTTTTGTTTGTTTAATGCTATAGACAAAGTTTCTTACCTATATAATTTTCGTAACGTTTGCTTGTTTCATTCTACTCTTTATTGAGATTTTTTACAATGGGCGGGTTTATTACCAAACGACAAATTCCTACAAACAGCCACTATGAATTATTGTATGAATGTGTGCCCGTAACTTGTGTAAGTGTATGTCTTGTTTTTGCATTAGATCGACAGAATTGAATTGCATTTCTATTAATTTTATCTCAACGGAAAATTGTGAATCAGCCGGGAATGGAAACCGGCATCTTACAATGTAAGATCCCATCAATGAATTGTCACACTTTGTTTTAAACTTTTGAACTTTTTTAGTTTTTCAAAATCAGTTGTCTATTATTAAATTTAAAATAACGTCTATTATTAAATTATTTAAGTGTATCCTGGTAAACAACCTCTCCGGCTTCATCAATTAATAGGACTCTTTCGGAAAAGATTAAATTACTACCCGAGTATAAACACGAGATAAGCTAATTAGCAGCATGGGAAGCTAAAAAGACTCGAAAATATTTCAGCGATTAAAATGGTATTTGTTCTAGCGTCGCGCTTTCACTCGCTGTTCGCTCCGATGGACTCCTTCAGTTCCGGTTGTTATTTTTATAGCGAAAATTCCCGCCGCTTTTTGTACGAGATGAAAATACTGCCGTTTTTAATAAGGCCCTAGGCGCTGAGAAAGTAAGCGTTTTCCTTACCTTCCTTCCTTACCTTATTTTATATATATATATATATATATATATATATATATATATATATATATATATATATATATATATATATATATATATATATATATATATGTACATATATATATATATATATATATATATATATATATATATATATATATAATATATATATATATATATATATATATATATATATATATATATATATATATATATATATATATATATATATATATATATATATATATATATATATATATATATATATATATATATATATATATATATATATATATATATATTATATATATATATATATATATATATATATATATATATATATATATATATTATATATATAAATATCGTATATATAACGAGGACAGAAGATAGAGATTGATGACAGATTGCACCAGAAACGATCTAATCAAGGTATAAAGGCTGGCAGAGGCAAACTGATCTAGGCGTCAAAGGCCTAAAATGCTTGAATAAAAACAGCGCGATGGCGATATGGGCGCCCTCTCTTGGGGGATGGGAGGGCCCGGGAGGGGGGAGGGGGGAAAAGTGCTTTAACAGCTAAAATCCCCCTCGATGCGCCATTGAGTATAGTGACTCATTTGACGGGAGACTTGTGGCGCAATTTTGCTGAAGCCATGTCATATTGAAACCTCGCAGTTGATGGACTTCATTTTGTAGCGATTGCATTTCCACCCTGAGCGACGGCGATTGCAAACCCGTATAAACTGTGGGTGCTATCAATTCCACGCAGTGAACCTTATCTTTCTTTTTCGTAAAGTAAAAACTACCGAAAGTTTTATGGTTAGACATGGTGGGATAAGCAATTCTTTTTAAAACCATAATACTCTACATCCACTCTACACCACAAATTGTACTTGTAAAAATGTCAAATTGGTTGCCAAATTGTAAACCGCTGACAAATAGCATAAATATCAAGTAAATAGAAATACTTTGTTTAAATATTTGACGAAAAATGATTTTTCTACACGATTTTACAGCGAGATATTTGGAATGTTATCATATTTACCTATGACAGCTTCAGAAATTATCATCATATAGTGGTAAAGAATTCTAGCTAATGTTAGTCGACTACGGAACATGTATTAACGAACCTTGTAGGTGACTTTTTGTTTTATTGTTTCACACAATTCTATCCGTCGCACGGTTTTGACGGGGATCTTTAGGAGGAACGTGAGCAGAAAATGTTCTTTAAAAATGCGCGCACACGAAAACAGCTGTTAACAGGGCCGCCTTTCGCATTGGACAACAAATAACTTGTCAAATCAATAAATATTCTAATTGTATTTGTGATGCTACAGATGGACGTGACGCCAAATGATAGATTGACACAGTATGTCAAATGACATTTCCAAGAATTTAGAGCGACATGCATCTGTTAATTTCGAATTGTGATGGTGCATTTGACACCCAATTAAGTTGAATTTGAATTTGGCACCCATGACGAATTTGTCACTGAATCTTCAAATTTTTGACAAATTTGTCACTGAATCTTCAATAATTTGACAGCAGCGTCAAACACGTGGACTAACGCCATAAAAGTGATATTTGTACGTGTGGCTCTAAATTCATAACCATAGCCGTATGGTATACGTGTGTCGTATCGCTCTCTAGCTGTGGTATGCTCTCTAGGCTTGGTTTTGTTTTTATTGTCTCGAGATTATGGGTCGGACGCCCAGGGGTCGATGTTTTAATCGATCGAAAAATTATAAAGTACCCGTAAACACACTTACATACTGTACAGTTTACGGAATTGGACTGAAGATGATTGATATCATTATTTACATGGGTTGTGTTTGAATGTCAACTTTGATATGAGCAATTAGAGGAAAATCCGCATTGAAAAATTTAGAACTGCATCATGTAAGATGAAAAAGATATTCTGAAGACGAAACATCAACCCGAAGATCAGACTTCTAAGATGTATTTTGAATATTGTTTAAAGTGATGGGAAACTGGACAGTTCTTACAGTCACGCTGTTAAGAAAGCGTGAGGTTTTCCAAATGTGGGCCTATGGTATGATATTCTATAAAAGCTGTGTTGACAAAGTCAGGAATGAAGATGTCTTCAAGCGTTTGGGCAAGAATAATGAAATATCGAGGACAATAAAGACCCGCAAACTCGAATACTTCGATCATGTTATGCGTCATCGCGAAAGACGCAGAATTATGCATCTTATAATTCAAGGTATAATAGCCGAAAGAAAAGGTTCGAGATAAAGAATAACATTTTGGCTTTGTAATCTACGGGACTGCTATTAGAAATCTACCACATTCATGAATCGAGCGGAGGCCAATAATAATAAAGTTGTTATACAACTGTTTTTGTAGCTAATATGATAGCCAAGGTTCGGTGGCGAATTTGACATCTGAATAAGAAGGAAAGGACGACCAAATGCGTTTTTCTTGACGAAAATTTTTTATACTACAATGCTATATTACGCGGTTTTCCAATTATTTAATTTCAAAATATTTGTTTGATTTTATGTCAAATTTCTTTTTTTGACATTACTTCCATGTGGTATAAAAGACAAGGCTTTAAAAAACCTAACCTGTTTATTTCTGAAAGAGCCTGAATTGTTATCGCATTGCTCCCTGCGTTCAGATATGAGGATAATAGAATCAGTCGGCAGTGAGGATAATAGAATCAGTTGAACAATTTCCTTCTCTTTAGTTGGTGCGGGGAAATGGCGGCATTTCAGATGTTGTTACGTAAAGATGCGATTTCATCGATCGCTCTCTATTCCGTTTAGAGTCCACGAGTTTCTGATATTTATACTAAATTAAAAAAAAACAAAAGTAAACCAATAAATAATGACAGTATGATAAATAGTTTTAATTTTTATACTTAATAATTTCATTTTATATCAATAATAGCATGGTATACTTAAGATGCCAAGAATAATAGCCTTCATATCTACGGATATACAGATATTTATATATGAAAATTACATAAACATTTAATAATAGCTTACCAAATTAGTTACAAACACGCACAGAAAATTGTCACGTAACTTATAATTTTTTAGTTTCTAGAAACTGAATAACTGAGTAAAAAAAGTGACTGATATGATATTCTCAATTTTGACTTGAATATAGGCAATAATTTTATATTCCTAATATTTGTTTTTTTTTTGTTGAAGATAATTGGCTCAATAATCAATCACTAAGTGACCCAATCCCACCGACTGCTCTGATTTTGTTTGTGTATAGTTTACCGAAGGTAAAGCTTTGCCATGACTTATTTGGTTAAGAGTGGATACTCTGGTAGTTTCACAACAACCTTTCTTTTATATGAAAATCCCACCACCTCTATTATATTAAAATAGATATCAATAAACTGGCAGTAAAATATCAATAAACTGGCAATAAACTATTAATAAACTGGCATAATATACTGGCAGTAAAATTGTCAAAATTATTAAATTTAATAACTTTTCTTCTGATATTTTTATATTTGGAAAGGTTTGTAAAGAAATACGTTTATAGGATGATGTTTTAATGTAAAATAAAATTAGTAACAGCGACTTAATAAGCAGCGAAGGAAATCCCAGCTGTGATCGGGAAATTCTAATATTTGAATGAGCCACTACTTTTCACTACATACATGTTTTTTTTTAAATTTCAGGTAAATTAGTTTACAAGGTCATTAGCGGTTAACGAACTACTAAAGGTAACAACTGCAAATATTTCATGCTAAATATGCTGCAGAAACAATTTAACAATTATTATTACTTGCAAGTAAAAGCTTTGTTTCTATATTAAGTGGAAAAAGAGAATGTTTTCAGTCAGATGGAATTTGTTATTCAAGTAATAAAGAACAAGTACGTTCATGTTTAATTATCGCGGATTTCATTTCTAATCAACAAATGAAAGTAGCCGACAACACGTCTACATCACCCAAAACATTATATTAACACAGTTTTTGAGTAAAAGATTATGACAAAAAAAAGAAAGTCAATTTTTCTACATTACAGATTTTTCCGGTACTACCACTATGGTATTACATATAAACCCACGCGTAAGGATCTTTCAACAGACCTTTGTTTGCAAAAAATTTTTTTGTTTGCAACTCTCACATTTTTGGGTTGAATTAAAAAAAAAATAATCCGGTTAATTATCTCTAAAACCAATGCTGAGTATTCGAGGAATTGGTCTGGCAGTTAAGGTTCCTTTTTTGGTGCAATGTTTAAAAATAAAGGATTTCTTTGCCCCCCACTCCATTTTAAGGTTAGGTACAGCAAAAATATTTTTTTATAGATATTATCGGTTTAAATAGGTTTTGTAAATTTTCTGCAAAATCGAACTTGTAATGGACGCTCTAGATGGAGATATATACTAACATCCATCTATCCAGCCACCAAACAGATAGACAGTCATGCATTTTATTAAAATCACTTTTATGGATTCGTCAAAATCTAAATTGTGCACGATCACAATACTTTCCCCACTCCTTCAATTATTCCTATTGTTTCAATCACATTCCCAATTCATTAATACGATCAAGCAAAAAGCGACAGAGCGAGAATTATTCAAACGTACATTTTTTAAAATCACTTTTGCCCTTAAAAACACAAACCTTAAAAAACACAAATTTAATCAAATCTATATGTTGCGTTAATAATCAAGATCTCAATAATATAATCTGCAGAAAGTTATCAGAAAATATTTTCCTATTTTTCCCACAGAAAGTTATCGCTGTAGACAGAAATGCACTGCGAAGTTAGCCTTCCGCTGTCAAAGGAGGCCATCGAACCTAGATACTTTTCTCTTGGTTGCGGCAAAGTTGCGCCCAGTGCACACCTTTAGGAATTCATATTTTAGTATATTCGTGGTCTCGATAACCCTTCGCATAGGGCAGAAAGAAATATTGATGTGAGTTGCCCACCAAGATCATGCGATATGACTCAATTGGACTAATTTCACTGTGGTTAAATTAAATCACTAGCTGACCCGTGCCCACTTCTTTGGGCGTTAAAACTATAAACCATAAACTCGGAAAGAGCTCGAAACCAACATAATTCGTGTCAAGTGAAATCAGTTCTGATTTGTTAGTAAAGGTGGTCAAATATTGATGTTCTAGAATTTATTTTTAAAAAATTCAGATGCGACCCATGAGAAATAATTTTAAAATAAATATTCCATGATATTTAAAATTAAGATAAAATCCAACTGATGTTAGCAAAAGCTTTGCTTCCAAAAGTTGAACCACTACCAAAAAAATGGTTTTTCTTAACACTAGGAATAAAATTGCTTTTAAGGTTGGAGTCCATGCACTATCGGAAGGTTTATTCTTCATACAAAATGCTAAATAATTGCTTAAAGTATACGGAACATCATTTATAAAATCTTTCGATTTAACTAATTAATATTTCAATTATTCTGATACATGTTCGATTTTCCTACACATGATGCTAACATGGTGCGAGCGTAGTGCGCATGTGCGGGAGCCGCAATTTTTGTCTCAACCATCGACTGGAAAACTGTCATACATCTAAAGGAATGAATTGAAGCATTGGGATAGAAGTTGATTTTAAAAATCATATCGTAGAATATCGTTACTTCCGTAAGAGTGTTTCGCTTCAATTTAAATTTTCAGATATAAATTCTTACTATCTACATTTCAAGGATACCTACCTAGCGAATTTCTTATACGGAAGTCAATTACATTTCAGCAGGAACAATTATAAAGATCATTTTTCAATTGTGTAATTTTCTCGCCAATAATACGACTACGTTGTGATTAAAATGAATCAAAAACAGAATTATCCACAAAATAATGATTTGGCAGAGGTAGAAAGTTATGTATTATACAAATAGGCGATGGTAAGCCCAAATATGTGTTATTTTAGGATAACTTCCGGTGCCGAAGCTGTACTTCTTTATTGCGTAATGGCCGATATAACCAGTTATTATCAATTGTTAAGAGTTATTCACGACTTAAGAATCGTCAACTACTACGGGCAATCCCGCCACCCCAGGAAATTAAAACGATATTAGGTTATTCTTTCTCCCATGGAGTAAACAAAGTTCAACGTTCAACTATACCAATAAGTTTTGAGAGTCTAACACCTTGCCGCGAGGCTCTGGGAAGTGAAAAAAGCGGGCCGACCTCACCCCCTCACTACCAGATTTGGCCGAATATCTCTATCGTCCTTAACTACCCCCGCTGCTTAGAAAACGTACGTTTCCAGACCATCCCCGGTTATTCGCCGGAGCTCACAGTCCACTGGCAAACGCCGAACGATGCGCAAACCGGTCAGTATCGTCCGAGGTGTTTCCCCAGATTTCCAACCAATCCCACCTGTTCAAGACACAGGCGTAGCAGGGTTCGCAGAGCCTTCGCCAGGTTAGTCGCCAGACCTCATACTTCAGTTGAATAAAGACTTATTAAATCTAATTTGAATTGAAATGGTTTAATCTGAAGCATAATGCGGAAACTCATTTGCCCTCTGTTATTACGTACACATATATTTTAAAAGGTTCTTAGAGCGGCGAGCGCGATGAAGTAACACCAACACATATTACCGAAGATTATCTTTATGGCCATATTCTCCTCTCCGGCATACTTGGGATAAGAGCGAGGGAGATGGGAATGGAAGGGGAAGGGGATGAAAAGCCGCTTAGTGAAGATTCTCCGTAAAAGTCTCGGCGTGCTACTTACTTGAAAAAGAATCTTAACCAAATAAAGCTAATAAACTGTAATTAAAATTATACCACGGATTTTCTAGTTATTTTATTTTAAAATATAATATCATATATATCTGACCTTTTTCAGGTAATAGTTCTAGTCAGTCGGCTCAATTGACATTACCTGAATAACGGAGTTTGTGAGACAGATTATCGTTTCTCTAGTTCATCAGTTCTGCGCCATACCAAATAACGTGGGCTCCACGGTTCTTCCTCACGGTGGATCACGCGGTGGTCCCAGCCACTCTTAGTGACTATAGCACCATATTATTCCTTTCGTTAGGCAAATAGTCTTTCTAACTAGCTCCCTGCGCTCTTGAAAGATACCTTCAATGCCTCCTTGCAAGTACTGAGAAATCTTTAGGATTGGTATAGTTGTTTTTATTGAATCGTGTTTATGGGTAAATCTACCTGGCACCCCGGGGTTAATTTTTGAATCATTATAGAAAATATAAAGTACCCGAGAATACACCTACTGTAAAGCTTACCGAATTGAACTAGATAAGACTGATAACGTTATTTATGTGAGCTGTAATTGAAAGTTAACTTTAAATATGTAGGGAAATAAAAATCTGTATTGAAAAATTTAAAAGTTCCTTCCTAAAGATTAAAAGGTATATTGCGGAATAATCACCAGCAGAGATCAGACTTCTAAGGTGCTGGGAAATCTGTACACTTACAGACACGCTATTAATAACTTGAAGCCCACAACATACGGGCATATCTGATACTGCGTATAAGCTGGGAGGATACTGCGTATAAGCATTTGAGCATGGGTATCAAAATTTCGAGGACAATAAAGGCATGCAAACTGGAATACTTCGCTAATGCCATATGTCATCTCAAAAGATACAAATTGAAGGAAAAAAATCGGATGTAGAGATCCGAAATGAAGAAGAACACCTTGGCATCGTAATCTTCGGGACTGGTTTAAGAAATCTACCACATCCTTGTTTCGAGCGGCGGTCAATAAAGTTGTTATAGCCAATCAAATCTAACGTTCGGTAGCGGAGATGGCACCGGAAGGAGAAGACGAGAAACATATTTTATACGTGATAGCATTGTATCTCTATCACTTTCGCATTCTATGTTAGAATCTATATGTTCAGTCATCAGTCTACAATAGTCAATCTATAGACGTCAGAGTTTTCTCTATCGAATAAAAATCAAAACCGGGGTTTATTCCCTCCTAATCAATCTTTCGTTTTGCATTTTACTTCTCACCTGGTCTTATCCACGTGAGAACGTAACTCTTTCTCTTCGAAACAAAGAGATCGTAGCTCGTTACAATTTACAAAGGAAATAACTGCTGGAAGTTGAGAATAATTTCATTTACTTTCAATTACTGCTTTCCACCAACATTCCTTTCATTTTATTTCTACGCGATCATAACAAAAAATAACTTAATGATGTAGTTCTGTGCTAGCATATTAAACTTTGAAGAATTGAGGTTGAGTTTAAATGATAATAACATTATTAAAAGTGATTAGGCTATAACTTTTGTATGACGAAAACGTGGGAAGAACAATAAAGGTAGTATTTTTGATTAACTGAGATAAATGGCCTTAAAGATTTGGAGCAAAGATATCCCAGAATAAATGTGAAATAGATCATATTATCGACTATTAAATAAAAAAAAAACAAGAAATATTTATTAGGAAACATGGCTTTTTGTTTCTAAAATTACAGTTACTGTAATTTTAAAGGTACAGTAAAATTACTTAAACTTTCAGAAAATTTGATAACTATCTCAAAATATTAAAAAAACCATTTGGGATTTAAATTTTAACAAGATTTTTTTATGATCATTAACGTAATTAAAACAGAAGAAATGGGTACTGATTGAAATAATAAATATCATCATCTACAGGATTGCAACCGAATGGATGATTGTCGTCAAATTTGTTAGCGTTTTCGTTTATCAAAAAAATAAACAAATTCTGATATGCAAGTCGCAAACGTAAATTTCAAATATCCTATAGTGGCCAGTAAATACAACCTTAATATCAAAATATTTAAAAAAAATATATTCTTCGCACAACAGCTTGATATGTTGTATATTTTTTCCAAAGCTATATTTTTTATTGTCACTTACCAGATTATTTTTCCATAAAATTCTACAACACAAAAAGCACAGCCTCTCATACTCATATTAAAAAATTAAATATAGAGCTTCATCAATACTTGCGTGGTGTCCTATTATGGTACTTACATAGTTAAAGCCTTAATTAATATCGTCTATATACACCGTGTTTAACACGTTTATTGCTAAACCGTAAATTTGAATTTCGTGTGGTGGCCAAAGTTATTTATCCCGCATAGAAACTCGTTAGGCAATGAATGTGTTAAGCAAACGCTGCCGTAAATTGGTAATTATCACGATTTTCCTAGCATAAAATAACAATAGTATTTTCCGTAACATCTTGAAATTCCAACATACATGTGTTTTTTCTTAAATACTGGGGTTAGCGGCAGAAGAGGGTGTGGTGCGAGCGGCATGGGCTGTCAGTGGGTGAAGGAGGGGGAAGGGGGAGGGGGGGGGGGGGGCACCTAGATCATACTACATTGCCGCGTCGCTGTATACAAAACCACCTTTCATCTAGGGCATACGCACATCAGGATAATAAAATATTACTAATAGGACTAAGTTTGCCAAAATGTTAGTAATTTTTTATTGCTGTTAATTTCGCGAATTATTCTTTAATTACGGCAGCGTTTCTTGAAACACAGTGTATATACAGATGGATGTGTTTGTATATATGGGTGTGTATCACGTCTGGATCACCAAATAGCGGTATTAGTAGATGAGTTGATACGCTATTTAAGATTGTCTTTATTGACTTGTAATGTTAATGTATTAGACTAGGCTCGTGCGAGTGCCGCTGCGACGGTGTAGCGGCGCGCGTGGGAGATGTTCGGTGCCGGCAAGCAGTCGTTATGAAAAGTGGCAAAGGCGATGTGGGCTGCCGGAGTGATGTCATCTCTAAGGCAGTAGTAATGGGCAATAGTTCTTTCGTTCAGCAAAGACCTGGTACTTACATACTTTATACAACTCCGCAGTTTTTATCGCATCTCGATGAAACTTTGCTACGTATGATTTCAAACAAGAACAAGAAAACACGCATTTTGTTACAAAAAGTGAGATAAAAAGAACTAATAGCAGTCGAGCAACTTTTAAGAATATGTTCTATAAACACAACTTCTTCTAACTGCAATGTAAAATCATACCAGTATGAAATACATTGCAAAACGTACTTTACAATACGAAGTTGGGTTGTGTATCTCCATTACTCCTATGGATTAATGACGCATTGACTTTGACGATGTCAAATAAAATATATATTGGAGATATTTTTTATATATTATACAATCTCCAATATAAAATTATTATAGATACAACTATTTCCAATCTTTAGACATTCAAAATTTAGACGTGTAACTAGTGGGTTTACTTAAATATCTCTAAAACAGTGACAAAATCGATTTAATTTTGAAGCGGCTTCCTGAAAGCAAATAGTTTTTTTTAGAAAGGTATTAGACTAATCAGACCGGGCTAATATGTGCCAATAAATTCGACCCTTAAGTTAGACTTTCCTGTAAATTCAAAAACTTTAACAGTAACGGGGAGAAAATCGGATAAAGTAAAACGTCATACCAAAGATTAGGTAAATCTACTATTATACGAGTATAGTCGCGCTCGGAAGGCCAATAAAATTTGCAGTGAATATCGTCTGCCTGCTGTGCTTACATGTTGTATGAAATTTTTAAAGTCTGTTTCAATTGGGATGGCTCAAAGTTGATAAGCGAGAGAAACGATAACCCATCTCACGAACTCCGTATACCCAGTTAAGGTTTGATGAACCGACTGACTTCAACCATTATCTGAAAAAGATTTCAAGAACGCAGTTTCTTACTAAATTCGAATACAAACATTGTATACAAAGGTTTATAATGCGAAAATACGGAGCGAAAACCGGCGAATCTTTTTGTCGTATGGGCAACTACTTCAAATGAGCCTTAAATTCAGATACATTTTCAAACTTGCGCGGGCCGAGGTGAATCGAATGCACTCATTCTGCAAACGTTCTATTCTATCCAGCGGTTATTCGGTCAGATCGATATAAACTACATCCGTTTAGTGCAGTATAGGCAAATGGATATACCGCGCAAGGATGCTTTTGTTATCCACAGGCAATAATAATACAACTATAAGCTAGCGAATATTTTGCGACTTACCTCGTTGACTTTTTATTACAAGGAGAGGTGTTCATGCATTGTGAGGCTAAAATCTACAACCTTATACGAAAGAGGAATAATTATATAATTAACAGGCTTAGCTGTTGTTTTAATGATAAATGACGGCCTCTAATAGTCATAGTCTTATGTGCCTTCGTTTAGGCTTTGTGTTGCTTACTTCGGCTAGTAGAAGAGATCGTCGCCGATAAATAGCCGAGATGGGAGGGTGAAGGCGTATGAGAAGGAGACGATACGAGCTTAAGCGTCATCCCCCCACGAGGGCCAGCAAGTGACAGTGCAGGCTTAATTGACCGACAGACTCGAAAAGTACTCCCACTAACCCTAAGAGAAAGAATCTATACTGCCTCTAAGTGGGACACAAAATACGTAAAGTTTTTACTATGAGGAAATACATAATAGCTGTCATTTATAAGCTAGCTATTTCACGAACGGTTAAATATCTGGGAAATCATTGTAATGTTAGCGCTATTCATAAACTGTCATTGCACCGAGTAAAGTGGTTGCGTCCAACACAACGGGGAGGCATCATGGCGTGGCACAGACGTCGTTGTTTACGTAGGGGAGACCTTGGAGCTATCAACGCGAACTGGCATGGCGTCAGGCAGAACTGACTTAAATTCAATTAAAATCTCGCCTGGCTGACGGCATTAAACAGCTCACGCCAGACCGTGACAAACCGTGTATGTTAGTTATGCTTGATTACTCGATTGTTTTGTCTTGGAAAACCGATAAAATCATGTCTTCCTTACTTTAGAAGCACTACAACATTTTCCTTTATAATATTTCTCGGTCAATATTGGTAAAATACAGTGGGTGTAGTTGCTTAAAATAGTTTCATCACAAATTTTAATAATTCTTTATCGGCTAAGTAAAGTGAGAACGAGGATCTAGAAAGTGAGAACGAGGAACATACTAATTGGATCTAAACATGGAACGGATATGACTGTGTTGGAATGCATATTCGAGTGATTGAAGTGAATATTTTCCAAATCTAATGTGTCACAAATAATATAATTCATAATAGTCATCAGGTGTGACTCCAAACGAGGCGCTGCGGGCATCACGTTCAAAGCCGATGTGCTTGCGCCGTCGTTGACCGAACCCCAGACGTTCCCATTTTGGCGTGAATAGTACCTATTGACACTCTCAGCTCGTGGTAATGGTATAATTCTGGAAACGTCTTGATTTGCTCTTTCCAATGCTACTCGCCTTTTACATATATTTCAGGTTGGCTTTTGCTCGTGTCTTAGTTGATATTATTTTACTGAAAAATATATTTATTGTATATATTAACTTACTGTTATTAGTATATTGGAAGCTAATGGGCCCTTGCTGAGTTGGCCACGAAGACCCATTCTGTTCAGGGTTGGTCACACTCACAGGTCAACACCCATCCGGCGGCCTCCACGCATAAAGTGCGAGTCGCATAAAATCGACTCTAGACTCTGACTAACATCATCTTGAGGTGTCGACTACAACGGGCGAGCCCGTCAGCACAGGACATTTTAACGATTAGTCGTTCTATCGAGCTGCAGTGAGCGTAGAAGACTTTGGACAAAACAATCCGACGTCTAGCTACGCCACAACCCGTAAGAGACCAACTCCTTACCGCGAGATAGCCAGGAATAATACCCGGCGGCTCGAGACACTCGCGCCCTTACTTCCAATTGTGACCAAATTTCTCCGGTCTCTCGATTGGTTCCGAGATCGAGGTCGCTTGCGCGGTCCTCTCCCTTATGAAGCTGTGAAACGGTGTATACCGAATCTATCGCGGACCAAGGCGTCCTTTGCCCGGCTCTGAACCGGGATCGGATGGCCAATAGTCATTTCAAGAGCAGTCGCCGTAAGGTACGCAACCACGCCCGCTCTATAGGAAACAATACAGTTTCCAGACTCCCCCGACTGTTAGTTGGAGTGCACCATCGATTGGCTTGCGCTGCACGGTGCGCAGACCGTCCAGGAGCGCCAGAGGTTTGATTCCCAGGGGAAACTGGTTAGCTGGCCAGAGTCCTACCCAGGTTTGCACCCCGTACGTGGAGGCCGTCGGATGGGTGTTGACCCGTGAGTGTGACCGACCCTGAACACATGGGTCATCGTGGCCAACTCATCATGGGCCCATTAGCTCCCTTCCAGACTCCAGGGAGTCTGGCTTCTAGACTCCCCGACTCTGACTAACATATTGAGATGTCAACCACAACGGGCGAACCCGACACCGCAGGACGTTTTAACGATTCATCGTTCTATCGACCGTCCAGTGAGCGTAGAAGACTTTGGACATTACAAATCCGACGTCTAGATACGCCACAACCCGCAAGAGACCAACGCCTTTACCGCGAGATTGCCAGTAATGTTACCTGGCGGGCCGACACTCGCGCCCTTGCTTCCAATTGTGACCACATTTCTCCGGTCTCTCGATTGGTTCCGAGTTCGAGGTCGCTTGCGCGGTCCTCTCCCTTACGAAGCGGTGAAACGGTGTACACCGAATCTGTCGCGGACCAAGGCGTCCTTTGCCCGACTCTGAACCGGGATCGGATGGCCAATGGTCATTTCAAGAGCAGTCGCCGTAAGGTAGGCAACCACCCCCGCTCTATAGGAAACAATACAGTTCCCAGACTCCCCCGACTGTTAGTCGGAGAGCACAATCGATTGGCTAGCGCCGCTCGGTGCGCAGACCGTCCAGGAGCGCCAGAGGTTTGATTCCCAGGGGAGACTGGTTGACCCAGTGTCCTACCCAGGTTCGCACCCCATGCGTGGAGGCTATCGGATGGGTGTTTACCCGTGAGTGTGACCGACCCTGAACACATGGGTCATCGTTGCCACCTCATCATAGGCCCGTTAGCTCCCAGTCTGACTAACAGTCGGGGAGTCTGGAAGCAGTACTGTTTACTATAGAGCGGGGGTGGTTGCGGACCTTACGGCGACTGCTCTCGAAACGACCATCGGCTACCCGATCCTGGGTGAACAGCTGGGCAAAGGTTGCCGTGGTCCGCGATAGATTCGGTATACACCGTTTCACCGCTTCGTAACTCGAACTCGTAACCAATCGAGAGACCGGGGGTAATCTGGTCGCAATTGGAAGCAAGGGCATGATTGTAAGCACGCTGGGTAACACTCCTGGCTACCTCTTGCGGGCATGTGGCGGAGCTTGGCGGTGGATTGTTTTGTCCAAGTCTTCTGCGTTCACTTCACGGGAGAGAGAACGACTAGTCGTTAAAACTTCCTGAGGTGACGGGTTCACCTCTTGTAGTTGACAACTCTATAATACTTATTGCGTAAATTACAATGTTTTATAGCCATCCCTTCTTGAATTTAGGTGCCAGCAGAAAAAAATAAAGGAAAAACCTAATAATGAACACAAATTAACCAAATAACAAGAGGGCGTATTTTTAAAAAAATAATTACGATTTAGAGAAGAAGCAGGATAGAATGGGACGAATTAAAGATTAACTAGAAATTTACGGACTTAAAATGGTTTTTCAGAGATACTTAAAAAGTAGAAACCGTTGGTGCGTTTCTGATATTTTACGGAGCTGGTTCCATAGTCTAGCTGCATGAATGGTAAAGGAATATATTGAAAAAGAATAATTACCTATGAGTTGGAAATGCAATTTTGCTATCCTCGATGGCAAAGGAATATTAGACCATGATATCTTATGTGCGCGATTTTTTCGGTTAAGTAGGATTGCGTGGACGGTGGGATTGTTGATGGTGTTATAAAGAAGGGAAAGAATAAGCATTAAATAAATAACAAATAAAAAACTACGCAATGAAATATATGAAAAACGACGATGCAAACCGCGAAAGATATTATGTCTCGAAAGTTTTTAGTAATGGAATAAAATTTAAGGAAAAAAAACATGAAGTGTATTAATCCAAAAGGTTGTTATACCTGCTTACATTTTATATACTTAGATTTTACATATATTTTTTCTGACCTAAACAAACTTAAATTCTTCCTATAACAATTTTCATTGCAAGTCTTATATGTAACATTTATAACGACGGACGTATTGTCAATATTCATCATAATATTAGGTTCTTATATATAAAGTTTTAATATTTATTTAATCGAATTATTGATGCATGTTCTCTATGCAATTTTGTCATTTTAATGGGAGTTGATTAATGTATCTGCTGTAAACCTCTCATGTATAGGAATCAATTAAACGTATTCGCGTTCTATTTTGATTGAATGTGTAATTTTCAGTTCTTGTTTATGTGAAAACAAGTATACTTACGAGACATATGAGTGTTTACATATATACTTTACTTGATAAATTTTGCATTCGTCGTATCTGTGTTTTGCTTGTGGACTTGTTTACACGTCATCACGAGTTTAAAATATCGTAAACCGCCCGATTTTGCAATTTTATTAATGGGAATAACCTAAATTAAGGGGTTTGTCACTGAAAGTGTGTTTTTCCATTGAAGTTATCCAAATTTCAGAAAAAGTGGAAGTATGCTGGAACAAAATTTGGCGAGTGCGGTGGGTGTACAGGAGTCTCTAGTCTTGCGACGTTGTTCATACGTGTGTTCATACCTACCTTGTAGTGAAAATCAGTGGCGAAGGACGGATCGACTAGGCTTGGCTGTTTAATCGCGAAATTCTCCGTCGTTATTCGCAGATCTTGACAGTGCATATTTTCGTTTACTGCAGTACCAAACCTCAATCGATAATAACGGAAAAAATCGGCACGAAACCTCATATTTGAAAAAAAAAATCCCTAAAATATTCGAACAAAGCAAACATCGCAAAGACAAATAACTAATTTTGCGAAAGACCACAAATTTATTTGAATTTGAAATTCCAAATCGAACCGAACTTTGAAGTAGCCAGTGCTAAATTAAGGCAACTACATAGGCAACACTTTGTGGAGTTGAAATCTACTGAAAATCAAACAGTCATAGGTGTTATCGCTCTATGGATTATATCTCATATGCAGATTACCTCAAGACTCGGGTGACTAATACGGTCGACTATTTTAAATAGATGGTGATTTGGATAGACTGCTCATTCTTCGCAAAGAGAAACTTCTCAGCCTCAATATAAAGAAGTGCCATAAAATTACCTTCACAAGAAATAAAAGAAAATCGACTTTTGCTACAAAATCAATGTCAAAATTGAGCAAAGTACTGAGGTGAGTGTTAATGAATCAGAAACTTCTTTTCGATAAGCAAATAGATGCGACGATGTTGCAGTCTGCTAGTCTGTAAGCCATTCTTCAGCATCGAATCTCTAAAAACTGTTTATTTTCTTACTTCCGTAGCGTTCCGAATTCGCCTAGTCCCCAATTAGACGCAAAAAAAGACATCGAAAGAATTCAGAAAATATTTATTAATAACTTGACTATTCGAAATTTTACGACTTTTAACTACTTTTTATCGTCTGTGTGACTTTTAATTACTTGTATTGACTTATAAAGCTAGACTATTTAAAAACTGACAGCTTAGAATTAAGACGCAAATTTGTGGATCTGACTTTGTTGTATAGGGTTATTAACCGGTCAGCTCCTATGTACTTGCTGGAAACTATAAATGTCAGATCTACTAAACGGCACAACAGAGTAACCAACTTGTTTTTCGTACCAATCAAAAATGCAAATTATGCGAGTAAACAACTCAATAATAGAACTATGCCCAGAAACGATAAGGAATTCAATATAATATTTTCAATATTTCTCAAGAGAATTTGTACATATATCAAAAATGTCAATTTAGTGAAGCAGATGAGTCTAATACACATACATAAATATATACATTCACACATATACAACTTAACGTGCAATAATTGATAACATACCCTACTCATAGACACTCTCAACTATGAAACATCAATTTGCTTTATTTTAGATAATTCATCATCGTTTAATTGAACACCGTAAAGTGCTGGAGGATTCCGACAATAAAATAAATAAATAAAACTTCTGTAACAAACGAAAACTGTTGCTTAAACGTGGCTACAGCTACATATTCAATCAATAAGTGTCCACCTATAATAAAGGTAATCGATTATTTCGGTAAAAATCGACTACAATTACTTTTTTTCTACTCGAGCTTCCCCTCGTTTGGCAAGTATCCAATTTTGTACTCCTATTACAGTAGAATATGAGCCTGATGTAATTTTGCCTCCACCATGCGGCACAAATTGTTCACAATGGGTGGTTTTATTATCTTACGACAATCTCTTACAACAGAGCCTACTATGAAGTGTTCATATGTATGTGTACGTGCACCATGTGTGTATGTGTATGTCTTGTTATTGAATTCGATCGAGAGAATTCAAATGCGATCCCTATCATTTCATTCCAACGGAAAATAATCTTCCGGTCGGGAATCGATCCCGGAACCTTACATAAGAACAGCGGCCTAACAACTATTGAATCAACAAATTGAATCCAATCTGAGGCTGAACGCCTTATTATCTAATCTCCAAATCGGTACCCGAACAAGGACTAGATCATTAGTTCAATCAGAAGACCTAGTACTTTTCCTAATTTTAAACCTCCTTTCGTATATATAATTCAAATTTTTGTTGTCTATTTGTATAGAATTTAAGTAGTAAATATGTACTTATTACCCGACGTTGCTAATCCGGCAGCAAATAGTAAATTGTCTTCTTAATTTTCGCAATCTCTCGATGTCTAGTTGTTATTAGAAGTACAATAAGTAAATTAAACCACAAACAGTAACCTCCGAGATTACGAAGCAGATGCTTTTCATATTCCCAGCAACAAATTTGCAGGCTATATTAGTACTGCCTTATTATAATCACAATCATAATCATATTTATTAGTTCCAGAATGTTTAAAACGTGGGATTACATTAGTTTAGTAACAAACATTTAAGCAGCATTATACTTAATAATTAATTAGAGATTTTTCCGTTCAAACATATGTTTTAATTTACAAACATTTTTTACAAAATACAGTAAATATTAAAAATAATTCTAATTAAAACAACACACACAAGCATCGTAGTCCAAAAGTGAGATCAATAATAATATTCCTAAAATATATACAATAATTAAATAGAATAATCAATAGTCGGCAAAATACATTAAATAGCCGAAATAAATATACCTAATAATATCAAATAACAATAACAACAATGCTCACATTATTAGTTACAGACCATCAGATATTATACACTATGCCATAAAAGTAGAAACTTACTTAGTCTACAAAATGCGTCCACCAAGTTTAAATAATAGTAGTAAATTAATAATATAGGTAAAGAGAAAAACTAAGAAAATGTCATACTTCAAAAGGAATAATGATATTAGTTCAAAAATAAAACAATAGTCAACGTAGTCAGATAAAATAACAATATTAAAAATAATAATGAAACTCAAACCAATCACAATAATCGCCTAATATGAAATGATATTCATAAAATTATCGGCACTTTAAAGTCGAAAATTAAAAAAAAACGCTTTTTGCAAACGTAATCCACTGGAAGCTAAGACAGCCAAAAAATATTTTGCAATTATACGCTATCAATATCCATATCTTTACCAAATTTTGTAAAAAAAAAAATACGTGTGGCATTCGGGGACTGCCACGGTAAAGCTATTGCATAGCATTTTTAACAACTTATGCAATTATAATTATTTATTTATTTTATTTTTTCTGATATCAGATAACTGCGCTCTATCGGAAAACGTTGAAATTATTCCGAATCATTTGCCGCTGCGGAAGCAAATGATTCGGAATAATTTAAACGTCTTTCGATAGAGCGCTTCGCACGAATTTTTTATTCAATAAAGCAACAAAACCGGATATTATTCTTTTATTCTTTGACTATTCGAAAAATCGTAGATAAAAAGATAGATAATTAAATTATCTTTAAAATGGTGCAGGTTTCATAATAATTCGCCAGATAGTATTTGCGTAATAGTCGTTTTTGTGTTCGGTTAGACCTAATTTCACAAATTAATTACACTATGTAATATAAACAAAATATAAAATAATCAAGGCTAAGAATATTAGGAAAATTTCTTGTTTAACATATATTTTTTTCGAATCGTAAGCAGTACTCGTTTAGACGTAATTATCAGTTTAAAATCATTAATTTTCGTTAAGAAATTTCTTCATTCGGTCGCCGCGTTGGCCTAGGCCCGCGATAAAAGCTATGCAATAGCTTAAAAAACTATATAATTAAGATTACCTGCAGTATTGTTTTCAAAATACTTTCATGTTTACTGGTCGACATTTTCAAGTCTCTTTTCCACCACAGTCTGTCGCAAATAATACAAGAATGACCAAATGAATTACTCGTAAAGTCTTTATAAAAATCAATATGACTTGTACTGTGTTTATGATAATTTGTGTAAACTGGAATAGTACCATCAACAATAAAATCCATAATTTTTTCACCAATTCGATTTTCTCTATCAATCTCAATTTCATTTTCATGATTGTTATGGTTATCTTCGGTAGGATCTTCATTATAATTGTCACGCAATAGTTGAATATTGGCATCAACATGGGCTTTATTTTGGGTAGCGTCTTGTATTGACTCCAATAAATCTGATACTTCATAAAAAGGTGTGAAATGTTGGTCACGAAGATGAAGATGAATCCAGTTTTGTGTATCATTCGCTTTAAAATGACAAAAGATAGTGTCTTGATTCGTTGTAGTTATGTTGTAAAAACAATAATGTACACAAACATTTTGATTGTACATTTTTGAAATTAAGTACAAACAATCCAAATCTCCGTAATCATTAGTGCTTGATAGAATGTTGTTATATGCTTCTTGCGGATTGTGGCAGGAGTTTAAATAGGGTGAATCGCGTAACTGATTTCTCAAGTCACAAGTCTCAATTTGAAGTTGCAAAACACTTATGAGCGAGTGGAATAGACAATTACCATCGCCAGGAATTCCTGTGTTCCTGTATAGAATAACTTCGGGAGTAATGCATTCATTACGCTGTTCATAAATTTGAAGTTGTTGGCTGTGAAAATGATTTTCTTGTAGCGTTACATTTTCTATATTTTCAACAGCTCTACATTGCATGACATTCTCTTCATTACTGTCCAATTTTGTCTTTTCCTGTGAAAAAGAAGTAGAATGTCAAGTTCGAAATTCAAAGCACAATACAAAATTTCGAAATTTTAATTCGAATTCCGATATTATCGAAATTTAATCGAAATTTCGAATTTCAATTGTCAAAATGTCAAGTTCGAAATTTGAAGTAGAATGAATATTAAGTTCGAAATTTGAAGTAGAATGTCAAGTTCGAAATTCGAAGTAAAATGTCAAATTCGAAATTCGACGTAGAATTGCAAGTTCGAAATTCGAAGTAAAATATCAAGTTCGAAATTCGAAGTAAAATGTCAAGTTCGAAATTCGACGTAGAATTCAAGTTCGAAATTCGAAGTAAAATATCAAGTTAGAAATTCGAAGTAAAATGTCAAGTTCGAAATTCGACGTAGAATTTCAAGTTCGAAATTCGAAGTAGAATGTCAAGTTCGAAATTCGAAGTAAATATCAAGTTCGAAATTCGAAGTGAAATGTCAAGTTCAAAATTCGACGTAGAATTTCAAGTTCGAAATTCGAAGTAGAATATCAAGTTCGAAATTCGAAGTAGAATGTCAAGTTCAAAATTCGAAGCACAATTTCAAGTTTGAAATTCGAAGTACAATTTCAAGTTCGAAATAGCATTCCAAGTTCGAAATTAGAAGTAGTAGAAATTAGAAAAGAAAAGAAGGTTTAAAAACTGACAAATTTAAAAAAAGACTCTACCTACAGTGTTAGAGTCAGTCAGTGAGTCAGATATGCGCCTAACTATGTTATAAGTAGAATTATTATGATTACTACTAGATTTTTGGCTAGAAACCACAAAATGATCTTTTTGCCACAAATAGGTACAACCCCCTCCAGCCAAAGTATAATTTACGTCATACCACGAAAATCACGAATGAAATTTTGTCGCTTTATGAATGAATTTAGCAAATCGACGGTTCAACTTATACTTATGTGTAGGTACTTTTACCCGCAGGTTTCATATTGAAATCGACCCTAAATCGATTTTCAAAATCAATATTCAAGTTTGATCTAACAGTAATCACGTCAGTTTATGAAATAAATGACGTATTTTTTTTTATAACTGTTAATTAGTTAACTTGTTGCACGAAGCCTATTCGTCTAGTCACCCCAATGTGACGTCAGGCAAGGAACGTCAGAGCAGAGAAATAGTAATAATATACACGTAATAATACACGTTACTTACCTTAATAATCTATTTTTCTCCAGTATACGGCGTTTATGATGTAAAAAATTTGATTTCCTGGCCATTTTGTTTTTTTTAATTAATATTGTAATTTATTTCGTCTTCTTTCGGAACACAATGTCAGAATCCTACCGTAACAGTGGCCGCGGTCATACTGTATTAATTCAATTTATTTCTGATATCAGATAACTGCGCTCTATCGGTAAACGTTGAAATTATTCCGAATCATATGGGGCGCCGGAATCAAATGATTCGGAATAATTCCGATAGAGCGCCGCGCACGAATGTTATTCAATAAAGCAACAAAACCGGATATTATTCTTTTATTCTTTGACTATTCGAAGAAAATCGTAGATAAAAAGATAGATAATTAAATTATCTTTAAAATGGTGCAGGTTTCATAATAATAAGCCAGATAGTATTTGCGTAATAGTCGTTTTTGTGTTCGGTTAGACCTAATTTCACAAATTAATTACACTATGTAATATAAACAAAATATAAAATATTCAAGGCTAAGAATATTAAGAAAATGTTCTTGTTTAACTTATATTTTTTTCGAATCGTAAGCAGTACTAGTTTAGACGTAATTATCAGTTTAAAATCATTAATTTTCGTTAAGAAATTTCTTCATTCGGTCGCCGCGCTGGGCTAGGCCCGCTATAAAAGCTATGCAATAGCTTAAAAAAAATACGTGTGGCACTCGGGGACTGCCGCGGTAAAGCTATTGCATAGCATTTTTAACAACTTATGCAATTATAATTATTTATTTATTTTATTTATTTTATTTTTTCTGATATCAGATAACTGCGCTCTATCGGAAAACGTTGAAATTATTCAGATTCGGAATAATTTAAACGTCTTCCGATAGAGCGCCGCGCACGAATTTTTATTTGATAAAGCAAAAAAAACGGATTATTCGAAAAAAATCGTAGATAAAAAGATAGATAATTAAATTATCATTAAAATGGTGCAGGTTTCATAACAATACGCCAGATAGTATTTGCGTAGTAGTCGTTTTTGTGTTCGGTTAGACCTAATTTCACAAAATAATTACACTATGTAATATAAACAAAATCTAAAATATTCAAAGCTAAGAATATTAGGAAATTGTTCTTGTTTAACATATATTTTTTTCGAATCGTAAGCAGTACTCGTTTAGACGTAATTATCAATTTAAAATCATTAATTTTCGTTAAGAAATTTGTTCATTCGGTCGCCGCGCTGGCCTAGGCCCGCGATAAAAGCTATGCAATAGCTTAAAAATGTTCTTTAGGCTTATGCCTTGAGTTTAAAGAAGTGTGTAAAAGTGATTAATGTCATTTGGGTCTATGTAACCAAGTAGGTTTTTGTGTTTACTTATTTCAATTTATGCTTGAAATACATTTAGAGGCATTATTTTTTTGTCACCATACGTCACCATGCGTTAAATAGAGCAAAAGAGCTTGAACATCAAAGCCGAATGAGTTTCGAAATCACTAGAAACTGGTCTATCTACATAATATGTTGTACTCGAAGCCCTAAGGAATTGTCAAAATGATGAAAGCAAAAGTGGTGTTTATGATTATCTCAGCCGCCGGGAAAGATATTTGCTGTTGACTACTTCTGCCCTGAAAGATTTTTGGAATTTATACCACAAAATGCACTTGACTTATTTTTCATCGAATGTGTTTTAGACCAGTTCTGCTCCAAGGTCACCAATTAGGTTTATTTGATGAATATTTTTTTGATATATAATAATGTATGAATATTCTGTCATGTTCACAGATTTTTGTTATTTAACCTTTCCTTTTATATTATCGCTTTTTGCTGAACTTACTAGAACTATCCCTTATTTACAACTACATAGAAAGATAATGGGGCAATGCTGCAAGGAATCCATAATAATATATCTCATAATATGTTTAATGTTTTTATTTCATGTCTACATGCATATGTGTAAACATTCGTGTGACGTTGTATATGAAACTCTGGGCATTCGAGCTATAATATTAAAATTTGTATCCGGTTTCTTATCCATGTTATTCAATCATCTTCTAACTTCGAATATTGCTCGTTTCCTTTTTCTTTATTATTAATGGTAGTATATTTTCGTTGTATTGTTATAATACCGGAGAACCTATTGCCTAAAAGAGCATTTGCCTGGGGCGGCTCATTTATAGGCGTGGCTATAATCGAATCGCTAGCTAAAGAAAGGGAAAGGGATTTTTCAACGTTATCAAAGAGTGTTTCGAAGAATTTTTTACATTCCATATTACATAATATTATTTAGCTGAAAGCTGGACTAATACTTTAATTTGAGAGGATTTGTATATTAGCTCCGTATCTACTCTTAAACTTAACCACTTTCGTATACTTGAGTTTACTTGTGCAACGGGATTTTAAAAATTCGATAGTAAGAAAATTATCTTTTTTTTTAATGAAACGAAGAAAAAGGAAACTTCGTGGATAGCATAAAAAATCAGTTGTGAAACCCTAAGACTTTCCCAGCAAGCAGACAACCACCTCCCCTCCACTAGCCAAACCCCTGAACCCTCTCTCCCTCCACCTATCTCCCCCCCCCCCGTCAACTTCTCTCACCCCCTCCCGCCCCTTCCCACCCGAGTGATTGTGTCAAGTGACTATAATAACAACAGTAGTATTTTTTGTATTTAAATGGTATTTACTAAAAATGGTATTAAAAATTGTTTTCTAAAAACGGCATTAAAAATTCTTTTGCGTCGATTGTATACGAGATATACCAACCAAACGTGATTTAGGTACAACAAGGCACCTGTATAACGAATTTCAAGTCTCTAACTGCAAAATTTAGAGATTGAAGTGTGACTAGCGCGCCCTCTGGTTAACCGATTTCAACTACAATCTTTTTAACCCTTGCCATGACCGAATGATGCCTGTATGCCAAATGTCAGCTCAATCGGATAAAGCGTTTGGGCGCTATCGTCGAGGAATACACACAGGCACACACATACAGATACACACAGACACATATAGTCAGACAGACTTTAGTCTGGAAATGGTCTCGGGGAAATGGTCTCGGGAGACGTCAAAATGTATATATCCGTCTTCAATCCCAAATATTTTTTTGCGCGTTCACAATACTTTCCTCCTTCCGGGAAATTAAAATTAAGGTTGCGCATTTATTCTAATCGTGTCTTCCCAATTATTAAAGAAACCTATTTACTCCCAGCTACATATAACGGAAAAACGAAAATTACCTACCTCTGTTTTGGTAATAGGTACTAGTAAAAATACCTTTAACCCATATCTGCCCGGAACTATTTTAGGATTTCGATTTTGGTTATTTTCAGGTATGTTTATAGGTCATTTTCAGTTATGTTTATATAAGATCAGATATGTTGATAGGTCCCTATAACAGTATTGACTAGTTTTAGTATATTTTTTTAACTAGGTATTTCAGAGGTGCTCAAAAACGAAACAATGGGCAAATATCCTACATTGCTTATAGGTAATTCAAACAAAGATGTTAATGAGTTTATTTAATATTTATTATTATTTTCACATGCAATCTACTAATTCTATTTAAAATAAGCTAATTCTAAACTCACGAAAAAGTCCATAATTTACCCAAATTCAATACAAAACTATGATACTTGTACAAAGCTTTACTCAAGTGAATAATTACTTTTTTTTTCGGGAGACGACATGATTTTTCGACATGGGAGGCGATCGATCATCCGAATGGGTTAATCTAACAGCTGGAGTTCCACAAGGTGCGGTTCTGTCCCCGCTTCTTTTCTCAATTTTTATAAATCCTATCTCCAACCAAGTTCGTGGACATACTCATCTGTATGCAGATGATGTCCAAATATATAATCATTTCTCTCCCGAAAACATCAATGCCTCGATCGCCATCATGAACTCTGATCTTCAGGCCATTTGTGAATGGTGTGCGCTGATGGGTCTACTAATCAACCCTTTGAAATCCCAGGCTATACTCATTGGAGGTCGTAAATTGCTCTCCAGAGTAAATGTAAAATCCCTTCCGCGTTTAAAACTAAACGATATCACCATACCATTGTCGCAAAAAGTGAAAGATCTTGGTCTAATTATCGATGAACATTTCTCCTGGCAACCACACGTGGACGAGGTAAGTCGTAAAATATTTGCTAGTTTTTACCCTCTGCAAACACTCAGAAGATTTCTTCCTATGGACACAAAAAAATCTTTTGCACAGTCTCTCCTCTTGCCTCTCCTTGACTATGCAGATGTGGCTTATCTCGATTTATCAGAGGAACTGCTCAACAAACTTGAACGTTTGCAAAATGTATGCATACGATTCATCTTCGGTCTACGTAAGTATCCGTGTCGATCACGATCACGTGTCCGACTACAGGGCACAGTTAAAGTGGTTGCCAATACGCCAAAGAAGAAATGTTCATATACTGGCTCTCCTATATCGTGTACTCACCCAATTAACACCATCCTATCTCCAGGAGCTTTTTGAACCACTAAGTTCCCACGGTCTCGTACTTCGGTCAGCCTCTGACAGTTTATTAAAAATTCCGAGTCATAATAGTGATTTCTATTCCTATTCTTTCTGTGTCCATGGTGCAAGACTCTGGAACGATCTCCCAGCAAATATACGAAACTCGCCTTCTTTACCATCGTTCAAGACTCACCTTAAGGATTACTACCTTTCTAAGAAGTAACCAGTTCTTCCCTTTCTCTCCTGTTCCTCTCCCAATTTCCTCTCCTCGGGCACGATTAGTCTTAAATTCTTCCACTTGTCTGTATGTTATGTAATAATCTTTATTTTCACTATGCGCGCATGTACCACTATGTTTAGGTTAGCTGTAAGACATTGCCATGTGGCAATAAGCTCGCCTTTTTTGTATACTTTTTTTTTAAGGGCAAATAAAGAGTTTATTATTTATTATTTATTATTATTTTTGCCCGATGCGAACACGACACAACTTGCACTGCTTACTATCAGTTACTATTTCAATCAAATGTGTCAATTCTGCTAAAACTTCGTTGCTAATAAGAAATAGTTCCGTACTCTTGCGATAGATGGCAGTTTTTTGGTATTTACTGAGCCCACAAAGGATTTCCGATGCTTTTACAAAAGTACTACTTCTTGATTTGTTTTCGAATCACTGGGCATATATGGGCTAAGAACGAGCCAAAATGTCGTTATAATTTTTAAAATAACAGGACTTGTGTCAATTTCTAAATCAGTAAAATGATGATATCTCTAACAGAGTTCAACATCCTTCATATTTCAATCAACAGAAATCATTCAGAAAGAAACTATGCAAACAATTGAAATCGAAAAATGAAATAGGGAAAAGTCGATCAATTTTAATAAAAAACTTGTAATCTCTGAAAGGATTTCAGTTCATTTCAAACGGTCTTCGACTATCATGCTAGGAATCTTTCTTCTTTCTTTGAAGTATTTGAGAAAGTTTGATTTCATTTTCACCGCGTAATTCTCATAATATTTTGAAATTTAACAAAATGATCTTTAACTTTAATCACATGGTAATTTAGTCGTTTATCTCTGTTTAACTTCAAGGTATATATGTATTCTTTCAACAATTGTAATCTTAGAATGATATATGTATATATATATTTCGGGTTTACATGGTGTAGATCCTTATACATATTCAAGGAATAATATTATTGTAGTAATTTGATTACTGCGTCGCGTCGTTCCATAGGCTACATACCTTTCTCAACTTCTCAAGACATTGTTTCTTGTAACTGTAACTTTGTAACTATTCAACATCCATTAACTTGGCTCGAGTTTACATTAACTATGCATCTTTAGGACAAGTATCGGCATGTGGTGGTTTAAGTTTGGAGCTAGTAAAAGGGGGCAGATATACTGTGACAAGTTGGCATGCCACAACTCGCCGTATCCCTACTGCTTTAATTATACTTTGCTTCACTGCTTCACAAGACTCTCATTATTCTTCTCTACCGCACATTGCTGGCGATCGTGCATATGCAGAGGCAGCATTCGTCAAATATATATATATATATATATATATATATATATATATATATATATATATATATATATATATATATATATATATATATATATATATATATATATATATATATATATATATATATATATATATATATATATATATATATATATATATATATATATATATATATATATATATATATATATATATATATATATATATATATATATATATATATATATATATATATATATATATATATATATATATATATATATATATATATATATATATATATATATATATATATATATATATATATATATATATATATATATATATATATATATATATATATAGATTGTGAACCTGTTGTTTTTTTTTGCGGTAGTATGGATTTCATTCATTTATCTATCCGCATGGTCGGTTTGTGAGCGAATAGAGGGAATTTGATAAAGGCATTCATTATCGCCGGTGTGAGTGGTTTGGATGCGGGAAAATCCATCTGTTGACAATGCGATCCGATGCGAGCTCTAAATTCCTGCTGCTTTACGTACACAAAGCGCTAGAAATTCATTCATAACGAAGCATTTGCGGTGGCTTTGTCAGCGTGCATATCGTGGCAGTATTGTCGGCCGTCACAACCTCCGGCTATTTATTCAATTACACTTGTCAGATTAGGGACAATAAAAATGTAATCAAATTCAGATGCGATTAAATCATAATACATATATTTATGCAACTAAAATAAAAATACGTGTGGCACTCGGGGACTGCCGCGGTAAAGCTATTGCATAGCATTTTTAACAACTTATGCAATTATAATTATTTATATATTTTATTTTTTCTAATATCAGATAACTGCGCTCTATCGAAAAACGTTGAAATTATTCCGAATCATTTGCGGCTGCGGTAGCAAATGATTCGGAATAATTTAAACGTCTTCCGATAGAGCGCCGCGCACGAATTTTTTATTCGATAAAGCAAAAAAAAACGGATTATTCGAAAAAATCGTAGATAAAAAGATAGATAATTAAATTATCTTTAAAATGGTGAAGGTTTCATAATAATACGCCAGATAGTATTTGCGTAGTAGTCGTTTTTGTGTTCGGTTAGACCTAATTTCACAAATTAATTACACTATGTAATATAAACAAAATCTAAAATATTCAAAGCTAAGAATATTAAGAAAATGTTCTAGTTTAACATATATTTTTTTCGAATCGTAAGCAGTACTCGTTTAGACGTAATTATCAGTTTAAAATCATTAATTTTCGTTAAGAAAATTCTTCATTCGGTCCCCGCGCTGGCCTAGGCCCGCGATAAAAGCTATGCAATAGCTTAAAAAGCGTAACATTTTCGATATTTAAATATTTGCACGAGGGGAAGTTTTCTTATTGCTCACACTGAAAACATATACAGAGCTGCATACCTATTTGTTTTCATATTCAAATGATATACACATATCACTAAAAAAGCTGGTTGGGTTCTGCTCGTTTGAAGGTTTTCTATGGGATCCCGGAAAAAAACTTCAAACAGACCAGGAACAGACCTAGCATTTAATAAGCGTATGCATTCCAGGCAAAAACCAATTCCGTTTTGGCTGCAGGAAACGGAAAAAATATTGGGTTTTGATTTTAGAGTGGATAAAGATAATATCGGACACCTAATAATGTTTATTTATTTATTTGTTAATTGCAGTAATTAAATATAATAATTTTTCATCAGATTCTAAGACGCATTTATATCAAAACAAAAGACTACACGATGAGACTACAAGCATAAGACTACAATATAAAAACAAAAGGCTACAAGCGCTGCAATTGCAAAAATTAAAAAATACCGTATATCATAAATCCTACCTCCCCAACCTAGCGCCACCCTTAAACCCTCGAAAATCGAAATCGGCTTTGAATTCGACTTTTTCATTTTTCGACCTTTCCGACTTTTCCGACTTTTTCGACTATTTCGACTTGTTCGACTTTCGACTATTTTTTACTTTTTTTGGATTTTTTACTTTTTGACTTTTTTTGACTTTTTGGGCATTTTGACTTTTTGACTTTTTTGACTTTATAAACTTTTTTGACTTTTTACCCCTTTGATTTTATTGACTTTTTTGGCCTTTTCATTTTCGACTTCGTCTTTATGACTACGACTACGAATTTTCCTATGGCCTTTTTCACAAAATGACCAATTTTGAGTTTTTCGATGTTCAGTTGTTTCTTTGAGTTTTTCCAAATATTTTTTTTTGTAAACCACCCCTGAATCAAGGCAAACAAAATAAAAGAAAAATAATTCAAATCGGTCGAGTCATTTCCGAGATCCTGCGAGACTAACGCACGGCGATTCATTTTTATATATAATACTAGCTGACCCGTGCCCACTTCGTTGGGCGGTAAAACATTTTACCTACTTGTTATGAAATTATGAGTGTGGTTTGGTTAGTACTGAGTGCTATGATTTATTTCCTGACTGCCAAAAGACGGGTTATAGTTTTACTGCATATGTATGTATGTATTTGCATGTCAATTTGACTATATTACCGTTATTTGTGAGTGTCTTCTTGTGAGTGTCTTATTTGTGAGTATCTTATCTCTTTAACCATTTATGCAGTAAAAGTAAAATTATATGCAGTAAAAGGGAAAAGTCTTTTGTTTTAAATACTTGAGACGTTAAATTTACTTATTTTGATAATAATTCATAATTGTTGATAATATGACCAATAAACATGACCTAACGATTTAAATTATTTTTTTATTTTGAATAACTACTTTTTGTGACTTAAATATAAAAGTTTGACATATGGTGTCGCTGACTTTTTTGTAGGCATTATTAAGCTCTACAACTTTTTTCTAGAACTTAATCATATATCTCTCATCGTTAAGGCAGCGTTAGTTAGAAACCTTTTCGTTCGACCGTTTTTTCCGACTTACTTTGGAAATCCGACTACCACGAAAAAGTCTTTACATTTTTGGATTAATATATAGGCTATGACACTCACAAATAACGTGGCTTTCTATTCGTAAAAGAATTTTCAAAATCGGTTCAGTAGATCCAGAGATTTCTTCCTACAACCTCACAATCTTTACCTCTTTATAATATTAGTATAGATAGACGACACGGTCGCGGTTCCATACCTATGTCGTATTATCTCTTTAACTATTTATGCAGTAAAAGGAAAAAGTGTTTTGTTTTAAACACTTAATACGATAAATTTACTTATTTTAATAATAATTCATAATTGTTGATAATATGACCAATAAACATGACCTAACGATTTAAATTATTTTTTTTAATTTGAAAAACTACTTTTTGTGACTTAAATATAAAAGTTTCATATATGCTGTCGCTGACTTTTTTGTAGGCATTATCAAGCTCTACACCTTTTTTCTAGAACTTAATCATATATCTCTCATTGTTAAGGCAGCGTTAGTTAGAAACGTTTTCGTTCGACCGTTTTTTCCGACTTACTTTGGAAATCCTACTACCACTAAAAAGTCTTTACATTCTTCGGATTAATATATAGCCTATGACACTCACAAATAACGTGGCTTTCTATTGGTAAAAGAATTTTCAAAATCGGTTCAGTAAATCCAGAGATTACTTCCTACAACGTCACAAACTTTACCTCTTTATAATATTAGTATAGGTTAAAACTGCTTCCACAGCGGCGCCGACCGCGACCTTAGGTTGCGAGCGCATGTCCCAATGGCGACGTCACATGTCGCTATGGCGCCGTGAGCGACGACAGCGCTAATTTTACGCGGTGGTCGCGCGCAATCAAGTAGTTATAACCGTGTACTCATAGAGGGCGCTAAAAAATACCCCTACCGTAATCATACCCCGCTTCATCTCACCCCTCGCCTGTCTCAAAAGAAAGTTGAATTTGATTTAGCCAATAGCGTCACCTTAAGAGCATTAATTGTAAAATGTTAAAATGAAATCACGGCAAAAATCTTGGCCCTAGTTATAATGTATTTAATATTTGGTTGTACACACATTCATTTACATATTCATGTAAACATTAGACTGTTTTACAAAAGCGAAAAATTTTATTTTTCATAATCATATCGAAAATATATGGTTAGAAATGGTAAAAAAAATGAATACAAAAAAAAGTTTGCCCAATTTTAATAAAAATTTTATTCCACCGAATCTTTTTTGACCGTTTCCAACAACATTTTCGATTTAATTAAAAAAATATATACTTACAACACAAAAGCCGTTGTTGGTGGAAGCTCGTGCCACGTGTTGAGTACTTTTGAGGTTATGAAAATCACTTGATTAACTAATCGTGCAAAATACACTCTAAATTGATAATTTTATTATTATTAATAAAATAGGAATGATTAATAGTTAATATGAGAGTTACACTGAGATAGCAAAATAATAATTGTCAACGTTACTACTACACTTGATGCATAAACAATAATGATGGCCGACAACTGTGTAGGGAGTGAGAGAAGTCTTATTGTGTGAGAGAAACAGGAGACCGGCTTCGTTCTCATCCCTACTCCGTGCTGTTTACTGGGTGAGAAGTGACACCTGTAGACAACTGGCGGGGATAACTAATTAAATGACGATTGATCAGTTATCGACCGGGGATAAAAAATGATTAAATTACTAAAATGGCTATTAAAAAATAAGGGTTGGTGATAAAAGGGTAAAAATTTAGGGTTGTATGTATTTTTTAATGCGACATAATAAAAAAAATAAACAAATTAAAAAAATGTCTAAAAATTAAAGAAAAATGTTTAGGGTGGACAACCCTTATCACTAAGGGGTATGAAAAATAGATGTTGGCCGATTCTCAGACCTACTCAATATGCTCACAAAATTTCATGAGAATCGGTCAAGCCGTTTCGGAGGAGTACGGGAACGAACATTGTGACACGAGAATTTTATATATAAGAAGAAGATATATAGATAGGTAGATAGATATTAAAAGAGTTCACAGGTCAACAGCAATATAAACACTTTCCGTGGCAGGGTTAAACGACGGTATTTCAAATTATATATTTTTTAAATATTCACAGAGAAAATCAAAAACTATTTCACAATAACCGTCTTGCGACGTGCTCAAGATGCAACTACTCAAAAATAACATTAGTATTGAATACAAACCCTTTTTCAGGTAAAGACGAGAACGGCATTTTGTGGAAATTTAACCATTGTCCACTCTTTTAATTGTTTCCCAACCAAGTAAGGTTGCAGAACTGTCTAATAAAGTTTCATGACTATTCCGATGAATGAACGAACAATTTTACTTCCAGCAATGGGATATAATGGCTTGAAGAAAATATGGTAATAACCGGACGATATAAGGAGCCATAGCTAGAAGGGAATGAATGCCGTTCTTTGCGGGCGTCGCTGGCGAAAGGACGCCACACGCGGAACGAAAATAAACGAGTTGGTTCTGGTAAGAGACTTCTGCGTCTACCCCCCCCCCCCCCCCGTGATTCCACAGATTATCAAGGAGTTGTGGTTGTTATCATTTACTGTGACAGCAAAAGCAATTCCTCCTAGGTTTTTTATACTTTTCCCACAAAAATGGACATAAAAAAAAAAGTTTTTTTTTAATAAATTTCATATAATAACATTTAAGGCTTTTTAGGGCCAAATGGAGTTTTTTTCTTGCCCGGACCGCTAACCGACGAGGAGGGAGGGAAAGTATTGTGAAAGCGTTAAAAAAATCGAGATGATGACGGAAGTGTTAATTTTAAGCCCCCCTGAGATGATTAAAACTATTTCCAGATTGAAGTCTCTCTCTCTCTGCCTATATCTGGCTGTGTGTGTGTGTCCACGTTAGCGCCTAAATGCTTAATACGATTGTGCCGAAATTTGACTTCATTTGGTCATGGCAAGAGTTGAAAAGATTGTAGTTGAAATCGGTCCACCAGGGGATGCAATAGTCATATTTTAATTTCAAGATATTCGATTTTGAGTCTTGAAATTTGGTACCCAGATACCTTGTTAAGCCGAAATCACATGTTGAAATTTTGGTTTAATTATCTCATATATTGTACAATAATGTACAAGCTACTTTAACAATATTTTAATTACGTACACATATTTTAACCAAATATTATCGCCGTCCTGGCGCTTAGCCGAGAAACAAACTGCGCCGCATGAGGAAATTGAAACGGAACTTAACCGGGTTCGACCGTCGCCCGAGAGATGGCGCTCATCGATTGTATTTATGAAATTATACTCAAATGAAATCAGTCCTTCACTACTTGCAGGGAAAGTCTTAGGGTAGCACAGCCGATTTTTTAAATATTCGTTTACGCTGAAAATATACCTTCTAAATTTCCGCCAAAGAATCTGATGACGAGTGGTTTTATAATTAATATTCATCGTTATGACCAAAAATCTATTATATTCGCAATAAAAAATACAGATTTGATATTAATATTGATCTTTCATTAGTTAAAAATTTTGTTAAATACATATTTTCTGCGTAATCATTTAAAAAAATATAATGGCAAAAACAATGGGCGTAACTGGGTACCAGAAACAGTTCCATTAAAGTATACAGAGTGAGTTTTAATTAACAGGCATCCTTCAAGGGGGTAAGCAACTTTTGATATTATTTTTTGGAAAAAACAAATAAAACAAGATTTTTAAATTGTTTGATTATTTTTTAATTGAAAGTTTGAAGGACTTGCCTGTCTAATAAAACCTTGATAAGCGTTTGAGCGCGCTGCGCCATCTAGCGGATGGTAAAATATCTCTAATAAACAATATTAGAGATATTTTACCTACCGATAGATGGCGCATCGCGCTCAGCGCTTTTTATACTATAAAAAAAACTTGCTAGTACTGATTCACCTCCTTCAAGGATGCCGGCTATATAAAAGTCATCCTGTATAACAATCAATAGTTATCAGATTAATATCAGTTGAACTTTATGCAAAAGTTAACCCCTTTCAACTTTGTGACAGATCTGGCTATACATATGTCATACATATTATTCCGAATCTGTGACGCTACGCTGTATTTACACCCCCGTGTATTACGGTCAGGGGAGGGGTCTGGCGAAGAGAGGGGGGGGGGGGGGGGATTCGAGTGGCGCCCGTATACGTTCGCGGTCGATTCGGCGACGCCGTGTGCACGGAGCGACGTATTTCACAAAATCGATATGTAGGTACGTTTGGTGGGTCGCGGTACGTACGGTGTACACGTAGGCGATTACGTTGCCGGCGAGGCGCCCGGCTGGGCCTTGTGACGTCACAATAGCCTCGCCGTTGAGCGACAGGATGAATTGCAACTGCGAAACAATGGTTTCTCGCTGGGTCAAAGTTTGCCTGGCTGGTCGGCCTATCTCACGGTTCAGCACTCATCCCATACCCTCTAGTGAACACTACCCCTATTTCCAAAATCGCTTTCTTGGTGCACCTATAAATATATAACATAGGTCAATGAAATGATCCTTTCAGTACGGAATATGACTATATTTAATTAGCCGCTAAACGCGCTACCGGAAGAGCTGGTGCTCTCATAGCAGTCCTCTGATAGCTATCCGTAGCCGCGTTGTAAATACAGCTTCCCATTCAACAGTGTCAGTAAGCTTCGTCGAGCGTATTCATTACGTTGATAGTTGACCACTCGCAGATTACTGCGTGATGTTATAAAATCGGCTGCTTTGAAGAGAAATGCCGTTAGGCATAATGATAAGTTGTTGAAAAATGACATAAGAACATACATAGCCATCACCACCAAAAAATGGTCCCAATCGCCTAGGGGGATTCCCTTATGCGAAAATCACTGCCCTGGGTGAAAATCAATGCCCCGACAATAAGCATTGTTGAATCCGACTAGTCGCCGTGGGAGTCTGGAAACGCAGGTCTGGTGATTAAACCGTCGGCCGCCAACAATGCCTATAGGCATTTTGAGTCGTTTGACAGATCCACGCGTAATCGTTTTGGCCGGGCCCCATTTATTATATTATATAAATATGTAATATTATACATGACTAATAGGATTATTTTGACTAGGTATTTTTATATTAAATTTGATATTACTTAAAAATACTAATGAGTTTTTCTTTCTTTTTCTACTTTAACCTTATTTAAAAAAAAAATTAGTTTTAGGACTATTCTGTTTGTTAGTCTCTATTTATTATATAATAGAATTACGTTTTATTTATTACGTTATGTATGTTTTTCTTTTGAGGACTTCCTTTTAGGGAAATATAGTTTTATTAGCATCTTACTAAAACTTTTACATAATTTATTGTAATATTAGAGTTCTTTCCACCCTAGAACGAGCTAGTCCCAGTTGGGTAAAAGCATCAAATAATCAAAAGGTTAAGGTTTTGCCGCTCGATTCCTGTTATTTTTAAAAACAAAATCAATATTTTATAGTAATTAAATCTTTAATAAATAAACTTACTAGGTAACAAGAGGACATTCATGAAAAAACGATATTGTTAGTATTTATTTAAAAATCGACCAAAAAGTTCCGGTGCAGTTTTTTGCGAGCGAAGGCTCGCTTTCGAACGGTTAATGCGAGCAAAGGGCGCCACGGGCCTACGACGAAATAACCGATACCACCAGGCAGAGTCTTGCACAAATGATTGCGATCATTCTACTGAAAGGAGTAGTCCATCCGCCCGAAAATGGCAATCAGACAGAGTGCAAGCTCCACCGTCCAGTGCCCTCGCTGCTTGAGGTAGGCCTACGCTGGGTTGTAGCGGAACTGGATTAGTAGAATTTTTTCGTTCCCTTAAATCTTTGCGACTCCTTTCAGGGTGACAAGCCTACAAGATTGTTATAACATCCTGCGATGGCGGGTTCGCCCACAGCAATCAGAGAATACAGAGAACGCAGAATATTTATTTTCATCGCAACTTCAGAATTGTTTAGAAATGACCAAATATATTAAATTAATTTTAAATTAGTTACTCATTTTAACAAAGTATGATATATATTACATTACTCCAAAATCATTCCACGTACTTAACAAAAAAGGCTATAATTTTAAAATTTAAGATAAACAATTAGTACATTAAATTACATTTATAAGTAAGATGTTGTTTCAAAAGTATTCTAAAACCGTGTTCTTTTAAGTAGATGCATCTCTTAAAAATATCAATGTCTCAATCAAAAAACTAAGCTGTAAATTTTCTGTTCCATGGCCAGTTTTTCCTTTTTTTGTTGTTTGCTTCATTATTAAGCGAAATCCATTACGAACGTCGATTGAAGGTTACATAGCGACGTGTTATCTTTGCTTGTAGCAGAAGAACGCGAGTAAAATGAGCGCACATGCAAAGAAATATTGGCATTGATTATTATAATACACAAAATTTTACAAAAAAACCCAGCTCCAAAATGCTTTATTAGTGCAGCAGCCATGCCATGGCGATACTTAGAACGGGCTATCATATTTGAATGCGTAGGTATACAAAATTTTGTGCCTATGCTGTTGACTTTTGAGGAGTTCCCTCTTTGGAAGCCAACCCTGGGTGCCGCAGTACTTTCTTGGTAAAACTTAGAACAAGCTGTCGTAATTGAATGCATGTACAAAATTTCGTGTCTGTGCTGTTGACCGTTAAGGAGTTCCCTCGTCAGGAGCCAACTTTGGGTGCAGCAGCCATGTCACCGTGAAACTTAGAACGGGTTATCATAACTGAATGACTATACATTTTGTGTCTTTGCTGTTGACCGTTGAGGAGTCCCCTCATAGGAAGCCAACCCAGGGTGTAGAATCACCTGATGCTTACTATAAAAATAAATACGTTGTCATCGGAATCAAATCAAAATATACATTTTCAACTTCGTATAATTTAATTTGAGGAGTTCCCTTAATTCCTCGGGGATCCCGTCATCAGACCAGGATTCTTATAAAAATGTGACCAATCTGCAAGTATATCCGTTCAAATGAAAATAGAATTTTTCAAATCGGTTTACAAATAGCATTCTGAGGTACAGGTCCCGGCACGGATTTATATATCTGACGGTTGCGGGGGCTGGAAGGGACGCGGAAGCCCACGCGAGAGCGAGTTCGCTTCCCGCGCTGGTCCGTCAGTGTCAGTTCGCTTTCCGTCATCTCTGTATTTGTTTTTGTTGTTTTGTTTCTTTTATATATTAATGTTGTTTAGTTTACTGGCAAACATGAAGCCAAAAGGAAGTAAAGTGCTCAATAGGCAAGCAAGAAAAATGATTTACGACGTAAATTGTTTTATTAAAACTGAGAGCGTAGAATTTACAAAAAAATAAAACAGGTTACATAAGGGATTAAAGAAACTCACGATAAATTAAAAAAAGTTTTAAATGATGCCATTAAGAAAATAAAATATTTCAGAAGCGTACCGAACCTAATAATATCTCCATATTGACTGAAACCTCTGATCGCTTAGAAAATATCAAACTCGAAAGTTTAAAAAATAGCACTCAACAAATTATGGAAATATACTTTATAATGAAGATTTTTAAACAAAACCAAAAAAGAACTGCCAGTGCCACACGGACATTAAAACTCACTGTAAGTAATTACTACACAAGCTACCGATTCCGGGCTAATTGCTGTATTTAGAACGCCTGGAACGAAACGTCCCAGAGCAAGCATATATATAGATAATTTTGGTCACAAATATAGATAATTTCGATCAAGGAGTAATAAAACGATGTTTGCATACCTTTTACATAACTAACAAGGAATTTCCCACTATTGACAAAATAAAAAAACAATTACAAGAAGACATACATTATCAGGGATCAGAAAGAAGTCTACTACGGATTATTGACGGTTTAGGTTGTAAATGGAAAATGACGGAAACCACCGCAAACTACTAATCGAAAAAACAAATATCCGATACCAACGAATAGAATACCTCAAAAAAATTAAGAAATACCGCCAAGAGGGGAGACCAACATATATACTGATGAATCCTACTGCGATTCATCCCATATACACCCTAAAGCTTGGACAGACGGTAGTACAAAAGGACTTGAACAGCCCATATCAAAAGGGCAACAAGTTGTCATCGTTCACACAGGATCTAAGGATGGTTTTGTTCCCTTTTAAAGCAGGAACAAAATCAGGCGACTACCATGACAACATGAATTATGACAATTATTAGACATGGCTACGTACTCAGTTAATTCCGAACCTTTCTCCGAATTTGGTCGTGGTAGTCGACAATGCCTCCTACCACAATAATCAGTTGAACCTCGCCCCAAAATGGAACTCCAGAAAAGTGTCATGCAGGCATGACTAATCGAAAAGGGAATTTAATTTAACACATATTTTTTGAAGCCGCAACTAAACCACCTAATTAAAACTAATAAAGACCGCTTTAAATCATCTTCAATAAACAGAATTCTAGCAGAGCGCAATTTGACAAATACAAGCTATTTGACAAATAGGAAACAAATTATTACCGTTAACAATACACACAGTAAGCCAGAATACCTCCAGTATGGTGTCCCTCAAGGCACTGTTCTCGGGCCCATTTTATTTCTTATTTACATCAACAAACTCTCCAATCTAGTCGGCAAAACAATTTCCTTCGCCGATGATACGGTCGTTATTTTTGAGGGCTATAACTGGAATGAAACATTCTCCGTAGCCAATGAGGGTATTAATGAAGTACATGAATGGTTAGACAATTCTCTACTTAGCCTGAACATACATAAAACTAAGTACCTTACGTTCAGCAACAATAGTAAAGGCCAACCACATTTAAACCATAGACTGACCATTCATGACTGCGACAGAAATACTCAGCATTGCAACTGCACTACTCTAGAAAGAGCACAACAGGTACAATACCTGGGTATAACGATCGACAATAAGATGCGTTGGCAACCACATATTGATAAGCTGGCGATGAAGGTGCGCAAACTCGCATGTATATTCAGGGAAATAAGAGATATTGTGGACCCGAGAACACTGAAAAACACCTACTATGCATTGTGTCAGTCAATACTATGCTATGGTATTATAGGATGGGGCGGTTGTACAAGGTCCACTCTACACCCTCTAGAAGTAGCGCAAAAATGTATTTTAAAAATAATCGCACGTAAACCATATCGATTTCCGTCAGACACTCTTTACATCCAGTCCGGGGTTTTGGATGTAAGACAGCTTTATGTTCGCATGGCCCTAATATATACTAAAAATAAAATGACACCTTATAATCAACGAGTTGGAAAGACGAGAGCAACAAGAACTGGTGATATGTTGGTGCCAAGATCTTACACAACATTTGGCCAGCGCCATTTCACGTTCATTGGCCCTAGAATGTATAACAATCTTCCCGACGCAATTAAAAGTAGTGAGAACACATCCACTTTTAAAAAATCTCTAACGGATTGGTTGTTGGAGGTGGGTAGGGACGGTTTAGGGAAGATGTTGACTGTTGTATTTTGAATGATAGTATTTAGTACTTAGTATTTAGTTTTTCCATGATAATTTTAAATGACTATTATAGGTATGTGAGCGTCATATCAATATGTAATTGATTTATATATGTATATTATTTTAGTTTTTATTTTATTTATTTTGGTTTTATTATTATTTTCGTATAAATATATGTATGTGTATGTGTGCATACATGGATATATATTTTATCTATATATGTATATAAGTATCTATCCATATTTGTATATGCGTAAATATTTGTAGTTTTAAAAATAAGTACTAATTATAGATTAAGTTGACAGTGCACACTTAATATCATCATTAAAAGTCTGCCTTAGAACAGGCCTAGGCCTAGTTAGGCGACTGTGTCAATCATAAAAATAATGTCGCATCAATTTCTTGCTAACATCTTAATCAAATATGACATTAACTTTTCACTAGATGTGTTACTACTAAAAATAAATAAATAAATAAATCATTGTATACTGAGATTACCCCCATATCACCCAGACCTCAACCCGATAGAGATGGCCAGGTCAAAATTATTAAGCAGTATGTGGGAAGCAAAAATGTGAAATGGAATATAAATAGAGTAACCGAATGACTTAAAGAAAAAGTGGAAGCCATGGAAGCTCGAGACTGGAAAATATTGTGCGAAAAAGTACATAAAATCGAAGAAGACTACGACAAAAGTGACTATATAATAGACGGATTGACAGAAGAATTTATTATTCATGTCGATGATGACAGCTCAGATGGTAAAAGTACAGATACTGACATGTCCGATGATGATGATGAGCAAATGAATGTGTTTGTTGATGATGTGGAGGTTCCTTTTACAAGCAGCCAAAGAAGCTTGTTTGGAAGCGATATCACCATTACCGATGGATTTTTTATTTAAATATTGAAACAATAGGTACAACGTCGTAAAATGACACTTATTTGAAGATATAAATGTTATTATCATTATTAATGGCTGTTTAATCGGGTCGAGTCGATCAGTGCACAAAATGGTCTGAATATAAAAATCAAGAAGACCAAGTTCATGGTTGTCGAAAGTAGATCGTCAGCTGCTACCCTCCACGTCAAGAAAAAACTTCTGGAGAGGGTTCGCCAATATAAATACCTTGGCTGTATTATCAACGATCAAGAAGACCATAGTGTGGAAGTCAGATGTCACATCGAATAAGCTAGAGTTGCGTTTATCAAAATAAGCCACCTCTTCTGCAACCGTAGCCTCAAACTGTACACTAGATGCCGCCTGGTACGGTGTTACAAATTTTCAGTTCTCCTGTACGGTGTAGAAGCGTGGACACTAACCCAGACTTTGTATAAAAGATTAGAAGCTTTCGAAATGTGGATTTATAGGAGAATACTGAAAATATCTTGGACAGATAGTCAGAAATGAGTCGGTGCTGCAAAGAATGCGCAAAGGATTGGAATTATTGAAGACCATAAAGAGATGGAAATTACAATACATGGGCTACACAATTTGGGCTAACAAATGCCACTTTTTCCAACTAATCCTGCAAGGAAAGATGACAGGCCGCCGAAGACCTGGCCGAAAAAAAACACACTGGCTACAATACCTCGCTGAATGGTTCAATTCAAGCACCACCGAGTTGTTCCACGCCGTAACACCACGGGCTCAAGTGGTCATAATCACCGCCGACCTCCGATAGGAGATGGCACTTTAAGAAGAAGAAGAAGAGTTATTCCACGCCATATCACGAGCCCAAGTTGTTATAATGCCCGCCGACTACCGATAGGAGATGGCACTTTAAGAAGAAGAAGAAGTTTGTTCTAAGTGTTCTATACCCCACAAAAATAAACTATCGAATTGCCGAAGTAATTGAGTGCGCGACTGTATCGATGCGCAGAAATCCCTACTACTTTTTCTGGCCCTTTTAAATCCCTGCCGGGGCCTATAACAAACATTAAAAATTATTTAATGTTTTACAAATTTACGAATTATAAGAATTTACAAATTCCTCCTTTTTTGAAGTCGGTTAAACATTGATTGGTTTCATAGATACGCAATGAATTTTCGGGAAATAGTTCGTGCTATTAAAAGGTGAATCATATGCGCTGCAGACAAATTTCCCAATTTCTTTCTTAGGGGCGATTCAGCGCTATCGTAGCGCTACCGTAGAGTCGTAGCAAGGGCGTAGAACTGATCTAGTGGAATGGTTTGGTGGCAGCATGGTAGAATCATTGCGTAGCCGAAATAAGTAGTTTCGGGGTTGTAGCGTTATCATAGCATTATTGTATTGTATTAGGTAGTCGTAGCAAATGAATAGTATTGTTCCTTAAGAATCGTTTCTGTGGCGGCTGCGGCGTAGCAGATTCGTCACCCGGTCGAATTTACCTCGTAGCAAATTCGTAGCACTGGCGTGCTAAGCTCGTGGCGTACTAATCGTGGCAAAGCCGTTGTGGCAGCCTAGCAGAATTATTCTGTGGCAGCATAGCCAATGAATTGCCTAGCTGCAATTAGGTCGTATTGCAGTCTTAGTGCTGTTGCTACGAATGTAAATGAATTGCTACTGAATATCACATACTTAATTATTTCTAGTGTGATGAATAATTAAACCATGGTACAGCATACTAGTTAATTAATCTTATGTGAATTTTTAATAGAGGAAGATATCAATATAGTAATTAAAAATTGAACGATAAATTACTTAATTATTTGTATGCATCAGTTTTCAATAAAATATTGTATATAAATAAGGAGTAACAAGTAAGGGTTGTGAATAAGTTGAAATAATTATCATATTCTGATTACTTTGTTGCATAAGCAAATGGGGATAAAGCAGTGCGCCATTGTTAGAAAGGTTTGGCGACAACTAATAATAGAAGGGTAAAGACACAGACCCTCGAAGTAGTAGGTTTTAAAAATCTCTGAAAGGCTCGTTACAGATCAGACGTCAATCGTCAATTACACGCCTTCAGTTAGAATGACGCTTGCGGTTCCATAACGGCCAAGCCGTTAGTATTGCAATCGAAGCTATTAACGAAGGTACGGTTTGTATTTCCTTAATTCACTAAATTCATTCCCTGTTTCGTTAGTAAGCTCGCAAAATAAAAGCAAAAGTGACCAAAGCTGATTTATTTTGATTTAGGCCGCCGATAAGTCTTCACGCCGGACGGAGTTCGATGTTTAGGACCCTAACTTTTTGATGTTTTCCAACTATCGCCGTCCTTCGGCCTAATCTGCAGATAGTATATCGCTCTCACGCTCCCTGCGCTGGCAGTACACGTACGTTTACGGGAATATGGTTTAATAATATTTTATTTCGAGAAGATGTTTCAAATTATCTAAAATCTAATTCCTCATAAAATTTTGTATAACTAATAGCTACGGACTATATTTTACTTTCTGGCCCTCAAACCGACCAGGAGAGAAAGTATTGTGAAAGCGTTTTTTTCGAAATGACGGAAATATTCATTTTGATGATTTCGTGATTATTAAGGCTGTCTCCAGATTGAAGTCTGTCTGTATCTATCCATATGTGTGTATGGGTGTCTGTCTGTGTGTCAGTGCGTACTATTCCCAAATAGCACCCAAATGATTATTCCGATTGTACTGAAATTTGGTTTGCAGGCATGATTATCTCATTGCAAGAGTTGAAAAGGTTGAGGTTGGAAATGGTCCACCAGGAGGCGCACTAGTCGTAAATCAGTCTCGTAATATTAGGCAAAGATTTAAAATGTTTTTACATAGACGCCTTGTTGGGGCCGAAATCAAGTTGTCAAATTTTAGTTTGAATATCTCATATACAAGCTGCACTAATAATATTTAAATTCCGCCATACAAATATCAAATATTACCGCCGAGCCGCGCGGGGCTAGCCGAGAAACGAACCACGCCGTGAAAGCGGTTGTATAGCAGAACCCAAACGGGTTAATTCGCTGGCCGAGAGAGGGCTCCCACCGATTTTATGTATACAATCTATATACAGATGAAATCAGGGCTTAGCTACTTGCCGGGAAGGTCATGGAGGTGACACAAACGATTTTTTTATTTAAGTAGCGAATGCATTTCAAATTATCATCCAGCCAAAAGGTATAAACAATAATAAACATACTATAGATTTTATTGTTTTCACATTAAAATAAGAAAATATCGATTATTTTCTCGGCAAAGATTTGAAAATTCAAAATCAGATTTTTTAAGTCGGCACTGCAAAGTAATGGCTCTAAAACCTAATCAAAAGGTGCCTCGTAGTGATAGTGACCTTGGCGGCAGCGGTTTAATTGTTTAGACGAAATTAAGGGATATCTGAGTCGTAGCGGTGTTTTAGATACGACATTTTAGAGTTGTGATAAAGGCGCGAAGGTATGAAGGCGTAGAAGAATGGTAGACAGGCGTAAATTTATTGCAAAATTTATAGCATAGTCGTAGCGCTGTCCTAAATCTTGCGTAATGTAAACTAGCGAATGAGTATAACTAACATAGCAGAAGCGTTTTGATGAGCGGGGTCGATAAGGTCGTAGCATAGGCACGCTGTTATCGTAGCCCATAAGTAATGCAGAGTCGAAGCGATGGCTTAAAAACTGCACCAAATGAATTGTTTCGATGGCGGCGTATCAAAATCATTACGGATTCAAAACGAAGACGTATTGGAGTCGTAGCACTGCCATAGCAGTGGGATTATATTTCTGTAGTAGATACGTAGCTCTGTTCTGCAAAAATAGTATAAACGGTAGCATTTTCTGTAGCGGATTCATTGTGGCAAAGATATAATCCTATATCGGAGGGAGTCGTAGCGCCGTCGTAGCACTTGGATGTTTGGTGTAGAGGCGTAGCGAAGGTGAAGAACGGATTTAGCAGAATTGTTTTGGTGATTTAAGATAAAAATATACGTTATTTAGGTAACGCACTGAGTTATGCTTTAGTAACCTAGATTAGAGGTCTTATATACAGTGAGTCGTACATAAAACTCAGACGCTACGCAAATGGAAAAAGGAAAGGTAGTTAAGGGAATCATTACAAAAGTATAAGCTTAAAATTCTACAACCTAACAAGCCGTTTATTGTAGACTTACCCCTAAAACTTAGCATATCATTTTTTTAACGAATAGACGCACGTTAAACATCTTTAACTCTTTTTGAATATCTTGGAAACGAAACAAATGCCGTATACATTTTTTGGTATTATTAAAAGATACAAAAATATATTTAATGGATATAGCGGGACCAAAATTTGAAAACATTGTGTTTATGATTTATAAGCTTCTGCACTAAAACTCAAAAAGTGCTAAATTGAATTTGATAGCTATATGATAGTCCTGGCATAATAATCGACCGAATAGGTAGGACAGCTAATAACAAGAGCAGATTTAAACATAGAGGTTATATCATCAAGAATAAATAAAAATGATATTTTGCATTATTTCTACAATGGTCACTATGTCTGTCTCGATCGCCCTTTACCCGGATTTCATAATATCTACTTAATGATATTATACAACTTGTTTGGGTTCACTTTTCATAATATTTACTATGCTATGGGACATCCGATACATAAATAATAGCTCAAAAATGTATATTCAGGTACTTAACAACTCATCCATGGCATAGTTAATTTATGAATTTAGAGCCTCTACGTATCATACACTAGGCAAAGAATGTAAAGATTAATATGCCCATATAGTTGCAGCATTTTACTAATTTCAAAATTTCAAGAATTGAGCAATTTGGAGATCTTTACTAATTCCACGCGAGCATCCAACAAGTAAGTAAGCATCACTATATATTGCGCACGCTTGGCGATTTAAAAAAATATATGTTTAACCATTTTTAAAATACAACTTTTCAATAATAACCAGTTAAACCCCAGGCTTAACTGCTCGAGATTATCATAAAGTAACTTTTAGTGCAACTTAAGGAGCCATATTGACCATATTCTTATGTATGAAATGTTTTTGCATTGGTTAAGGTTAGTCGACACACCAAGTCGCTCTCTTGATAATGTTTTCAAAAGAAACGCACTTAAGACTAATATAATATGTTAATAATTACTTATTCCTATAATTTACACGTAGATTTCACTTTGACTTATTTTAAAGCTAACTGTATTTATCATTTTTGGGGTTGTTGTTTTGTGTTTCTTTTTAATTATTATTTAGGTGTAGAGGAATTTGATTGAATAATGTAGGATTAGTCACTTCAATCATCTTTTTACATAACATCTGTGAAAAGGAGGGACGAATAGCCGTACATTTTGTATATTTCTGGTGCTAAGTTTAGGTGCCGAATTCGTCAGTCTCGAAATTTAAAACCATTATTTTATAAATAAATAATACGTTAGCCGGTAATAGTCACAATAACTGAAAATTCCTTTTTTGTAGTTTCTTTATTTAGGTGTATTGTTGATTATTAGGAACTATCATTTTTAAAATATGCTGTTTTACAGATATGATGCGAGATTAAGTGTAAAATTAATATATGAAATTAAAAAAAACGCCTTATGTTAAAATTTCGTAAGCAATAATAAATTCGACTACAGTAAAATACAGTCTTCACAGCTCCACACAGATTAAGCAACTTATACTGCATTGAACAATAAATACGAATCAAATCAACGTATATTTACACTCAAATATTATAATAACCAACGACAATGATCACATTGGTTATTATACTTTTATACCGAATTGATCCACGGATTCTTCGCTAGGTAGAACATATTGAGGTATAAATATGTATTTACATCATACTATTCATTATATATGCTATTAGATTGCTCAACGTCCTAGTACGTTTTGGAAACCCTTCTGTGCCGACGACATGCAGGTGGCGCTGATAGCATTGGCCGGGCAAAATAATAGCCATGTATTTGGTCATCTATACTAACATTGATGATGAGTGCTTTTTTATAAAGCACTGATTGATTATAAAAACCCAGTAATTTAATTACTGCCATCTATTTTATTTATATATTGGATAAAATAATGCAGAGATAGAATGCTCTCTATTAGCCTGTATGAACATTAAAAAGCGTAATTATTACGTATTGAAACCTGTATACCAAATTAAAAATTGACATCTTTATGTAAATAATTAGTTTGTTGTAATATTATTATTTTATTTAGATATAGGATATCGTATAGGCGTGTTTAGAGTGCCATCTATTGTGAGCCGCTATACTGCTATACCACGAAAGCCGCCATATGGAATATAAGGAAGAATAATGAAAGTATGGAACTACGACTGCCATCTACAAGTTGTCTTTCGTAGTAAAATCCTAGCTATCAAATCGTAGCACTGCGTTAAGCAATCTAATACGCTATATAATCAATAATCATACCTTGGGTCTTTGGGCTACATGTTCATATATAATTTATATCAGAATAATTTGTAAGAATGCTGATATTACTATCACGGAAAATGCCTTAGTAATTGGCAGTAACGTCTGCTTTAGGGTTCTCCAATAAGAACCGGTCGATGTTGACAGTCATTGGCGGCTATGTTGTTTCGGCGGTGTTTGTTGTCTGTTGTTTATTATTCAGTCACTAATGCCAAATCACCGTGGCAAGTTGCACGATTGAGCGGCAGGTTTGAAAAATATTATCGAAATGAAAGCTTGTGGGTGCATGGTTAAGTCTGGCGGAGGTGACGAGAATTGGCCACAAAGATCGTGCTATTTGACCATGTTAGACTTTTTCTTGTGGGGTTTTATGAAGTCGCAGGTCTATGCCAATAAGTCGCGATCGACCGATGCCCTCAAGTCAACATAAACCAGCCGGATCTTTGCGGCAGACGTTAAAAATTGGACCTCCGGATCCGTGCCACCGTGCGAAGCCGCGGCGGACTTTTGAACGATATCATGTTCCATACATAATGGCATACTTGGCAATTCAGATAAAAGTATTAATTTGATCAATACCTATGCACAGTTTGTTTTATTGCACAGACTGTCAAAATCTACCCGCCGTTATTTAAAAACCATTTATTTGTACCAGGTAGTAACAAATAACAGAAAATATGATTGTGTATCGTAGTGTTCAACTGGCTGCGCCAGTATATCTGTGAATTAATTCGCATCGCTTTATATGATGGTTTTATTTGAGGATCGGCTTTGCAGTTGAGAGCACTCAATGCTTAGTGGGCGACGAGGCGGCAAAGGGGCGAGCGCGGTGCTAATGAGTCCATTAAAGCGAGGGTATTTCTTGTGTGGGCCACGTGACCTGAGCACCTCGATGTGGATCTAAAAGCAATCAGACGCGCACGCCAAGCAATGAAAATAAATTTCAACCACAACAAGGATCGCTTTAAGATCAAATTAACCAATTTCAAGTATCGTTTTACTTTCCGAACGTATAAAAATACGAGATGAAGACAGAAATATCCATTTTGACAATCTCTAAGAAGATTTGGAGCAATTATTAGGACGATTAAGACCATGATTAGGACAGACTGAAGTCTGTCTGTGAGTCTGTGTGTGTGTGTGTATTCGTCCACGATAGAACCTATACGCTTCATCCGATGGAGCTGAAATTCGGCATGCAGGCGTCATTCGGTTGAAATGATTGTAGTTAAAATCGGTCCACCAGAGGGCGCGCTAGGCATACTTCAATTTCAACACAGTTGACTTGTTGGACCGAAATCACGTTGTGATATTTTGTTGGAATATCTCGTATACAAGCGAAACATTTTTTTTAATACCGCCGTATTTAAGAAAATACTTCATTTTTTACAACATTTTTGGAAAATACCATTTTAATACCACTGAAAATCTACAAAATATTAACATAAGCTACTTTTGCTATCATAGTCACACACGATCACTATCGGGTTAGGTAGAGTTAGCGAGGTGGAGGAAGTATGGGGGTGGGGGGGCGTTTGAGGGGTTTGGTGCTGGGGGAGTTATCTGCTTGCCGGGAATGTCTTAAGGCGACTCAACCGATTTTTTTATTTACTTATCAGACGTGTCTTCCCACTGCTGGATATAGGTCTCCCAAGATCCGCCATGCTGACCGGTCCCGCGTATTTCTCAGACAGTCGTTTCCCGTTATAATTATACGTCCCGGATCATATCTCGTAGAAAGGTTCCGAGCATAACTCTTACCATAGCATGCTAACTAATTTTAATTTTGTGAAAGAGCCTCACAGTCAAGGTACAAGTTTCCGCATCGTACGTCATCACTGGCAAGACGCACTGACTGTATACCTTGGTATTCGTGCATTGCGGTGTATCAGGTTTAAAGTAGAGCGAAGTTTTCCAAATGCTGCACACCCTAGTCGTATTCTTCTGTCGGTCTCTTTGGTGAAGTTTAGTCTACCAATCTGGATGCCCTGCTCTAGCTAGATGTATTCCTCCACATCTTCGAGAATTGCATTCTTGGCGGTCGCCGGTCAGGTCAACAAAGGCATTTGGCATATTTTTTTTCCATGTTCGCCCGAAGAACCGTTGAGATTTTCAGTTGAGGTTGTTCAGAATTTTCTGGAGCCCCTCTAGCGTATTTGGTATGGAGAGTATATCATCTGCCAACCTTAGATGTGTTCTCCCTTTAATGTTAATGTCGATACATCCCACTAACATTTCGAAGACGTTTTCAAGGGCATTGTCGAAAAGCTTCGGGGAAATAACATCGCCCCTTGTCACTATTTTCTCCCATGTGATCGGTTTGGGTTTTTAGCCGTGTACTTAGACGGTCCTCGACATCAATTTCAAGTATTACACAATAGAATTATTACAGTAAGTAACTGATATAATTTGGCAATGAAAACACCTAACAGATATAGATAGATACACGGGATAATACTATGAAACAGGTGGTAGAATAAGCACAATAATAACATGTTTCCATATGCGCGTGTGTGTGTGTGTGTGCTTGTGTGTGTATGTGTGTTGTGAAGCTGTACGCGTACAATACGACTTTCTACAATAGCCGCGAGACGCATCGAATTTTCCTTTCAACGTGCGAGTTCCCTTTCAAGTTTATTGGGAGTCAGTCGACGAAATAAACTATATTCAAGAAATATTTTCCTCCCGGGCTAACATAGAGACTCTTACGTATATGAACTCATCCCCAATTGACGCTACCTCATATTTTCCATATAGACTACCGTTATAGATTGGAGGCCTAATACAGTTTAAACGAGACCATCGGGCATCAAAAGGATTAAATAAATCAAAAACTTTTTCTTTAAATCAATCTATTTATATGTAAATTAATTTGAAACGTGTTAAAAAAAATTCTGCCGAATTCTATAAGTAATATAATACTGGAAGTAAAACCGGTCACTATTTTTTGGTACTATTATTGTCAAATATTTTTTTATTTATTAAAATTCTAAAATATTTGTCAAACCTTCAGTGGTTGTCGTTCACATCGTCGACGTTGTTATCAGAAAAGACACAGGCAGAAAAACAAGTAAGCCAACAATAGATCTAGTATGTTAGACAGCACCTCGCATAAACTGCTATTAATGCGGACATACACTCGCATCATACACTCGGGAGCTTCCTTTTATGCGTGCACCTAATACGATTGACAAAAGTACAGAAAAGCTACTTATACCTTAGCATTAAATTCTAAAATCTTCTCCTTACCAGATGGAGGACGTAAAATTCGAAGAAAAAACTAGGAGATGCTGATAGGCCACCTTTTCTTTATATAATCTGGCCGAATTTGAGGACCATGACTTTTTAAATATTGTGCCCATATAAAATACTTAAAAATAAGAGCCGTAATGTCTGGTTATTTTATTTACTCTTTTATATTTTGTTTTTTTAGTTTTTAAAGGCATGGCGGCGTAGCTTTAATTTGATTATTTAACATTTTACTGACAATTTCAATATTACGATAAATAATTCTACACGTATATTTTCGAATTATTGACTATTCCAAATATTAGGCTTTTATTTTGGTTATTTATATTTATATTTATAGCTTGACAATCTAGTAGTTAAATTCTCGACCACCTATGTATGTTTAGTAAATAGTAGTAACGAGACATACTACCTAACCTAAATATTATGACATGGCCAAAAGCGGTTTTAGCCGTTAATTGGACACGACGAAAACGTAACGTAATAAAAAATGTAATCCTTTACGTATTCAACAATACAAAATAAACCATATTAAATTCCGATGTGGGACAGCAGTCTCAAATTAAAACAGTTAGTAACGATAAATATAGCTTTGTGTTTTAATATTTAAAGACTCATTTGGGAATAAAATATATTTTGATTAGTACGATGCATCTCTATCAGGTAAGTAATCATCTGTTTTATGATATGGTTTTATACACGGCGTGTTTTAAATCGATACTTAAATTGTTTCCCCGGCAAGTTTTAATTTTCTTCAGAAAATTATTATAAACTTGAATACACTGTTCCATAAAAGAGGACCCTGCTTTTTTTAGCCAGATTTTGGCGAGCTTCACGCAGTTTTTTTAGCACCTAGTTCGGTTATTGACCGAATAGTCTTCTTTTGCAGTCCAAATATAGATTTAGCGTCAGCAGCATTTTCCTATATCAGTATATTATAAGACATACTGCTATGGAAATAGCAAAAAAATCATAGACCAGTGGCGAAGATTCCACGTCAGTCAGCTGCCTGTTTTTCCTAACTGCAAACGCTGCAGAGTTGGCACTACCGGATAACTTTCGCAGTCGTAGTCAGGCTGTTGTCGTGAGCGGACATTTAACTTCACTTCTGTCCCATCCGGTGTACCCCAAGGATCGCATCTCGGTCCACTGCTTTTTAACGCATATATAGGCGATAAAGGTACGTGTTTCCGCTGGTCCGAGTACATTATATACGCAGATGACATGAAAGTATATTCATCCATCACAAGTACTAAAAACTGCGTCAACATGCAGTCGGATTTAAATCGACTCTCGGCTAACTGACCCGAGATGATATTCTAACTACACGCGCGATTCAATGCTTAACCGATTGCCACTTACGTGACACATTCACAGAGGTTGACAGTTATAGTAGAAACAAAATTAGTTTTAAATCGGCAGTGCTATCCGCCCTTGAAGCAGCAGCGACAAGTGCAAGTAATTATTGATTTGTAGTATGTATGTATAAATATAATATAATTTATATATGTATTCCCATTTACTTATTTTGAATTTATGTTGTATAAATATGATTTATATATGTTTGCGGCTAACTCTACAACTTTTGCGGTCATTTGTCATTTTTTGGTTGGTTGGGACGAGTCCTTGCCGATGACGAGACTTGGACGATGACTTTTGCCGGCAAAGTTTCATTTTCGGCAAAGTTACATTGGCCGTCTACAAACGCGCCGGGAAGACTGTCGTCTGTTACGCGCGGTATAGATCCGTTTTCTCTCAGCTAATAAATATTTACGGATGTATTTTTTGTTTCTTTATCGTTTGTAAAATATTTTTGAAATCATTTCAAACGGTGTAAGTTATAATCGGCATAAGAACATGTTTTTTAAGGAATTTTTGTATCTCATTATAGTCTATGCTGTAACCTTACCTAAATAAATAAATAACTAAAAATAAATATGCCTATGGTTATCCCCAAAAAAATGTTTCATCTACAAGTTCCAGTCTATCTTTCCCTCGTATACAATTTGTATCAGTCGCATTAGGGATTATGAATTTTATACATTTAGTTTTAAAATTTAGTACAGGACCAATTTATTACAAAATAGGCTGTATTATTTGGCACTTGAGTACGATCGTCTGGGAATGTGGTTGATTTGGTTCCTCTTAATTGACTGTGTCTGAATACTTTTTGTTCTAAGGCCGACATCAGAAATTATAAAATGTTTTAATTTGTGACAATACCAATATCGCCTACACAATGGATATTCCACTTATATTATTTTAATGTTATCCTCGATGTAAACAAACAGCTATATGTAAATTCACTAGGATCACAATAATAGTACAGGCAGAGCTCAGTTAGGTAATAAAACTTAGCACTACGTTATAACAATATAAAAAATCGTACTCTTCTCTCTCTTTCTGCCTCTCTCTCTCTCTTTCTCTCTCTTCTTTTCTTCTTCTTCTTCTTCTTCTTTCTCTCTCTCTCTCTCTCTCTCTCTCCCCCCCTTGAGTATGATACGACCAAATCTGGTTCTGAAACAATTATCCGTTGAGTATGATACGACCAGATCTGGTTCCGCGTTTTTTTCACTTCTTTGACGTTCTCATATTTATTCATAATTATCTAATTGTTTCACAAAATGATATTTCAATATTCTATATTCGAAATTTCAATGCAATCATTGTGCAGTTGTTCTTTTTATGATTGGTGTAGTAGTTTCGTAGTTATAGTACTTTAAGGTCGATGTCGCCGAAAATCCTGCAAAAGAGACAGATGAATCCATGAAAATACCCATTTACTCCAAGGGTTAAATATAGTTATACGTTTATTTTTCCGCATGCGTTAAAAGTCTCAATCAACTGCCATTTTTTGTCAGAGTTTACATAAATTATGCATAACTGAGCTCCGGATCCACTGTTTAAATCGCATTCGCTCTCTCCTGTTTGTGTTATTTTCACACCGCTATGGCGGCACAGTGAGTAGGTGGGCGTAGAGGCCACACACGTTGGAGTTGATTCCCCTCGTAACTGCTTTAAAATCGATATCCTTTACGTGGGCGTATTCAGGACGTAATACGTCATTAAGTGTTACGTCCATTCACCCGGCGACATAATTCAGACTTCATGTATCGTTAGTCATAATAAATGGCCCAATTTATAACTAAATATAGGCAACTGAATGAAATATTCATTTGATCATCGTTTTACGCGCATAGATAAGCAAGTGTTTGGAAAGGAAGGCACTATCATCCATTTATCACAAGAGGGAGAGGAATAGCATACATGTAGAATGAGGTGCTATATTTGTATTATCTATATATATAAAACAAAGTCGGGTATGCTCGAACACTTATAACTCGAGAACGGCTGGACCGATTTTCATGGTTTTTTATTTGTAGTATTTGTCTCCGTCTTGAATAGCTATTAAAAACGGAAATTGGAAAATTGACGAAAAATTTAAATAAAAGAAAAAACAATTTTCCATACAAAATTTAATCCGTGTTTTTATCATGTTTGGTTGTACGTGGTATGTTCACGTGTCGGCAAATCATACGCTTTATTTGTTCTTGCACCTGATAAAAAAAAAGTCATATATCACAAGGTGATTCAATGAAGAGAATTAAACCGAGTGCATTCCATGCTGACAATAGTTTAATTTAATCATGTCTTGCTGACATGCTATTGATATACGTAATTTTAGTTTTTTTAATATTTCTTTATGTGCTATTATCATAATAAAGTAGTGAACTTAATATTTATTTCGTATACATTGTATCACTTTCATAAAATCATAAATTAAGTTCAGCTAATCTGCAACACGACATTCATTGACTGTTAGGCGGTATGAAGTTCGCCGGGTCAGCTAGTATAATATACATTTAAGTTTCTGCATTAATCAAGGAGAATTATGTACCGGGTCGATTATACAGTCAACAGCAAATAGCTATTGCAAATCACTATTGCCTGCGGGGTGACACGACTTCAACTGTTTTCCTCGCATCTGCCCGCCCCCCCCCCCCCCCTCCTTCCTCTCCGGCTTATCGACCAGCCTCAGATCAACAACACATTGTAACGACTTCGCGCCCGCGCCGGATATCTCCTACATGCGCCGCTGCACGGTCGCAGCGTAGCATTACATTTACCATTGTTTATATATGGTACTAGTGGATAGTTACCCGGCGTTGCTCAGGTATCCTCATCCTTCCCCTCCCACTCTTATCCCATTCCCCCCAAACTCATGTAACCTATGTTACTCACCGTTCCTTCAAATTTATCTATTCCAAAAATCATATCGGTTCATTGTCCCTTTTCAACTTCCTATTCCGCATTTATGAAAAAATCATGGCGATCGGTTGAATGGTATAGAAATTGATTTGCTGCAGTGATCATATTGCCAAAACCTAAAATTCATAAGAGCCCCAAGCAACTTTCACTACTGTTACAGAAAGTGAAGCTGTTCAGTGACTTGTCAACAAAGTGGATATCACCAAAATATTATCCGTGGTCAAATACCAATGTATAGCAATATTCATGGCGTTCGGTATAGAAATTGATGCGCTGCAGCACCATAAATCGGCGAGGTACAACAAAGCGGATAGCATAAGATACACCTCCATTAAGAAATATATATATGTGCCAACTTTCATGGTGATCGGTCGAACGGTGTCGAAGTTTGTTAAGCTTGGACAGATATACCAACATTTATTTTTATATATAAAGATCATATTGTCGAACTCCATGGTATTTTTGGACAACTTTTCTGCGCCGGCGAAAAGCGGGTAGCGTTAAGAGCATAGTCCGGCAAAACTGATTTATTGGGCTATCTATAATACAATTAATAATAAATGGTATTTTACGAAGAACTGATTGATTATAAAAACAATATTAAAATGAAATGATTACTGCCATCTATTGCATTTTATATAGGCTGAAATCACAGAAATAATACGGAGCTATTAGCATGCCACCTAGTAGACTATTTGAACATTAAATCGCCTAATTATTATTATATGAAACCTGCATAGTAAAATAAAATTGACATCCTTACTTAAATATTTTGAGGCACGACGCCATCTATTGGGCTACTGAATATAAGAACAGAATAATTAATGTTTGGAACCAACCATTGGGTTTGAAGTTTTCTGATATTCATTAGCTTTTCAGTAAAAAATAGCAGATCTTTTTTGCCGCCTTTTAGTGAAATACTAGTAAATTTTGAAAGTTGTCGACTAGAATTTAGTGTTCAACAACTCATTTCTGCTTCATTCGTCTCACTTCTCCTTTCAGGTTAGTGTCTTTGACATATATTAGCACTTGCTTGAATACCATCCATAAGTCTTCCAAATTCCCCATTTATTACTTCGTCATTCGTCAAGATACTCTCCCAGGCGATATTTAATATCACTTTCAATATCGTGCTCGATAGCTGACCCAGTTCGACAAGATGTGTGGGTCCGTTTTAAAGCGTACACACCTCATATATACACCTCATCGTGCCTCGCTTTTGACAAAACCTAAAATTCATAAGAGCCCCAAGCAACTTTCACTACTGTTACAGAAAGTGAAGCTGTTCAGTGACTTGTCAGCGGTGACTCGGCAAAAAATCACCTATCACGGTAATTACCACTCTGCCGATCATGTTATAGAACATTGCTGTAGTTGCTTGGTAAATAAAGATGTCTTGCCAATTTCTGGTCCTTGAAAGTCTTAGATCTATTACAACTACCTCAAGTCGTTTTTGTCATTACCTTATCTCAATTACGATTTCACCAAAACCCAACTGTCCCATCTGGATGCGCTGATGATAGCTAGTTTAAAATCCTGGTAAGACCCCTCGAATCTCTACAGGTTCACACAAAATTTTGATTTTGATGAGAATCGAGACTGCCCTCTCTGCTCTATGCTAACTTAAGAATAACCAAAACTTCGTTTACGCTCAATTTTAAGGAGCCGGTAATATCCAAGCACGTAGTAAGTGGCCGTAGTGAATCAAATGATCTACAAGCCCGAGTAGACTCCCACTAAAAGTTTCTTGTGAAACTACTATCATAATGATATTGGTATGGCTATAAATGGGATATGGCAGTACAAGCATGAGCAATGTGGACATGAAGAAGTCCCTCTTGCGAGAAATTACGACAGTAACAGTACGGCTCATGCTATTGGCCTTTGATGCCAGAATAACTGGATAACAGTTGTCGACTTTTGCATTCCTTTTCCAATGCACTGGTAGGTTTTAAGTGCCTTTTATCATGCACTTTCAGACCCCAGTAACCTCGCTCGTTGGCGTTTTACAGAAGATAGTTTAAGTCTTCTTTGTAGCAATAATCCTTGCACATTGAGGAGGTGTTGACTACAACGGGCGATTATCTCACCTCAGGCTGGTATAAAAATATTTATTTTTCTTTCAGCCTGGACTGAGCGTAGACGACTTGGAGCCGTAGACAATCTACTATATAGCTCCGCTAGCCGAACCATGGCGCCAGGTAGAAACCCGGCGGACATCCATGAGCCCTCGCTACCAGCTATGGACGGATTTCACCATCCTCCCTACTGGTTCCGGGTTCGAGGTCGCTTGCGCGGTCCTCTACCTAATGTAAGCGGCGATTCAGTTTGAATCATCGCGTACCACGGCATCCCTTACCCGCCTCCTCACTCGGGTAACCGACTGGTCATTTTAAGCGCGGCTGTTATTAGGTCAACAGCAACCCCCGCTTATCCAGACTCTTCCGATTATCAGTCGGAACTTAGGAGTCGGAAATATCAGTCAAAACCTATACAGCTGGACTTATTCTAGCTGACTGCAAGGCGGTCTGAGATCAAGGACATCACACTTACGCCATGACTAAGTCCTTGCTGTTATTTGCGATGTAATTAGCCTCTCAGTGGCTCGTGTCAAAAGGATCTGACAGTACCTTTCAAACCCCCAATACAGTTCGTACGAGATGGCTCTAAAGGCAAAAAAAACTACCACAACAAAACCTTTGTCAATAATCGAGAAAGTTTGAGATTGGATTCGGTCAGATGCAGTAATAATTCCCTGCAAGTCTCGGATGCACAGCCCTCCGTCCAGATATAACTCTTTACTTCCTATCTCGGAAGATAACCCTTATTGTAGAATTACCTATTCTATGGGAATTAAATATATCAAAAGACCACGATTACAAACTTAACAAATACCATGATCTCGCAAATGCGGTCACCCGGAACGCCCACACAGTTCACCTTCACGCGGTGAAAGTTGCCAACCAAAACTCTGTTTCACCTCTTTAATAATCTTGGTCTTTTAAAAAATATATTTATTAATTCCTAGAAAAACACACCTAAAACCGCATTTTTTTAAATCTAAAATTCTGTGGGTTCGAAAGGGAATAGGTGGTAAGGAGTACGCTGGCTTTTGGCAAAACAGCTCTCCTAAATCTAACACAGCCGGTTGTTAGTCCTGAGTACACCGCTCCCTCACAGATGGGTAATAATAATCTTTTATGATAAGCCTGACTCCGGTCGGTGAATTCCATGGCAACTCCGTTTGTATTTTTTTTATTCATGTATAGTTCGATATATGTGGAGCGTTGCCGCACACTCAAATAATTACAGCACGCGTCAGTCTTTGACTCAGACGTGTATATTCCGGACTGTTGTGTTAGTATTTGACGTAGTCCGCGGAGCATGGTGAAGGAAATAATAAGAAGCGGAAAGTGCGATACTGTTAAATTAATATGTGCAAGTGCGCTTGTATGACACAACTCTACAGGCCGACCAAGGCTTAATCGCATTAATCGCGTCGCTTCTCGCTCCCGTTGCTGGCTCGCGTACATAGTAAAGTTGAGCATGGCTAAGAAATATTATATGCATTATAAAATATAATGGTAGAGGACGTGAGTAGGCACGGATAGCTTACACGAATGACATACATTTTTTGATTGAAAATATTTTAAGATAAATAAATAATAGAAAATTCAAATAAAACCGATCAATTGCCAGTTTGCTCGTCCGCCGAGGGTTCCGTACATTAAAAAAGGGGTTTATGTTATGTAACATTTTCGCACACAATGACTAATACAGTAGGTATGGCCAGACACTAGCAGGCAACGAAGTCACCTTCATTTGTTTAGAATAATGCGGATATCAAAAATATATATATAAAGTCACTTTCATATTGCATTATTAAAATAAAACTTATAAAGGACCTAGTTGCAATCTCCTGTAAATTATGTGTTTTTCGATCCGATATTGTTTTTTTTCGTATCAAGTTTTTTTTGTGTTGACTCCGTTATATTTGTGCATGCAAAATTACTAACGTCGTCAAATTTAACGTCTCCGAGAGCCAGCGCAGGGTGCGAAGAGTGAATGTATAAAGATTATCTCTTTATCATGGTCCAGCCGGCTTGGTGGACTTATAGCTGCGATGCATGGCAATTTCACCTATCTCATTTGTAGTGTTATTGCAGTTGAAGGGGCTGGGCCGGGCATGTTGACGTTCACGATCGAGCCATTAATCTGTGACATTAATCTTAATGCAAACACGCCAACGCGACATAAAGAACGTTTATTTTGAATACTGCTGCTGGCCACCTCCATTACACAAATTGATTTTAGCGAGTGGAGCTGCGCACCACACGCATATCGCACATCTAGATGAACATGGACGTAATTGCAAAATGTTGATTCCTCAGAAAACGCTAAAGATGTTTGTTTTATTTTTTTAATTTTTTTAATCACATGAATTATATGTTAACATGTAGTTACAGCCCTTAACAATCCTTAAACCCTAACAAGCTTACAGTTCAATTATTGGTTTTCCCAAAACTAGAACAAAAATTACACAAATAACATTTATACCACTGGTAGACATGAAAAGCAATAACACGTTTAACATACACGTCGTTGTTCGACCAAACTAGACGAAAATCCGTAATAAAAAATGTTGCGATAGAAGAAGAAGTGTGTCATCCCTGGGCTAACAACACAACCGCTGTTGTGTCAAAGATCTTGTAGAAATGTCTGAAAAGTGATTATTGGAACAATACTGCATCTAGCGGAGCTTTAGTGTATTACACTGACAAAAATATAACGATAAAGATAACAAGGAAATATGGATGTTTCAACAAGGATTACGTATATGACGCGTACTGTGGTCCATACGTATGAATTAACATGACGCGTAACGACCTTAGCATGACGGTAGTTACCGTGTCGTAATGTTAAAACTTAATGCTATTTCATTACTTCGCGACCTTGGGACCTCGCTTTTAACATGACAGCATGTAGTAGTATCCGTACGGTTATATTCGGACATATTAATCATGTTGTTTACAGTATACCAATATATTTCCGTATTAACCGTAAGGGATATATATATATATATATATATATATATATATATATATATATATATATATATATATATATATATATATATATATATATATATATATATATATATATATATATATATATATATATATATATATATATATATATATATATATATATATATATATATATATATATATATATATATATATATATATATATATATATATATATATATATATATATATATATATATATATAACATATATATATATATATATATATATATATATATATATATATATATATATATATATATATTATATATATATATATATATATATATATATATATATATATATATATATATATATATATATATATATATAGGATTTTCAACAACATTCCTTCTAATTCAAGAAACTTACGATTGACACATCGTTATTCTGTATAAAAATACAATACCAAAATGGTAATGTAAGAATCAATTCAATAGTTTTTCTCCGTGTATGAGCTACATACGTCTTTGTTCCTTTGGATATAATGGCCATTTTAGATTCATTCTGCATATTAGAGTAGACACATAAAATTTTGCAGTTGCGTAGATGTTCATCTAGATGTGTGAGATAATAAAATATGTTGTAACGTCCGATACACATACGTCGGTAATGATTAAATTTTATCTATTCTCAAAAATAAGATTACGTACATAAATCGCTAATTTCTAATAAGGCACATGTAATCTCTCAAAATCACTATTTAATGGAATAATAAATATATTATGAGTCAAAACACATGTTATTATTCAGAACAAAAATGGCACCTGCTACATCATGTTGTCAACCACATGTATAGATATAAAAATACGTTTCTTTTTTCACGAAAATATATATTCGGGTCAGATCAGATTTATAACCAAAAAAATCTGGTTGATACATGGTATCATTATATACTTTCCCGAATTTCATCTTGATGACGCGACATACCTTGCATCGCCGATCTAGGCATTAGCTATAATACTGTGATTCTGTTGTCGAGCGTTGTTTAAAGGCCGTGACGTCTCTCGCTGGGCAATTGCCCTTTAGCGGGGCTTCGTGTCCGGGCCGAGAAGTCCGGGCCCATTGACCCGGATTTCTGGGTGTGGCTTCACAGGTCTGCGCGCCCTGCGAAAGGTATCTTGTGAGGCGATCGACTAACGAGGTGATCGACTTTGGGCTATAATTCGGATTTGAAAAAAAACTTTATCGATCGCGCTCGATCGATTAACATTGCCCTTTAAATCGACGACCGCGCCTTCTATTAGCTCGCTTTAAAACTTCACTTACGTAGAGTCGTAACATTGTTGTTCTTAGCTCGCTGCCAGCTGCCAGTTTGCAACTGTTGGAATGAAGCCGCTTGTATTTATGTAATATCGATTGCATGGAACGCTCTCGAGAATTTCTGTTATTGTGGGCCATTCGAAGCTGTTATGGGCAAGTATGGTGAGCTGGCCAGGATTCAGTATTGCCCTGAAACGTATCGCAAAGGCTTATTAGGTTGACAAAAATCTACCGTCTAGCTCGGTAGAATCCGACACCAGGCCGCAAGACCCTGGGAAAGTGACCTAGTTGGGCTCTTTACCAGATTTTAATAGATACCTCCGCCCCATCTAGTCTGGTTTGAGGTCGTTTACGCTTACTTCAGGTAGCTATCTCTTTTGATGGGCGGATTCATATTTTATTTTTCCTTTATTATGCTTCGCTAAGTGGAAGCACAGGAAATGCTCGATGAAAAGAAAACCACAAAAATGTAAAAAGTTATGCAACGTAATTGTCGAGGGCCTGGAGAGGAAATTGTAATACTAAAAGCATATAAAAGCTGTACTCGCTATAAGAAAACACAGGCAGAAGGAGGTTATATCCTTCACATTATACCAAGCTTTTACATTTGGAAGATAGGAAGAAATACCACAATGTTTCTCCATATGTGGACATATATTATGAACTTTTATTATTATTTACTACCTGCCCTTAAAAGAAAAGTTTTAAATGTATTGTTTGGGATGAGGTTACAATGACGAACTAAATTTTGGTCGATTTCCTTGCCAAAATTTTGAATAATCTAATTAATAAATATGATCGAATTTATGGGTTAACTTATTTAGTAAGGTAATTAGCATAAACATTGCAGTATTAAAATTATTATTGCATTCATAGCAAAACTTCTGAATTTTATGATATGTGACATTCTTGCGTGACTACAGTTTTCGGGAGACTTTTACGCGGATCGTCGCTGAGGTTAACAACGCCAAGTTGAGATAAAATAAAAAATACGTGTGGCACTCGGGGACTGCCGCGGTAAAGCTATTGCATGGCATTTTTAACAACCTATGCAATTATAATTATTTATTTATTTTATTTATTTTATTTTTTCTGATATCAGATAACTGCGCTCTATCGGAAAACGTTGAAATTATTCTGAACCATTTGCGGCTGCGGTAGCAAATGATTCGGAATAATTTAAACGTCTTCCGATAGAGCGCCGCGCACGAATTTTTTATTCGATAACGCAAAAAAACGGGTTTATTAAAAAAAATCGTAGATAAAATGATAGATAATTAAATTATCTTTAAAATGGTGAAGGTTTCATAATAATACGCCAGATAGTATTTGAGTAGTAGTCGTTTTTGTGTACGGTTAGACCTAATTTCACAAATTAATTACACTAGGTAATATAACCACAATCTAAAATATTCAAAACTAAAAATATTAGGAAAATGTTCTTGTTTAACATATATTTTTTACGAATCGTAAGCAGTACTCGTTTAGACGTAATTATCAGTTTAAAATCATTAATTTTCGTTAAGAAATTTCTTCATTCGGTCGCCGCGCTGGCCTACTAGGCCCGCGATAAAAGCTATGCAATAGCTTAAAAAATATTGTGTCTTCCCAAGACGCTCCCGGCAAGTAGCGAAGTACTGATTTCATCTAAATATTAATTTCATTAAAAAAATATATGAACGCCCTCTCTCGGTTAAGTTGGGTTCTGTTGCAAACGCATCAGACAGCGCAATTCGTTTCTCGGCTAAGGGCAGGGTTGGGGCAAGCGTCAACAGATGACGTTCTTTAAATGTATGGCCTAGTATAGATATTTCTAGCAAAATTTCACAATGAGATTTTGGCTCAAAAGGCATATGTGTACCAAGTGCAAAATTTCGACATTGAACGATGACTAGTGCGTTCCCTGGTAGACCGATTTTAACCACAACCATTCGAACTCTTGCCATCACCAAATAATGCCTGCATGCCAAATTTCAGCTCAATCAGATTATGCTTTTGGGCGCATACGTGGAGGAATAAACACAGACATTTAGACACAGACAGATAGACAGACAGACATACAGACACACAGATATATGAGATCAATACTGACAATTTTCTGGCAATCTCCTCGTTCGATGTAGGGCCGGGAAAGTAAAATATAGAGTCCCATTTCTTTTAACTTACCATCTGTTGCGCATCTTTAAAACAGCTGTAGCAAATATTATTTTTAAACGTGCCATGATATGAATAGGGTAGATATGATATCGCTCGTATCCTATTTCAAAGTGGAATTTATTTATTTATTTTTATTTATTCAAGCAACTCACAAAAATTTTACAAGTTACAATTAAGAAACATCAAATCTCTCAGTCTCATCAACTCTCTATAACTTAAATGAATTTAACAAGGTTGTGGTTGAGTTTAAAATGTAATTAAATAAATGTAATATATTTGTTTATTGCTGAAAAAACTTGTTTTTTAATAAATAATTATGTAATATTATATAATTATGAATATTTCTATATCGTTTACAGTATGTTATTTAAATTTTCTTTAGGAGTAATTTCGTTGTTATATTTTGTTATCTTAGTAGTACTCTAGTGCTGATTATTCTTTAAAAAAACCTATTGATTATTATTTTTAAAAATATTGACTGTTATTGTGTATTTTTGTTATTTGTGTTTTTAAAAAAAATTGAATCATACGTACCTTTATATAAAGTATATGTACATGTAATGAAGATATTAATAATTGTAATACAATGAAAAATGACGCATTCGACAGTATGTACTTTTTGGAATTAATAAACTATGACTATGACTATGAATGAAATAAAATATAAAACTAAAACACAGCAAGAAATCAGACTCAATTATTAAATGATGCCCTTTTTCCACTGTCGCCCAACTAAGCAAAGCTTGTGCTTGGGCGGCCATTCCAGAGACATAGAATTGTTGAATACGTAGGAAAAAATATATATGTAAATTCGTAAAAAACTAAATCAATGTTTCAATGGGATCAATTAAAACGCATAGTTAATTATTTTTAGAAATATTTTTTATTGACAATAAAGAAAGCTTAATCAGATTTATCTAATGTGAAGGATGAATCTGGTGTCCTTAAATGAGTTTGTTAATATCAGACTCGTAAAACAGCTATAAGTCGCCGCTTAGTGCTGTTCTTTAGCACTAACTCCGTGCTTTAGCACTAACAAGTGGTTTAGCAATAACTCCGTGGTTAGCTAAATACAATAATGGGAACGCTATCAAAAATCACTGAACTATCGACCATAATCTATGTACAGTTGCGGAATTGGCTTCTGCAGCCAATATCCATAGTAGCCATTCTTGAACTCAATGTTCATTGTCAGTTATATAAGTTGTTCTTCTAATTGGGATGATCCTGCTGGGTTGACACTTGAAAAAGGATCCAGTACCCACTTTGATATGTTCATTTTGAAAATGTCCTGGAATCGTTCCTTGAAATCACCGCGGTGGTTCTCCAAGCGTTGACAGTAAACAAGCTAGTCGTCGTTGTTGAAGGATTTTGCTGATAAATTGGGGAAGTAATTACATTCATTACTGCCGATATTTCTCTTATTAGCGGTTTGGCACGAATACAGCGACTATATTATTTGGTTTTCTGTTTCTATTCTGGATATTCACATCATTAAATAATTTATACAGGTCTGTCAAGTGCGCAATATCATTCTTTGATGTGAGGAAACTGTGGCGCAATTCTGTATTTATTTTCAGGATAAAATACATAAAAACACAGAATAAAACACATAAAAAACTCAAATGCTTTATGAAATATAAAAAGGTATATTTATTTTAATTACAAAACCATACTAACTAGGCCTTGCCTGTACTAAAAGAAGAACACGTCTGTCTACCAGATCCAACTCATTGTACTGAGCCAGAAGATCTCCGTATAATTTACGCTGGTCACGAAATCGTAAGATTCGAGGTATTTAAAAAAAAAAAAAACTAGCTCATCGGAGTATAAGAGTAGCTTG
>OX155980.1:70494482-70728474 GCA_944548615.1 Micropterix aruncella
ATATATATATATATATATATATATATATATATATATATATATATATATATATATATATATATATATATATATATATATATATATATATATATATATATATATATATATATATATATATATATATATATATATATATATATATATATATATATATATATATATATATATATATATATATATATATATATATAAATATTTGATAGTTTTGTGTATATATTCTTTTTAGAATTGATCAATAAGATGATTATAAAGTAAATAATTATAAAAGCCACTTACATCGTGACGAAGGATTCCCTTGATCGGATTCGGGAATGCTTTAGGTGTTAACGAGAATGATGAATGCCTCTCACTTGCGGAAAGAGGAGTAGGTTTAAGTTGGGCCCATTTTTCAACTAGTAAACGCTCACCCTTCATCCAATTATCTCAAAAATTAAGCTACAATCCTTCTTTATACGTAAACTCACTCAATTTCCTATTATTTCAGGGGAAATAACAAGACAAGACGAGCTACTTGACAGATGGAAGAATTTAAAATTTCGAATTTCGTTTTTTTATTTTCTAAAGGTGCGATATAAAGAAGCTGCGATCAATATTCAGCTGAAAACTTAAAACTAAAAGCGTGACATGCCCTCATATCAATGAAAGGAAGCAGTCAGCTCTTTCCTATTAGTTGGAAAGATTACCTTTAACCTAAATGGATTATTTACAATGAACGAAACATAAAATATGTAAAAATTCAATATTTTGAAATATTTGATAGTTTTGTGTATATATTCTTTTTAGAATTGATCAATAAGATGATTGTAAAGTAAATAATTATAAAAGCCACTTACATCGTGACGAAGGATTCCCTTGATCGGATTCGGGAATGCTTTAGGTGTTAACGAGAATGATGAATGCCTCTCACTTGCGGAAAGAGGAGTAGGTTTAAGTTGGGCCCATTTTTCAACTAGTAAACGCTCACCCTTCATCCAATTATCTCAAAAATTAAGCTACAATCCTTCTTTATACGTAAACTCACTCAATTTCCTATTATTTCAGGGGAAATAACAAGACAAGACGAGCTACTTGACAGATGGAAGAATTTAAAATTTCGAATTTCGTTTTTTTATTTTCTAAAGGTGCGATATAAAGAAGCTGCGATCAATATTCAGCTGAAAACTTAAAACTAAAAGCGTGACATGCCCTCATATCAATGAAAGGAAGCAGTCAGCTCTTTCCTATTAGTTGGAAAGATTACCTTTAACCTAAATGGATTATTTACAATGAACGAAACATAAAATATGTAAAAATTCAATATTTTGAAATATTTGATAGTTTTGTGTATATATTCTTTTTAGAATTGATCAATAAGATGATTATAAAGTAAATAATTATAAAAGCCACTTACATCGTGACGAAGGATTCCCTTGATCGGATTCGGGAATGCTTTAGGTGTTAACGAGAATGATGAATGCCTCTCACTTGCGGAAAGAGGAGTAGGTTTAAGTTGGGCCCATTTTTCAACTAGTAAACGCTCACCCTTCATCCAATTATCTCAAAAATTAAGCTACAATCCTTCTTTATACGTAAACTCACTCAATTTCCTATTATTTCAGGGGAAATAACAAGACAAGACGAGCTACTTGTATATATATATATACATATATATATATATATATATATATATATATATATATATATATATATATATATATATATATATATATATATATATATATATATATATATATATATATATATATATATATATATATATATATATATATATATATATATATATATATATATATATATATATATATATATATATATATATATATATATATATATGTATATATATATATATATATATATATATATATATATATATATATATATATATATATATATATATATATAAAACAATACAAGCGATTAGCATGGCTAAACAAGCATATTGCTGGGCACGATGATAGCAACGCGATGATGCACGTCAGTGTCTTAAACCGTAGCAAGGAGTCACGGACCGTAGCAACCTCACACGTTTCTAGACTCCACGTCTGCCCGCAGTTTGTCACCCGACCGGTCTCCACTAAGCGCAAAAGGTATCCTTTCCTTCTCTAAAATTCCCTTTTATTGCAAATGAGGACTGGGAATTTCAAAATAATAATTTAACTTCTATGCTTGACCACTTTGTGAACCGTAATGCTCCTGCCTCAGCTGTCGTCCTTCCAGGTGGCGGTCCATGAATACTTCTCGGGTTTTTACCCAACATCTACCTATGTCGACCCGGTTCGCAGAGAAAACGTATTTAAGGCAAAGCTCCGTAGGCAAAAACGGCTACTTCATCGCCAGTTACCTGAAGCCAAGAAAGTTGGGGATAAGGCCCACTGCCACAACTTCCTGCGCGCGTACCGCTCTATACTAAAAGTCATACAGAGCGTAGCAACGCAAAACGACAAGCGCAAGGCAGAATTTCTTAAATCCAAAGAGGAATCCCGGTTGGACAAAAACCGTTTTAACTACAGCAAAAAGGTTTTGTCTGCCGCCAAAGGCAAAATCCAAATACCGGAATAAATGACCACAGAATACTTTTCGACCAGGTATGAGGGTCCAATGCGGCTCCATAGATACAGCCCTCCGCCGGGCATTACACCTCCGATCCTGCCTACGGTAGCTTTTGCCTCTCAACCTCCATCTCTAGATGCGATTCTTAATCAAGTAAAGAGGAAGCCGTCCCGATGGTATTCCCTATTTAGTATACAAAAAGTACCCCTGCCTTCTGCAATATTTAGGATCCATCTTCCGAAATATACGGGATAGCGGCGTAGTCCCACAGAATTTTGGCCGAGCGACAGTCATCTTAATTCCAAAGGTACAAGTTGCACCCGACCAAAGGACGCTCGGCCCATTGCTCTGACATATACTGTGGCCAAAATCTTTTTTAGCATAGTCCATACGAGAATGGGCGAATTCATGCACCGGAATGAGTATCTTGGAGTATCAGTGCAAAATGACTTCATGCGTGGCGTCTTAGGCTGCCTCAAGCACAATTCTCACCTGGCTGCTGCCATCAAGGACGCGTTTAAAGTATTGTTCAAACTTCTCTTCTTTGTTAAAGCATGATTGCACTCCCCATATGAGTTTTCTTCAGTACCTTTGGAACTACGTTAAAATTTCGTGTTAAAGTATCTTGCACAGTAAAAGCTCGATCGCATTCGCCACATACAAAGTTCTTTAATTTCGCGTGAACTGCAGTAACGTGTTAATTTAAATGAAGCTTCTTAGAAAATACTCTCACACTGCGGACAAACGTGCTTTTTAAAACCAGGTCGTGTATTCTGACGTGACGTCACTCCGAAGGCTTTAATAATTAACAGATAACGAACATTATTACTGACCATGCATCTCAGAGACACTTTCAAGCCACACAACTCGTTTACACACACAAATCACGGCCAATTATTTAAAAACAATGTATGGTACAAAGGGTACAAACAAGCGAAACCAACCAAAGGCATTTGGTATCCCCCACACAAACAGTAAAAAATGTCTTTATTATCTAACAATCAACAATTTATGCGTCTACGAAATGACTGGTCTAAATATCGAACGCTTTTAAAGGGTATTATTTTAACCACGCTGTTAATTATCACAATCATTAATTCAGGAAATGTTCTATGCTTTCAGGCCAGTATGAACTGGCATGAACGATCTGTATCGCCCATATAAAAGTCTCGCGAAAGAAAAAACAATATGTCATCTGTCAAACAGAGATTTGTACGTACGACATAACCAAACTTCTCGTTGTGCTTATTACCGCTTATAAACACTTACTATCGCGAGACTTCAGAGTTTTAGTGTGTTATTTGCCTGAAAATGGACTACTGAAATCTCCTCGTTACAAATCGCTGTCAATTCACCATAAAATTTAATAAGTCGAGCGTATTTTCTCATTAATTAGTTACTCTTTCATAACAGTATGAGCGTAAACGAGCAAGTTGTGGAAGATTACAACGACGTGATAGTGAAGACAGAAGATGTTTCTGACAATTCAGATTCGAATATTCATCTCAGCGATTTCATACCAGATGAACAAGGCAACGTGGTTGAATTCTACGAAGGAGAAACTGCGGTCATAAAGCCAGAGCCAATCGAAGGTGGACTATCTGGTAGCGGTAATATTGGCGATAGTGGATCGAGGGTTGTACGTGTCAAATTGCATGTGTCGCGAGGGTTTCTGCCGTAGAATGAAACTCGCGATCGATATTCAAATTGCAGTATGTTGTTTAATTCCAAAGTCGTGTACAAAGTGAATTGAATTACGCTTAAATCCTATCGCCTATATATACTAGTCGCCGGGCGGCGATCGCCCCATCTCCCTCTTGTCTCCGCTGTCTCCTTCACTCGGGCCGACCGCCCGATATACACACCGGCGGGGGGCACCGTACTTCAGTCGTCCGCCGTTGGCCCCCGCTAGCTGACGTCCCGTGGGCGGCGCTTGAGCTGCAATTGTGTCGTGTTTCGCACATTAGATTTTCGCACGTTTACCGCTTTTGGACGCCACCGGCGATCCCTCCCCCGACCTACTTTGCATTAAGTAGCCACCGGAAGTAAGGCTCCCGTCCGGAAAGTCGCTGGAAGCGGTCGTGTGAGCGCGCTAGTTTTTCGTGTTTTGAGTTCGTACTGCGTCGCGGCGCCCTCAGTTGAAACCTTCCCCTTCACCACCAGTCTCCGGACTGCCGTGGCACAAGATGAAAAGCTCTCTGCTGAGAAGTCGCTGCGATGTGGTTTTCGTTGTTTGTGGTGACGTTTTGCGTGCGAAACACGGCGGCTAGATTCGCGACGGTTTGTACTTTCTCTCTCATTTATCTCGATGTTTGCCTTTAGCTTCTCGTTGACGGCTTGATTGTGATGATTAAAATAAACGCCTCGTTGGAGGCACTTAAGACGTGTGTTGATTATTGGGCGTTCGGGGTAGGTAATCCCAGTGATGGCATTGCACATCGCCATCTCCTTAATTCCGGTGTCGCCATTGCACCTCGGTGACACCACCTTCCTGCCGCTTTCGGGTGGAGTCTTCTTCCGGTCCTTTCCTTTTATGACATTTTGAGTAGGTGGGTTTTGTGTGTATTGTTGCTCCGCGACATGACTTTCCCCGTTTTGAAGACGAAACGTCAACGTATTTACTTGCCGTGTGTGCCGTATAACTCTGCCGTACCTCGATACAGTTGTGTAATTGTCATTTTGTTGCGTTGTTGGCTGAGAGGTTTCGTCTTCCCTAGACATGTAGCACGGCTTCAGCCTATCCAGAGAGACAGTGACTATTCTCCTGTTCTGTTCTATGTCGAACGTTTTTTCTCGTTTCTTCACCACTCTAAAGGGTCCTTTGTATGGCGCTTGTAGTGGCCGCCGTACAGTGTCGTCTCTTATGAAGACGTGGGTTGCTTCCTTCAAATCCGGGTGCACGAATATCCTCGCTGTGTTTTCCCGCTCCCTCTTCGGTCTTTGCTGCTCGAATGTTTCCCTTAATTGCTGGAGGACTTCTGGTACTGTCGTTTTTTTCCCATTTTCAAAAAATTCGCCTGGCAATCTTATGTTTGTTCCGTACAACATTTCTGCTGGACTGGCGTTGATATCCTCCTTTAAGGCTGCTCTTAGGCCCATCATGACGGTTGAAATGTCGTTTGCCCATTCTTTGGTGTTCATTCTTGCCATTAATGCCGCTTTTAAAGACCGATGCCACCTTTCCACTAGTCCGTTTGCCTGTGGGTGAAATGGTGTGGTGTGAATCTTTTTTGCACCCAGTAGTTGTGCTAGTTTCGTAAAGAGCTCCGATTCGAACTGTCTTCCTTGATCGGTCGTGATTCTTGCAGGAACGCCGAATCTCGCTATCCATCCCTCGAAAAAATTTTTTGCGATTGTCTCGGCTTGTATGTCTCGTATAGGTATCGCTTCCGGCCATTTTGTACCTCTATCCAACATCGTTAATAGGTACCTATATCCGTTGGATATTTCGAGCGGGCCCACGATATCGATATGCACATGCTCTAATCTGTCGGCTTCCATGATTTTTCCTATGGGCGTACGCGTATGTATGTGCACCTTCGCTCGTTGACACGGGATGCATGTTTTAGCGTAATCTGCGCTGTCTTTGTTCATGCGCGGCCAGAAGAATTTGTCAGCTGTCATTTTTCTTGTTGTTCGAATTCCCGGGTGACTAGGGTTGTGGATTATTTTTATCGCTGTTTGCCGTAGCGCCGCTGTTATGTATGGTCTTGGCCTGGTTGCCGTAGTTTCACACCAGATTTCTGTTTCTTTGTTGTTTTGTTTGAGTAATTTGAATTTGAATTTTTCATTCTGTTGTAATGCTTTCAGTTCCTCGTCCGTTTCTTGCTGTCTCGCCAGTTCGTCGTAGTCGAAAGTCTCAGGGCATCCTACTTCTTCGATCCTGGATAAGGCGTCTGCTACAACGTTCTTCCTTCCCGGGAGATATTCGATTGCCGTTGCGAATTGTGCGATGTATGATGAGTGACGAATGCGTATCGGCGTTTCTGTTGGCGTATCATTTAATTTTTTTAAAGCGTGAATGAGCGGTTTGTGGTCTGTATATACTACCAGCTCTCTCCCCTCTACCATCTTCCGGAAGTGTCGTACTGCCAGGTATATCGCCAGTAGCTCTTTGTCGTACGCCGCATATTGTTGTTGCGCGTGTGACAAGGCTTTTGAAAAAAATCCTAATGGCACCCATTTTTCTCCTTGCTTCTGTTGCAGTGCTGCGCCCGCGCATGTATTTGACGCATCCGTCATTAGTGCCAACGGTGCATGTGCGATTGGATGCGCCAGTAGAACCGCTTCCTCTATGCTCTGTCTGCATTGGTTAAAGGCTTCGTTGCTCTCCTCTGTCCATTGTATTTCTGTGTGATCGTTCTTTTTTGTCCCTTTCAGGAATACGTTTAGTTTGGCTTGTCGATGTGCTGCTTCTGGAATGCTGTGCCTGTAGAAATTGACCATGCCCAGGAAGCGTCGTAGTTCCTGGACATCCTTTGGTTTCGGAAAATTTTTTATTGCCTCCACCTTGTCGGCTTTTGGTCGTATTCCTGTTGAGTTGACTGTATATCCTAGGAAGTCCAGCTCTGGCTGTGCGATCTGACATTTCTGTAGGTTTATGGTGATGCCTTGTTTGTCCAGCCTCGCCAGTATCTCTGTGATGTGTTCTTTATGGGTCGTTTCGTCCTCTGACGCTATAAGGATATCGTCAATGTAGGCGTATGCGAACGGTAGGCCCCGGAGTACCTGATCCATGAATCGTTGCATGGTTTGTGCTCCGTTGCGGAGTCCGAAGGACATCCTGGTCATTTCGAACAATCCGAACGGGGTGATAATGGCGGTCTTCTCAATATCTTCGGGCCTTACTGGTATTTGCGTGTATGCCTTCACCAGGTCCAGTGACGTGAACATCGTTTTTCCTTGTAGAGCGTGAGTGAAATCGTGTATTCTGGGAACAGTATACCGATCCGGTACTGTGATGCTGTTCAGCCGTCTGTAGTCTCCGCATGGGCGGAATTCACCGTTGCTTTTCTGCACCAGATGCAGTGGACTTGCCCATTGGCTTTTCGAAGGTCGACATACACCTGCCTCTATCATCTCATCGAAAACTTTCTTCGCTGCCGCGTATCTTTCCGGATTTAGTGGTCTCGGGCGCGCAAATACCGGTCTTCCTTCAGTTTCGATGTGGTGTACTATGTCGTGTTTAGGTTGCCTTGGTTGTGACGTGTTCGAGAGTATATTGGGGAAGCTCTCGAAGATCTTCTTGAATTCTTGGTTGGTCTCGATTGGGAATACCGCTGGTTGCGGCATGTGGTTTTTTTCGACGTATTTGTTGTCCTTCGTTTTCATTAGGAGCCTCTTTCGGTTGAGGTCCACCAGCAGGTGGTGTTGGTGTAGAAAGTCTGCTCCTAGGATGTGTTGTTTCACATCGGCGATGATGAAGGTTGCTTGCAATTGTTGGTCGAATCCGAGGTCCAGCATGATGGTTCTCTTTCCGTATGTTGCTATATTTGAGCCGTTGGCTGCCAGTAAGAGAAGCTCTTCTTTTTGTTGTTCGTCGCATCCTCGCTTGGGTATGACGCTGACGTTGGCTCCTGTGTCGATCAGGAACCGTTGTTGCGTTCTTCTGTCGTGGACGTATAGGCGGTTATTTGTTTCGGCGCCAAGCTGGGCTATTCTTGGCGCCTCTTGTAGTTTTCCTGTTTCTGCGGTGTCTGTTCGAAGTCGCACGGTTTCTGGCATTTTCGTGCTGTGTTTCCGAAACGCTTATGGAAGTAGCAGGTACTTTGTTCCTCAAGTCTTCTGGTGCTGCGCGTGTTGGAGGTATCTTCTTCTGCTCTTCTCGCTTGTAGCCGTTCGATCTGTTTTGCCAGTTCCTCTAGCTTCCTTTCAATCGCTGTCATGTTGGTTGTTGTTGCTTCGATTTTGTTGATGTCGCCTCTCTCGTTTGCTGTGACTTCCATCATTCGATCTGCAAGGTTCGCCATTTTGTCCAGTTCTTTTTCCTCTGATGTTGCTAGTACCGCCCGTATCGTTGCGGGTAGGTGCCCGAGCCACAATGTTTTTAGTGTACCGTCGGGTAATTTTCCCATGTTTAGCGTTCTCATCCTTCGTATTAGTTGCGAAGGTTTGTCGCTTCCCATTTCTGTTTGGTAGAGGAGTTTCTGCAGTCGTTGCGTCTCTGATTCCTCGTAGGTTGTGATTAGCCGTTCCTTCAATGCCTCGAATTTTTCTTGCTTGGGCGGTTGCAGCACCAGGTCGCTTACTTCCTGTAATGCTGTTCGATCCAGTTGTGCGATTACGTATGAGAATCGGTCTTGATCGCTGCATTTCTGTGGTGCCAGGATCTGCTCGGCGAGCGCGAACCAGAGGCGCGGTGCGTGGTGCCAGAATGCAGGTATTCGCGAAGCGATGCTCAGTGGCGCGATGTCAGGGTTTGGCAGCGTTGACTCCGTTGTGTCGTGGAATGGTTCCATTTTGAATTTTTCGTGTCTGACTCGTTGGAGAAGACGTCCAAGTTCGCTGGTTGTTGGTGGTCCGTGCCGTTGTCCGTTTAGCGATTTGTCCGTTTTCTTGCCGTGGTTGTGAGTTCTTCTGTGGGGTCACCAGTGTCGCGAGGGTTTCTGCCGTAGAATGAAACTCGCGATCGATATTCAAATTGCAGTATGTTGTTTAATTCCAAAGTCGTGTACAAAGTGAATTGAATTACGCTTAAATCCTATCGCCTATATATACTAGTCGCCGGGCGGCGATCGCCCCATCTCCCTCTTGTCTCCGCTGTCTCCTTCACTCGGGCCGACCGCCCGATATACACACCGGCGGGGGGCACCGTACTTCAGTCGTCCGCCGTTGGCCCCCGCTAGCTGACGTCCCGTGGGCGGCGCTTGAGCTGCAATTGTGTCGTGTTTCGCACATTAGATTTTCGCACGTTTACCGCTTTTGGACGCCACCGGCGATCCCTCCCCCGACCTACTTTGCATTAAGTAGCCACCGGAAGTAAGGCTCCCGTCCGGAAAGTCGCTGGAAGCGGTCGTGTGAGCGCGCTAGTTTTTCGTGTTTTGAGTTCGTACTGCGTCGCGGCGCCCTCAGTTGAAACCTTCCCCTTCACCACCAGTCTCCGGACTGCCGTGGCACAAGATGAAAAGCTCTCTGCTGAGAAGTCGCTGCGATGTGGTTTTCGTTGTTTGTGGTGACGTTTTGCGTGCGAAACACGGCGGTTAGATTCGCGACGGTTTGTACTTTCTCTCTCATTTATCTCGATGTTTGCCTTTAGCTTCTCGTTGACGGCTTGATTGTGATGATTAAAATAAACGCCTCGTTGGAGGCACTTAAGACGTGTGTTGATTATTGGGCGTTCGGGGTAGGTAATCCCAGTGATGGCATTGCACATCGCCATCTCCTTAATTCCGGTGTCGCCATTGCACCTCGGTGACACCACCTTCCTGCCGCTTTCGGGTGGAGTCTTCTTCCGGTCCTTTCCTTTTATGACATTTTGAGTAGGTGGGTTTTGTGTGTATTGTTGCTCCGCGACGTCGGTCGCGGTTTTGTCGGGTGTGCAAGTTTGTCGGGTGTGCAACAAGATTTTTTCTTTTAAGGGTGCTTTAATTCGACACGTTACTGCCGTTCATCTGAAATTGGATGTATTTGAATGTGACAAATGCAATCGCACTTTTACATGGCAAGCTAGTTTAAAGAGGCATTTTGACTCCGTACATTTGAAGCTGAACAAGTACTCATGCGAAGAATGCGATAGATCTTTTACTCAGTCTGGGAACTTAAAGAGGCATTCGGACGCAGTTCATAGGAAGTTCAAAAACTATCCATGTGAAAAATGCGATCATTCCTTTACTCGGCTTGGAAACCTGAAGAGACATTTGGGTGCAGTTCATACGAAGCTGAGAAAATAGTCATGTGGAAAATGCGATCATTGCTTATACAAACACACATTAAAAACATTTAGTGGTCGTTCACAAGAAATTGAAGAAATTTATTTGTAGCGAGTGGTATGCGCCCGGTCGCCGGCGCGAGCGGACGTGAAATCGTGCCTGACGCTTCATCAATGCTGTATTTTTATTGGTCAAACCCTAAAAAATTGACCCCGCCTATTTCTTCGCGTGTCCGCCCATTTCGGATATTTTTCTGAGATCTAATGTCTCATTAATATAATATTGCTTTGTAAATGTTGGTTTATATCGTTAGATATTTTACTACATATTCATGTAATATAATTTACAGTAGAATCATTTGTATTAATCATAATATCATCCTCTGTAAAGTACCATTGCATGTCACTTATCTTTACATGTTATTAAGGCGATTGAAATATAGTCTACTTTTAACGTAGTAGGGTATTTTTTTTCCTACTATTTAAATAAAACGTTGATGAACCATCTTAAACCAGTCCCGATGTGATTTCGAATTGAGATTTTTTGCATGTTAATATATTGTGGTGTAAATGTTGGTTTATATAGTACCTTTCATATTAAGTTACATATCCATATACTATTATTTACAGCAAAATCATTTATAATTGTCATAACATCATCCTCCGTGTAGTATTATTTGCCTGGGCCTGTATTATTTGATTTGCCTGGGCCTGTCACTGGGCCTTAAGGCGATTGAATATAGAGTACTTTATTACCGTAGCATACTTTCTTTTCTTTCTACTATTTTCATAAATCGTTGATGGACCATCCTACAACCAGTTCCGATCTTGTTTCGATTAGAGATTTCTTGTATGTTTGATATATTGCGATGCAAATGTTGGTTTATATCGTACCATCAGTATTTAGCTATAGCCAATAGTCAATATTCCTTTATTCATCTAAAATTGCAAATACAGTTAGATTAACATAATCCTAATTGTTTAAACACAGTGATCAAAATATAAATGTAATAAAAAACTCCTTTTTTCAAAACAGTAAAAAAATAATAAAAAAAACAAAAGTCAGACAAAATAAAATATAGATACTCAATAATGGTATAGGTAAAACGACAATAATCATAATGAATATTCAAATGGTATAATTATTACTACGAGGTTTACCTCGTATGTTTAACATAAGAAAAAGCGAGTTATTTTAGCGATATAATATTATTTTTCATGATAAATATGTAGATATATTAAAGGTATTGTAATATTTCCTCGAGGACGTCTATCTTATAAATAGTATGTGGGATGAGCCAGTGCCTAACTATATATTCTAATAATTTTGATTCTAAATCTCCTATTCTCATCGACAGGTTATTAAAGAGTTTAATTGCCAAATACACAAATGAGTTTTGGATCATAGTCAAACGTATTTTGGGGAGGGCTATGTTGGCTTTGCTACGAGTGTCGTGATCATGTACGTGCATGTTAAGCGTACACTGGTGTATGTTGTTTTAGCATACCATAAAAAACTAAGAATATACGCTGATGCCATAGTAAAAACTTTGTTTTTCTTGAAAAGACGCGCGCAATGTGTGTCCCTTCGTACACCGGCTATCGTCCTCATCGCCTGCTTTTAGAGGACGACTGCTCGGCTACTGCCCGTGGCATTTCACCAAACAAGGATCGTATAAGACAGCCTTGACTGGAATCATGCATGCTACACACTCAAAGCTGCACTCTCCCCACTGAGAAATTTAATTCTTCGGATAACAAATCCGTATAATAAAATGTGTCTTTGTCCGTAAAATAAAATTTACAGCAAAATCATTTGTATTAATCATAATAACATCCTCAAAAAGTACCATTTGCATGTCACTGGGCCTTAAGGCAATTGAAATATATTCTACTTTATTACCGTAGCAGGATCACCTAGCCAGGCTTGTAAATAACCTAAATTATGACGTATGTATGGTGGTGTAGAACTGGCTACGCCGGTTTATCTGTAAATTAATTCGCATCTCTATATGTCGTAGTTTTATTTGAGCATCGGGTTCGCAGTTGAGAGCACTCAATGCTTGCGCTCTATGTTCAGTGAGCGACGAAGCGGCCAAGCGGTGAGGGCGGGGTTAATGAGTCCATTTAAGGGAGGTTATTCCTTGTATGTGGCGCTTAACTTGAGCACCTCGCTGTGGAGCTAAAAGCAATGAGATGAGCGCGCCGCGTAAACATCGTTTCTAGTGCATTTGAACAGGGCGAGCGCGGAAAAACCACCACTGACTGTCCAATCGTCCAATATAATCAACTTTGCATAATTTGTCCAAAAACAGGTCTGGGCCGGATGTTCAATTTCTCATATATACAAATGCCAATGCGAATACGGATATTACTTATATTAGCAGATTAAACAAATATTAGAAAGTGATTTTCTATGACTTTTTCATTGAGATTTCTATGAGATTTCCATTGACTTTTCTTTGTAGAATTGTTTGCCAGAGAATGTAACCAATTCCCCGCAAACGAAAATATATTACTATTATTTGCATTTGGATCTTTATCCATAAAATAATACTTTAGTCTATAAAAGTATCAATTGATTCATGATAACTGATGTCAAAGCCTTATATTTGTTAAAGAGTTTAAATGCCAAATACACAAATGACATGACAAATACGCTATATCTATCTAAACCTTATATTTAAAAAAATATTCAATTTATCTAAAACAAATAGTATAAAATCAATTTATAACATAGTTTCACCTTTTAATAAATTTAACTATATACAATTATTGACTAACTGCTTAAACCCCACATATCTAGAGACGCATATTTTTCATGATACAAAAAACTAAAATAACGAAACAACGCAACTATTTATGCAACTAACGTATTTTTACTTTGTCGATTGATGCGGAACTATTTGGTGGACAAGAACCGTTTAATTTTTTAACGTGGCCACATATTATAACACAAAAATATTAAAACTTGATTTAAAAAAAAGGTGGATAATGTCGCTACCTTTATGCTTTGCGTGAAAACGGCTTTCGTGAAGCATACGTTTTCACTCGACGACCTAGTTGTTTCTGCTCAGCTCACATTTTATAATATCTCAAGGTATACACGACGACGCAAGCACAGATACGCACGTAAGAACTTAAACGCGTAAGTTGAATACGTTTTAGAATATACACGCCACTTCATGCCGCAACTCTTTTACCACGAGGTTTACGTCAATATTTGTGGACGACAAAAGGGCCAATGGCGGTTTTTTTAGTATGGGAGCTTTTTTGAAAGCGTTTTTACGTCAAAATGGATATTTGGTATTTTTATTTGGTGAAACGCGTAGTATGCTCTGGGAATACTGCCAGACGATGCGGTGAAGATGATGAGAAATATACATAACTAATTATAAATTAAAACAAAGAAAAAATGAGCGAGCCACCGAGCGATGGGATGATCCGGTGGAAAATATGAAATATAAATGATTCTATACCATTATGCTCCAGTATTATCCGTCCATTCCACCATCGTTACAAGTGGAGCTTGTCGAATATAATATTAACCTAAAAGAAGCAGAAATACAATTTCCTAATGGCAACATTCAATCTTGACTAATCAGTTGATTTATTTTATTGTTTTTCATGATTAATTATATTAATTCATTTTTTGTACAACAAAAAAACTTTTCACATATCGCTTAGCATGTTAAATCATTGGTTGATAAAACTTGAATCGTTCAGTATATCCGCGTAGCCTCCGCAATGAGGAATGCGGATGCGGATAATCCGTGGATGCGGATGCGAATATCTGGCACAGGGCTGGCGAAAGAAAAAACCATCGCGTGGCATTCTCACAATAATAAAAAAACGGCTCGACACCACTATAACTATAACAAAATTAAATGAAGAAAAAACTATTATTCCACTATTATTGTAAAATGGTTTTCATAATCCTAAAAACGATTGAAACCGTTTTCAAATAAAAAAACACTTTTTAGCGGTTTATTGTGAATTTGATTGATTTTAAAGCAAAATTCAGCAAAGAAATTTTCCGAAAAAGTAGAAACGGCAACTTTCATTCCTGGAACTGTGAGAAAATCATTGATTCAGGTTAGGGCTGTACGTAGCATGGTCCATCAACTCCATGATTTTTTTCCAAAAACATCCTAGTTTTCCGAGCCGTGTAAGCATTATCGCGGAGTTCGGTTATAATTTCCGGTAAACACACATTTAAATTTTGTATATGTGGTAGAAGTACTCTGTTGTTATGCTAGAATGATGGATACAAGCATCATTTAGAGGTGAATGATGCTAATATTTTCTTTGATAACATCCGACAACGGATAACATATGTATGTTTACTCTGAAGAGTGCCCCTACAAGGAGGATAGTTTTTTTTACACAAGTTTGCCATAAGGCTCAGAGATACTGTATAGATTATTCTAAATTTAAAAACCTCAAACCACAGGTTGATACTATCATATAGGCTCATATTGATTATATATCCACGATTCATCACGGGAGAAGATTCGTAGTATAGTAGAGAGTATTGGATAATCCTCCGTTCACTAATTATCACTAGTCGCCCTTTGGTCGTCAGTATCGTAGGGGTAGCATTCATACACTTAACAAAACCTTCATTCCAACGACCAAAAAATGTTTTAATTTGCTCGTATGTCATCCGCTGCAGCCGATTCTAGTGCAGGCAACGAGCTGCGAATGAATTTGCAGCCGATCGCTATGGGGGTTGTATTACAAAGGCGTATAGGGGGTGGGCGATTTCAAAGAGTTGATCGTGTGAGCGAATCGCTATTTAATTTTGATGAATCGCTTCGCATGCTCGATTGATTGGTAGCTGATTGCTATTCGACGAGGCTCGGACCATAAGGCTAGTTTGTTTCGGCGTTCGGTCCCACGAATGGTTAAGATACTATCCAAGAGCGTACTCGAAGAGGTGGATTGAATTAAGGAATATCCTCTGGCGAGCTCTGGGCTGTAAATTCTGCAAGGCAGTATTGCATCTGGCGAATTACCGGGATAGTTTGGAAATACAGTTTACTAATACAATGGGGTAAAGGTGAAAGTGGACAAAGAACGTCATAGGCTATAATTATTTACACAGCTGCGATCAGCCTCTTGGAAGAAGTAGTCATTCTAAAACTGGCAAGCATCCCGGGAGCGAGGGAGCCCCATCGTATTACCAGCGTCCTCGCTGTTTCTGCTGAGCAGTAGCGTCGGTAGATCTGTAGATCTTTCCGACTTATCTCAGGGTGACATGACATAACGAAAAGATTGTTCGCATTGACAATCTATATATAATATGCTCCTAGACACGTCACTCGGTTAATTTTATATAAGTATTATAGCGGAGCTACATTCTCAACACATCTCAAAATCGAAAATGGCCAAACTCCACGGGAATCAGCGCGTAGTGCAATGTGCTGATGCAAGGGACATATAGTTTGTCTAAAATATCAAAATGGAGCTGCAAAGATAAAGCAGGATGAACAACATACTGGTTAATATTTATCGCCAAATATACTGATTGGAAACTAAAGATGTTCGATTTATATGATTTTACTGTATACCCGAGCAATAAATAAAATACAAAAAGAGCTGCTATGAAAATCTCCGACCGGAGTCGGGCTCATCATTATACAATTACTACACTTTTGGGACGTAAGCGGTGGACTAAGGACTAACGACCGGCTGTAATGTGTTGCTCACATAGAACAGCTGTCTTGCCATATGTGAGCATTCACCTTACCATATATTCACTCCTCCTCATTGAGACCTCAGATAACCCGAAAAACCCCGAAAAATAGGAAGATTTACTAACTTGCTATATCCACACTTAGTAGAGAACAGCGAAGACCTATGTCGGCAGCTCTCTCGCCGGAATTAATTTGCTAATGGCCTCAAACAAACTAATTGCGGGCACTTTCTTTTTAAAACTGTCCGTTTCCTGCATTGTTTTCGGTGGCATTCCTGGATTAATTATTGCTAATAAATAAACGACGTATTCGATAACAATCTAGATTTTTTAATTAAACCTAAACCAGAAATGAGATAATATTTAAATGTGATAATTAATTAAATACTTACTTCGAAATATCTAAACAAGACTTATGTGTCTGTTATCGTTTTCCGGGAACATCCGATGTTTTCCTAGCCGCCACGACTCTCTCCTAAAAATGTGCTGAATTTATAATATTGAAGTCAATTTAAACAGTATGCCATTTTTAAAAACGGTAGATGAAATCTGTAAATGCTCTTAAAACTCTTACATGTTTAAGAAAGTCTAAACGATCAAATTTATATTTATATTATTTTTTAAATTATAATTTTCTTATTATTTCCTATGGAAAAAGCTGAGTATATAACACTTAGTAGAAATGATATAATTTATGAAATAAACAAAAATATTTGTAAAAAGATAGTCTCATCTCATTAGTAAAAGATAGATATGGCGTTTTAGAGATAGCATTTCACAAATTGGGGATATATGGAAGACCGTTTTATCCAAATGATACATAAGCAAAAATCTTGTTTTAAATAATAAACATTTTTATTTATAACAGGTTTCCTTGTGATTGTTATTACTATTGTGCCATTGAGTTATTGTAATTAAAGCGCCGCAAAGCACGCGCCAGCAAGTTCCACCTCGTGAGGTTAGTGCGCGAGAGTGGCTCTTTGAAATGTATTGCGAACGAGCACTAAGATAAATATTAGGCACGAAAACATCCACCTTAGTTATTGAGCCAGGTTATCGGTTGTACCTCAAATCAGATTATAATTATAGCACATTGTCCGCATTTCTTTCCTGAAATGGAAAGAATTATAGCCAACCTATATACCTGTGATAAATGCAGAAGGTTATAAAAATGGATAATATCCGTACTGTTTGAAATACAAAGCTTTAACAAGCACTTCTGTACCTTTTCCAGCGAGAGGATAAAGGTGTCTTCATACGGATTCCAATAGATGGATTCCAATTAGGGAATTCGGAACTAGAGACTGGCAACCCAGGTATCGGTCGTTGAAATTTTACCTACCTATTAAAAATAAACAATTATATTTTAAAACATTTTATTCTGAAACAGACCGACGCGACGTATTGATTATCAGTCCCTCTATGCGTTACGTTGTACTAGAATGTATACCCAATTCGGCTTGTACCAGTTTAAATAGTTAACCATTCGCAGTTGAGCTGGCGCTGATTGGTAGTTAAATGTTTGCCAATCGCCGAGAGAGGCGGCTTTGTATCAAACGGAGCCCTCTCGCCCCTCAGAGTCCGGGAGCCAGTTGATGTTTACTCTGAGTAATAAGGCATATCAATAAACCAGTCATGAAATGCCTAGCGAAGATGTGAACTATGGAAGACGAAAGAAGAGGAAAGAGAATGAAATCAAGAGATTTCAGATTAAGAAAGCAATTTTGGAACCCAATCGTTGGCCATCCGATCCCGTGTGATATTAACGAGCAAAGTGCGCCACGGTCCACGATATATTCGAACTGAATTACCGCTAACATCAGGTAGAGGCCAGGCAAGCGACCGAATCTGTAACCATACTGAAGGATGGAGAAATATGTCTAAATCTGGTAGTAAGGGAGCGGTCTACCATTTTTAATAAAAGCTTTGTTTACACAGACAATATTAGATATATGTAAATAAGAAATTTTCTTTGTATGCGCTTCACCATCAGGAATACATTTGCGTTATCCCCCCCCTCCCCTTACACCCCATCCCCCCCTTCCACCACGCCCCAGATGACGGAGTTGTATTCTAAAATGCTTCTAACAAGAGTATTGTATACTAACAAGGATATTATTAAAATGGGATCAATTGAGTGTCTTCGTGAATTAATATCTAAAAACAGTTTGTGCGAACGAGCCACAGTAGTACGTTAGAGAGAAATGTAAAATGATCGATCGTATCTTTAATGCACAAAAACTAATTCCCTCACATAAAATAATCTGAATAAGTTGGAAAATATTTCGTCCGGATCTTGCATTATGCTGCTTTATATTAAATCGGTATTTTGATGCTGGAAAAGTAACCATCATTCTTTTCATATACCGCTCTAAAATATTGACCTTTTCCCGCTCGCATGTACTTATTCCTATTTTTGTTCAAGAAAAAACGCAATCGGACTCAGATCTACTTGCCTGATAGCCAATGTTTAAAATGTGGGCGTGAGAATTCAATTCTAACGGCCGATTAAGTAAATGTATTGCCCTGATCCTTTACCTCGGAAGATCTATTTATTAGATTACTCTTTATGTAATAATTGACCATAGTTGTGTAATTAGCACTCAACACTGTAAGAATAGAACATTTGACGTTGAACTTCATTTTATTTAGGAGAGCTCAATTAGAGAGGCGATTAATATCGTACTGAATCTTGTTTGTATCTGATTTAGAATATGACATGCAATATATTTTAAAGTCATCCGCAAACAATAAGCAGTTTGAATTTTTAATATCATTGATGAATGAATAAACAAAATAGTGTTAAATAATTATAAAAAAAACAACTGAAAAATATTTAATACGGTAGATAGAGAGGATTTAAAGCTGACTATCTGTCGTATAGGTATCCTTAAAATCTCTGTCCAAGGTTTCGCAGTGTAAAACTAATAGATTAGAGCTTATAGATCGTACAGAAGCCAACTGACTACTCTGTTGAGATTACTAGTTTATGAGGAGCACTGCTATTTGGGTTGGTACAATTTATTCATTAATTCGTAAAATCGTAATTCGATCGCGGAGTAAGTCCTTTCGATTTTTAATTTTTTAAATTATGGCTTCGGATTATTTCAATCTAACTCTTTATATCATAATATTTAAAAAAAGATCAATCTCGTGCCAAAACCCTTAAACTAGACTTTGTTTGATTCGTGTACCTCCTAACGTAGACTAAACTGCAACGAGCTTTCGAACCATCGGCGGTTCGTGTCCGATGTCGGCTTTGACTTCCTCCGCAGGTTTATCCCGGGAAATGGGTGAGCGTCGTGTCGGGAGCGGTATGGTAATTTAGCTCACTCACATCGGGCTTAATCCGATCAAAATCGAATGCTTTGTAGAAGGGCGAATAGGGAATTCGTGCGCACTAAAGCGACAATCGTTGTAGTGACAAATACATGGGATACACGGTGTTATTTAAGTAAGCACATTGTGAATGAATGCATTGAGGTAAATAAAGTCTGTTTAATGGTCAACGACAGTGGAACGAGAGATAGTAACCTTCCTTCCTCCACCCGGACAGTTATTATGACTTGTGTCGTCTTCTCCGCCCATAATGTTGAATAAACGAGCAACCCCTAACCTGTCAGACGCCGACAGTGCCTATAGGCATTTTACGTCATTTGACAGATCCGCGCGTAACCGTTTCGGCCGGTCTCTATATATATTATATTAATATATAATATACATGACCAATATGAATAATTACTAGGTAAGAGAGGAAATTCATGAAAAACGATATTATTAGTATTTATTCACAAAATCGACTAAAAAGTTGCTGCACAGTTTTAGCGCGCGAAGGCTAGCATTCGAGCGGTTAAGGGCAACAGCGGCCGTTTTAGTCATTACGTCATTTCTAGTCATAAATAGTGCATTCCTTGTAATAGAAACTGTTTAGTCTAGACAAGCAACCGTAGCACATGGGTGGAAATGTTACCTTATTCGATTTTTAATTTTTAAAATATCTTACCCCACTGTCACGACTCGCTGGACAGACTATACCCGGTCGCCAAATTACCTCTAAACCATGTGTTAAATAACAAAAGTAATAAATCTATTGTACAATAAAAGTACAATTATTAAGCAAGCGTCGTATGAAACAAAAGGAAAAAAACAAAAATTAAAATATTCATAAATATAGTACACTCTGCACTGTATCACTGAGCAGTGTGCAAAGGTTAAGGCAGGAATTGAGATCAGCAAGAATTCTTCGTGGTCTTATAAAATAGGCAAGCGCGCCCACAGGGGCAATAAATACTACAATGTGACTTTGGGTAGAAGTGGCCTGGCATGCAAGTCTAGAGAAGGGCTACCCCAGGGGGGTGAATACCCTCCTGCCTCAAGATGTTCCGTAAATCCACCTGCCTTCCTGCAAATGCCTGAAGTGTTGCAAATTTTGCCTAACAAGGTCTTATCACACCGGTAAGGTCCTAACACAGAGAGTCGTAAGCAACTCTAGCGTCGTCGTCTGGTATCCGGCAAGTTCAGGTGATGTACACCGCGGTTTTGGGACTACGCTCACACGGACAAGACATATAGGCTGTCTTATATAGATAATAAAGTAGATGCGCTTGCTAATCACCCCTCCGGGAGTTAACGACTCCCCTTGGAAGGATGATGGCTCTAAAAACATTAAGTACCACGAAAACAAATAGTGGAAAGCGGCAGCTACGATCGGGATACTTAGGTTTGGGATGGACTTTACAGACAACGAAATTAGCAGCTGTGGCGCAGGCGAGTGTTCCAATAACGTTCCAATACTATTTCACATTGTTTGAAATGGCTTTGAATACCATTTCACTCCTTCAACGGGACCAAGAATCGAGAAACGCGCGAGTCGTAGTGACCTACGATATGATACTCAGTAGTGGTTGACTAAAAGAATTGGTTGACTGGAAGATATTGTTATGTAGCAATAAGTTTTTTATTGTGCAATAAACAGATATTTCATTCCATTTCATTTCAATAATTCATGTGAGTTTTAACTCATAAGATAAGATCCATTAACTTCTTGTTTGGCCATTATTTTAGTCAAGATCCTTATTAAAGGAGCTAACGTTTTGTTTTTTTGTCAGTGTAACAATATAAATGAATTAGGCTTCAAATGCGTTTACTTTTATATTTTGTTATTGGCACTTACACTCTGTTTACACGACTGCCCAACAAAAAAGGAGTGTAATGTGTTCAGGGTCAGTCTATGTATCTTTTCTGTTTCTTTATTCCACCATAACATCAAAACACTGGAACCGTTTTAGAAGTGTGTAATATTGTTAGAATTGCTATATCATCTCGAGTGTCATAAAATACCAAAAATAAGGGGTCAACCTCTGCTTAAAAGATAATAAGCTGGACACTCGTATACACCTTTATTTTCGCGTTGTAAACGTTATTTCAAAAGACTCATAAAATCTCGCGTCTGCGTCTTAAGTTATTCCTGGTCAAAGTCATAAAAATCATTAACTATTAATTATTACAAATTATTCATTGTTAATGATAATTAAATGATTTAATAACTCTATTCACCGAGATTCACAGATACATTTGTATTACAGTATGTATGGCTGAGCGCCGCACGCTCTCCGCCCTCTATCTCAAAAACGCTTGAGCGCATGAAAAAATGTCTGGAACAAAATTTGTCGCAAATTTCATGCTCTAGATGTTGTTGTCTAAATGTCCAAATTCCCAAAATTGAATTAAATTAACATAATTATATCGTGTTTAGTGTGTATAATAAAAGGTCTGATTGAGTACATTCCGGAAATATACATGTATTTATTCATATACACCACAAACATTTCATAATGCCAAAACACTAAGTCAATCCAATTAAAATCTAAAATTACACAACATTTACTTCAACTTGGTAGAAATGAGGTGGAAAAGGCTATAAGTCATATTTTAAAGTAAAGGTCTGCATATTGTTGTCATACATTGCACTGCACTTTATATCTTAATACTATTTATTTATTTGTTTTACAAAGTTCATATTACGACATTTTATATTAATATTTATTTCCATGACCATGCTATATCAATATTTTAAATATAATTGCATTCTTAATTGCATTCGCTAAAAGCTTAATTTGCATTCGCTTATCTATTTTCTATTTTATCATATTTTGTATTTTTCATTTTAATATTAAGAGCACATGAATAAATCTTTGCCATACATAGAGTTTTCCTTGGTACGGGCTATGGCCTAGTTAGGCAGATTCTGCAACTAATACAATTGTAAATTTATATTTTTGAATGAATAAAATTATTATTACTATTATTATTATAATAACCCTAATAAAATCATAATAACCCTAATAAAATCAAATCATCATTAAAATCATTATTTCAGATGGTAGAGCGTATTCAAAGAAAATTTTTAAGATATATTTATTACAGAAAATATAATATTTATCCTTACTTATTTCCGTCAGATTTTGTGCTAGGAATGGTAGGATACAACAGTCTTGAAACTCGTCGATATATTTCACTATTTATATTTGCATATAAACTTATTCAAGGAACGATTTATTTGCCAGAGATACTATGTAAGTTTTAATTGTACGTACCGGTAAATTACACAGCGAGGAGATCGCATCTATTGTTTAATGTGCCGTACCACCGTACAAATATTTTTGTAGACAGGCCAGTGGGAAGGGTTATAGCTCTTCTTAATTCCTTACCCAATGAAATAGATATCTTTTGTACATCCCTTTGGCAGCTAAAAAGGCATCTCCCTGCTATCTCACGTTTATCATAATCTGTCTTTTATTTAGTTTTATATTTTTATGTTTTTTTCTTGTTCAATGTTAGCATTAATTTAGTTATGTAGTCATTTATTTTTAGACTTACACTCCAGCTTAATATTCAAGGGCGAATTGGATTCATCTGTAATGCCCTTGAATACTATTTAAAAGTAATAAATAAATAAATAATAATAAATAAATAAATTATAGTTATAATAGTTCACTTTCTGTAACGGCAGTCGTGTTTATTAATGTTTTAAAAATATTTACTTGTTTATTTCTGGTATTCCATTTGAGGCAAACCTTAATTGTGCGTCAGTAGCGGCGGCCTATTGTCTTGTGCCAGTTGCCTCACGTGAAGACAGCCCAGATATTTCAACATGGAATCGGGATCGAGTCTCGTGCAGTGGCGGGATAGGCGATGGCAGGAATTACGGATCAGCCGCAAAACATTTTGCATAATAATGCCGAGCGCCACTGTTATTCTGCACACAGGGGACATCCTAGTAAGCACCCTTTACATACAACACGCTGCGATAATTTGTAACACTAGCTTGACGGAATTGCATGCCATTTCCACGCCTTCGGGCTTTCCGCCTGTCTACTGGCTTGATGTTCGCTCTTTGATGTCGGGGCTTAAACAGATGCGCGGATAAGCAAACACTGTCACCATCATTTAGTCTATATTTTACTGTCCTTTGCGAAATGGATCTGCCCAGCAGATAAACACGCCGATAATCCTGTTGAAATAGGCGGAACGATAATAATATCAGTAGCAAGGCAACAGACGTCGCACAGTGCATTATGCTACGCTGAAATTTAATAGGTAAAATAGGTTTAATAGGTTAAACGCTAAAGTAATGTGAGCTGCAGAGATGACGATAAATAGATCAAAACTGTTACTTTGGTGACCTCGAGGAGATTACTTTCCAGTTCACTGTACTATGCGCAAATTTAAGGAGCTAATGGGCCCTTGCTGAGTTGGCCAAGAAGACCCATTTATTCAGGGTCGGTCACACTCACGAGTCAACTCCCATCCGACGGCCTCCACGCATGAAGCGCGAGCCCGGGTAGGGCGCTGGCCTTAGGGCTAATTTTCCCTATGAGTCAATCTTCTGGCGCTCCTGGATAGTCTGCGCACCGTGCGGCGTAAGCCAATCGATTGTGCATTCTGACTAACAGTCGGGGGCTTCTGGAACAGTACTGTTTCCTATAAAGGAGGGGGGAGGGGGAATTGCTGACCCTACGAAGACTGCCCAGGAAACGTGGCGATGTCTCGAGCTTCGATAGCTGGTAATCGTTGATTCTTTAAGTCGTTATCGATATTCTTTAGCCAGGTTTACTTCGGTGCCGAACGCTGAATTCTCCATTCTGTCGGACAGTCTCGCCAAAAAAGTTTATGTGGTAAGCGATTATCGGTAAATCGGCAAACATGATCGAACCACCATAGTCGACGTTTCTGTATTTCTTCTTCGATCGGCGTTTGTTGATCGCATCTTTCTCTAATGGCCTCGTTTGGAAGGGTATTTTAAATGTGAGTAAAAATTTGGATATCTTATTGAACGATTATCAGTACCTTTTTGAGTAGTATATAGATTGCGCAACGAAAAACTAGAACTGTCAACTACAACGAGCGAACCTGTCATCTCAGGAAGTTTTAACAAAATAGAATCGTTCTGTCTCCCATGAGGTGAGCGCAGAAGACTTAGGACAAAACAGTCCACCGTCAAGCTCCGCCACATGCCCGTAAGAGGCCAACGCCTTAACCGTGAGATAGCCAGGAATGTTACCCGGCGGGCCGACACTCACGCCCTTACTTCCAATTGTGACCAGATTACTTCGGTCTCTCGATTGGTTACGAGTTCGAGGTCGCTTGCGGGGTCCTCTCCCTTACGAAGCGGTGAAACGGTGTATACCGAATCTATCGCGGACCACAGCGTCCTTTGCCCGGCTGTGCACCCAGGATCGGATGGCTGATGGAAGAGTTTCAAGAAGAGTCGCCGTAAAGTCCGCCACCACCCCCGCTCTATAGGAAACAGTACCTACTGCTTCCAGACTCCCCCGACTGTTAGTCAGAGTGCACAGACGATTGGCTTACGCCGCACGGTGCTCAGACCGTCCAGGAGCGCCAGAAGTTTAATTCCCAGGGGAAACTGCCCATAAGGCCAGAGTCCTACCCAGGCTCGCACTTCATGCGTGGAGGCCGTCGGATAGGTGTTGACCCGTGAGTGTGACCAACCCTGAACAGATTGGGTCTTCGTGGCCAACTCAGCAAAGGCCCATTAACTCCCCTGCATTATCACAGCCCCATTAACCCCAGCATTATCACAGCCCGGACACCTGGGATGGCTCAAATAATTTCTTCAGACGCCGTAGCTATCAGGCAGGGAAGGGGGGGGGGGAAACAATCGACCGCCGACCCCAGGATACAACAAAGAAAAACAAGATAGTAATGTCACTGTAAAATGAGAGAACGAGAGCCCAGGCATCCTAAGCAGGATGGAAAATCAAGTACAATTATGTATTGTATAAAATTAACCATCAATTTCATTCTACATCGCATTCTTCAAATCCACTTCACCCGCATTTATTGCATACTATCTAAACTTATCAACGAATGTTTCATATGTACTGTATGAATCTTGTACATGCATGCGCTGTTCCGGTCACAGAACATCCGTTTGAAAAGTAGGCCTCGACAGCAAACGCACGCTCCTTACTGTTCAAATGACTGACCAGAATGGAGAACAAACATTAGAACCAAGTATGTAGAATAAGATTAGTCTTGCTTCACTAAGACATTTAAAGCCTGAATGGCGCGCGTTTAATAAAAAGAAAGTTATTTTGCCGCATCCTGTATCTCTACATGTTTAATATGTACCTTTTTATTTTCATCACAGCTTTCATTCTACATACCCAGAAAATGGGTCGTGAAAAATGCAAAGCGATCCCACAAAATGACAATAAGATTATTTTCTATATAAAAAAAACAGACCATTCGTCACTATAGTGTCCAAATTCATAAAGAAGATTATTTATCAGCCGCGGAAAATTAGGGTTGGCATCATCATTTTTATAAATCGATGACGGACAAGAAAACCGATAACCATGGCAGCGCTAATGCGCCATCGCGGTGAATTTTCTCGTGTAAAAGTAACTTCTCAAAGTTGTTATTATTCAACTTTTTTGGTATCGTATGATGGATTTAAGGGGAGGATCCGCATACAATGTATTACGGGGAGGGTGTTTACGTCATCTAATAAGTTAGAACCGATAAAAATTTCCTGGGGCGTTTGACCCAGTTTTGTCAGCAAAGTTTCCGCTAAGTTAGCCGCTATTAAATATTTCATCTTTCAAGATGAGAAAACACCACCACCGCACACTGGGTTACATTGGTTTTTGTGTTATTTGAACGGGTTCAGGATATTGTAGAACATCGTAGGACATAACACGCAGGACGAAACATCGATGATGTTGTAGTAGTTGAAGAAGCGGAGATAGTCATAGTAATAGTCATAGTCATATTTTATTAATTCCAAAACGTACATACTGTGGAATACGTCATTTTACATTTTCTAGAAGTTATTACAACTTCATTACGTTTACATATACTTTTTATATGTAAAGGAAAGGCACCATCGGATCAATTATACAAATTAAATCTTACAGACTCAAATAACAAAAAAAGTGTAAACAACATTTTTAAATAATCTATGAATAAGTTTTTGTATGTCATAAGTACAACCTTATGACATCAAAGAGACAGCTGGACCTGTCTGGATGAGGGAAACGGACAACCGATCCGGATGGAGAGCGATTGGAGAGGCGTATGCCCAACGGTGGGCGAATGCGCGCTGATGATGAAGTTTTTAAAAATAGTCAATCAAAACAGTTAATAAACAATAAATTTTACAATAAAATCAACACTACAGTGACAAAATACAGAACAAATTTGATAAAAGATAAATTATTTAAAAAAAACTAAGACGGCCTTGTCAAATTCATCAAATTATAGAGAGCATGAATGTTAAGTTTCTTTTTATGCATTTCTTAAATGCAACCTCTTGAAGTATTTTAATTTCTGCTGGCAACGAGTTGAAAAATTTAAACCCCAAATATAAAAATGATCTCTGGTATAAAGAAAGCCGCACTTTGGGAATTACTACATTATTTTTATTGCGAGTGTTATGTTCATGCAGACTCGAATGATTTTCATCATTTTTCAAATTTGCTTTCGCATAAATTAAGCACTGATATATAAATTCAGATTGAAAAGTTATTTTTTTTTAAAGATCGGAGCATAGGTATCGTCTCTTTTTAACCCAAATATCGTCCTGAGAGCTTGCATTTGCAGTACCATGACATTGGCATGTCAGTCTACTTTTTGTGTGAGTGTGGATCGCTGATGCGGCCAAGGAGCCGACACTTAAGAAAACTAGTTTCGGACTCAAGTGAGATCGAAGAAATCGATCCATCAAAGATACTGGAGTTTTTAGAAAACACAGGAGTGGGGAACGAACTGTAAGCAAACAGAGAGATAATAGATCTGCACAGGTCGTAGTGCACTTGTGCTTCAAATTCCAGACTCGCAACGCATCTAACATAAAAAAAAAACAATTGTGTCACCCCAACACTCTCCCCCCCCGCCTACGACAAACCCCTCAATCTCTCCCCACCCCCAAAAACTCCCACTCTCCACCTTGCCGTCCTCCCCCCTCCTCAACCCTCCCAGCCAGATAGTGATTGTGTCAATTTAATTTGATTGAAATCTCCAATACGCACAATGCTGAAAGGGGTGAGAGAAGGAAAAGAAAGGAATGGCTATTTAAGAAATTATATATAATATATTAATGTGCAGTACAAAAAAAACAAAAATATACTTCTTTATATAAATATAAGATGTGTAGAATAAAAATGACTAATGCTCATTTATAGATTTAAAAAATAGATTTAATTTATATAAATTTAAATAAAGGCCATTTTTTAATTTTATTTTATATATATTTTTTCATTTGCTTATCACAATAAGTTAACCTCAAAAGAAAAGTTCAAACAATAATGAAAATCAAGGTCTCTAAATCATAAAGTTGTCAATAAAACAAATATGTCAAAAAATAAAACAATCCTAAATATAAATTTAAATTAATAATGGTAACCAAATAGTCACCAGAATTTAGGCATCCAATTTGGAATGTCTATGTCGCATTTTCGTTTAATTTTATGCATATGGTCTTCATAAACTTATTTTTCGTCGCGTTGAAAAGGTCGATATTCTGGAATTGTTTATTGTAACTTAGCATATATGATGGGATTTTGGGCATACCTAGTATAAACAAGAGGGACATCGAACGTACGGGGGGAGGGAACCACGCGTGGTGGTACGTAAGTACCACCACTCGTTAAGTCGCGTCAGTCAAGTGACTATGAGAGCAAAGGTATTTTAGTATTTTGTGGATTTCCGTGGTATTAAAATGGTAATTTTCTGAAAATGATGTAGTATTTTCTTAAATACGGCGGTATTTAAAAAAAAATGCATCGCCTGTATGCCAGATAATCCAAGAAAATTCACAACCTGATTTCGGTCCAACGAGGTATCTGTGTACCGAATTTCAAGTCTCTAAGTGCAATATTTCAAGATTGAGTATAACTAGCGCGCCCCCTGGTGGACGATTTCAACCACTTTTCTACTCTTACTATGACCGAATGATGCCTACATGCCAAATTTCAGCTCAATCGGATAAAGAGTTTAGCCCTTATCGTGGAGGAATACACACACAGCGAGAAACACAGACTCATAGACAGACTTCAGTTTGGAAATGGTCCTAATTGTCTCAGGGGGTGTCAAAATAGATATTTCCGTCTACATCTCATTTTTTTAGCGGGTCTACAATACTTCCCCTAGTGCCGGGAGTAAAATAAATGTATATTGTTGTCATATTTTAAAAAATGGCTCCTCAGTTACACGTCTACTTATTATTTTTGTCTTTCAGGCATCGCCTCATAGGTCTCGATTTCAGGTTTAGATTTTCTGCCATATTTCATTTCAATGTACCCATTGTGCGCCATCCGGCCGGCCAAACTATCAAAGGAAAATGCTTATCCGCTAATACTGTATTGAGGGTAGACTAGGATATCGCCCACAATATCTCTCTCACATCTTCGCTTATTTAAACATTGTTATGACGCTTCTAACAATGTTATGGTTTTAACTTTACTGAATATTATACTTTGGACCCTGAGGCGATATCGCCACGTTCAGTACATTTTTGGGTAGGTTATACCACTAACGAGTGTTATACATAAATATTTTGACCTCCATCTTGCCCATATGGAGTGCGAGCTCAAATAATAGGAAATCGGGAAATCTACATGTTTTTCCTGTTTGAATTCCTGTGTTGAATACTTACTTTACTACCTGAAGTCAAATCGATTCAAATCGTAGAGCTTATCAAAAATGACCGAAAGCAGTATAACGTCAATTTCCTCAGGTTAATATCTAAAAAAGGACTGAATTAAAATAAGTGAAAATTTTACAAAATGTTCTTTATATACATAGGAATATCTCACAAAAAAAAATATCACGCAGACTCAACTGCATTTAGAATTATATGTTCTTATGAAATTAAAAATATATATTCTTTAAGTTCATTCTATGCTAAATGCTAAAATATATATTCTTAAAGTTCATTCCATGGTTTTTGATTTATTTTGATATCTTTATAGTTAGATTAGCAATAAACTTTCCGAAAACCAAGTTTTCCATTGTGATTTGCCCAGCCGCCATTTTAAAATAACTACCAAAAAAAGTATGGCCTATTTTTGTCCACAAAAGCGTTGAGGTCCACGTGCAAAGAAAACCAGGGAAATTAAAAATGTTGAGCAACAATATTTATTTATATTGGATGATTTGAAATGGATATACGTAAAAACAAAAAACTGACACTAATATATAATACATACAACTAATATACCCAATATTCGTAAAAACTTTTAATTTAACTAAAAAGTGGTCTATTCCTATTAATCTCTTTTATAATATTTTTTACCTGTTAATATTGTTTTATATGAAATCATCCACCGAATAATGATATTCTCTAAGAAAATATCTTTTAACCGTCTGTTAAACAATTTCGAATTATTTTTTGAGATTATTCTGTAATTTGTTGTATACGAGTATGGCGTTCCCTTTTACACTGTTGTTAAATGGTATGTAAGTTATAAGCGATTTTACAGTATTTTTGGTATCACATAAATCTTATTCCAAATATTAATAACACTACATATCCGGCCTAAAGTATTTCGTATAAAAACTTTTTTGACGTCATATAAAATGCATTTTAAAATTAAATTTATCGGGTGAACAAAATATGATTTGATTGAACGCTTCTCCTAATATTAGCTTACCATTCGTCGCATATTTTAAATTGAATTTCATTTATTCAGAGGCACGGGCTGCAGGAGGAAATGTTGCATATAAATAAAGAAAATCTTTAAAGGAAAGGCGTAAATGGAAATGGGAGAGTTGTGGACGTTAAGGTGAGGAGCTGTTTTTCAACGCCACCTTCAGAGTAAACAGAAAACACATTTCCGATGAAATAAAAGTTTCCCCGGTGGGCACGCTGCCATATCCCGACGCCGAGAGAAATTACTTTATTTCTAGTATATATGGCGAGCTGTATTATATATGAAGGGTGGATGGGAATTGAAGAAAGTTAAGCGCATTGAGGCGGTGCACAACCCGTGTGTTATAATTACCTTGACAACCCGGAAAATACCGAGTATAGAGTGTCTTGGACTGTTATATCAAGCTGAAAATGAGAATTTCTTTATTAACTTAATGAGATTTTTGATTAAATATGATTATTTCTTTAAAAAACAAATAATAGATAATAAAATATAACCTATTGAAATGGAATTTCAAACAATTTAAGCAATCGAAAAAATACAAGAACAGGCAAAGAAAATAATCGATATTTTAAAGCCTTTTTAAAAACTAAGGGATTTAAATTAATTTATTAGTTTCATACACTTTCAAATGCAAGGCCACATAAGATGATGATTTTACGATCCAGTAAAATCCGCTTATATGATTCTAAATTTAGGTATAAATCTGTCTGAGCCCTGATTAAATAGCGCATAAATTAAACGTAATTGCTTGTTTTTCTATTTTACTCAGTAAACGGTATTTGGTCGCGAAAGGTTTCGTGCAGCTTGGGCCACAAGATCCATTTTGTTCTCGGATCGGCTCAACTCACGACTCCGGTCTTATTCAGTAGCCTCATCGTGCGGAAGGCTACTCCAGGTAGGATTCTCGCATCTCAGGCTTCACAAACTGGTGGACCGGTTTTACATTGTGGGATTGCAACCCGGTGCTACTTGATGGTTTGCGCACCGTTCGACGACGCCAATCGGTTGTGCACTTTGACTAATTGCTGAAGGAGTCTGGAGACTATGAAAATATACTGTTTCCTAAGTAGCGGGGGTGGATGTTGATCTGCTGTCGTGCCACTCTTGAAATGGCATTGAGCCACCCGATCCCGTGTGGCACTACGGACAAAGGGCGCCCATATCGGCGATAAATTTAAACCTTACCGCTGTAATACAGCAGGTATGGGCCGCGTAAGCGACTTTAGACCCGTAACCAGACGGGAGGACCTGAAGGTTAAATCTAGACAGAGATATTCTACCAAAACTGGTAGTTAGGGGGCGAGGCTGGCCGCTGGTTACCTTTTCCGGTGCCTCGCCGTAAGGCATGGCCTCTACCGAGCTTGTTGGCGGAGCTACACAGTAGATTGTCTTCCCACGGCTGTTCAGCCCACGGCTGTTCAGCCCACGGCTGAAGGAGCCATCACATATCGTTATACCAGCCTGGGGTGACGGGTTCGCCCGCTGTAGTCGACTCTGCCCTACTGTACTTAGTAAAGTTCAACTGAGCCCGCCTTGCTAGGTACTCCTGTGATAAGGTGAGCTCACATCCTAAGTCTTATTGGTGACACGGCAGTGATTTATTTATTTATCGTATATACTTATTTTGAATTTTAGTTCACGAAGAAATGCAATCGGATCTAGTAAATCTACCTCTTAATATACGAGGTAATATTGCAACTGATTGCAGTTTTTCTTTAGTTTAAGTGACCGCTCATTGCTATGTTAAAATTTACGAAAAATAATCGAGAAAAAACTTTAAAGTAATGAGAATTAAAGACATTTATGTTTTCAATCTTTATCATTTTAGTCTCAAGTTTCCTTTTTCTTAAATATATTTGAATTTAGTAAGGTTGCAGCTTTCTTATATTTTGCCAGTACATATTTTTTATAATAAAAGTCGAAATAACTAGTAGCAATACATGGTTTATAAGGTGTATTATTAGAGAAAATTCCATTTAAATGTTGGAAAAGTCCAATAAAGTACATCTTTTAATATTTTTTATTATTCTTTTAGATAGATTACAAAGCTCTAAGACATTGATTATAATAATATGTATTTTTGTAGCTAAAAGTTTTCGATAATTATGTCGTTAGACTTGGCCTATGGCCCATAATAATATTATGATTGGCCAGAGCGCGGACGGAAAATTTCATGGTAGTCTAGTTAGTATTTATGTTATTAATAAAATTCCTGCTAATTTATTGTCGACTCAGAACACAAATTATGTAATCCGAATAGGAAACTTGTAAATGTTAGGTAAGAAAATAAAAACATACAATGAAATTAATTTAATTTAATTAATATAAGAATGCCGAAGAATAGCAGGATTTCTTGGTATTTTTTTATTATTTTAACTAAATGTAAATCATTCATTTCATCTATTTCTTGTTGTTTATACACATACACATATTCTTAATATATTATATTTGTCACAATAATAATAACCACACAAGTTTTTTTAAACTGTCAGACAAGTAATCTTTGCGTATGTTCTCCGCAATATTTCTACGCGTATTACCTACTTACTTTATAATCACGTCATAATAATCATCAATAATCATTTTAAATTTTAGACATTTATTAACCAATATGATTAACATTTATACTAAAACATTTATAGACACAACTTTTATTTTGTTGTTTGATGCGTTTTTTTGGTTTTACCGCGTATTTTACCCGCCCCCTTCCCCACTTGGGCAACTGTGTATTTACTATTCAAGTTTTACGTAAAATCCATTGGTTGGGCTTTTATATTCAGACCTCTGGATATCTAGTAAGGAGTATTGGAATTCAATACCTGCTTTAATATGGGCTACACATCGCATTACCTACATAAATATAACAAGAAAATAAGCCCATTCATAACATCATCGTTGCTACGAATGGAGCTGGATTTTGATTTAAGTTTATTAGCTGATCCAAACCAGGACAAAGTACTATTTCATAGCCCATGTCTATATGCAAGTATAATGCCTGTATGAGTTCAACCGCACCCAGGTATATGAATTTTCGGGATCCGTTGGCTATGGCGCAATTAAAATAAAGCGTATTAGCGACGATGCCTTCGCCCAAGGGATGCTTGTAAGTGCAGCGCGAAGCGGCCGGTGACTGATTGTAGCTGCCTGCTTCAGTGATCTAGCTAGCTGACTCTGACAGGTATCCCCGCGCATGTTGTATGCTCGATTGTTACCTTTTTAATTTGTCGCTGTCAATTGCTGTCAAGTCGGCAAAAAAGTCCACAATGGAGCTTCGCGCGTGCGCAGCAGTGTATCCGTTAGTCTCTTTCATACACCTACATACCCAATAAATCTAGAAAGAAAATACATCGTAATCGTAGAGATTAAAAAATGTTGCCGAACATTGCGGTAAAATGTGAAATTTTATTTAGGAAAATATCTCTGGCAATATTATTAATAGACATATACAACAGAAAATATTTGTCTCTTTCAAGCACCCGTGCGCGTCTTTATATTAAAAAGAGAACAACAGGGAATTATTTTTCTAAAAATGAGATAGTTAGGAAAGAAATACAAAAAATTATATGGCGACTGACGTTGTGATAACCGCATTTCATTTTATCTTGTTTTTACGATAATCCCAAGCAATGTCCTTTTTTGCTCTGCTAAATAAAATACTCGCTTTGCTTATTCTATAGAATACTATTACTATTGTGTATCTTAGATGATAGATAAAAAGATAGAGGTGTAGGAATATCACAAGCTGTATTGCCTCTGATAATTGCGACTAGTGCTTACCTTGCAATATATCAGTTCTTACCTTGCAATAGCAGTTCTTACTTTGCAATATATGCATATTTAATGTCAGTTCTTGCCTTGCAATATATGCTTGTTTAATCCTCGGCAATTTTTATGTGTTTTCAAGGTATTTCAATGTCAAGTGACCGGTGAAGCTCTGGTAGCTTTATTTCAGCTATTCTGAGAGAAATTAGTTGCAATGTCTTTTTCGATGAAAGTTTATATATTTTTAAGCCAGCCTTGATCGTGGAAATTCATCCTAGTATTTGGACTTCGTTCTTCTGCATTTGATTAAATTTCTTCGGCAGTCTGTAATGTAATATGTAATTCTGCGTATACGTAGGTGGAATATCCTAGCCAATAATCAGAAAAAAAATATTGCGTATATACCTGCAAGCTGTGAAATAATCAAAGAAACATAATACTTTCTTTCTCCTCACCACAATGACATGTTTCATTTTTGTTTTATATCTCCTTGACTGTTGCCGCAAGCGACTTTGTAATATACACCGCTATTTATGTAATAGGTAAATAAAAGAAACAGAGGTTGTCTCTGCGAGGTTGGTGAAAGCGGAAGAATATATCAAAGATGAGATTCCCGAAGTTAATAACTACTCTAAAATTATTTACATCTCTTTTGTTTTATGTAGATTAAGTTTGCGCGTAAGTAGAAGCAAGACTAACATTTGAAAATCTAGATTTCATCAACAATCAAGCTGAATATGTCACCCAAAAAGTTCTCTATAATTATTTTATCATATTTTTCACAATTTTTACACCGCAATGGATACTATACATAATGGCTTCTTTAAAATTTTCATGCAAAATTTTGGGACATGCCGTTTTGATATATTTATCATTGGTTGCAATAAATTACAAAATAATGGAAACATATAAATTAAGAAAAAAATCGGTTGTGTCACCCCAAGACTTTCCTGACTAGTATCCGGGGAGGTGCGAAAAAACAGCGACATTTTTTACTCTAGTACCCCAAATTTGTATGGCAGGTACCCCAAACGTTGGTCGTAAGTACCCCAAAAACTAATAGGTTCTTCCGATGGTTAACAGAAGCTTCTATGCCAAATTTTAACTTAGACAGATTAAGCGTCTGGGCGCTATCGCGGAAACAATTTTTTCGCCGGGAACCCCAAATTTGTATGGGAGGTACCACAACCGTAGGGCGTAGGGACTCCAAAAACTAATGGGTTCTCCGACGGTTAACAGAAGCTTATATTTTATACCAAATTTCAGCTCAATCCGATTAAGCGTCTGGGCGCTATCGTGGAAGAATACATACATACAGACATACAGACATACAGACATACAGACATACATACAGACAGAGATCGGTCTGGAAATAGTCTCAATCGTCTCAGGGAGTCTCAAAATATATATTCCCATCTTCATCTCAAAATTTTTTTTTAGCGCGATCACAATACTTTCCTTTCCGATAGGTCGTCAGGAAAGTAAAATATATATGTATTATAAAAATATAATAACAAATGTATAGTCGTATTATCATTTGTATCCCTCCTTACACTCGGAACTGGTTATTTCCTCGACCGCAATATAAAGTATTATTTTACCTTTGACTAACCTTTACAAAATATTCTAGCGTAGATAACTTATTCCTCCTCATCTCGGGAACTTATTTCTTGTACCGTAATATGCAGTGTTATTTTACCTTGGAATAACATCTTCAAAATATTCGTAGGCAATTTAATTATTTCGAAAACAAAAGAAAACCAAACAGTGTTTTCGACAAAAAAAAATATTTTTGATGAAAAATGGAACTTTTATTGTAGTTCCTAATTCTGGAAGGAAGTTGAACAATAAGGAAGTTGCAATGTAGTTCTTAATTCTGGCTCGCATGTGCCGATTAATCAACTCAACCTAACCAAGTGAAAAGGCGATCAATCTACCTGAATTTGGTCATTTAATTATATCTTATAATGATGATAAAAGTAGACAAATTCTATTATAAGCGTGGATTTCAATAAAATAGAATTAGTATATAAAAAAGTTCCATGCGCGGCAAATGCTTCCAACACGATGCGCGTATAACCATTTAATACACTAGCTACAGTAACAGAAATACATAATATTAAAAGAAATCCTAATCAACGACTATTATCATTAGTAAAAAAAATCAATATATAAATGTACTGTAACATTGTTAAACTTTATGGAGAGACTTACATGGCAATCAGGAATTTTGACGGATGACACAGCAATTTACGGCCAGCCTGAGATTTTTTGTGGAACGTCATGCGTTCTCGACCACTCGTGGTCTGACCTATTTATTTTAAAGAAGCACGAGTTTGAGGCTGCATCGGGTGTTTTTTCGGCCGTATTCGGAGCTTGCATTCGGGGTAAATGTTTTAAAAGAATGTAGAATCTCTTAGGGAGACTAATCTGTTTTCATAATAGCCTTTTTTAATCAATATCCAGACGTGATGTCTTGAGCAAATAGGCTAAAAACAAAAATAATAGCGGACCCTTAAAAAAACGTTCTGCTCGGAAATAATCTAAATTCTATCTAAAACTATCGTGTTTGTAGTAATAAAAAGAAGATTTCTTTGAAGTTGTATCTAGAGAAAAAAAAAATAATGTTAGGTGGCAATATGAGATGTGATGTTTTATCTAAAATTATTAACATACATTGGAGATCACAAGTTATAACAGATATTTTTATAAATAAATTTAATATCACATACCTATATTCATAAAATAATTAACGTCAACCTGCTCGCACGATGACAGGCAAAAATTAGCTACACCGGTCTACTTTTAGACTAATGTCAATTAATAGCAGAAGAAATCGTTGCTCCTTTCTAAGGGCCAGGAAATATGCCTTCTGATAAGGAGCGCCAAAAGATGGTCTAGAGTGAACGAGCAGTAGAGGAGGCACAGCTAATGAAAAAGTTCTGAGGCAGACCATCGCATCCGGGATCTATTCTCGGATCAAGGCTTCTTAGATACTTAAAACGATCGCTACTCTGATCTCACCATTTTCAATGTTAGTGCTATTTGAACCAAAACACCATTATTATGAGGATCTTTGGAGTTGTAGACTACTAAGGGCGAACCCCCAACCCCAGGAATGTATAACCACATCAGATCATTCTTTCACCCAGGGGTAAACTTAGTGACGACATGTCCAACGCGTTACCATGAGGCACAGAAAAGTAAACCGCCTCACCCCTGGTGGCCTCACCACTCGACCTTTGCCCGCTTTTCATACAGGATCGGGTATCCAACGGGTCGTTTCAAGATTATGTTGAGGTCAAGTCAACAATCACCACCATTGCTTAGGAAACGTATAACATCATTTCCAGATCCCTCCGGGTATTTGCCGGAGTGCACAGTCGATTGGCTGACGCCGCACACTGCGCAAATCGCCCAGCAGCGCCCAAAGGTCATCGTCAGAGGATCCGACCTTATGTTCACGATACAACCGCGGTAAGGGAAACAGAGAACTTTCCAGGTTTGACCCTCTTAGATGAGGCTACCGAATGGGAGTTAAACTGTGAATACCCGATGCGGCCGACCCAAGATAGCGAGCAGTTCATAGTGGTCCAAGCTGCATGGAAACGTTAGCTGACATAAAGAGGACCTGTGCTACATCGCCATGGACTAGAGAATTCCGAAAAGAAGTATTTAGGAAACTGTTTAATATTTGCGAATACCAGCGAAAGACCAGAATTATTTGGGATTATGTTAAATATGATTCTGCCGTTATTCGTTTCGGAAGCAATTTTTACGATTTTTCTGGCGTTTACGTAAGAGAGAAAACGGGTCGTAGTCTTGGGGGTTCTTAAAGGAATTTCTCTAGAAGCCGCATATTCTATCTACTAACGCAGAACTCGCATAGTTCTCCTACTCATCTTACGTAATATTCGCTTAATGTTAGTGTTGTAGCATAATCAAATTTCATTACACACAGGTCTTTAAGTAGGAATACCACCCTAAACACCAAATTACATAATCAAAGTAAATTATGTAATTGCAAATTATTTAAGTTAAATTATTTGATGACTAGTAAGACAAGCGTTAAAAGTTTCCTATATATTTATGAGAAATAAGCATAAAATTTCAGGAATTACAATGACTATAATGATTTTCCTTTTTTTATAATAACATCCCAGTGTACATTTCTAACTAAATAAGTTGATAAATTTTTTGAAAAAGTTGGAGTATACTTCGGCGATGCTTCCCCAGTCATGATAAATTCGGTCTTTTCATTTCCCGTTTACAATTTATGCATGGCAAAGCTAATAAGAGGAGTTGGAAGCATAATCGCCCCTCTAACGCTCTATAACGTCATGAAAATCGAGGGAAATTTTATTACCCTGTGTATAATAGATTGGCGGTGAGCTCGTTTGATGGTGAAATGCGCTCATCTAGTGAAATAATGGGATTATCGGTTCGTAGATTGAGGGGGGATATTGGCTGAAAGGGGGCCGTGGTCGCCATACCGGATGTTCCGTCGCCTCGCTTCCGTACCGAATTACAGCCGCAAGGCATCTATTACAGCTCGGTGCATTCTATAAACGGCGACGACTACACACTGCCGCTATCCCCTATCGCCATACTTTGCGACGCTTCATAGGAATTATCTATACTAATATTATAAAGAGGTAAAGTATGTGAGGTTGTAGGGAGTAATCTCTGGATCTACTAAAACGATTTGGAAAGTTCTTTTACCAATAGAAAGCCACTTTATTTGTGAGTGTCATAAGCTATATATTAATCCGAAAAATGAAAAGACTTTTTAGTGGTAGTCGGATTTGCAAAGTAAGTCGGAGAAAAAGCGGTCGAAAAAAAAACGTTTCTTACAAACGCTGCCTTAACGATGAGAGATATTTGATTGAGTTCTAGAGAAAAGTTGTAGAGCTCGATAATGCCTACAAAAAAGTCAGCATGGCGACAGCATACGTCTAACTTTTATATTTAAGTCACAAAAAGTAGTTTTTCAAATTAAAAAAATAATATAAATAGTTAGGTCATGTTTATTGGTCATATTATCAACTTATGAATTCTTATCAAAATAAGTAAATTTATCGTCTCAAGTGTTTAAAACAACAGACTTTCCCTTTTACTGCATATAATTTTCCTTTTACTGCATAAATGGTTTAAGAGATAATACGACATAGGTATGGAACCGCGACCGTATCTCGGGTTGGAACACCTGAAAGAATGGTACCAAATAATAACACTACATCTAATATAGTATACAGAGAAGTTTTAAACAATTAAAATTAACATAATTTATTCAATCATAATTATTTCATTCGCCTATTTGAAACCCGGTAATATAGCCAAATCGGGATTCAAATACGTACATACATATGCAGTAAAAATATAACCCTCGTTTTGGCAGTCTACTAACCGAACTACACTCATAATTTCATCACAAGTAAAAATGTTTACAGTCCAAGGAAGTGGGCACGGGTCAGTTAGTGAATGATATAAAAAGTAGATATACATTTTTTTGACTTACATTGTGAAGACCAGACTGGTAAAGAGTTCATATCATATATAATATTATTTTTTATATCCCACCAACCGACCAGGAGAAAAAGTGTTTTGAAAGAGCAAACATTTTTTTTCGGGATGAAGACGGAAATATCTATTTTGAGCTCTTTTGAGACAATTAATACTATTTCCAAATTAATGTCTGTCAGTATGTCAGTGTGTCTGTCTGTGTGTATGTATACCTCCACGATAGCGCCCAAACGCTTAATCCGATTGAGATGAAATTTGGTATGCAGCATCATTTGGTCATGGCAAGAGTCGAAAGGTTGTGGTTAAAATCTGTCCACCAGTGGGCACACTAGTCATACATCATCTATATAAAAGGGGTTTCCTGTCTTTGTTCTTTATTTTTATGTTGGCTAAGATCACCAAAGCTACTGGATCTATTTTAGTGTTTTTTTCTCTGATTTAAAAATAGGTTGTAGATTACGCTGGAATATTAGTTCTCAATTTGAAACCATAACACTAAAGTTTATCTCGAGTTACAGAGAACCGCTAAGCGTATTATGAAAGACATTTTAATGAAATTAAAATCGCATACAGCTGCAAAGGGTCACGATATGCGGTACCGTTACCTTTCGGCGGTCAAGTGCTCTAGCTGTGACCGAAAAAGTGGGATACTGATATCAAAACGACCACTTGGTAACGACCACAGCGGTGGTAAAATGCTAAAAAATAAAACGTTGACACAAAATTATATGTGCATTTATTATTATTTTCAGGTCGCCAGAAGAGAAGAGCATACCTCGCTGGGTGTCGACGACAATGTACAGGCGAAGACATCCCGCGGTAAAGAGTTTCATTTCGGCAAGTTTGTCACAAACTCTGATGTTTTCGTCGGAGGTACACCTCCGTGGTAAGTACAATATTTTATTTCTATTTATGGTCGTTTAAAAACCTCTATCTGACGGTTTTTGAAGGGATTAAGAATAAACAGATTGGAAAGAAGATCATGCTTTGTGATCTTATAAAAGACTATTTACTTTTAGCAGATATATTCTGAAATATTTCGTTTATCGCTCTGCCGATTTGACGTTTATGGAGCAACGGGCATGGGCGGGTGCATGCGCACATTAAACGGCAGTATTGCCAAGAATGTTTCAATGAAATCATACAGCAGTCTAAAAACTTGTAAGTACCCATCGATATATATGTAAGTACCTACCATTTTTCAACACATTTCAGGAATGTTTAAAGATGTAAAATAGTATGAAACTAATTTTGTACGATTTACGATCTAGCTGGTAAATCTTCAAAACGTACATTTTTCAGCTGCTAAAATATTAATACAAATTGGATATTATACGTATAGAAACGCTTGTACACACTCGCTGGCTCACCCGCCCTCTGGTGAAAATGTATATTTGCTCCTGTTTGTTAAGGGCTGTCTTGCCTTAAAAAAAATACCTTGTATCCGGAAGTATTTCGGCATCGCGCATATGGCTTAGACGTTTCGAACCGGGGGCAGTGCGAGCTATGCGCATGCGTCAATAGTATTCGAAAATAGCGACCCTTACGAAAGAAACGGAAAATGGAAGAAATGAAAGAGATTGATTAAAATATAAATAAATAAAACACATGCGAAGCGGTAAACCCCTTTCAGACTATACCGAGTAGTTTACCTTCAATCATATTTCGAGGTTCAGGTGCGAACAGACGGATATACTCGTCCCATATGACTTTTTTTTAAATAAAATTGTGCGACAAGAGTTATTGCAAAAAAGGAAGCAGTAATTCCATACCATGTTTAATAATCATTGTGAAAAAAACTATTTTAAGGAAAAGAAGGAGATAAAATACCGCAGCGAAATCCTTGCATATTAAAAAAAAACACAGATTTTTTTTGAATACAAGTTTTTAAGCTATTGTATGAATACAAGTTTTAAGCTATTGCATAGCTTTTATCGCGGGCCTAGGCCAGCGCGGCGACCGAATGAAGAAATTTGTTAACGAAAATTAATGATTTTAAACTGATAATTACGTCTAAACGAGTACTGCTTACGATTCGAAAAAAATATATGTTAAACAAGAACATTTTCCTAATATTCTTAGCTTTGAATATTTTAGATTTTGTTTATATTACATAGTGTAATTAATTTGTGAAATTAGGTCTAACCGAACACAAAAACGACTACTACGCAAATACTATCTGGCGTATAATTATGAAACCTGCAAAATTTTAAAGATAATTTAATTATCTATCTTTTTATCTACGTTTTTTTTCGAATAATCCGGTTTTTTTGCTTTATCGAATAAAAAATTCGTGCGCAGCGCTCTATCGGAAGACGTTTAAATTATTCCGAATCATTTGCTTCCGCAGCCGCAAATGACTCGGAATAATTTCAACGTTTTCCGATAGAGCGCAGTTATCTGATATCAGAAAAAATAAAATAAATAAAATAAATAAATAATTATAATTGCATAAGTTGTTAAAAATGCTATGCAATAGCTTTATCGCGGCAGTCCCCGAGTGCCACAAGTATTTTTAAGTATTATTATGAAACCTGCATTATTTTAAAAATAATTTAATTATCTATCTTTTTATCTACGATTTTTTCGAATAATCCGGTTTTTTCGCTTTATCGAATAAAAAATTCGTGTGCGGCGCTCTATCGGAAGACGTTTAAATTATTCCGAATTATTTGCTTTCGCAGCCGCAAATGATTCGGAATAATTTCAACGTTTTCCGATAGAGCGCAGTTATCTGATATCAGAAAAAATAAAATAAATAAAATAAATAAATAATTATAATTACATAAGTTGTTAAAAATGCTATGCAATAGCTTTGCCGCGGCAGTCCCCAAGTGCCACACGTATTTTTTATTTAAAAACTTATTCATTGTTTGCTTTTTTCTGACCATAATTGAACATACTTTTTTTGTAGCTGATAATAACATTTTTCTCAGGGTCCCAATTTAATGCGAATATAAAAACGCCCTCATTGTTTCAAACTCTACATATGCCTCTAATACGATTGGTACGGGTGGCAGATCCTATTAATTTTTTCTCCACCTATTCCACTGTCTCTTTCATTACTGACTGCATAGATAGACGTTATGAGAATTTCCTAGATAACTTTCCATAAGGTCAATTTTACGGTGGCCGCCTGATTTTCAGGAATTTCGTAACAATATCAGCCAAAAAATGTGACATGCCATACGGTTACCACTCATAAAAATAGCAAGTAAACATGATCAATAAGATCAATTCGGTAATGCTTTTGATCGCTTGTCCCCCAGCATTAAATTTGCGTAACAAGTTAGGGGGAAGTGGCACATATGGTGATACTGAGATCATAGAAGTCGTGTTATGTGGGTCTTTATCGGACTATACTACCGTCCCTTGTGGTATGACTCACTTAGGGCTCTCACTTAGGACCGCTAATATTCATTGTATATATTTATGATATTGTTGTCAGACCTCGCATTGCCTTCTTTATGCTGTTAATTTGAAAGCCTACTCCGCAGTCAAAAATGTATCATACTGCAGACTGTTTCAAGTGGATCTGAATCACCTCTCGGTATTCTGCGTAGAAAATAAACTTGCTTTAAATGCAGACAAATTTCGCAAAGTTTCCTTCATGCGTCACAGGTTTCCTTCATACAGTTCTACAAAGTTTCCTTCATACAGAGGTTTCACACTTCAGAAACAGTTTTCTTTCATACGGTTTCACAAAGTTTCATTCACGCGGTACATTTTTAATCATAAAATGAGGGAAGAAAATATAGGCGGGAAGAACTTAATGCGAGATATTGCAGTGTTCTCGATATCAAACATTTGTTTGACAAGCATATTAAATCATAAAGAGCACTGGAAATTGTTCTGAGAACTTGCAAACCTTACATTAATGTTGATGTACTATACTTGTGGTACAAGGCATATAAGCAGGGTATATTTGAGCACTTCAAATATATGAGCACAATATGACTTTTTTACCGTAAGGATTGAGCGAATACAGAATATATAAATCGTATCTGTTACGGTAAATTTGTAAATGCAACCTATATATGAGGAGAGCCCGAAATATTTCAGGCTACAGAGCATGCAGGTTAAAAAATGTCTAATAATAAGATCGACAGTCAGTATTTGTTAAAGGTATACGCGTCTATATTCCCGCGCGAGTCACTTTTAATCCCATGGCATTCGGTGTTCTGAAAGTTAAACTCAACCAGGTCAAAAGATCCACTTTATAGGGATTTTTACATAGTATAACGTCCCGTATAAAGATATCGAAATTGAAAAACTGGACAGGAATACTAATATATGTATATACACAAAATATCCATAATGTAGTAAATATTATTTGGCAATAAGTGTCATTATTAATAGCAATTTAATAAAATGGTAAATAAATAATAGAGACAGGAAAAAACTGCCTCTATTTTGAAATAAAGAGAATAATAGACTGCCAAACTATAAAATCCTGTAACGAAAATAATGTACCATGTAAATGATTTTAATGGCAGCCTTCATAAATGGAAAGGTATTGTGTGTTAAAAATATATTTCATTAGATATAGAAAATAATCATATATTAGCAAACCTCACTACCTACGGTTCACATAATTGCTTCCCTTTTAACATACTAGAAGAACAAGAGACAAAACATATCGTTAAAACCTGGAACTTCGTCGGTTGTTTGAATTAAGTTTAGATAGCATTAACCAATTTTACATCCACGGTAATTTTTAAAAATAAGGCATTTTAAAATGATTTACGTAGGTTAACAGCAGACCCAAGTGGATCAATGAGTACATATATTTTCCGTACTTTTTTCTGAAATTTTTTGCCTGAAACTTGAGGTATCACTGAAATTTTTCAGTTGAGCTCGGGGATAAATATGACTATATCATTAGAATTATAATCATTTTATGATTTTTTATGTAATATGTCATTTGCGTAACATGCGTAACGTTCTGTGACTTTTGATTGGCCACGAAGACCTATTCTGTTCAGGGTTGGTCACACTCACGGATCAACACCCATCCGACGGCTCCACGCATGAGGTGCGAACCTGGGTAGGACTCTAACCTTGGTCAGTTTCCCCTGGGAATTAAACCTCTGGCGCTCCTGGACGGTCTGCGCACCGTGCGGCGTAAGCCAATCGATTGTGCACTCTGACTAACAGTCGGGGGAGACTGGAATCTGTACTGTTTCCTATAGAGCGGGAGTGGTTGCGGACCTTACGGCAACTGCTCTTGAAATGACCAAGAGCCGGGCAAAGGACGCCGTGGTACGCGATAGATTCGGTATACACCGTTTCACCGCTTCGTAAGGGAGAGGACCGCGCAAGCGACCTCGAACTCGTAACCAATCGAGAGACCGGAGTAATCTGGTCACAATTGGAAGTAAGGGCGCGAGTATCGGCCCGCCAGGTAACATTACTGGCTATCTCGCGATTAAGGCGTTGGTCTCTTACGGGTTGTGGCGTAGCTAGTTGGACTAACCACCGTAACAACGGTGGACTGTTTTATCCCAAGTCTTCTACGCTCACTCCAGGGAGATAGAACGACTAATCGTTAAAACTTCCTGTGGTGATGGGCTCGCCCGCTGTAGTCGACAACCCAAGTTGTGACTTTTGATTCTAAGCTGTTTTTTAATGGACATATTGATAACATTGTCAAGAGAGCATCTAAAGCACTATGTTTTGTTATTAGAATGTCAGCAGGATTTGAAATAGTTAAAACCTACGAAATACTATATTGAGCATTTGTTCGAAGTCATCTCATGATACGGCAATCCAAACACTTCAATAATATTCGGGTTATGCGCACGTTGTACAACTCGATTGTTAGAAGTCGCATGGAAACGAATGCACCTATTTGGAATCCACATGAAGATACTTATACCCTCATGCTGGAAAAGGTACAGAAGTGTTTTTTGAGATTTCTGTACTTCAAGCAGTACGGATATTATCCATTTTTGTATCCGACTGCATTTATCACAGGCATGGTTGGCTATAATTCTCTCTGTCTCAGAAGAGAAATGCTGACCATGTCCTATGTTTTCAATCTAATTCGTGGTAAAACTGATAACCCTAGCTTACTAGCAAAGGTGGATCTATTCATACCAAATAATTATCTCCGTACTCGATCGCACCATCTTTTCGCGGAGCCGTTCTCGCGCACTAACCTTACGAGGTGGAACTTGTTGGCGCGTGCTTTGCGGCGCTTAAATGAAATTCACTCGATGGCACCAGATTTCGATATTTTTACCGCCAACCCTCACTTGTTTAAATTGCAAGCTATTAATTATTTATTTTTACATGATAGCTAGTATTATACGTATCATTCTATTTGTATAGTTATGGTAATATCTTTATTAATTTTACTTTTCAATGCATTGGTTTTACTGTTATGTTGATGAGTAATAACTGAATAAACAAAAATAAATAAATAAATAAAAAAAAAAATCTCGAATATGTGTCTTAGATTTGGAACCCATCTTACAATACCTATATAACTCTCACAGAGGGCATTCAAAAACGGTTCCACAGGTAATTGAAATTCAGAATTAAATCATACATTCCTAGGTATTCAAAGCGTTGTAAGAAATTCCATATTCTCCCATTTTCCAAAAGAAGGAGCATAGCGGATCTGTCCTATCTTCTAAACATTGCAAATGGAAAGGTTGACTGTCCCGAGTTGCTTGGACGTTTGAGCTTACGTACTCTGCGGCGCGTCTCAGGCATCCCAACCTGCTTTAAGCTTCTACTGTAAAAACGAATTATATAAATAATTCTTATGTCATACGAGCGAGTAGATGTTTTAATGTATTGGCGCAAGAAGTTGATATTGACCTATTCAACACCTCTTCCGAAAATTTGAAACTTATACTAAACAATATGTTTTTTTCTTCTTAGCATTATTAGCATCTATCTACAGTTATATTTGTTTGTTTATTCACTTCTTGTATCTTTTTATTATGTGTGAACGCTTTTAATTGGCCTTCAATACTTATTTCTCAGTGTGTCATACATGTTTAACTAGCTGTATGTTTTCCTAAGAAATGAAAATAAAATAAAACATCTAACATAAACATAGTTTTCTCCTTATTTTTTTTTCAAATTACTACCATAAACGATATATAAATGGTAATATAATGATAAACTGATCTCTCTAACATAAGGCCATGGTTTTGATACGATTGATTATTTAAAATGTTCAATTAAGGTCATAACCACTTAGTTATTTATTTATTTATTTTTATTAAATTACAAAAAATACACCTAGCAGTGTTTAAACATAATCCGTGCAGCTTTTAGTTAGGCAGAGCCTGTTTGAAGAAGAAAAACAATACAAATGATTATTAAAATAAATAACTTCGGATGTAAATTAGTTTTAAATGTAAACTTTCAGTATACCATAATAATTTCACAATATTAAACTATCGATTTATGGTAGCTATTAGCTTTACGCGGTATTCTGGTATAGGAATTTGAAATAATCATTTTTACTTTGCATATTTTCAAAGTTCAGACCTTTAGAAATATGTCCTCTAAAGGATTTTTCAAAATTCGAATTATTTTCGGAGTTACAGCGACGTTTGTGACGTGGCAAATAAATCGATCGTGTCGGAACGAATCGATCAATAGACCCTCGTACTATAATGTAATCCCCGACTTCATGATTATGAAGCTAGAACAGCTCGCTTAGTTGTAAGAACTTCAGAAAATGTTAATTTTGAAGTAGAACCAAACGTGAGAATTAAGTTCCGTTATCTGAGTTACGCTCCCGAAACTTTGTCTCAAACTTTAAATGGTTTTTTCTCGAAACTACTTATAGTCAAGTGCTACCTTAACTCTCAAGTGCTACCTTAACGATTTATTTGAAATTTGGTGGAAATCATCTTTGCTTACCCTTATATATATATCTGGGAGCATGGATTTTGATAAAAAAGTAATAATAAAAAAAAAGTGGCAAAACTATTACTTTTTTTAAATTGTCACCATTTTGCGGAAAAAGAAAACCTTTTATTTCATGGTCCGCGCCATAACCACGTCCTTACTAATCAAGTTTTTTTGTTGTTTTTCTTTATTTCATTACATTACAAGGGTTGGAAACATGCCAACCAGGACGAACCTTTTTTTAGCCCCCACTTCACTAACCTTTACCTCTTGGAATTTTTGTTTTTTTTTAGGTTTTTTTTGTATTCTTGAATCGTTAATGATTATTTTGTTAGAAAAAATGGATTGTAAAAATGTTTATTTTTTTATTTTACTCAGAAAAACGCCTAAAATGTAGGCCTCTAGACCAGAATACCCCCTTAAGTCGACATACGAGTACATACATCTTATTCGTGTACATGGTTATTTTCTAAAGCCCAGATATCTTTCTCAGACTATTCTAATAATATTTTAAATTTCTACTTCAGTACTCACCGTCCTAAGAAAATTTATATTATATCTATGTTAAGCAATATTTTTATGGACATAATATTGGATCGAGGCCATGTTAATATTAAGTACTTTCAAGCGACTGGGATTTCGATAAGGCACAATTTCACAACCAGTGTAATGAAAGTTAAGAAAAAACTTTAGCTATAATAAAATATATTATGAGGCGATATGAATATATGTAAAAATAAAGAAAATGTTTGCGTTTGTTTATAATAAAAACTTTATATTATTACGGTTAAAATAATTAAATAAAACGGTTTGTACAATAAATTTTATCTTTATGAAAGGATATGTGTTAAATTTCCAAAACACGTCGAATAACCAAAATAAAAGCATACATACTTATAAGCGCTTCAGTAATAAACGCCATGATAAAGGTCTAAAGTTTCATGTCATTGAAGATCAATTTAATAAACTCAAAATCTTTTGAGTAAAAAGCTGTATCCAAATAGCGATTGCAATCCAGCAGCGTTTTTAATCCAGCTGGATTTTTGCTGAATCAACATCATTCCAGCTGAATCCATCGCTGATCCAGCAATTTTTATTTTTTTTTTAAGAAATTTCAAGTTCACAAAAAATGCATAGACTAGCCGAAAACTAACCACTTACAAAAAAAGGGCCGTGTGGAAGTTATAAAATATGACCGCTGTTTTAAATTATTTAAATGATTAAATAAAATTGATTCAATGACTTTTGTTATTTTTTTTACCTTTTTCAAGAAGGATAGTAAGAAACAAATGATATTGATGGTGTTATCTCTCAACTTATTTCTTTGTGAACTGCATATGAATATCTGGCTGCCAAGAAGGCCCTTTCTGCTTCTACGCTAGTTGGTTTAAGGGTCAACAACTAATCATAAATCAAAGATAGTTTTCCCGTCTGACTTTCATACTTTCATAAAAAGTCATTTCCTTTTATATTATCTTAATTTTTCTCAGCTACAGTTATACGAAGTTTTCTTTCTCACGCTTCAGTTGCATATCCAGTTTTCGATCCAATTTGAAATTCAAGGAATTCTATTTCGTATTCTATTTCCATTAAATCCTCTTTCTATTCGTATTCTGCTACATATTTATTTAAACGAATCAGCAATATTTTTAACTCCTAGCGCTTTACACTTTTTTTCGGCACAATGAGAGAATAATCCGGCTTTCTAAGTTCTTACTCATACTCTTCGGTTTCTGTAGGTTCAACAGCATCATTTTTACCTCGGTAAGACACTGTTCTCCAATTATGTTGCAGAGTGCCTCTAATCATTCAAGATTGTGTCCAGAATTTTTAGTTTGTCTCAGACAAATTTCAGAATTGCGTCAGCAGTTATCAAACTCGACTATCTTCTGTACAGACTTTATACAATCCGTTTAACCGGTTGAATACTGGTAAACAACTTATTGATTAGTGATCAATCGTCAGCAGAGAATTTAGTGTTTATTAAGGCTTTATCTATGCAAACTTATACACTGTAGAAATTTTCTAGCATGCCAATCCATAACGCCGACAATGTAGGCTTTTGAGCCATTATTTGGAAAGTTAATTATTTGCGGATCCCAGCAGGTCGAAAAATGCGCTGGATTCAGCTGGATTGCTAGATGAGGGATCCAGCGATTGCAATCGCTGTACCCAAAGTCGAAATCTTTGTGTAGTCAATTATGGCATAGGGAAAGTATTGTGAATTCGCTTTTGCGTGTATATGTGTCTGTGACTATTTGTGTATTCCTCCACGATAGCTCCCAAACGCTTCATCCGATTGAGCTAAAATTTGGCATGAAGGCATAATTTGATCATGGAAAGAGTTTAAATGTGGTTGAAATCGGTCTACCAAGGGACGCTTTAATCATACTTTAAACTAGGATTTGGACAGATTTCTCCATCCTGCAGTCTGGTCACAGATTCGAAGTTGTTTGCACGGACTCTACCTTATGTTAGCAATAATTCAGGTCGAATTTTCTAACATTGAGCTGAAATTTAGCATGCAGGCATTGCATGAGTTGAAAAGGTTGTGGTTAAAAACACATTGTGACATTTTGGTTGGTTAAAATCTCTCATAAAAGCGACACAATTATTTTTAAAACTCCGCCATATTTAAGAAAATACTACATTATATTGGAACAATACAATTATATTACCAATGATAATACTACAAATATAGTACGAAAAGACTACTAAAATATTACAACTTCGCTATTGGGGGGGAGGGATTGGCGCGAGGGTAGGAGATTGGGGGTAGGCGAAAGGGGGGTGGGGGTTGGGTTGGCGGTTGGTGCCGGACGTAAGAGAGTGTTTGTCTACTTGCCGAAAAGGTTTACAATTTTTTCTTCTGATATATAGTGCATTGCACAAATAAGATTAGTTAGATGAGGATAAGGTTATACCTATATACCAGTTTTTACACTGCCTTAAGTGAAGGTAAGCAGTATATTTTCATATAAACAGCACAGCCCTAAACTTAAAAGAGCTTTATCTAGAAAATTTACTTATTTAGAGTTGTATTACCTTTGAACTTAAGGGTGAAGGGGTTGGTGTGATAAGGAAGTAGGGGTATATTATGTGAAATATTGTTTTAAAGTCTGTGCAGCTGACTTTATACGCCCTCTTAAGATCGACTTCATGGGTTGTACCTATAACATTAATACATTTAAGCAAATTTAGATATAATGTTCTATCATAGTCAGATATAATGTTCTATCATTCCATATGCTTTAATATATAGCATAGAAATGAAACAATTTCTTTGAGACACTTCTGTGAGTATATACTCACACAAGTAATAATGAAGAAGTTCCAGGGCTTTATAATAAAATTTTAACGACTCAATACGGCTACAAAGACTTTTTTTAAAAACTTTTTTTACACTTGCAAGTGTAGCGAAGCCTCTACTTTCTAATTCTTTGAATTATGCCCCCTCCTAATGTTCTGCGTTACGTGTAGTTAGGCCTGCGTGTTGGTATGTGTTTAATAACTAAAATCGTACTTGGAAAATACCCCAAGACACGAACGTTTTCACGTCATGGGAACCGAGCCCCATATGACACGCAACCGACCACTATCCTGATTTGTGTGGCATTTTAAATCGTTGCTGCATTTGAATAATGCCCCTTTATAATCTTTATAGCAACTTTACTAGTATTCACACAAGTTAGCTGAAGCATGATACAGATAAGGCATATATCGCTCTCTACAAGATTCAAAACTCAAGTCTCAAACCTAACTTCTTCCGAACTGTAGGATTCCCAATTACTCGTTATGCCCTCGTAATAAATACAATGTGATGGTAGATAGGTACATTGTTTTGTGTATACACGTAAATACACGTGTATACACGAAAGCTCGAAACTATTGCAAATAGAGGAAATGCTGGAAGGAGTCACGAGACGGATTTCGGAGAAATTAAAAATGGTATTACTTTTTTTTGATAGCCTGTATGTATTGGAGAAATCACCTTACCGAAAAAAAATCCAATCGGTTCAATTTTATACTGGAAGAATCATTATAAGCCAACGTTTGTCTAAAGTTGTTAGACGCTGCTTAATAGTTACCTCATTTATGCCACACAGCAGTTTCTAAATAACTAAACAAGATACGATGCGTAGGTAGATAATTTTTAAACCTAAAGTTACATACTTTTAAAGTATTTAGGTAGAATTCGATAACTGAAAATAAGAGAATTTCAACATAGCAAAATTATTGACCTATTCATGACTGCCAACAATTTTAAAATCCAAAATACGATATGCAACATGCTAAGACGAGCAAATTTATGTCTTGCAAATCTAATGGTCATGTAAGCATTTAAATAAATCAATTTCATTTCTCCAAAATCGGTCTTATGACTCCTTCAGTATTTTTCTTTAAGTGCAATGGTTTCGAATTTTCCCCTAAAGCCTGGTTTTAAAAACGCATCTACGAATGTAGAGATAGGTTGATGACTCATATTTTTTTTTGAAGACTGCCATACGAAAATATTTTAATATTACTCAAATAACATAAGATAAATAAAATGGATCGAATGCCAGTTTGACCCGCGTAGGGGAAGCCCGGGCAAAGTGGACACCTTAAGGTTTGTAGGCCGATAAAATGGAAAATATTTAGTAGACAAATAAAACAATGGGTCATAATCAAGCATCATTTATAAGACTTTAAGAAATAATGAACACCTTTCCGAAAGTTTACATAGTTTTAACAATATAGTCAAAAATTATCAAAATGAAAAAGTATTCGCTTTGCCCTGGTACCCGGCTAAAGCGAATAGGAGGCGAAATTAAACTTATGGGAAGTTATTTTGTGCAATTGTTACATATGAATGGACCTTCATAGGCTGTGCAATTTTCATGGCACCAGTGATTGCATTCATTGCACTGGATCCAGTCATCAATAGGATGCCCTTCAATCTCAAAATATTGCTCTACCCAATAGAAACATACGGCATTATTTTCATCTGATTTCGTATCTTCTTTGGTGCTCTTTTTCCCTTTAGTAATCTTCTTTGTTGTCGTCTGTGTAGTCTTCTTTTTCTTTGGTTTTGCGTCTAAATCTTTGTTAATATTTTTCAATACTTTGCTGATATTCTTTTCAAATTTCTCTTTCTGTTCAACTTTTATTGGTGTGCTCGTTAAAACTTCAGATCGTTGATTTTTTCTTATTCTAGTTGTCATTGGTGGAGTGTTGGCTTTGGAATAGGTCTCATATGTTTAGGACTGAAATGTACCCTTTATGGTGCGACAATGAGCTCAGTGCCAAGAGGATCTTCTGCAGGAATTGGATAGGGCGGATAGGGCATTGGTATCCACTATGCCCTATACGCTATGCACGAAATGTAAATTTTCAATAAAGTATCACTAAATTCTAAAACCACAAGCCCGATGTTTTTGTAGATCACGGTATGTAAACCCACATAAACAAGCTTGAAAAATATAATACCACTAACAACGATCTCACGATTAAATATGCCTTATTGACAAAAACATTACCTTAAAATATTGAAATATTTCTCCGATTTTCGTAATTATCGGCGTTCGCGGCAACGAGCGACGCCATCGTCTGCCAATTCACTTGCCTGCGACTGAGGGGAGCGGGCGGGTTCATACGTGCGCGATGGACGATTCTCCAGTAGGTGGTTTTTAAGTGGTAAGGGGTGTTCGCTTTGCCTGGGGTATTCACTTTGCCCGGGCTTCCCCTACTGAGGGTTCCGTGCCTCATTAAGAAAGGGTTTATTGTTTTCTAGCCTTTTGTGCCTACAAATGGATGGTCATCAGATTTAGAATAAATAAAAATTAGGATAATAATAAAGGAAATTGTAAAAAAAATATTAAAAGATATTTCCTATTTTTTTTCTCACCAAAAAATGTTTTCACTGCGATTAGAGAAAGAAGTTTACCTAAGCTATTGTAATTAACCAATAATAATATGTTCATATAATGATAGATGGAAAGATGGACAGACACACCGTTAAGAAATCTTGGAGCGTTCGAAATGTGGGCCTATCGATGGGTAATATATTTAAGCTGGGTTGATAGATGCAGGTATAAAGATGTTTTAAAGCGTTTGCGTAAGAACATAGAAATATCGAGGGGAATAAAGAACAGCAAACCATAATACTTCCCTCATGTCATGCGTCATTTCGAAAGATACAACATAATTAATAGGTCCGGTATGAGAAATAATATCTTGGCTTCGTAATCTATGGGACTTTTTTCACATTTCTACAAATAATTGTTTATAACGGCGGCCATTAAAGTTGTTATGGCTAATATGATAGCCAACGTTGGGTAGCGGACTTTACACCAGATCAAGAAGTAAGATCACAGAACAAATCAAAAGTTAAAGTCTCTGAGGAATCTGCTAGATATTTTAGCAAACTAAGCAGTTGCGCATTTTTGTGGGGGATTTCTACCATAATGGCTATCACCTCATGAAGAGAATATCAATTTATTATCTATGGTAATCCATACTATTCAATTTATCTTCACGGTATCAATAGTCGTTTGAACATTTTCAATTAATTTATTATAGGTCGTTGATTGTGTATTTAATTTGACGATTCATCTGCGAAATGCGCTTCTGTCAAATGGTATTACAGAAAGGGATGGCTGTGTTAATTTCCAATTTGTGTGGTAATTTTATGCATTGGAAAGGACGCTGAATAGGTTAGCCGAAACAGCTGACTTCAATAATTCAACACAGACACACATACACACACAGATGCACGTAAGCAGCTCCGAGCTGGGGAAAAAACTTAATATTGGTGCCCATCCCCTCTAGCATTTGAGAGCAACGATGATAAAAAAAGTCACAAAACAAATATCCTGGGTGGGATTTTTTGTGACCGGGAAAATAAGGACCCATAAATATTTTTGCACCCATTGGAATCTATCTGCTAATAACTTTTACTTATGTGTGACATTAATAAAGGATACATAGATTAATTTTGGAAAAGCACAGGTAAGACTGTAGGTCAATCCTTAGGTCCCAGAAATGTTTACTACCTAATCTTGCTACAACTAGAGCCGTCGACTACAACGGGCGAACCCGTCATCTCAGGAAGTTTTAACGATATTGATTGTTCTGTCTCCCGTGAGGTGAGCGCAGAAGACTTAGGACGAAACAGTCCACAGTCTAGTTACGCCACACGCCCGTAAGAGACCAACGCCTTACCGAGAGATAACCAGGTTAATCACCCAGCTGGCCGGCACTCGCGCCCTTATTACCAGTTGCAATCAGATTACTCCGGTCTTCCGACTAGTTACGGGTTCAAGGTCGCTTGCGCGGTCCTCTCCCTTATGTAGCGGTGAAACGGTGTCTACCGAATCTATCGCGGACCACGGCATCCTTTGCCCCGCTGTTCACTAAGTATTGGGTAGCCGATTGGTCGTTTCAAGATCAGTCGCCGTATGGTGATCAGCTACCCCTGCTCTATATAAGACAGTACTGTTTCCAGACTACCCCGACTGTTAGTCAGAATGAAAAATCGATTGGCTGACGCCGCGATGTACGCAAACCGTCCAGGAGCGCCAGAAGATTGACTCCTAGGGGAAACTGGCCTGCAGGCCAGAGTCATTACTGGGTTCGCACTTCTTACGTGGAGGCCGCCGGATGGGTGTTGACCAGTGAATTTGACGGACCCTGAACGTATGGGTCTTAATGGTTAACTGCAGCAAGGCCCATAACCTAATCTTGCGACAGCTTTACACGTAGTGCTTTTCTTTCCAAGATAGAAAATATTGCCTCATCATAGGCAGTTTTATTTTCAATGGCTAGGATCGCAAGGCCAGATAGACGTTCCTGACTGTTGATTATTTTTAGCTTGCTTAAACTTCGCGCTCACAGCTTATAGATCTCGTCGGTGATATTCTGTATGTCCTTAAAGATACACCAATATTGACAAAGGCTTTTTGTCACGTTTGCACATATGTTGCAAGAAGTCGAATGCGATTGCCATTTCATTGATTTCTATTACAAGTAGAGCTTGCTTTTCAAATACGGCGAGTTCGTGGCAGAATTCTACTACGATAAGGTCTTAATGCAATATTTTCGAGCTAGATTGGCTCCATTTTTTAGATCTTCAGTGGATATATTTACGTATTATATACGGGTTTATTCGGTCTATAAGCATACACTTCCAGATCCCAGTAACTTCACTCGTTAAAGCTATGCCGAGGGTAGTTCATGTCCCTTTTGTATCAATACCCCTTGCACAGCTAGACATATTCTAGCTGGCTGCAAGGTGGCCTTAGATCAAGGACGGTACACTTACCGCCACGACAAAGTCCTTGCTGTTATTCGCGAGGTAATTAGCCTTTTAGTGGCTTGCGCCAACAAGGGTTTTATACAGTGGCGTGCCCAGGGTTGGTGAATAAGGCAAGCCCGTCATACTTTTTGTGTTTTTTTTACGTTTTTTAAGTTAAAAAAGTGGTACTTCTTTATTCGACAATCTTCAGTTTTAAATTTACTGCTTGTGTCGTAGATTCAATAAACCATACTGAAGGCATGCAGCTGCTAGACAGAACTGCTAAATATTGTTTTGCGCAATTTTCCACAGGTTAGAATGAGAGCACCACTGATTTTGAAAGCCCCGTTGCAAGCCCATGTTTGCGAGCGAGATGAAATCAGCTCGATAAGATTGCAGCGAAATGTCGCCTTGTCGATAAGCTGTTTTGCCGCGTGGAGCGATCTGTGCCCGTTAGATAGCCAATGGCGCTTGCAAATTCATTCATTAGTTTACCGATCTTTTAAAGAAGATTTTTAATGGTCAAGGCAAGCCAAGCTTTTCGGCTTGTATGAAGGAACCGCCACTGGTTTGACAGTACCCTCTAAACCCCCAATGTACAGTTTGTGCGGGATGGCTCTAAAGGCAAAAAACATTTCACCACAAGACCTTTCTCAATAATCGAGAAAGCTTCAGATTGGATTCTGGAGGTCGAATCGGTCTGTACGCAGTATAAGTTCCCTGAAAGTCTGGGATGCACAGCGTTGCGTCCAGATATAACTCTTTACTCTCTATCTCGGAAGATGGGCCTTATCGTACAATTAACTGTTCCATGGGAATCAAATATCCCAAAAGACCACGAGTAAAAATTAAATAAATACCATGATTTCGCAAATACCGTCACCCGGCACGGCTTCACTGTTAACCTTCACGCGGTGGAAGTTGGCGCTCGTGGCCTTCAGCTAAATCTCTGTTTCACCTTTTTAAAGATCTTGTCCTCTCCAGGAAAATAATCAACAACCGCGATTTCCGCACCTTAAATTCTATGGCTTCGAAGGAGGAGTGAATGGGTGGTAAGGTGGACGCTCACATGTGGCAAGACAGCGGTCCTAAACCTACCACAGCCGGTCGTTAGTCTGGAATCCACTGCTCACCCCCCAGAAGTGTAATGATACTATATGATGGGCCCGACTTTGGTCGGTGATTTTCATGGCAGCTCCGTTTGTATTTTATTTTAATTCCGTCCCCTTATGTCCGTGGGGAGAAATTTTTCGAGACGCGGAGGGATTCCCCTGGCAGAGAATTCCCCTGGCAGAGGATGTCTCCATCCTAAACGCTGCGTACGCGTTCAAAATCAACTTAGGATGCGTTCCAAATTCAAATGAACAATCGATAGTACGACGTGCCCCGGTAGCCCAGTCAAATAAGGAATTTTAGGAGAAATAATTGGTAATAGCTTGAAACTTAACATACATATATGTTCTTTGATGCTTATTTTTAAACATACTAAAAGTCCCCTACTCGATCTGTGGCGCTCGAGCCGCGATTTTGAAAAAATGGCGCTCCAATTCAGTTTTTTTCCGTATATAACTCTCTATGTTTAGCGATATCGGAATTATGGTTAATGTAAAAAATAAAACCTTTCAAATTCTCTACAGAAAAGTTATATACATTTTTTTATATCATATTTTATTAATATCAAGACAGCATAGTCAACTGACGATTGACAATCAAGCTAGGGATTTAGTGCAACATTTTGTTTGGGAACCCTGCCTTTAGTGATTAAAGGTACATTTATTGTCAGTCGGTGCTGAATGGATTTAATCCAGGATCCATCGGACTTTTGAATCTAAAGAGATATTGATATATTAAAAATATATGCTGGAAGCCACACTTACCTGAATTATAGAAATATAATTCAGGTATTCTATAGTTTTAAAAAGTTAGTAAAAAAAATATATTAGTCATCGCTTAGTAGAGCGGCATATTTACGTTACTATACCAGTCTAAAAGGATCAATGTTCGTCGTTCGACGGTAATAACTGATAATGTTTTGAAACTTGGCACATATGTTCATTGAGGCGTAATGTTAAACATACTAAAAGTTGGCGTAGTTATAGTGGAGAGGCGTACTAAAAATGGTAGAGCAGCGTATTTATATACTTTACCAGTCAAATAGGATCAAAGTTCGACGTTCGACGGAAATAACTGATAATTTTTAGAAACTTTGCACAACATTAAGGCTTACTCCTAAATATACTATAAGTCCCCTACTATACCTGCTGCGCTTGAGCTGCCGTCTTGGAAAAATCTCGCTAATTGAGATATCATGAATGATTATATCTAAATCGGATTATAATATCCAAAGTTCAAATTTGAACTTTCATCCTATTTGGCTGATAACGTAACGTAAATACGCCGCTCTACCATGCGATGAGTTACATCTTTTCCTAACTTTTTATCATAACAGTACAATAAGAAATATAATGCTGTAATCCAGATAAGTGTGGTATTCAGAATATATTGTTTATATATCGATATCTCTTACGATTAAAGAGTAATCCTCGTATATATAAAAAAAATAATTGAGTGTCTTTTAAATATTACCAATTATTTTAGTTTTTTTCAATGGATAGGTATTTTTTTCCTTCAAAAAATGAATTCTTCATCATTGAGTTATCTGAAAATGATATTCCAATTTCCCTTATATCTACCTATAGTTTGGGAGATGTTAGTGGCAACCGATAGCTCCCGGGTTAAATCTATTCAGCACCACCTATGAAATAATTGTGCCAAGTATGAGCCTTTAATCACAAAAGGTGCAGGGTTCCCATACAAAATGTTGCAATAAATCCCCACCTTGATTGTCAATTATCATTTGACTAGGCTGTTTAAATATTAATAATATATGATATGAAAAACATTTTGGTAGAGAATTTTATGATCTTTATTTTTCACGGTAAGCATATTTCCGATATCACTAAAGTTAGCGAGATATAAGCGAAAAACTGAATAGGAACGCCATTTTTCCAAGATGGCGGCTCGATCGCAATAGATAGAGTAGGGGACTTTTAGTATGTTTAACAGTACGCATCAAAGAACATCTATGCCAAGTTTCAAACTATTACCAATTATTTCCGTCAAAAGTCGAAATTTATTCTTATCTGACTGGGCTATGGATGCTGCGCTTTAGTCATACAAGTTTATTCTAAACACATAAATTTCGCGCTCCCTCAAATGGTCGCCCGGGTCATGTACACAGGTTTGCCTCCTTCAACCCCCGTCTAAAGTACGTGCTATATTTCCTTCTTATTAGGCCTTCTTCTGTTATGAGGTTGAAAAACATCATGGCAATACGTAGCATTGTGTGTGTAAACATCATGACAATTGTCATTTACAAAAAAATATACTATGTGAGAGAAGGGCATTAACGTACAAAGCTGTTTTGATAGAAGGAAATGTATGAGAAATGTCCGCCTTTGTATATTATATTGTTATTATGGTACTATGTGCCCGCGCCTAATCTCGAGCCAATCAGCTTTGAGCCGTTTCTGTGTTAAGTATTAGTTTCGTTTAGCCGTTCACCGCTGCTAAATATTATAATAGAAGCCACATGCTAAATATTATAAAATATATCTTAATATAAAACCCAATATAGTTTGCTACTAGTAACAGCTATCTTGATCTTTTTAGCAGCTTAGATTTATTTACAGAAATATAATTTTACAAGTAAATATATAAAAAAGAATAAAAATACGACAGCCGTTATAAAAAGTGAACTATTGTATTTATAATTTGTTTTATTGCGTTTTTTAAAATAAAATTGTTGGTAATATGTAGGTATATATCCGTATAGATACATGTATATTTCCGGAATGTACTCAATCAGACCATTCATTTGACACTAAATATTATACATTTATGTTATTTTATTGACATTTAGACATTTGGATATTTAGACAACAACTTACTTAATATTTGGACAGTTACCGTACCCCATGACATTCGGAATGTTATAAAGATTCTAAAAATACCACACACTTTTAAATCCCTTCAAAGGTTTAGAAGTTATGGCGGAAAAAAGAAACGGAAATCATACATAGATGAACCTTGAACAAATTACACTCCTTTTCGTCGGGCAGTCGTTTAAAAAGAGAACAAGTATTTTCAACTGCAAGTACCGTAGGGAAGGCAAAGGGGAGAAAGTTTCAGATCGCTATTGTTATAAGTAGTATTGAATATTTAGATATAAAGACAGATATAAGTTTTAATACTATATGTAATATAAATACACACATATAAATACACATACACATATACATATTTATACATACATACATACATATATACATACATACAGAAAGGAATGGACACGGTAGGAAACGCGACAGACAGTTTTATCTCTACTGGGCACCTTAAGACCCGATGACAATCAACTGCGGCGGTGGCGTTTGGTTACTGTAATACTCAACGAAAATCGAGCATTTAAAATTTGGAAAATATAAAATACTCATTTCTTAAATAGTCACAGACGGCTTTTTTAAACATTCTACTATTAGGATTGTCAGGAGAATCAATACTTTCATTATACGATCAATAATAAATACAGAGTGTTAAGAGAATCAATACTCGATTTCTATTGTGAAATGGATTCAATTACATATTGCGATTGCTTTAAAACACCATGATTCAAGTCCAAAATGAAACTGGGTGAGGCGATCGGTTGCCTAATTTCCAAATATAAAAATCAAATGTCTAAAATAATAATAATAATAATAATAATAATTTTATTCATTCAAAAACATAAATTTACAATTGTATTAGTTGCAGAATGTACCTAACTAGGCCATAGCCCGTACCAAGGAAAACTCTATGTATGGCAAAGATTTATTCATGTGCACATAATATTAAAATGAAAAATACAAAATATGATAAAATATAAAATAGATAAGCGAATGCAAATTAAACTCATAATTATATTTGAAATATTGATATAGCATGGTCATGGAAATATGGCTTCCTCATAAATTTCGTATTATTTGTGGCACCTACAGTTACTCATAATTGCCCCATACATTATGCCCGGTCATTAATTCACTAATGCGATACCGAAATGCCATATTTCAAACATCACATCTAATGACAATGTATCATTTATTTTCCCATTTGCGTAACATTATTCAGAGCATAATGGGGAACGGATTGAGATACATAACATAATCAATTAGGCTGACCCAGATCCCATCACGGAAAATCCACATTGAGTATTTTGGTTTGATTATTGCATTTCGAAATTGCAAAAGGATCTCAGATTACTACTCTTAGTTTGGATGCCAGTTATTGCAACTGATATTGCTTATTCTAGATTAAGTTGATGTTTGCTCTCTTGATGTCACCGAAGCCATCCTCGGCAAATTACAGCGGTTACAAAATGTGCGCATTAGGTACATGTGTAATGTGAGAAATACCGATCACTTCTCTGAGTATAGAAGTAGACTTCATTGGCTTCGAATACCTGAGCGTAGAAACTTGCGTATTCTCGTTCTCTGTTTATAAAATCATTAAAAATCCTGTCGCTTCCTCCTATCAATCCGAAAATTTCACTCACTTACATACAATATCGTGCTGTTCCACTGCGTTCCCGCAATGATAGTACAATTACGATTCATATCCTTCTTTTTTTATATTCTTCAGTGTTCACTTAACTGAAATATAAAACCAACTCCAGTCCAATATCGAAAGGTAGTCAATTGTTTCTACCTGTTAAGCATATCTAAAAAAGTAATTTATTCCTATTAAATTCCTAATTACCTTCTTCTTATTCCGTTCTTCTCTCCTCCTCTGTTGCTTGCGAATATTTTCAGAATAAATATGCGTATTGTTGTATTCTATATGGTATATATTTTTATTAAGTCTAAAGTTATATCACTACATAGTATAAAACAAAGTCGCTTTCTCTGTCCCTATGTCCCTTTGTATGCTTAAATCTTTGAAACTACGCAACGGATTTTGATGCGGTTTTTTTAATAGATAGAGTGATTCAAGAGGAAGGTTTATATGTATAATAACATCCATTAAATAGTGGAGAAGTACTGCTATTTTTGAGGTTTCTAATGTGATGTCGTAAATAATTACATTTTTTCCGCTTACATTGCAAACGCAGGCTGAACCCTACGAGTTTTATCAAAATAATGTACTAAGTATTGTACACATTGAAAAGGTCTACAGAAAAGTCCGTGATGGTATATGTCTATCTCTTATGGATAACCCACAATAACTTTTTTTTGTCATTTACTTTTTACGACAAATAATGGCTAATTTTCGAAGCGATTTTAACCAATACAGCATTAATCCTTAACCAATTAAATACCTTGAATACATTGTTCATTTAATATAGATCTATATGGTCCTTTACACCGTATGATTTAAGTGAATATTTTCGAAGATATTACAGATTTAAAAATTGCGGGACGTAGCGTTTGCGGCGGTACCGGCCGGCCGCCCGGTGCGGCAAGAGCGTGCCTATAAATAGCGCGTCTGAGGCCGCGGTTATAGCACTTTGAATTTAGCAGCGATCGGACGCGTTTATTATATCGGAGCTCTCCAGCGAGGAAAATAGCAATACTTAGGTAATAAAAACGTGCTTTTCAGCGCGACAACGTATCAGTAATTATAAGTAAGTTACGATAAATAATTGTATGATAGTAGTTTTAAAATATAAATTATATTCTATTCTAAGGTTAATTTTTAAATCGCACTTATAGCAATTATAAGTACCTACATAAGGTGAGATAAGATTAGATTAAATAAAACCATAATTTATGGATTGCAATTTTCTATTAAGATCTTGATTAAAATTTACAGTTAGATCAATTTAATATTAGGGAAATTATTTTCAAAAATCGTGATTTAAGGTGAGATATGTAAGTTCAGAAAAAGTACTTAATAGAATAGGTATCTTTTGTTGTTGATGATTGTTGATTATCTTTTGTTTTTAGTCGCACGAATAGCAAATTATTTTTTATAATTAAAATCGTTGTTTAAGTTGAGGTATTTCAGTAAAAAAAAAAGAACTGAATAGAATAGGTATCTTTTGTTTTTTATGATTGATGATTATCTTTTGTTTCTAAATGGTAAGAATTTAGATATTTTTTACTGCGGCACATACTAATAATATGGCAATTTGTGCATAGGTAATCATACATATAGAACTGAGTAAATTTTGTACAGAAATTATAAAGTCATGTCTGGAAGACGTCGTCGTTCGAACATAGGTCGTAGTACAGTGAATACCAGAAGAGTACGTTCAGCAAGAGATGAAGAATCGTCAACGGAACGTGAGGCTCGCCTCAGTCAGGCTCGGGATAGATATCGGGCTGAGAGACAGAGAGAATCTTCAGTAGAGCGTGAGATTCGCCGCAGCCGGGATCGAGATAGGCATACGGTTCAGAGGGACAGAGAATCGTCAGTAGAGCGTGAGGCTCGCCTCAGTCAGCTTCGGGATAGATATAGAGCTGAGAGAGAAAGAGAATCTTCAGTAGAGCGTGAGGTTCACCGCAGCCGAGATAGGGAAAGACATCGAATACAGAGAGCCAGAGAATCATCAGCACGAGTTACTAATTCATGGGTGAATAAAGAAAATTCTGCCATGAATTACGATCCTTCGATTTCTTACAAGGACGATCGTATAGTATCAATAGGTACTATGTCAGTAGTGTGTGAACATTGCTTGGCATTGAAATTCAAGGACGAATCGAAAGGCATGTGTTGCTTACAAGGAAAAGTCAAATTAGAAGAAGTTCTCCCTCCACCTGAACCACTTCACTCTCTTCTTACGGGTGATCATCAGAAATCCAAGCAATTCATGCGCAATATACGCCGTTATAATAACGCATTTCAAATGACCTCTTTTAAGAGTAAGCAAGTCGTTGAGCGTGGGTTCATGCCTACATTTAAAATTCAAGGGCAAGTGTACTACTTAGCTGGGAGCTTGCTACCACTTCGACCCGATGATCACAAATTTCTGCAAATATATTTTATTGCAGATCCAGATACACAAGCATCTACGCGGTGTACAAGTGTTGCACAGCCAATTGATAGAGATTTGATTAGATCTCTCCAAGATATGTTACATTCTCATAATTGCTACATACAGTCTTTTCAAACTGCGATTGAGAGTGTTCCAGCAGATACTCCTGACTTTAATGTCGTAATCCATGCAAATAAAGTTCCTGTTGGAGAACACAGAGGACGATACAATGCGCCTTCCACGAGTGAAGTAGCAGTGGTGATAGCTGGACAGCAATTTGACAAAAGAGATATTGTATTGCATAGTCGTGATGATAATTTGCAAAAAATTTCAGAGTTACACAGATCTTATGACAGCTTACAATATCCTTTGATGCTATGTCGTGGAGAAAATGGTTATGCCATTAATATTTCTCAAGTTGACCCAATCGGTGGTACACCTCTGCGTAAAACAGTGTCATGTATGAACTACTATTGCTACCGTATAATGACAAGACGTAACAATTTCAATACTTTGCTTAGATATGGAATGTTAACAAACCAATACTTGGTAGATCAATATGCGAAAATTGAATCTGAGAGATTGGCCTACATCCGTAATAATCAAACTAAATTGAGAGCTGAAAATTACGTTCATCTTCAGGATGCTTTACAGGCGAATGAACACCGCAACGGCATTGGGCAGTTGGTTATACTACCTTCATCATTCACAGGTGGACCTCGATATTTACACGAAAAATCGCAAGACGCCATGACTTACGTAAGAAATTACGGCAAACCTGATTTATTTATAACTGCAACATGTAACCCAAATTGGCCGGAAATCAAAGAAAATATTAACACCAATTTAACTCCACAAGACAGATACGATATAGTTAACAGAGTCTTCCATTTAAAAGTACAGAAACTCCTGCACCTCATTAACAAGTCTCATATATTCGGTCCGCCGCGCTGTCATATGTACACAATAGAATGGCAGAAACGTGGCTTGCCACATGTACACCTGTTGGTGTGGTTAGTGAACAAAATTAGACCAAACCAAATTGACAGGGTTATTTCAGCTGAATTACCGGATAAAGATGAAGATCCTATCATGTACGAAATCGTAAAGAAACATATGGTACACGGCCCTTGCGGGACTTTAAACCCGAATTCTCCATGTATGCGAGATTCTAAATGCAGCAAAAAATTTCCGAAGTCGTTCCAAACTCAAACAAGTACTAGCGATGACGGATATCCCAAATATCAGAAGCAGCTGTTTGTAGTTCAGCTACATCATTAAGATATTTATTTGCCGTCATAGTAGTGTTTTGTCAAGTAACTGATTCTGTTAATCTATGGAATAAATTTCAAGAAAATATGGCCAGTGATATTCTGATTCGGCGACGGCGAGAGTTAAACTCAGATGATGTACAATATGATCAAAACATATTTGACGAAGCATTATTGGAATTGAACAAAGTAGTGCAATTACTTTCGGGTAAATCGATCAAGGATTTTGGGCTGCCGATGCCAGCTAATACTACTAACTCAGATTTAACTAACAGTGCCGAATACACAAGAGAAACATCATACGATCAAACGAGACTTTTACAAAATATAGCTCAAGATGAGCCACGATTAAACATCGATCAGAAAAAAGTATTCACTGCATTACTATCAACAATTGATAACAATGAAGGGAAATTGTTTTTCCTTGATGCCCCAGGAGGTACAGGAAAAACATTTTTAATCAATCTGCTTTTAAAAAAAGTGAGATCTATCGGAAAAATTGCGTTAGCTGTTGCGTCATCCGGCATTGCCGCTACGCTTTTGGAAGGAGGCCGAACCGCACACTCCACATTCAAGCTCCCGCTGAAAATCGCCACCGATGATAATAACAGCGTCTGTAGTGTTTCTAAACAGAGCAATACAGGAAAATTGATGCGTGACTGCTCATTAATAGTCTGGGACGAAGCTACCATGTCAAACAAGACGTCTGTGGGAGCACTGGATATGACAATTCGCGATTTGCGCAACAAAAATTCACCTATGGGTGGATGTACAATTCTGTTCTCAGGAGATTTCCGTCAAATCCTACCAGTTGTGACTCGAGGAACACGTGCTGACGAAATAAATGCTTGCCTAAAAAGATCCAACCTTTGGCCACATGTCAATAAATTAAAGCTTAAAACTAATATGAGGGTTTCGTCATCTTCACGTGAGAACAGGCTATTTCCAGAGATGCTGCTAAAAGTTGGCAATGGAGAGTTAACACAAAGTGAAGGAAGGATTGACCTAGAAAACCTTTGCGTTTTGATAGACAACATCCAAGAGTTAGTCAACAATGTCTATCCTGACATTGATAACATAAGTTATAAGACAATATCTTGGTTTAAAGAAAGAGCGATTCTGTCACCAACTAACGAACAAGTAGATAAAGTAAATAACTTGATTCTTTCAAAGATTGATGCGCCGACGAAAATATACTACTCGGTCGATACTGTTCTCGATTTGGAAGAAGCTGTTCATTTTCCTACAGAATTTCTAAACTCTTTGAACCCGTCTGGACTCCCTCCTCACAAAATGGTGTTGAAAGTAGGTTGTCCTGTTATTTTATTAAGAAACCTGAATCGACCTAAACTTTGCAATGGCACGCGTTTGCTGGTAAAATCATTGAAAACTTTCATAATAGAGTGCACAATACTCACAGGATGTGGTACCGGAGAAGATGTATTGATTCCCCGAATCCCTCTGATACCATCGGATTTACCCTTCCAATTTAAACGTTTACAGTTTCCGGTAAAGACATCTTTTGCAATGACCATTAATAAATCGCAGGGTCAAACCTTCAACGTTGCAGGCTTAGATTTGAGCGTTGACTGTTTTTCACATGGACAACTGTATGTCGCTCTTTCAAGAGTGACCTCCAGAGAAAACATGTTTGTATTGTCTAATGACAAGAAAGCTGTGAACGTTGTTTATAAAGACATTCTGTAATATGTTGTAAAAATAAAATAAATAGTTAAAAATGTAAAAAGTAAATAAGTAAAAATGTAGTGTATGAATTTAGATATTCCAAAGATAGCAGGAAATCTTCATGGTATAGGGAAAGGGGGATTGTTTTACTCCAAATTTAACGCGTGCGGGCCACGGGCAGTAATGAATAAATCAAAACTACTGGATCGATTTTAATCACATAGGCTATATATTTTATACCCGTGCGAAGCCAGAGCGGGCCGCTATGTATACATATATACAACGTTCACAGTTTTTCTGTACTGTATTTAGTATCAGCATTGCACCCGTGCGAAGCCGGGGCGGGTCGCTAGTATGATATATAACATTGTTTCAACTTTTCGCAGCAAAAAACTAAAAAATAAAACAAGACAAGAACGGTATTATAAAAATACAAAACGTAATATGAAATCGAAGATAATCACGGTAGTCTGACATTATAAATAAGATAAAAACGATTCTATCCCTTGAAGTTTATAACACCTGACGTTTCGGCGTTGTTACAACCGCCGTTGCCTAAGGTAGACTGGCTCAGTCTATTCTAGGCAACGGCGTTTGCAACATTGCGGAAACATCGGGTGTTACATACTTCACGCTGTAAATTCGTTTTTATCCTATTTATAATACAAAACGTATATAATATACACGCAGCTCAACAGAAATCGCCATACATATACAGGGAACCCACACTATCACGCTGCATGATGAGCGCCACCACGGAAGTACTTCCAGTACCATCCACGAAAATGTTCCTGTCTACAAAAGTCGCTGGGATGGGAACGTGGATGGCCAGTCGAGCGTTGTCGCGAAAGAGGAGTCGACGTGAGACGGCACTCTAGAAAAGAGGGAGACAGCTGGACTCACTCATTAGAAGAAGGCGAAGATCAAGGGCAGCAGCAGCATGTTCAACATGGAGCGCTTAGGGACGGTGTGGGATCTCACCAGTCATTTTTTCCATGACCCCACGGTGGAAGGAGAGCGCTTCGGGAAAGCGCTTTGGCGATTTTACGGCGACGGCAAGCATAGACTCCGCATCGCGGTCGTGACGTGAGAGAAAGAGGAAAATATTTGGAAATAACGGCAATTATCTATTTTGTTCCGCGACTTGGGAGACAGCGCGGCGTCGGGTGGAGCGAAATGACTTCAGCATAAAATAAATTTTAAGTTTAAATATTAGCAGTATTGACTAGCATACAGCATCGCACTCCTTGGACCGATTCTCTGTATATACTATTCTACACTATTTATTTTAAATGTAATAATAAATGATTAGTACATGAGTAAATTAATTTTTAATTATCGCGGATTTCATTCCGAATCAACGACATAAAGTAACCACGAAAATAAGACTAAGCGCAGGAGCGCTTTTAGATGTCCAGTGCGGGCGTGTAGGGGTTACAGACTCGATGAAGACTGAGATGAAGAAGAGAGGCATCGAGCAGTCGTGCACTCACTTAAGAAATAATGATGTGCGATATACTATATATTTGCTGTAGATCGATCCAGAATATTATGTTATAAAATATCACATTTCATCTCACATTGATTTAGTACGGTTTGCTCCCTGTTTAACAGTTTCGTGGCAGAGGTTTCAGGGCGTCGGGTTCCAGTGGATCTCCTGAAACATCTACTGCTATCTGGCGGGCCAGATCTTAATTTATGTTTACCGTCGCCGTAGCGCCGGCAACACGATAAGTCAGCGTTCCTATTCTACTCCTTTCTGGTTATCTAGCTATTAAATGGCCTGCCCAGTGTCCATTATTAATAAAGGAAATTACAACGTAGTTTCGAAGAGAAATAATAGTGATTATAATCGGCAATGATAAATCATCAAGTCTTATTATTTTACGCACGAGCCGTCCATGGTTTGCTGGTAACGGGACATTTTATTCATGGAGCCTTTACTCAGTAACTATGGCATCAGTTTTTCAGTTCTTGTACCTAAGTTGATAGGAAAAGAATTGATTAGTAGTCTGCCTCAGTTGTATATTTCTATTTCCTTGTTTATTAGAAAACAGAAAATATTTGTAAAAATCTGTAGAATAAACGTAAAAATAAACGCCCTAATGACGCAGGTAAACGTCCTAATGAGGACTGACTGACAACTGCTGTTTGGCGCTGGGCGCCAGTATCATTTTAGTGTCAGTATCATTGTCAGTGTCAGTATCATTTTATTAATTCTTATAATATCGTCGTTGCGTTTTTCAAGAACATGTATAGTGCGTTTCTCGTTTATGGGCTATCGACCATTCTTGAAGTAAATTTTCTACAATAGCCCTTTTTTGATTATTCAAGTATATTTTGGAGACTCAAAAACTCTTTATTTTAATACTGAAAATGATCTCCAAATGTGTAGGTGGAACACATAGCGGTTTTACGTTTCATATGGTACTGCGGTATGTCAGTTAGATCGGTCACTATATATAATATACTAGTATATTATTGCACCTAGCGTAAGTTAGTGAGTCAATCCAACAACGGGTTATTTTTTTTTGTCGTTCCTGTAAAGTTGATATAAACACATGTTGCTTTTGAAGATGCATTGGCGAGATAGATAAAGAAAAAAATAATAAAAAAAATACGTGTGGCACTCGGGGACTGCTGCGGTAAAGCTATTGCATAGCATTTTTAACAACTTATGCAATTATAATTATTTATTTATTTAATTTTTTCTGATATCAGATAACTGCGCTCTATCGGAAAGCGTTGAAATTATATAATTGAAACGTCTTCCGATAGATCGCCGCGCACGAATTTTATTCGATAAAGCAAAAAAACCGGATTATTCGAAAAAAATCGTAGATAAAAAGATAGATAATTAAAAAAAATCCGTGTGGCACTCGGGGACTGCCGCGGTAAAGCTATTGTATAGCATTTTTAAAAACTTATGCAATCAAAATTATAAATTTATTTTATTAATTTTATTTTTTCTGATATCAGATAACTGCGCTCAATCGGAAAACTTTGAAATTATTCCGAATCATTTGCGGCTGCGTGCGGTAGCAAATGATTCGGAATAATTTAAACGTCTTCCGATAGAGCGCCGCGCACGAATTTTTTATTCGATAAAGCATAAAAAAACAGATTTTTCGAAAAAAATCGTAGATAAAAAGATAGATAATTAAATTATCTTTAAAATGGTGCAGGTTTTATAATAATACGCCAGATAGTATTTGCGAAGTAGTCGTTTTTGTGTTCGGTTAGACCTAATTTTACAAATTAATTACACTATGTAATATAAACAAAATCTAAAATATTCAAAGCTAAGAATATTAGGAAAATGTTCTTGTTTAACATATATTTTTTTCGAATCGTAAGCAGTACTCGTTTAGACGTAATTATCAGTTTAAAATAATTAATTTTCGTTAAGAAATTTCTTCATTCGGTCGCCGCGCTGGCCTAGGCCCGCGATAAAAGCTATGCAATAGCTTAATTATCTTTAAAATGGTGCAGGTTTCATAATAATACGCCAGATAGTATTTGCGTAGTAGTCGTTTTAGTAGTAAATTTTCTACAATAGCCCTTTTAAGCTATTGCATAGCTTTTATCGCGGGCCTAGGCCAGCGCGGCGACCGAATGAAGAAATTTCTTAACGAAAATTAATGATTTTAAACTGATAATTACGTCTAAACGAGTACTGCTTACGATTCGAAAAAAATATATGTTAAACAAGAACATTTTCCTAATATTCTTAGCTTTGAATATTTTAGATATTGTTTATATTACATAGTGTAATTAATTTGTGAAATTAGGTCTAACCGAACACAAAAACGACTACTACGCAAATACTATCTGGCGTATTATTATGAAACCTGCACCATTTTAAAGATAATTTAATTATTTATCTTTTTATCTACGATTTTTTTCGAATAATCCGGGTTTTTGCTTTATCGAATAAAAAATTCGTGCGCGGCGCTCTATCGGAAGACGTTTAAATTATTCCGAATCATTTGCAACCGCAGCCGCAAATGATTCGGAATAATTTCAACGTTTTCCGATAGAGCGCAGTTATCTGATATCAGAAAAAATAAAATAAATAAAATAAATAAATACTTATAATTGCATAAGTTGTTAAAAATGCTATGCAATAGCTTTACCGCGGCAGTCCCCGAGTGCCACACGTATTTTTTTTTTGATTATTCAAGTATATTTTGGAGACTCAAAAACTCTTTATTTTAATACTGAAAATGATCTCCAAATGTGTAGGTGGAACACATAGGGGTTTTACGTTTCATATGGCACTGCGGTATGTCAGTTAGATCGGTCACTATATATAAAATATACTAGTATATTATTGCACCTAGCGTAAGTTAGTGAGTCAATCCAACAACGGGTTATTTTTTTTTGTCGTTCCTGTAAAGTTGATATAAACACATGTTGCTTTTGAAGATGCATTGGCGAGATAGATAAAGAAAAAAATCATAAAAAAAATACGTGTGGCACTCGGGGACTGCTGCGGTAAAGCTATTGCATAGCATTTTTAACAACTTATGCAATTATAATTATTTATTTATTTAATTTTTTCTGATATCAGATAACTGCGCTCTATCGGAAAGCGTTGAAATTATATAATTGAAACGTCTTCCGATAGATCGCCGCGCACGAATTTTATTCGATAAAGCAAAAAAACCGGATTATTCGAAAAAAAATCGTAGATAAAAAGATAGATAATTAAATTATCTTTAAAATGGTGCAGGTTTCATAACAATACGCCAGATAGTATTTGCGTAGTAGTCGTTTTTGTGGTTGTTTAGACCTAATTTTACAAATTAATTACACTATGTAATATAAACTCAATCTAAAATATTCAAAGCTAAGAATATTAGGAAAATGTTCTTGTTTAACATATATTTTTTTCGAATCGCAAGCAGTACTCGTTTAGACGTAATTATCAGTTTAAAATCATTAATTTTCGTTAAGAAATTTCTTCATTCGGTCGCCGCGCTGGCCTAGGCCCGCGATAAATGCTATGCAATAGCTTAAAATCATTTTATAATCTAAATACCGCATATTAGAGAGCATCAAAAAGATCGTTGGCTGTAAGAGATCGTCAGTTCCCGGCTATGCAGGAATCAAGGGAAATGAAAAAGCCGACGAACTTGCTAAGACGGGAGCAATGGGAACGTTATACGGCCTTACTGTGGCGTACCAAAAAACCTTGCAAACCTAATGCTCAAACCAATAATATGTTTAGAACAATCCATCAACCACTGGAACAACATGCCAGGGTTGAATCAATCCAAAGCGCTAATTAAGGCTTACGACCCTAAGACGGCCCGTGACGCCTTATCGCTAAATAGAAACAATCTACGCATACTGGTGAGGGCGCTCACGGGGCATTGTGGCCTTAACAAACACATGTACAACCTCAAGCTCCGAGACACAAAAATGTGCAGGTTCTTAGGGAGTTTCCTATGCCAAGGGGCAGAGGAAACTCCCCTGCACCTCATGTACAAGTGTGGCCCGCTGATGCGTAAAAGATACATCCACTTGGGTGGTCATTACCTCCAACCTGAGGAGGTAAAACAATCTGGCGCCAAAAGCCTGTTGCAGTTCTTAAATGACACGAGGCTTAGTGCGGAACTATAGTATGCGGCGAACACAATAGATCAGCAATGGACGCAGTGTTACAAGGCTCATAAAGAACTTTAGAAGCCCCACACAACAAATAAAAAAATACGTGTGGCACTCGCGGATTGCCGCGGTAAAGCTATTGCATAGCATTTTTAACAACTTATGCAATTATAATTATTTATTTATTTTATTTTTTCTGATATCAGATAACTGCGCTCTATCGGAAACGTTGAAATTATTCCGAATCATTTGCGGCTGCGGTAGCAAATGATTCGAAATAATTTCGACGTCTTCCGATAGAGCGCCGCGCACGATTTTTATATTCGATAAAGCAAAAAAAACGAATTATTCGAAAAAAATCGTATATAAAAATATAGATAATTAAATTATCTTTAAAATGGTGCAGGTTTCATAATAACACGCCAGATAGTATTTGCGTAGTAGTCGTTTTTGTGTTCGGTTAGACCTAATTTCACAAATTAATTACACTATGTAATATAAAAAAAATCTAAAATATTTAAAGCTAAGAATATTAGGAAAATGTTCTTGTTTAACATATATTTTTTTGGAATCGTAAGCATTACTCGTTTAGACGTAATTATCAGTTTAAAATCATTAATTTTCGTTAAGAAATTTCTTCATTCGGTCACCGCGCTGGCCTGGGCCCGCGATAAAAGCTATGCAATAAAAAAATTGATCGTCAAATGATAATAAACCCGCCCATTGTGAAATTTCATAATAAAGAGTAGAAACAAACAAACAAATACTGAAAGAGTTTTTACCCCGGCCCAGAAAAATCGTAGATTCTGGGCTGTGTTTTTAAGCTATTGCATAGCTTTTATCGCGGGCCTAGGCCAGCGCGGCGACCGAATGAAGAAATTTCTTAACGAAAATTAATGATTTTAAACTGATAATTACGTCTAAACGAGTACTGCTTACGATTCGAAAGAAATATATGTTAAACAAAAACATTTTCCTAATATTCTTAGCTTTGAATATTTTAGATGTTGTTTATAGTACATAGCGTAATTAATTTGTGAAATTAGGTCTAACCGAGCACAAAAACGACTACTACGCAAATACTATCTGGCGTATTATTATGAAACCTGCACCATTTTAAAGATAATTTAATTATCTATCTTTTTATGTACGATTTTTTTCGAATAATCTGTTTTTTTTGCTTTATCAAATAAAAAATTCGTGCGCGGCGCTCTATTTGCTTTCGCAGCCGCAAATGATTCGGAATAATTTCAACGTTTTCCGATAGAGCGCAGTTATCTGATATCAGAAAAAAAAAAATTAAAAAAAATACGTGTGGCACTCGGGGACTGCCGCGGTAAAGCTTTTTAAAGAATTTTTAACAACTTTATATTATTATTTTATTTATTTTACTTTTAACGCTAGCCTAGGCCCGCGATAAAAGCTATGCAATAGCTAAATAAATAATTCTAATTGCATAAGTTGTTAAAAATGCTATCCAATAGCTTTACCGCGGCAGTCCCCGAGTGCCACACGTATTTTTTTTATTTATCTATTTTATATTCAAACATATTTTCTTAGCAAATTGCACAAATTGCAGCACCCGCCCATGTAAACTAATAAATAATCTTTCAGAGTCGCTCGACAGTCAGGCCGCTCCGTTGACTCTGCAAATATGCCAGATGGCAAATAACATTACCATTATTTGCCTTGCAAAGGCGCGCGTCCTTCTGTGTTATGTTGTGTATATTGCAAAGCAAGCAGCTGGCGCGGGCTTTCCATCTTTTTCGCGTGCCGTTGCGATTGTTTCTGTTGCACTACTGAATATAGCCCAGTCAATTTATACATACGACCTTACTAAAGGTCCATTCTATTTGTCTATATGTTGATAGGACCTGTGCCAATAGTAAGAGGCAACGTTTGTAGCTTTGAATAACTCGTGAGGCTGCGCAATGCCCAAAACAGGGAATTTATTGATCATGTTTGGGCTTTTTCTCTATATTGTCTAAAGTATGTTTTTTTTGCAGTATATTAAGTTATTCTTTTGTTTTTCTAAGGCGATTGAATTTGCTACATTTTAAGCTAAAAAAATACGTGTGGCACTCGGGGACTGCCACGGTAAAGCTATTGCATAGCATTTTTAACAACTTATGCAATAATAATTATTTATTTATTTTATTTTTTCTGATATCAGATAACTGCGCTCTATCGGAAAACGTTGAAATTATTCCGAATCATTTGCGGCTGCGGAAGCAAATGATTCGGAATAATTTAAACGTCTTTCGATAGAGCGCCGCGCACGAATTTTTTATTTAATAAAGCAAAAAAACCGAATTATTCGAAAAAAATCATAGATAAAAAGATAGATAATTAAATTATCTTTAAAATGGTGCAGGTTTCATAATAATACGCCAGATAGTATTTGCGTAGTAGTCGTTTTTGTGTTCGGTTAGACCTAATTTCACAAATTAATTACACTATGTAATATAAACAAAATCTAAAATATTCAAAGCTAATAATATTAGGAAAATGTTCTTGTTTAACATATATTTTTTTCGAATCGCAAGCAGTACTCGTTTAGACGTAATTATCAGTTTAAAATCATTAATTTTCGTTAAGAAATTTCTTCATTCGGTCGCCGCGCTGGCCAGGCCCGCGATAAAAGCTATGCAATAGCTTAAAAAAGCGTTGTATGTCGGGTTCGATCGACATCCCTAGTATGTGGCTAGTGTACCTTTTACTAATCTCGTCAATATTTATTTAAATTTGCAATTGTTACTGTTGTTTTTGTTAAACTGTTACGACTACCAATGTAAGCGTGAAACGGCGTTCGCATGGTTACGTTTTTGTGCATCTTTGTCTGCGAATTCGTGAGTTATTGCTGTTTGAATATTTCGGCTTTTGAAATTTCGGCTGTCAATTTCGCTGGTCGGGTCGGATCGGAAACGTTCGGCGGACGCGACTCGTAGAGATCGTCACATTACCACCTAACTTTAACCGACTTCGCCAACATAGGGACGTGACTATCCGTTTTCTTAAGATTATCGTACGATAACGACATAAGCAAAAATTGATCGTAAAATAGTAGTTTGATCGTAACTGCTCAATTTTTATACTCATCTTATAATGGAGTGCGGAAAATGTGACAAACCCTTACTAAGTAAAGATAAATTATCTTGCGCACACTGCAGGGAACATTTTCATTTAAAATGTGCCAGTATGTTAAAGATGAACTTCAATAAACTCACTGAGAAGAATATAGCCCAGTGGCAATGTCAACAATGCACGTCCCAAGATCCACGGCATACAAAAAATGCTGGTCTAGATAACTCTGTACAATCACCAGCACTAACTCCTACCCCAACAAGCTCAAAGAAGGCGTCACTAAGCCCAGGATCGAACTTACTTGATTTAGACGAACTAACTTCACTAATCGAAAAACATCTAGCTGTCTTCAAATCATCAATAATTACGTACATAGATGACAAAATGAGCACTATATACAAAAATATGGAATCACTTAGGAAAGAAAATGAAGAAATAATCAAAACGACCGATTTCCTTGCTAATCGTTTTGATAAATTAACTGAAAGACTTGACGCTCTAGAGAAGCAGAATACCGTAATACCTATACTGCAGAAAACCAACAAGGAATTGATAGAAAAGATATCACTTGTTCAATACAAAACGGACAATTACGAACAGCAACAAAGGAAATGTGACCTAGAAATTCGAGGAATTCCCGATGAATACGAAAACCTACAGCTTCTTATGGAAAACATTGGGTCCCAAGTGAAATCCGACATTAAACCGGACGATATTTGTAATATTTTTCGGCCTACCTACAGAAAATCGGATACAAAACCCAGGGCCATCATTGTCAAATTTAACCAGGAAGCGAAGCGGAATATTCTACTCAAGGCCATTAAAGACCACAATAGACTCTGTAAAGATGTTAGCAAAAAATTGAATACGAAAGATTTAAGAATCCCCGGCAATATTTCACCTGTATATGTCTCAGAGCACCTAACGCAACGCACGAAGTATTTGTTAGGTCGCTCAAAATCATTCGCTCGAGAACATAAATTTAAATATGTGTGGATAAGCAATGGCAGGGTAAAAAAGCGATACGACAAAACCTGTTCTAATTAATAATGAAAATGTTTTTTTAGATCTGCATTTATAAGAACAATAATTGCTCTCTTACTAATCCAAATATTAGGTTATATTTTATTTCAATATCTTTTTAATTCTTATATATGTTATCTATGGGAAATATTGCTCTTAATTTTTTTACCTATTTTCACCAAGGATTTATATTTTTCTGATTATTTACTAACTAGTTTAATGTTTTATTATTATTTAACCAAAATAGTCGTACTCTCACAATTTCATTGTTTAATATTCTTCTACACAGAAATAGCATACATCGATCACCTCATATATCATTCAAAGTACAACAAGCTTCGCCACCCAGTCTCTCCTTCATTCTTCTCTTCCAGTCATTTTTTGAGCATAGATTTAGTAATTAGCACATACCCTTGTTATTTTAAATGCTGGATGATAATGTAGCGAATGTCATTGATGTCACTCAGCACGAGTCTCATGTGTCATCGAATGTCGATACTTGCAGACGAGTATTAACAGGAGGCTCGGCCCTAAGGATGCTATGCCTTAACATCAGAAGTTTGCAGAAGAATTTGGACCAACTGCTCGTTATGATGTATGATTTAAAAATTGAATTCGACATTCTGATTTTAACGGAAGCTTGGATGGGAAAACATTTTTCTCATATAGGTATACCAGGGTACAGTTTCTTTCATACTAAAAACAACCACCTTCAAAATGATGGAGTGGGTATTTATGTAAGTGCTAAATTCACAGACATAATTGTCAATGAGATTAATTTATTTGGAGCAAATTGCTTACATATTACATTAAACAAAAGAACTTGCATAATAGCTATTTACAGAAGTCCTTCGGTTCTTAATATTAACAATTTCCTAAAGAGCCTAGATCGCTTACTAACACAGAATTCCAGCATCAAAAATTTAATCCTAACAGGGGACTTAAACATAGACATACATGGGAACAAAAGCAAACAGGCTAACGAATATCTAGAGCTCCTTTCGCTACATGGGCTCCACTGTCTACTTGACACACCGACCCGAGAAGCCAATAACTCGAAAACATGTATAGACCATATCATGTGTAGATCGCCCAATCCGACAATCTCCTTAGTGTATCAAAATACAATCACTGACCATCACGTTCTTTTATTAAAAATGAACTATAATGCTGACTATCCAAAAAAAAAGGATACTGAAAATATTACAAAACAAACATATGACTATAAGAAAATACAGAAAGAAATATCTGACATGGACTGGTCGATTGTCTACAAGGAAAAGGATGTTAATACTGCCACCGAATCACTATTACAGCAAATCCAAAAGGTGATAAATACTAATTGTACGGTTAAACTTATTAAACTAAGACATAAAGAAAAAATATACAAACCATGGATTACGAAAGGGCTTATCTTCTGCATACATAGAAGAGATAAACTCCACTCGGCATCTCGACGTAACCCTGATAACCTCGATTTGAAAAATCGGTCTAAGCAATATCGCAACTTGTGCAATAAATTAATCCATAATACCGAAGTTAGATATTACAAAAACGAATTAGAGAAAGTTAACGGAGATCCAAAAAAAACATGGAAAATTATTAACGATATTACTAATAGAATACCCGCCAAACATACAATTGACCAATTAATCGATGGAAATGAAACAATCAGTAGGGATACCGCACCGCAGAGACTTGCAGATTATATAAATAAACATTTCACAAATGTTGGGCACAACTTAGCGCAAAAAATACAAAAAAGAATTACTCTCTCGAGACATGTGCCTCCGTCGATAGATTTTCCTGTGTCTCTTTTCCTGACTCCAACAACGCCATATGAAATTATGCAAACAATAGGATCCCTAAAATTAGACTCTGCTCCTGGTATTGACAATCTTAATTCAAGAATATTCAAGCTTTCAAAAAGAGAACTAAGTTGTCCCATTTCTCATATTGTGAATTCTAGTTTTAAATCAGGCATTTTCCCCGACATACTTAAATGTGCAAAAGTCATCCCTATTTACAAAAATGGCGATAAATTAAACATTGACAACTATAGACCCATATCCCTACTAAACACTCTATCTAAAATCATAGAGAAAGTGGTTAAAAAGCGTCTTTCGAAATACCTGCAAGAAAACAATATTCTATCAAAAAATCAATTTGGATTTAGAGAGGGTATGGGCACTACTGATGCTATTGCAGAGGTAACAAGTGTAATTTATGATAATGTGGATAAGAGGAAAAAATGTTTAGCTATTTTCCTAGATCTAGCGAAGGCATTCGATACTGTTTCACACGACAAACTGCTTCAGAGGTTAGGGAATGTGGGATTTAGGGGTATCACTCTGGATTGGTTTACAAGCTATTTGACAAATAGGAAACAAATTATTACCGTTAACAATACACACAGTAAGCCAGAATACCTCCAGTATGGTGTCCCTCAAGGCACTGTTCTCGGGCCCATTTTATTTCTTATTTACATCAACAAACTCTCCAATCTAGTCGGCAAAACAATTTCCTTCGCCGATGATACGGTCGTTATTTTTGAGGGCTATAACTGGAATGAAACATTCTCCGTAGCCAATGAGGGTATTAATGAAGTACATGAATGGTTAGACAATTCTCTACTTAGCCTGAACATACATAAAACTAAGTACCTTACGTTCAGCAACAATAGTAAAGGCCAACCACATTTAAACCATAGACTGACCATTCATGACTGCGACAGAAATACTCAGCATTGCAACTGCACTACTCTAGAAAGAGCACAACAGGTACAATACCTGGGTATAACGATCGACAATAAGATGCGTTGGCAACCACATATTGATAAGCTGGCGATGAAGGTGCGCAAACTCGCATGTATATTCAGGGAAATAAGAGATATTGTGGACCCGAGAACACTGAAAAACACCTACTATGCATTGTGTCAGTCAATACTATGCTATGGTATTATAGGATGGGGCGGTTGTACAAGGTCCACTCTACACCCTCTAGAAGTAGCGCAAAAATGTATTTTAAAAATAATCGCACGTAAACCGTATCGATTTCCGTCAGACACTCTTTACATCCAGTCCGAGGTTTTGGATGTAAGACAGCTTTATGTTCGCATGGCCCTAATATATACTAAAAATAAAATGACACCTTATAATCAACGAGCTGGAAAGACGAGAGCAACAAGAACTGGTGATATGATGGTGCCAAGATCTTACACAACATTTGGCCAGCGCCATTTCACGTTCATTGGCCCTAGAATGTATAACAGTCTTCCCGACGCAATTAAAAGTAGTGAGAACACATCCACTTTTAAAAAATCTCTAACGGATTGGTTGTTGGAGGTGGGTAGGGACGGTTTAGGGAATATGTTGACTGTTGTATTTTGAATGATAGTATTTAGTACTTAGTATTTAGTTTTTCCATGATAATTTTAAATGACTATTATAGGTATGTGAGCGTCATATCAATATGTAATTGATTTATATATGTATATTATTTTAGTTTTTACTTTATTTATTTTGGTTTTATTATTATTTTCGTATAAATATATGTATGTGTATGTGTGCATATATGGATATATATTTTATCTATAGATGTATATAAGTATCTATCCATATTTGTATATACGTAACTATTTGTAGTTTTATATTTGTCGATTTAAAAATAAGTACTAACTATAGATTAAGTTGACAGTGCACACTTAATATCATCATTAAAAGTCTGCCTTAGAACAGGCCTAGGCCTAGTTAGGCGACTGTGTCAATCATAAAAATAATGTCGCATCAATTTCTTGCTAACATCTTAATCAAATATGACATTAACGTTTTACTAGATGTGTTACTACTAAATAAATAAATAAATAAATAAATTGAAGTTTATTCTCGCGGAAAATTATTCTTCTTAAAAAAAGAATAGAAAAAATACGTGTGGCAGTCGGGGACTGCCGCGGTAAAGCTATTGCATAGGATTTTTAACAACTTATGCAATTATAATTATTTATTTATTTTATTTATTAAGGCGACGATGTAGGTAAATTTCGAAAATTACATTTTTTGGCAATTTTTGAACAGTCATACTGAAATAACTGATGATGTTAGCCAACAAAAAAAAAATATCGTAACTTACAGTACCTTTCTTAAGTAGATAGCTATTTCAGATTTTTTTTTAAGTATTGGAAAATTGAGGAAAATAATTAAATCTGGGAGCTATACAGGAAATTTTCATTTTAGAGCATTTTTTGAAACGTGCCTCACACTAAACTACACGATTAAGAAACTCAAAAAAAATACTACGGCATTTTAACAATAGTTGTAAGAAGGAATGCTTTCGCACAAATTAAAAAAAATAAGTTTTTCTTGTTAAAAAAAATTATATAAAAAGTGTAACTTTCATCCATATTCACTGTTAAATATTACTTATTACTGTGTGTTTTTTTCAAGTTTGTTTTTTTTTACATAAACTATGTACAATAAACTTGTAGTACTGACGATTATTTTTTTCAAATAAAATATCAGTATATTTTAAAAATAATATTTTGCAGAGCCCGTTTATATTATTTTTGTCATACAATGAGATGAGCGCGCTCTTCTCGCGACGACGCGCTGGCATTCAAAATGCCGCAAGCGACATTGGGTCAATATGGTTCTTATGTGGGGATCAATTACTGATTCAAATGGCATAACAGCCAACCTTTTATAATGAAATGTTATTGGCTCTTAGAAACGTGGTTCATTTCGGCTTCGAAGGCCGACATATGCGGTTGCGTTCGCGACGCTCTGTTTCATGACTTATTATTACCAAATTGACATTTCGATGGATCGGAGATGTGAAGTAAAAAAATATCGGTTTTAGATGGCTATTTCACCGTGTAAATGAAAGAGGTTTAAAAACATGATAAATCATATGTTGAAAAATAGAAACAATAATAAGTAAAATAATATTTAATATTTATTTATTTTTTTTTTAAATTTACAATATTACTTTTTTTTAATAAAAAGTGTTCATTTATTTGATAACAATGTTTCTTTATGTATAAAAACAAAAAAAAAATATACATATCGGTAGGTTTTGAACCTACGACCGGTGTGATCTTATGCGAGTTTAAAACAAATGCGCCACTTCAGCTTGCTTCCCGCGAGTCAAAATGTGTCATATATAAGGGGACAGTAAATAATGCCAATACATTTGCGTTAGAGCCATATGACAGAGCTATACACCATGTATAAATATAATATACTATTAGGCTACGATTCTGACCGTTCTAATATAGAAAACCGTCAGATAGGCAGAATTGTAATTTAAAAAACAAAACGTAGGTATCTACTTTTTAAAAGCTTTTATTCAACTTGTAATGTCTGTGAAAAAAAAAAACTAAAAATGCGAAGAAATATTACATCAGCAGTAGCTTATAATAAATGTCAAAACTTTTCAATTGATGAGAAAATTGATTGCCTGTATAATGACATTTTGAACGCCCCGATAGATGCATTTGGAAACCATGATAAATGTAGAAGTTTTTAAAATTGTTTGTCGGAAAATGAAACACTGGATGCAATGAGTTGTTTGATGGGTGACATTATTTGGGAAAGAATACGTTACATAACTTAAAACGTAGGTAGCAATACATGCAAGAAGCCTAATTCATGATGTAGATAGTAATGTTCTCGAAAGGTTTAACGGCATCATTGCAAAATTTATTGGTGGTAAGAGGACAAATTACATCCAAAAGCAGTCTTACCAAGCGCGATGTAATGCGGCAGTTATATCATTTAATACAAAACAGCCACTCTCAAGATTACATAAAAAATATATAGGCAAAAGTCCCTCTGGCAGGATATCAAAAGTGGAATAAAGAAGACAGAGGCATTTAAGTAAATCCATTCTTTATAAAAGAAATAAAAGCAGAAAGTTTTTTTGAAAAAAAAAAACAATAATTCGCATTATGGAGAACATTGCAACCAACCCGATGTTCCATCAGAAATATTCGAAAAAAGCAAAGCTCTGTTATTTCAAGAATTGGAAAATAGAAAAATGATCGATTGCGAATTGAAAAACTTACGGTTATTCAAGGTGAAAGCAGCGAGTGGTTGGAATTACGAAGAAAAATGGTAACTGCGTCTAACTTTGACAAAATTGTCAATAGTTAACAACACACAAAATGCGCCAATTTAGTTAAATCCATGACTGAAAATGGGATTTGAGCAACGTAGCATCAATTTGCCATGTAAAAGAAAATGAAACAACTGCACTAGAATGAAAAATATGTCTAGAAAAAGTGGAAATTCAGCAATGTGGATTATTCATTGACCCTAAATTTCCATTTTTGGGAGCTTCTCCAGATGGAATATCTGATGATTATATTTTTGAAGTCAAATTTCCCATTACAGCGCATAGAATCTGGTTAACGGAAGCGACAAGAAAAAGAAAAGTGACATTTTGGAAACAGAAAGATGGAAAACTTGAAATCAGCATCAAACATCACTGGTACGTTCAAGTTTAAGGACAGGTCCATATATAATTTCTTTTTATTTATTTATTTTTTATTTTATTTCTGGAAAAATACAGCGCATACAATATACATACGTGTGCATAAATGTAGAAAAAAAAGAAAAACATTACGCCTATAATCGTTTATTACACATTTGGATTTCAGCATATTACACTTAAAAATTAATTATAAAATAAACAAAGTTCATATTAAATATAAAAAAATATATAGAAAACCGATGGGAGAGGTAGGGAATTGGAAGTGATTAGGAAGAAGGAGTTAGACGATGGTATGTGTATATGTATATAGATATAAATAAAGATATAGATAGGTCGTATAGTGGATATATAAATACAGATATTTATTTATGTTTATAGGTATTTATAGATATATAATAAATATTTATAGATATTTATAAATATTTGTGGTAGCTACTGATATGTTGTATATATATCCTTCTAGCCGTGTTCGGCCACAGCGACTGCATTGTAGATTCTAGTGACTTCTTTAGTCTTCTCAGAGTCCACTGTTCGGAAGCAGTCAAGTGCGCAGGCTATATTATAGTGCACAGGTGGGCGCGCGACCACGGGTGCACTCTCTCTTCCTCCCTCTTCTGAACCCGATGGAACGGAGACCGTTACGACCAGAGAAAAGTTTGGATGCAGATAAAATAAAATAAATCAATTAATCGCTAACGCAGCAATGACTGTCATTGTTAAATTTTTACTCAATATTGCAGAGCTATTTTTTCGGATTTAGTTCGTTTTTCACACTGTCATTTATGAAATTGGTAGTTATGGCTTGTGGTGATGTTTGAGTTTTTTCTGGAGCTATTGTAGAGATGACCGGTGACTTATTGGTAGTTGTTGTAGTAGGCGGTGATATAGAAGATGCATTATTGGATTTATCCTGGTTTTCTGATGATCTCGTGTTGTTGCTCATGGGGCTGTGTTGAATACAGCATACAGTCTCTTGTTCCGACATTATACAAAATTGTGATAGTTTCCCTTTTGGCAAATCCCCCTCAGTTTTTGGACAATTTTTCGCCGGTAGACATACTCCTAAAACGCCATTTATTTCACATGACTCTTCACGGCAGTGTATATGCCAGGTCCCTTGGCACTTTCGCAAGGGCTCTTTCCAATACTGGTAACGGTGATTATGTTGAAAAGGCATTGGTTGTCAGCTATCGCCACTTGCAGAGGTCCACCACTATCGCCTCCACAAGAGTCTCGTAATCCTTCTAAGCTGCCAGCGCACAATTGATCGTCCTTATACCTTGCGGTAACCTCCTTCTGAGAGTCTTTGCATATAGTCTTCGAAAGGTGGCTGGTCAATCAAATCCACCACCACCTTCAGTAAGTCCTCCGATGTATCTTCAGCAAAGTCGATCTGCCTTCAGCCAGTAACTACAGCTCGCTTGTTTTCGATGGTCGACTTTTCCATAGACACGCTGGTCGAATATTTTAAGTGAACAGCTCAGACCGATCAGATCCTTCGGGACGCGTCCCGTGTTAACCGCGAGTTAATCCAGACTATAGAATTGCACTATAATCACTAAAATTTATTATTTAATTATTATTTAGAGGGGAGAAAATTTTAAAATATGTTGACACTTAGAATTTAAATTTCGAATTTTATTTTGTTGTATAGAAAGTATATAACTAATTACTATAGGTATTAACAAGCTCGTTAGGTGCAATTGATTTGAATAATTCTTTAACGAACGTCGGTTGGTTGAGGTTGAAAATGTCGATGGTGGAGAAACAAGAGTCGTACGTGCATATCAGCCCATAAGCGATGGAATGTTTCCCGTAGTTGGTATTGGCACGAGATACCTCAAACGTGCGTGAATTGCGAATTAATCGCTGAGGAACGAAAAAACGTAAGTTTTCAACAAGGTATGAACTATCTGTGGTATTGTGGATAACTTTAAAGAAAGTGTGCTGGAAAGAAACTGTAACTGGAACGATACATATAACTGGAAAGGAAGTGTGCCTATTTACATTTTGGTCTGGTAAAAACGATCTCCTCAAAACCGAATATATACAGACGAATGATTTGATTTGGACAAATGTCATGGAAAAAACTTGTTTGTTTTTATATGGACTGTGTATTACCTGAAATTATCGATCCAGGAGTATGAAGGAATATGGATTTAAGGGAGCCTGAATACACTTTGAAAGAAGCAAATAAAAGAAACGACACGATAAAACGAAAGAAATCGGTTCCTCTCCCTTGTCCAACGCTTAAGCGGTAGTTAGTTTTCAGTGATTCCATCACAAAGTGAGCAAAGAACTCACAGAGAATGTACTTGCCAATAACACTCCAAAGCAAAGCACAAGCAATATAGAGCCACCGAAAAGTACACGATATTCCAAATCTGTGCTGAGTACAGATCTAATTAATAATGATGAACAGGCTTTTGAAAATGTATTATCATTTGATGAATTTTAATTACAAAAGTCGGCGCACCACTACAAAGCGACACTGTCAAGGCTACAAAAAGGAAGTCTCAAATGTACTGCGCAATTTTAAATGTATTTATTCGTCTCTTTACATTTAATATGTATGTATCTACTCAGAAATAACAGACTACTTTGCCAACCAGAAATGTCTTCATGATTTTTTGTCTTAATGATTTTATATTTTAATTAATAATTATTTATTTTTAATGATGTGTATTTCTTTAAAGTTTACAATGATGTGCTTACAGTATCTAAAAATAAATTATATTACTTTTTAATTAAATAATTATTTAATGATAATGTACAAGGCGATGGGTGTCGTTATGTCCTCCTCAAAGAACTATTATACCGCGAATAAATAGTTCGATACACAATGTTGTTTTTTAATTCGATGATAAATGTTTTTTCTGCCAAAAAATACTATCAAAAACTGTCACTACAACTATCAAAAAAATACTAAAGCTGTATCTCACGGAACATGAATTGCGATTTATGTCATTTAAAAGCCCTTGGAAAACTGTATCCAAAACAGTTAACGGCATTTCTCCAATTGTCATCTATCACCATTTAAAATAATTTTAAAATGTCGAAAATTAATTAGTGACAGGTGACTGTTCTTAATACAGTTTTTCAGGGGCTTTCAAATGACATATCGCAAATGAAATTCTGTAAGATATGGCTTCTGTCAATTTTTGACAGTGATTGTTTGGTTTAACAGTTGACAGCCAAAATCTAATGGGCGCATACCAGGGTGATACTATCCATATGTTCCAAATTTCAACTCAATCGGTTCAACGGCTCGGCGGTTATCGTGAGAGATTACATACAGGCAAACAGACATACATTTCTCTGAAAATGGTCTTAATCATCTTGGTGGACCTCAAAATGGACATCTCTATCGTTATCTAAACATTTTTTTCCGCACGATCACAACACCTTCCCTACCAGTGGCAGCCGGGAAAGTAATATAATGTTCAAGTTTAGATGATGATAAAGCGTAGCCTTCTTCACCAGCGTAGGTACATGACACTTGCATAATCCCAAAATATAAATCCCATTGCAATAGTGTATACCTAGAGTGTTTAGTCCAGACATCGATAGCGAGTGAATATCGCTGCGAGATGAGTCAACATAATAAACACCTGCCCCGTCGCGAGGGGAGGGGGTAAGTAGGCGGGGCTTAAAAACTCAGATACGGTTTATTTTTTAAGTAGTACGTCGCCTTAAGCTATTGCATAGCTTTTATCGCGGGCCTAGGCCAGCGCGGCGACCAAATGAAGAAATTTCTTAACGAAAATTAATTATTTTAGACTGATAATTACGTCTAAACGAGTACTGCTTACGATCCGAAAAAAATATATGTTAAACAAGAACATTTTCCTAATATTCTTAGCTTTGAATATTTTAGATTTTGTTTATATTACATAGTGTAATTAATTTGTGAAATTAGGTCTAACCGAACACAAAAACGACTACTACGCAAATACTATCTGGCGTATTATTATGAAACCTGCACCATTTTAAAGATAATTTAATTATCTATCTTTATATCTATGATTTTTTTCGAATAATTCGGTTTTTTTGCTTTATTAAATAAAAAATTCGTGCGCGGCGCTCTATCGAAAGACGTTTAAATTATTCCGAATCATTTGCTTCCGCAGCCGCAAATGATTCGGAATAATTTCAACGTTTTCCGATAAAGTGCAGTTATCTGATATCAGAAAAAAATACGTGTGGCACTCGGGGACTGCCGCGGTAAAGCTATTGCATAGCATTTTTAACAACTTAGGTATGCAATAATTATTTATTTATTTTATTTTTTCTGATATCAGATAACTGCGCTCTATCGGAAAACGTTGAAATTATTCCGGATCATTTGCGGCTGCGGAAGCAAATGATTCGGAATAATTTACACGTCTTTCGATAGAGCGCCGCGCACGAATTTTTTATTCGATAAAGCAAAAAAACTGGATTATTAGAAAAAAATCGTAGATAAAAACATAGATAATTAAATTATCTTTAAAATGGTGCAGGTTTCATAATAATACGCCAGATAGTATTTGCGTAGTAGTCGTTTTTGTGTTCGGTTAGTCCTAATTTCACAAATTAATTACACTATGTAATATAAACAAAATCTAAAATATTCAAAGCTAAGAATATTAGGAAAATGTTGTTGTTTAACATATATTTTTTTCGAATCGTAAGCAGTACTCGTTTAGACGTAATTATCATTTTAAAATCATTAATTTTCGTCAAGAAATTTCTTCATTCGGTCGCCGCTCTGGCCTAGGCCCGCGATAAAAGCTATGCAAAAGCTTAAAAAAAAAAAAAAAAATTAATAATTTTAATTGCATAAGTTTTTAAAAAAAATACGTGTGGCACTCGGAGACTGCCGCGGTAAAGCTATTGCATAGCATTTTTAACAACTTATGCAATTGTAATTATTTAATTATTTTATTTTTTCTGATATCAGATAACTGCGCTCTATCGGAAAACGTTGAAATTATTCCGAATTATTTGCGGCTGCGGTAGCAAATGATTCGGAATAATTTGAACGTCTTCTGATAGAGCGCCGCGCGCGAATTTTTTATTCGATAAAGCAAAAAAACCGAATTATTCGGAAAAAATCGTAGATAAAAAGATAGATAATTAAATTATCTTTAAAATGGTGCAGGTTTCATAATAATACGCCAGACAGTATTTGCGTAGTAGTGTTTTTGTGTTCGGTTAGACCTAATTTCACAAATTAATTACACTATGTAATATAAACAAAATCTAAAATATTCAAAGCTAAGAATATTAGGAAAATGTTCTTGTTTAACATATATTTTTTCTGAATCGTAAGCAGTACTCGTTTAGACGTAATTCTCAGTTTAAAATCATTAATTTTCGTTAAGAAATTTCTTCATTCGGTGGCCGCGCTGGCCTAAGGCCCGCGATAAAAGCTATGCAATAGCTTAAAATGCTATGCAATAGCTTTACCGCGGCAGTCCCCGAGTGCCACACGTATTTTTTTTTCTGATATCAGATAACTGCGCTCTATCGGAAAACGTTGAAATTATTCCGAATCATTTGCGGCTGCGGAAGCAAATGATTCGGAATAATAAAAACGTCTTCCGCTAGAGCGCCGCGCACGAATTTTTTATTCGTTAAAGCAAAAAAAAAAACGGATTATTCGAAAGAATCATAGAAAAAAGATAGATAATTAAATTATATTTAAAATGGTGCAGGTTTCATAATAATACGCCAGATAGTATTTGCGTAGTAGTCGTTTTTGTGTTCGGTTAGACCAAATTTCACAAATTAATTACACTATGTAATATAAACAAAATCTAAAATATTCAAAGCTAAGAATATTACGATAATGTTCTTGTTTAACATATATTTTTTTGAATCGTAAGCAGTACTCGTTTAGACGTAATTATCAGTTTAAAATCATTAATTTTCGTTAAGAAATTTCTTCATTCGGTCGCCGCGCTGGCTTAGACCCGCGATAAAAGCTGTGCAATAGCTTAAAAGTTTTCGCTAGGGCGTATGCAAAATTTTGATAAAAAATACGTGTGGCGCTCGGGGACTGCCGCGGTAAAGCTATTGCATAGCATTTTTAATAACTTATGCAATTAAAATTATTTATTTATTTTATTTTTTCTGATATCAGACAACTGCGCTTTATCGGAAAACGTTGAAATTATTCCGAATCATTTGCGGCTGCGGTAGCAAATGATTCGGAATAATTAAAGCGTCTTCCGATAGAACGTCGCGCACGAATTTTTTATTCGATAAAGCAAAAAATACGAATTATTCAAAAAAATTCGTAGATAAAAAGATAGAAAATTCAATTATCTTTAAAATGGTGCAGGTTTCATAATAATACGTTAGATAGTATTTGCGTAGTAGTCGTTTTTGTGTTCGGTTAGACCTAATTTCACAAATTAATTACACTATGTAATATAAACAAAATCTAAAATATTCAAAGCTAAGAATATTAGGAAAATGTTCTTGTTTAACACATATTTTTTTTTTGAATCGTAAGCAGTACTCGTTTAGACGTAATTATCAGTTTAAAATCATTAATTTTCGTTAAGAAATTTCTTCATTCGGTCGCCGCGCTGGCCTAGGCCCGCGATAAAAGCTATGCAATAGCTTAAAAAAACGCTCGTGTCACTTCAAGACTCTTCCGGTAAGTAACTAAGGACTGATTTCATCTGAATATTAATTTTATAAATAATGAGCTCCCTCTCTCTGCCTGCGGAAGAAACCGCATGGGTTACACAGCTATTACACAGCTATTTATCCGTTACAGAGCTATTTATCAGCTATCAGACTCCGCATTGTTATTTGAATATAATAAATGGCGGAATTTAAATATTAGTAGTGTAGCTTGTATAGGAGATATTCCAACCAAAGTTTCACAATGCGATTTTTGGCCCAAAAATGCATCTGTGTATCAAACTCTATGTCTCTAAGTACAACATTTTGATATTAAAATATGACTAGTGCCCCTGGTGGACCGATTTCAACCACAACCACCACCTCTCAACTCCTACCATGCCCGATGCCTTTTTCATGCCTGCATACTAAGTTTCAGCTCAATCGGATTAAGCGTTTGGGTGATATCGTAGGGGAATACATTCACAGAAAGACAACAGATAGACTTAAATCTAGAAATGGTCTTAATCGTCTCAGGGGGGCTCAAAATGGATATTTTCAAAATCATCGATTTTTTTAGCGCGTTCACAATACTTTCCTTCCTGGTATGTTGACAGGCCGAGAAAGTAAAACAGAATAACTTCTTTAGTTGTGTAAATGGGACAAAATTATATATTTTTTACTATACTAACGATTAAAACTGCAAGGAGTTTAGTTGTTTGCGCGGAATTATCATACTAAGCATGTAAAAGGCACCACCAGATGAAATCTTTGACCCATGCCTCTTAGATACTCCTGCAATGAGAATTATAAGAAAACTAAGCAATTTGAGCGTAAAACGACTTTACACTAATACCAAAAAAAACGCAAATTCGATTTTTTGATCGTACGAGGCTCACATACAGATTGACGATATGAAGACCGAAATGCGGACGGCTCATTCAAACCGTTACAAAACTGTTGTAACTTCAGTTTTAAACTTTCATAGTTAGGGTTATTTTTGATTTATTATTGAACTTTTAGGTTATTATCTCGTTCTGACACAAAAAAAAACATTCATATATAAGTAGTAAATGTATTTTTAAATTTGTACAGTAGAGTTTATGCAGAGAATTATGCAAAGAAAAATACAAAATGTATAACATATTCCATAAGCACCTTAAATTTACCTAAATATGTGACGTAAATGAAATTATGCCCAGACTGTGATTAACTTAATTGTAAGACCTTGAAAGTTCAACATAGGACCAGGGCCACAGTACAACTTTGTGCGAGATTATAGCGATGAGTGGAACATTATTTTATTATATTAGGGTTTGCAAGCCTTACGAGCAGTCCTTGCAGGTGCTTGGGTTCGAGAAAGGAAGTAGGTACCTTATTACCATATATGTATTGGTCATAAAGTGACAAATAGAGTTGTCAACTACAACGGGCGAACCCGTCACCTCAGGAAGTTTAAACGATTGTTCGTTTTAACGATCTCCCGTGAAGTGACAGCAGAAGACTTGGACAAAACAGTCCACCGTCAAGCTCGGCTACATGCCCGTAACAGGCTATCGCCTTAATCGCGAGATAACCAGGTATGTTACCTAGCGGGCTTACACTCACGACCTTACTTCCAATTGCGACCAGATTACTCCGGTCTCTCGATTGATTACGAGTTCGAGGTCGCTTGCGCGGTCTTCTCCCTTACGAAGCGGTGAAACGGTGAAAACCGAATCTATCTCGGACCACGGCATCCTTTGCCCGGCTGTTCACACAAGGGTAGCCGATGGTCGTTTCAAGAGCAGTCGCCGTAAGGTCCGCAACCACCCCCGCTCTATAGGAAACAGTACTGCTTCCAGACTCCCCCGACTGTTAGTCAGAGTGCAAGATCGATTGGCTTAAGCCGCGCGGTGCGCAGACCGTCCAGGAGTGCCAGAAGGTTGACTCCTTGGGGAAACTAGCCCTAAGGCCAGAGTCTTGCCCAGGCTCGCACTTCATGCGTGGAGGCCGCCGGATGGGTGTTGACCCGTGAGTGTGACCAACCCTGAACAGAATGGGTCTTCGTGGCCAACTCAGCAAGGGCCTTTTAGCTCCCTGACCTCATAAATAAACAGTTAAATGTTTGGCGGCTCGTGTGACAGCAAAACGGTATTTTACAATCAGGGGGACTCAAGAAGAAATTGCGGCAAGGCAGCATGGCGGTGAATATATCAGTTCATATTCCGCTTGCAGAATATACTTTCTAAGTTTGGATGTTAGATTTGTTGTTATCTATTAGTACCGATACGGGCAGTAATTGATCACAATGGGTAGAGACTCGCCCAAGTAACCTTGAGCTGTAACCAGTCTAAAAATAGGAGCAATCTTCCTCAAGTTGACGCATTGACATTGCAACACTGGTATGCCACCCTCCCATCCACCACCACTATGCCATGCTACGCTCCCCGAGAACACCATCACTGTCACAAGTGTCGGACTCTACTCGGCAGTCGCGTATATTTCAGCTCTATATCACCAGATTGTTGTCCCATAGCGACTCATATCAGAGTCAAAATCATCAAAGATTGCTCTAATATCTTGGTGTGGTGGGTTCGCCCGCAAGATAGACAATCTCACCTGTATTAAAAAATAAAGTACTGTTTTTAAAAAAATCTAGGCAAGGAGTCAATACTAGAAATAAAAATAAACTTGCTGACCATAAAAGTCGACTCTCCAAAACCACAAAATCATTCAAAAGGCAATGTATACGCTTCTACAATAAAGTTCCAGAAAACATGCAAAATTTATCTGTGATAAAATTTAAGTCATTTATTAAGAAGAAGCTGTACTCAAAGGGCTACTATAAAATAAATGATTATCTAGACGACAAAGACCCTTGGAAATAAAATGGTTACCTCGATGATTTATATCACGTTATATGTCACAATAATTTGTTATAATGTCACAATAATTTAATTTTTAAATCATTTATGCATTATTGACGTCATATGAGCTTGTATGCATTATTGACGTCAAAAGTTACGATTTCGTACTATTTTGAATAAAAAAATATGATTATGATTATGATTATTATGTGTTTTCTGTGCTGATTCTTTTACTTTTATTCTATATTTCAATAGTAAAATTTCTGAAATAACTATTTAACACTAAAAAAAACTTTCTATCTTACCCACCTCATAAAAGAGCATTTAAACCACCAAAATGACAGTTGAAATTTAAGCTCTTGTAGCGTTTTTTAGACTCTGAATTAAGCACAAAAAAATCGGACAACGGGCTACTGCTGTTGTATTATACAATCGTAATATAATAGTTCCTCGAAGCGTTTTAATTGACGCTGGTTATGTTTGCGGCTGCCGCAGAGGGTGGCTGGCGGGTGAAGCAGAGCGCTGCGATGGGACCTTATTATTATTATGGCGGGGCGAGAGCGCGAGTTTCAAACAAAAGATCGCTATTTAGCTATGCATTATTATAATCTGGGCACGTCCAATTACGGCATCTTTGAAATGAAAACCGCGCGCTCCGCCCGTCGCATCGCGGCCCGGCGCACAGTGGTTCAGATCGCCATCTATTTAGGCAAATCTATTTTTACTTTCCCGGACCGCCAACCGACCAAAAGGGAAAGTATTGTGAACGCACCATTTTTTTTTCGCACCCCCGAGACTATTATAACCATTTCCACACTGAAGTCTGTCTGTGTGTCTGTGTAGTACTGAAATTTAATTTGCAGGCATTATTTTGTCACGACAAGAGTTGAGAAGATTGTTGTTGGAATTGGTCCATCAGGGGGCGCACTAGTCATATATTAAACTCGAAATATTAGACTAAGAGACTTGTAATTTGGAAAGCAGGCGCTTTATTAGGCCGAAATCACATTGTGAAATTGTGTTGCGACTATCTCATATACAAGCTACGCTAATAATATCTAAATTACGTCATACGATTTAATAAAATATTAACGTTATCTGTTGCCGCTTGGCTCTAAACCAATAAACGAATAGCCCTGGCCGAGTCGGTCGCAAATGAACCCCCGGGTTCATCCGCCGGCCGAGAGAGGGCGCTCATATATTTTCGTTATGAAATTAATATTCAGATGAAATCAGTCTTTGGCTACTCGCCGGGAAAATCGTGGGATAATACAACCGATTTAACTGACTAAATGTGGTTTAGAACTGCAACGCTGTTTGAGGAAGATAACCACGGTTAACAGCACTAACTATGTTCCAATCCCAAATTCGTTTGTGCCACACGTCGTTACGCTAACGTTGGCTTATATCTTTAACTATAAAAATTTGGAGGTTAGGTTGTGCGGGCTTTGCTTCCGATTAGTTATCTTATATTGCTTCCGATTTGTTATATTGATTTATATTGTCGCTGTTGTGACAGTTTGTTAATGTTGACTCTTCGGCCCAGAGAGACCGTCACGAGCGATTGCTTCTATGAATATTTAGGAGTAGGCAAATTTCTCTGTATAATGTAAAATCTTCGGTATTGTAATAAAATATAAAAACTAGTGGTTATACATATGATCAAAATGACAGGAAACTAATGCAACAAACGTTAAACCACCGGGAAAGTCACATCAAAAACGCACGCAGCGAGTCCGAGACACAACGCAACAATTTTGGCATTTTGGCATTGTGGTTATTTAAGCGGCGAGGCGTCCGGAAATGGTTGGTGCAAGCCATCAAAATTAACCGGCTGTTAAAATGTTAATCGTGGTTAGCCAACGGCGATTAGCAGATGTTAGCCAACTTGTTGGCGCAAGTCGCCCTTAGAAGTACTAATCTTATTTACTAAAAGGTACCCAGACATATTATACAAAATATTTTTAAGCTATTGCATAGCTTTTATCGCGGGCCTTAGGCCAGCGCGGCGACCGAATGAAGAAATTTCTTAACGAAAATTAATGATTTTAATCTGATAATTACGTCTAAACGAGTACTGCTTACGATTCGAAAAAAATATATGTTAAACAAGAACATTTTCCTAATATTCTTAGCTTTGAATATTTTAGATTTTGTTTATATTACATAGTGTAATTAATTTGTGAAATTAGGTCTAACCGAACACAAAAACGACTACTACGCAAATACTATCTGGCGTATTATTATGAAACCTGCACCATTTTAAAGATAATTTAATTATCTATCTTTTTATCTACGATTTTTTTCGAATAATTCGGTTTTTTTGCTTTATTGAATAAAAAATTCGTGCGCGGCGCTCTATCGAAAGACGTTTAAATTATTCCGAATCATTTGCTTCCGCAGCCGCAAATGATTCGGAATAATTTCAACGTTTTCTGATAGAGCGCAGTTATCTAATATCAGAAAAAATAAAATAAATAAATAATTATAATTGCGTAAGTTGTTAAAAATGCTATGCAATAGCTTTACCGTGGCAGTCCCCGAGTGCCACACGTATATATTTTTATATTAAAATATGGGTTGAGGTAAATAGGTCTCAAGTCTTATACGTCACGAATCGATAGACATGTCACGATTTGATTGATATTTCTTGAACACATGTTTGATTAATTTACCTAATTGTTATTTTTTTGATTTATGTATTGGTGATTTTATTTTAATAACTGTTATTATATAAATTAATGTAACGTTTTGTGTATAGATTATCCGCCCAAGTACAGGTTTTGCTTATCTTCGGACAGTAAACATTATTTAATAATTTAGTTTAATTTTTTACTATAAAATAAATAATTTGGTGTAATATTTTATTTGATGTATTAATAGCAAATTGGAATTTATTTGTGAATTTCTTAAATAGATAAATCAAAATAAAATACGTAATTTAATTCATAAAGGAAATCGGGCGTGACTACAGACTCCACGTTTACATACGATGTGCTTATCGCCTACTCTGAACATCTTAACCCTCCCAGCTATTAATATTGGTATACTCCTGGATACCGCTAAGATGATCCTTCCAATGCTATTTGACTTCTAAATTTCAGGTTAGTTTTGATCGTGTTTTAGCCGACATTCTCATTTTTATTTTAATATATTTCACTGTACATATATTTTTATTGAATAAAATAATTGATTAAAAACTTTAATTAATATAATATGTCACCTCGTAAATATAATTCAATGCTATATTTTAGGAGTAAAACAAGCCCTTATATACGAATAGTATCGCTGGTAAAACCATTCCATTTTGGCTTTGTATTTTAGTTGTTTTAGCGACATAAAACGAGTTTTTTTATTGACATACAAACGTTACAACTAGATTTCAAATGATTTTTGAAGTATATTCGGCGTGAATTTATAGACATATTATAAAAGTTTACAGAAAGTCAGTTAAATTAGGTAAAGAATATTTTTTTAAATATATACCAGAAAATGCTTTATTACTAAATAAAAATAAAATATATATATATTCCAATACAATCATGTAACGAAATAACGAACTAACGAACTGCTTCCACTCCCTCAATCACATTTTCCTTTAGTCACAATATACCATTGCACATAGCTTCCTAATTCCCTTTGTCCTAACAATGGTCATAGTAACTATGTAATATATACTAATAATACCCATGTCAGATAATATACTAGGCTCTACTGTTTCCCTTATTGTAAGTTGTGTGTGTTCGTTTTAGTGCTGTCCCAATACCAATACAGTCCCCGGTATACATTTTAATATAACCACCTGGTAGAAGTCACTCATCGGGTAAATTGATAGAAGAAAAACAAGAAGAAGAAGAAAAATGTTTAATTCTGACACGTTATTTTTGTGTACTAATAAAGCAACTGCTGATGGCCTTAATTACTATACGACGTTAAACAAAAATACTTTTCCGGGCCAGTAAATAAAATTGACCTCTGTGAGTCCGCGTCAGCTCTCCGAACATTTTACCCATTTTAATTTACGGCAGTTGCTCGCTCGACTCTTTTCCCCTCATTAAAACGCGCCGCGCGGCTCTCGCTTCGGCAGGAAGTGAAACTCTGCAATTCACTCAAATGAAGTTTACTCCAGCTGCTCGGATGCGTAACGCCACAAAAAGCCACAGTTTACCTACCCTCTATATCCAGCATTATCTTTGCATACTACGACGAGACGTTTGGCGCAAAACGTGCGCCGACTGCAATTTTACTCATTTTTAAGTTACTCCAATCTTCAAATGAAATGAAATCAAAAGTTTTGACGCGAATACGTCTAGAATCTTAAGCCAGGTGACACTTCAAAAACCTTAATGTAACGTGTTCATGACGATAGAAACCATCGGATACCTTAGAAAATTAAAATCTGAACAAGATAATTAAGCTATTGCATAGCTTTTATCGCGGGCCTAGGCCAGCGCGGCGACCGAATAAAGAAATTTCTTAACGAAAGTTAATGATTTTAAACTGATAATTACGTCTAAACAAGTACTGCTTACGATTCGAAAAAAATATATGTTAAACAAGAACATTTTGCTAATATTCGTAGCTTTGAATATTTTAGATTTTGTTTATATTACATAGTGTAATTAATTTGTGAAATTAGGTCTAACCGAACACAAAAACGACTACTACGCAAATACTATCCGGCGTATTATTATGAAACCTGCACCATTTTAAAGATAATTTAATTATCTATCTTTTTATCTACGAATTTTTTCGAATAATTCGTTTTTTTTTGCTTTATTGAATAAAAAATTCGTGCGCGGCGCTCTATCGAAAGACGTTTAAATTATTCCGAATCATTTGCTTCCGCAGCCACAAATGATTCGGAATAATTTCAACGTTTTCCGATAGAGCGCAGTTATCTGATATCAGAAAAAATAAAATAAATAAATAATTATAATTGCATAAGTTGTTAAAAATGCTATGCAATAGCTTTACCGTGGTAGTCCCCGAGTGCCACACGTATTTTTTTTTAGTATCAGATTAGTCGGCGCATGGTTCCGTTTCACTTAATTCTTGGGCCGCCGAGAAAGCGCTGGGGGCTCAACTCATAGCGACCATTTTCATGTCAACCAGAATATATAAATCATTACAGGTCGACACTCTGAGCCGCTACCCAGTTAGTTTCCAAATGTAGATTTAGCGAAAATTAAAATATTTTATGTTTTATTTCATCCACTGGAAATCGAAGAAATTATTAAATTATTGCGAATGTTAAGAGAAAATACCTCCCCGAATAACATAACTAATAAAGATCTTCGGTAATTAGTTTATCCAAAATTTTGACAAAAAAACGACCTTTAATATATTTGACATTGTAACCCCTTAGAATAAATTGAAACATCTTTTCGCGTAAAGCCGGCAATGCCAGCTAGTGCAATTATTAAAAAAACATATTTGTCAAATTTCTGTTATTTGCCCGCAGATAAGCCGGCTACTCAGCTATCTGCAGCTATCCAGCAGATAGTAGTACTGCGTTTTAGATCCTTAATTAGGCACTAAAACGAAACGTAAAACAAACCAATGTATATTTGTATGTTTTTAAGCTAAAATGAATTATTTATTAGATTCGAAATGACACCTAATTCTAAATCAGCCAAATCACAAGGAAATCGCTGTTTAGCCTGAGATAATCACTACTGCTATGCTTTAATATAGTGATTTTTATTCCTATTCTTTCTGTGTCCATGGTGCAAGATTCTGGAACGCAATCATACGAAACTCACCTTCTTTACCATCGTTTAAGACTCACCTTAAGGATTACTACCTTTCTAAGAAGAATCCAGGTCTTCCCTTTCTCTCTTCTTCCTCTCCCAAATTCCTATTCTCGGGTATTATTAATTCTCGGGTTTTAAATTCTTCCACTTGTCTGTATGTTATGCAGACGGTCTGTATTTTATGTAATAATCTTTATTTTCACAATGCGCGTATGTACCACTGTGTTTAGGTTAGTTGTAAGACAATTCCATGTGGCAATAAGCTCGCTTTTTGTATAATAATTAAGTGCAAATAAAGAGTTTATTATTATTATCATTATTATTTAATGTGCATCCTACCGTTAGGTATATACTAAGTCATACATAATTATAGTACGTTACATTTAGCGCCTTGTTAAGGAGGGGCCGATATCTGCATCGATCAATATTGCTTTAGTATTATCAATGAAACTTTATAACAAGACAGTCAAGGACTAGCCCGTAACTTCTGGGCGCTTGAAGTTTGTGATGGCATTCGGGGCTTTTGTAATATCGTGGTGCCGAGTGCAGACATTTGCAAAGTGATCGAGTTTTAAACATACAAAATTGCTTTGGTTGCTTGCAGAAAGAAAAGAATGCGGGTCAATGTTAATTAATATATTTTTTAACTAAATAATCAAGATATTACGCAGATATAAATATATAACGTATATAACGACTAAATATTACGCATATATTTTCCAAAGTACTTCAATTTTATTTTTGGTACATTAGATGAAGTACCTCGATCAAGTAGTATTTTTTCATTTTCTGCGCTTATTTTAATGAAATAGAATTTCAAAACAGAGAAGTTTTTGCGCAACCGAATTTCCGCCATTTCTGCGGGAAGTGAAAATGACTAACAAGAACAATAATTTAGAATAAACGTGTGATAAAAATATAAAAAAACATGACTGCAGTTACAAAAAGTGAATGATGATTTTTATAATTATTAGAAACAGTTTGCTCGTGCTAAAAAGCACATATTTTAGAGAATAAAGTTCTTGTTGAAACAATATTCGTCGAAACAAAATCTAATTTACGGAAGCTCCATTTCAGCTCTGTAAACGCGTGTTTAAATCTCAATAAATATCCAGTGCTTAAAGTGGATTTCACTTTCTGTGACAGCCTAAGGGCCTTATCCAAAGCCCGTGACGTCTCCCGCTGGACTATTGCTTATTAGCGGGGCTTCATATGAACCGGGCCCATTGACTCGGCTTTCGGAGTGTGGCGTCACAGGGCTACGGGCCCTGCGGTAGGTATTTCGTGACGATCGTGCGTCACTCCTGCGCTTTATATAGCCTCGCGCCCCGCGTCACCGCCGCACGCAGTCGGTTTCCCTCGGTGCTCACGCAATAAAACGTTTTTTTAAGCTATTGCATAGCTTTTATCGCGGGCCTAGTAGGCCAGCGCGGCGACCGAATGAAGAAATTTCTTAACGAATATTAATGATTTTAAACTGATAATTACGTCTAAACGAGTACTGCTCACCATTCGAAAAAAATATATGTCAAACAAGAACTATTTCCTAATATTCTTAGCTTTGAATATTTTAGATTTTGTTTATATTACATAGTGTAATTAATTTGTGAAATTAGGTCTAACCAAACACAAAAACGACTACTACGCAAATACTATCTGGCGTATTATTATGAAACCTACACCATTTTAAAGATAATTTAATTATCTATCTTTTTATCTACGATTTTTTTCGAATAATCCGGTTTTTTTTCTTTATCGAATAAAAAATTCGTGCGCGGCGCTCTATCGGAAGTCGTTTAAATTATTCCGAACCATTTGCTTCTGCAGCCGCAAATGATTCGGAATAATTTCAACGTTTTCCGATAGAGCGCAGTTATCTGATATCAGAAAAAATAAAATAAATAAAATAAATAAATAATTATAATTGCATAAGTTGTTAAAATGCTATGCAATAGCTTTACCGCGGCAGTCCCCGAGTGCCACACGTATTTTTTATGAAATATTTGTGGATTATATATTTACCCATTTACATATCGGACCTTTCATTTGATTCTAAACACTATGTATATCTCTTAACTTATTGACAGATGACTAATTGGACAATTATTTATTAGACATTTGGACATTTTGGGTACCCTATGGAACTCGGGATGACATAACGATGACCTACACACTTCAAAATCAGTTAAAGCATTTAGAAGTTATGGTGGAATAAAGTTACGGACAATATACATACCTACATGAAAATATTATCCTTCCTTTTTTGGGGCAGTCATATAAAAAGGGACCGTTTTGTAATTTTACTTAAAGTTCATTAGGAAATATCTAACAAAATAAAACTATTATATGATGAGATATACTCAATCATTGAATAATAAATTAAAATTGCAATATCGCCACAGGAAATGAGGAAAATATATTAAATCAACCATTATCGATATCACCATTGATATCATTTCGATATTTAAATTTCAAGACGAAAAGTTATTGTAATACTACTAACGAGGCGGCCTTAGAAATCGTTAGGCCTTTAAATACGCTATCTTATCGGAGTAACTTGAATGATGCTCTGCCTCTATAAAATAATGAACGGCATATTCGATTGCTCTGACCTGGTGGGCGAGATCAATTTTAACGCCCCAATGAGGACCATACGCCAATTTGACTTATTTCGTTTGCCGCGTTTTAAAACTAGTGCATCAAAAAATGGAGTACTAACACGCTGCTGTGAGCCTTATAATACCCATTTAAATGGTACTGATACCTTTTATTAATTCCATAATCACTTATAAATACTCCGTAAATCAAATCCTAACCGACACAATGAACTGACTATTCGTTTTAGATATTTTAGCTAATTTTATTGATTATTATTACTATTGTTATATTTTATATAGGCTATTATTAATATCATATACGCTCATACTTTACACATACATGCTCAACACACTCCCACAAACACACACGTACACACCCTAAACTCTAACCTCTTATGTAGTACTACAATTGAAGGTACTTTAATTTTATAAAGACAATTTTATTGAAATCCGTAACCGTTTTTATTTTATGTAAATCTATATACTATATTTTTTAATGTTATTACTCTGTAATACTGTGTGATTTCATAATAATGAATAGAATTATTTTTTGAGTTATTATTATTACATATCCTTTATATAGGCCTTTCATTATTTTAAATTAAAAATACCATATTTTAATGTGATTTTAAGGCTTTCATTTTTATTTTATTTTTTATTTTGGGGTTTGCTAAAACGAATCTTTCAGTTCACACTTTTTTTTCACAATATCGTCAACATCCGATGAATATTTTTTAATATTTGTATTACTAACAATCATTTCTTTGACTAATTTCTGTCTGTAGTCTACTGAAATTAAATATTTTATCTCGTGTCAAAAATATTTAGCATTTTTTACGAAGTATAAAATCTGTTGATGTTACACGTTTTCCATGCCTGTCCGCTTAAGCGTTTTAAATGGCTCTTAATTGGTGGGATGTGGCAGGGTGTTGATCTCTCAGTGGGGGGATTTCCGTTAAAACCCATTTTAGGTATCGGCAGTTGGTATAGAAATACCGACTAGAAGCGTGAAGTTGACTAAAGAGCGATATCGTCGTTTCTATTATTGGATGGACATGGAACGGCGCAGTCGTTTTCATGGTCACGAATTTCTAACAACGCTGTGAAAGTCAAGAAAGTCTATCTATGCCAAGTAGTAACGCCATGCTATTGCCACAACATACAGACAGTAGCTTCTCTTAGAACAAAATTAGTTCCGCGACCTAAGGGCTCGCATATGGCCGCCATATGACTGCTATTCCGCCGACGCAGATATTCAAACTTTCGAGAAACTTGCTAACCTCTACCCGCGCTTAACGCCAACCAAAGACGTTCGCCAAGATTTATCCCTCTGCTCACTTCCCTCACACCCTTTCCCAGCATCGCCCTACCGCTCGAGAGTGTGCTTACTGTTGTAACTCGGTATACTGTGCTATTGCTCTTTCCCCCTTAAATGTTGCGCGGTCGGCTGTCGCGCAGCGATTGGCCGACACGCCATTATTAACGGCCCTCCTTACGTTGACCAATATATGACCAATATGCACGTTGGCCAATCGCTCTACCCAATTCTCATGGCCAACATGTAGAGGGGGTTTATCGGTCGCCTTGGTATGTATGTATATATGTAGAGTTAGATCATATATTGGCGCGAGATCCGCGGTATTGTCGGTTTTTCAATACAAATCAAAGGGCGTTGTCGCAAGATTGGTTATCGCGTCCACGCGTTGGCCGCGCGTTTAGTACGAGACTTCGTAATCTCTTCTTCTTCTTCGTATAGATCTTTAACGAATGCATAGGTACAAGTGAGTATATTAATAACATTTACTTATAATAGTTTATAAAACAAGATTATAAACGATTATACAATAAGGGTTTAAGGAAAAAAGCGAATAGAAAATATGGTATGTTGAAGAACAAATAAACTATCGATATAAAATATGATTTACCCAATTCTTGTTGTTCAGTAACAGAGTTGTTACTGTGTACACTTAGGTAGTAATTATTAAATTATGTAAATAAATAAACCGCGGCGGCCGTAGCCAGCTCGACATCCATATTTGATGATCGATTTGATGTCCGCACATTGGCTTGCACTAGCACAAACTGAGCGACCTTCCAATGTGTGGACTGAGCCACAAATTCCTGGCAAATACGTGTGCCAGCGTGCTGGCCAAAGCTGTGGTCGACGTTTAGTGTAGGTATTACTGCCGGCCTTCAGTACATGTAATTTGACCTGCAATAACATTTGGTTTTCGAGCGATATTTCTCTTCTCTAAATTATTTTTATGCTCTTGGTTCCTTTCAGTATGGCTTCTCATTATTAACACTACACCGAAATTTATTCTGTCGCACATATCATACAGAACCAAACTCTTTGTTACAGGTATAACTCAAAGCTGACACTATTGGCTTTACCCAGTGTTATATTCGAGCCTCGTTTCAAAGGTTCGGTGAGGAATCTGGTGTATTCAGACATGCCTGGTCATCCGCCCAGAAGACAAGAAGTCCGCCAAGCCAGGGAATTAAAGGTAAGAATTACAATTACATGCACATGTTTCTTAGGAGAGAAATTTAGGTGTGGATTAATTGTGTTATTCGAAGACGACCTATACAATTCTAGGATTCGAAATTTCTCGAAGACCGAAATGGAAAAGATATCAAGTCGTAGGAAAAAAGGAAACAGTGAAAAATGAAATGCTTCAGGAAATGGAAGTAGCGTTTGACATCCCAAATGCCGACGTTAAAGTTCAATAGCATAACTAAGCAACCTCAAAAAATATTACTTTAAATATTTCAGACTCTGATTACACTGAAAAGGAGTTTAAAAACTTCAGTAATAAGGTTGACATTCTTTCAAATGGGACCAATTGAAGTTTCAAGTTGTGCCATTTATTTAATGCTGTGTGTTAACTGAGGTCGTTACAAAACACAATCGACGAAGAATCACAAATCTCTACAGATCCTACTCTTGTTAAAAGGGAGTGCAGGAGTAACGACTCCTTAGTCATGGTCGAGCTGCCATGGTCGAGAACACTCTCTCCAACGTGCGATCGATGCGATCGTATGTAATGAGTCGTTGAGAATAGAGTAAAGTAAAATCTCGGTACGACACTGTAAAAGATAGAGCACAGGAAGGTGACGAGACAACACAGGGAAAATAATGACACGATGAATGTATCTTCGAGAATTTAGGGATGGGAATATTAAATGTCTTATTTATGGTATGTATAGCCTCCTACAGGGTGCGCAGTAGGGTAGAACGATAAAGTTAATTTTGGATTTTTAATTTGGAATAGTGCGGAAAAGTTGCCTTTCGGTTTAGATAACATAAATTAAAAATATGAAAAATACTAGATTACGTCTTGAGGTGCCGCAAGTACGATAAAGTTTCATATTTTTTTTGTTTTTGCTACATTTTAAAGATTTTTTTTCGTGTCAAGATTATGAAAAAAATCAAATAGACATTTTAATATGGATAGAATTTTAAATACAGTTATACTATTTTATTGGCATCCAAGGACATGCGTTATCACCCGAGCGAAAGGAAAACCAAAAGGCCACCTTCAGAGAATAGTTAAGTTTAATCAATAAAGACAAAAAATACTAGTATATCAGAAACGGTTACGCACGCACTATTACCGAACTAAAATCTAAAAAACGCCCATTTTCGTTCAACCCTAGCGCGCAGCCCTGTGACGCCACACTCAAAAAGCCCGCTCAATGGGCCCGGCTCACGTGAAACCCCTCCAAAGTCCCCGTCACGGAACGACAAAACCTGTCAATTGACTCACATAATGCGCAATTGTCTTTAAGCACTGGATGTTTACAGAGATAGCACACGTCAACGTAATGGAACTTCCGTAAATTAAAATGTGTTACAACGGATATTCTTTAACGAAGAACTTTTTACTTTAAAAACCTTTTCCAGCGCGACCAAATTATTTCTATAATTCTAAATAAAACAGTTCACTTTTTGTAATGGCATTCTGGGTGTTTTATTTTTTGAAAATATTACGTTTTTACTCAATTTCGCAAAAAAGTCGTGTTTTTTAAATAATTTTACCTGAAACTAATGGGCTTTAAAAGATTCCCAACCGCTTTAGAGGACTCATCGGCCTCTTGATATATACATTAGCATAGAGATACGTTATTTGAAAAATCATTCTTGTAATATTGTCTTATTTTTAACACGCTTTTATTAGGTCGACCTGTATGTAACTATGTAATGGAATCTAAGGTAACTAATTTAACCATCTTCCAAGGATCGTAGCGTCATGATAATTGGCAGCTGTATGTAGTTTTTATGACAATACAATAATATGGTACTGTCGAACTGATCTGATGATGGAGTCGGAAGATATGAACTGGAACTTCATGATGGATTCCATGATGGAATATCGTATCATAGCTGTGTGTATGTGAATATCGTATCAAAGCCCAAAATCGTGTTTTTAGTAAAAAAAAAATAACTAATAATTATTATCGATATTTCTGTTCATATTTCTCTTAATATATAGAAAGTTATTAAATAAAACTTTATTGTATAACATTTGTTTTTTTACCCGTTATTTTGAATATGGGATGTGATGTTTGAAATAGTACCCCTCCTTGAATGACGTCATCTCGTGTAAGAAATTTCTCTATCGATTACAAAATCAAACTTCTGAACTATAAATATCGGATAGAAGAATATTTATAAATGAAGGTAGTGATGCGGTATTTTCCCTGCTGTCGCATTGCTGTAAAAAAAGTATTAAAGAGCGTCGACCGATGGGCTGGATGGGCTGTCACGTTCGGTTAGAGAGGACGGGAATAGGACAGGGACAGAGGATGGCGAACAGTGGACAGTGCGACAGACGGATGGAATATAAACCATCCAAAATATGTGGCGTAAAACGCGATATGGCGTAGACCGCTACGACCGTTTTCCTTTCCATGCACGAGGTTGCCACCTCCAGGTTATCCGAGCGACTTTGAAATTAAATTCTATATTCAAAACATGGTCAGTGTCTTCTTTAGTGGAGAAAAAATCGATTATCCTCGGACATCGTTGACGATATGTTATTAATATCAAGATGAAATTAAATGAAGACTATCTCAACGACGCTAATCATTAAAAATTTAATATTATGTTTTTTTTTTGTTTTTGCCGCACACTGTTGTCGACGTATATACTGGGCTCCATTGCGTTTTATCTTGAACTAAAATCAAAAAAATACTTAATGTGAACGAGACAGAGCAAGTACGTCAGACCGGAATGTGAAATAAACGTTTTCACTTCTCCGCATTAAAACGATTCACCTAAGATAAAGCAGCTAAATCTAAGTCCGAACGAAATGTGTTCAAACTTATTCGGGCGTCTATAAGTTTGACAAGTAGGTAGATTTGGTGAAAGAAAAATAAAAAATAGAAACATATATAAAGAAAAAGAAAAATGCAATTCAGATCGCTTAAACCACAAAAATATGATTAGGCAAAAATCGTTGATGAAAAATTACAGATACAGAAAATAAGTCTAAGTTCAATTGTTATGTTCACTGAGCTTTTTGCAATACTCGTACAGATTTTTTTTAATGTTATAAACATTAACTATTTTATTTCATAACCGGAAACTCGATTTATAAATACATTAGTCAAGACAAGGGTTATACCAGGGGGATTGGTTTTTTAGAAGGTTTTCCTTTGTATAATTTATTGTTGTTTTTATTCATATTTATCCATTTATTAGCTAAGTAATACAATGTCGTGACGTGTCGAAAGAGATGAAAATAAATGTTTTATTAGCTTCGTTTGGATTACTAACATTGCCAATTGAAATTCTCAGTTTAAATTATATGAAATAAATTATTTCTCCGACCCAAATTGCCCCTCCACTGGAGGCGTTGTTAGCGTTGAAGTAAATTAAGCGATTAAAACGACTGAAGCATTTGACAGCGACAAAACAAAAAATGTAACTGGCAATGCTCGATCACGTAATGTGCGGTGCTACCGATCACAGTCAGTACTATCGAGGTGTTTTCTGTAATGGGCGAACCCTGAACTGCAGGAGGTTATAATGATATGTGATCGTTCTTTCAACCTGGAGTGGACGTAGAATACTTAGGGACAACACAAGTCCACAGTCTAGCTAGGCCAACTCGTCCGTAAGAGGCCAACGCCCTACGGCAAGGCACCGGTCAGCATACACCCCCGCAACTTAGGAAATAATAAAATAATTTATTGGCTCCTCCAGTTATTCACTGGATTGCCCAGTCTGTTGGCTAACGCCGCACGGTACGCAAAACTTTAAGTAGTGCCGATGGTCATCCCCAGGGGAAACTGATCCAATATTGCATGCAATGAGAGGCAAGGGAAACGGAGTCCTACCGAGGTATACCCTCTAATCGAAGAGGCTACAGAATAGGAACTGAACCGGGAATTTAGTCGAGCCCAAGAACGATATAGGTCTTAGTGGCCTAACTTCTCGGAACCGTTAGCTACCGAAGTCATAGTCAGCAGCGTCACATTCGGTCGCAGTCAGCTGTCACAGTCAGTAGCGCGGCAGCGCCACGTTTAACTATTCATCCGGCAAGCCCGGGATTTTTCGCTGAAACTTAATTTTACTTGCGACAGGGCCAAAAGTCCTGAAATGTACGGTTGCAATTATAAAAACCTGGCAACGGTTGCAATTATAGAAACAGACACTGGTAATTGGTCACCGGCAATTTTAGAACCGAGCGATCGCTTTTTGGCGCAATCCACTTCCGAAAAAGTTCTTTTTCCTTTATTGTGTCGGCTAATAAACTTAAAATTAAAACTATATTAAAATATAGCTTTACTAGCTGACCCGTGCCCACTTCCCCCCCCCCCCCAATTTTTACTTGTGATGAAATTATGAGTGTGGTTCGGTTAGTACTGTGTGCTATGATTTATTTCCTGACTGCCAAAAGAAGGGTTATATTTTTACTGCATATGTATGTATGTATTTGCATGCCAATTTGAATATATTACCGTTATTTGTGAGTGTCTTCTTGTGAGTGTCTTATTTGTGAGTGTCTTATCTCTTTAACCATTTATGCAGTAAAAGGGAAATTATATGCAGTAAATAGGAAAAGTCTTTTGTCACTTGAGACGATAAACTTACTTATTTTGATATGAATTCATAATTGTTGATAATATGACCAATAAACATGACCTAACGATTAAAATTATTTTTTAAATATAAAAAACTACTTTTTGTGACTTAAATACAAAATTTAGACACATGATTTCTCTTACTTTTTTGTAGGCATTACTAAGCTCTAAAACTTTTCTCTAGAACTCAATCATATATCTCCCATCGTTAAAATAGCGTTCGTAAGAAACGTTTTCATTCGACTGTTTTTCTCCGAATTACTTTGTAAATCCAACGACCACGAAAAAGTCTTTTCACTTTTCGGATTAATATATAGCCATATGACACTCACAAATAACGTGGCTTTCTATTCGTAAAAGAATTTTCAAAATCGGTTCAGTAGATCCAGAGATTACTTCCTACAACGTCACAAACTTTACCTCTTTATAATATTAGTATAGAAGTATAGATTATGACTCGGTCGCGGTTCCATACCTATGTCGTATTATCTTTTTAACTATTTATTCAGTAAAAGGTAAAAGTCTTTTGTTTTAAACACTTGAGACAATAAATTTACTTCTTTTGATAAGAATTCATAATTGTTGATAATATGACCAATAAACATGACCTAACGATTTAAATTATTTTTTAATATAAAAAAATATAATAAAAATCACCATAATATCGCGCACTCGGTTGGTTATCGTCACAACTATTCAAATATTTGTCCAAATTTGTCCAAATGATGTACTGTAAAAGACAAAATTTACCTACCTATTTTGATATAATAATCAATTTATTACTACCAAATGTGCGTTAGAAATAATTTTTATTTTTAAGCTATTGCATAGCTTTTATCGCGGGCCTAGGCCAGCGCGGCGACCGAATGAAGAAATTTCTTAACGAAAATTAATGATTTTTAACCGATAATTTCGTGTAAACGAGTACTGCTTACGATTCGAAAAAAATATATGTTAAACAATAACATTTTCCTAATATTCTTAGCTTTGAATAGTCAGAGAATAATATCCGTTTTTTTGCTTTATCGAATAAAATTCGTGCGCTCTATCGGAAGACGTTTAAGTTATTCCGAATCGATTCGGAATAATTTCAACGTTTTCCGATAGAGCGCAGTTATCTGATATCAGAAAAAATTTCTTCATACTGCATAAATAAAATAGATAAATAATTATAATTGCATAAGTTGTTAAGTTATAATTCCATAATTGCATAAATTCTATGCAATAGCTTTACCGCGGCAGTCCCCGAGTGCCACACGTATTTTTTAAATATTTTCATACAGGGGAATATAGTTCAACAAATAATCAAAAAATATTATTTAAACGTATACGAATATTGAAAAGTGTAAACCAATACTGAAATGCAAGGTGGATCTAATAATATGGAAAGGGACTCTGTACATTAATATGAAAATTGAGAATGTCCACTCCACAAAATCCATCTAAAATTGTAAGATGGGTAGCATAGGAAAGAGCGGCTCGGCAGGTATCCACGAGCACATCGTTATCAGTGGGTGAGAGGATCAGGTTGCCAAAATGCGAACGTCTTCGGTTCGGGTAACGAATGCCGCAAGGACATCGGCTGTGTCCGAGGTGCACGTAACAACGCCTCGGGGTCACGCCCGATTTCTTTTAAGAATTAAATTATGCCTCCCAGATTTGCGACGAATTCACGTCAATTAATCGTCTGTGCTTTCCGATAGTCACACTCGATTTTCTTTATGTCGTCAGTAACTTATTTATGATAGCCAGTAAAGTATTTACACTAACGCAGGGCTACGGCGCTTTTTATAGGTTTAAAAGCGCATGCTGTAAAATACGCGTCCCGGAGCAGAGCTATTTCTAAGGTAGCTCTCGCCTGCAGAGGAAGTGTTTGCTAACCGCGATACAACTTGTTTATCTTCCTTCTCAGGCGATTCACCGGCACCGTCTACTTCGTGTCGGCGCACAGTGCGCGAACACTCAAATGACATTAAATTGAAGTAAAAATTTGTGCGTCATGTGTTTTTATATAATCAGGAATACAAAGTCAAAGTTCCTGAAACAACATTTTCAGTATATGTTGGTGACCATGAAAGTAAATGTGAAAAAATCATTATTTGGGGACTGTAGGAATCACCGATTTGAACCAAAAATATTTCCAATTGTTATTGTTACTCATGCAGATGATCTTAATGCATTTATTTAATACTTATTGATAAAATACAACCTTTTTATTTTACCTAAATACTAAAATAAAAAATCAAAAGGGTTGTTGTTAAAATTATGATTAAACGTGTATATTTAAATATTGAAATTATGTTTGTGAGTATGAAATACTGCTATAAATTTAGAAAATTTATAAATAAACAAATAAATAAAAACTTATAAAAGTGTGGTTTATATTTTAACATTTAATAAAATGTAATCTTAGCAAAATAATGGTTTTAAGCTGTTGCAAGCGAAGAAGCATATGATATGTCAACGTCCAAGAAATAATTGTCATATGAATTTCACGCTCTGTATATGAAGGAATTCCGGCCTAAATTTGTTTTGACAAGAAATAGTTTTAATTAGCATGTAGATGGAGAGGGAAAAATTAAATTTATTTGAACCAATATACCTATCTTTTGTATCTCTAGCGTTATTTACAAGCGTATGCAAGAACGCAAGATCGATAAATGACTCACTTATATCGTATCGTATATCTTGAGAGATTCAACAAACGTAGAAGAGGGAGGCTTTTTATCGGGGAGGAATAACATGAATTTAATTATTCTTAATTTTTCAATTCGATCTATGTATATATTATACTGCGGATTTCAGATGACTATAGCGAATTCGAGTTGGCTTCTTACGTATAAATTAAATAGCAGCTTCTCAGGAGTTTTAAAATTTGATATCCTTTTTATTCCGTAGTAAGAGAAAATCATATTAGACAAATGAAAAAGTCAAGGTAAATTCTTACTTCTCCAATAAGTCCTGTCTATTCGCCAAACAACACAATGAACTACTATACATTATCATGACAAGAGATATCTATCTATAGGCAGGCAGCTATAGGCAGCAAGTTTATTTTCGTTTATAAGATTTTAGAGTCAGTTAAATAACTAATCTTGTATCTTGACCTAATATTGCGTAACATATAACTTACAATCTAGTTGAAATTCAAAGTAATCGGAGATATAAAGTTTTTATACTGCCATTAAATAATACGTCATTTTGACAGAGTAACTATAACATAAAAAAATATCGCCATAGAAACTGCTTTTATACATTTGTGAGATTCGGATCCAAGAGGTTACAAATATACAAAATACTTTCACTTTAAATTTGAATACATTCTGTCGAACGGTAGGTATTGGTAATTGCTTGCGCGATGCGTTGGCCATATTAGGAGGATAGCTGACTGCGTCGCGGGCGCAAGTATACAGAAAAAGGATTCCTTGTAGTAATGCACTCTATTTCATATTAATGAACTCTAATATAATATGTATTAATGAACTCTTTAAATCACATTTTTGTTTATCGACACGTATTTTGGCTTTCGTCCCAGCGTGCGGCGGTTCTTTTCTGCAACTCGGCTTTGCACTTCATAAACTTCTCTATCGCTGACATTTTAAACGGCTCGCTTCGATTCGCCCTGAGGGAAAAGATATGAATAAGTAATACATGCTGGAAACTTAAACTCGATGGTTTAACAGAAAATACTTTTTCGGAAAAAATCTTTGCTCAAACAATTTTTGAGACGGGGTACCACACTAACCATCGCATTGCACAATTGAAATAAATGGTATAGTTACAAATATTTTAACTACAAATATTTTACGAATAGTTAGATAAACGTTTCATTTAACAAAAATTTTATACTATTTTTTTATACATATAAAAATATTGATAGGACCAGCTATTGGTTTTATGATTATTAGGACTACAATTATTAAAATAACGTATCCGTGTGTAAATTTCTAAATAGGTTAATGGCTTCCATTTTCAAAAGAAATAAAAATATTTCAGATTTTATCGCTTCTTCAATAAATTTGATACAAAAGTTCTGCATTTAAATTAATATCGGAAACATTAAAAACCATAGAATTTTACTGGATTTATATAAAAAAACTAGTACGCCCGGAAAGACTTTCAGTTTATTTAAAACATTTTTGATTTATTATCTTTGAGAATAGATCATCTACGTTTGCCGACAAATATTTTAAGTGAGTGATAATATGATCAAAGTTAAAGGATTTTTATAATTGTTCATTTATTTTCACTACATATTTATTATTCTCTAGGTATTCAGATGATTAACAAAATGAGACTTTCAGTAATTCTTTTCCTATCGAATTATGACTTGCCGGTTTGAATGATGTTGACCATTAAACGGTGTTTAATAAAGAAATAGTTTGTCTTGTTCTGTCGGATGGTTTATTTAAAAATATACATATATGTCTATGTTGTTTGTTGTCTCTACTCTTTATTGTGAAATTTCAAAATGGGCGGGTTTATTATCATACGGCAATCTCTTACAACCAACTCTACCATGAAGTGTTTATATGAATATGTGCGTGTAATATGGGTATAGTTGTGTGTCTTATTATTGAATTTGATCTATATAATTGAAATGCAATTGCGTTAATTTTATCCCATCGAAAAATGGTGACCCAACCTGGAATCGAGCCTTACAATGTAAGACCAAGCAACCTAACCAGTAGGCCACCGGGCTCGTTCAATAGTTCAATAATTAATGTCAACATTTAATATTAAAGAATAAAAATGTAATTGGGACATCTAAGAGATGCATATTGGGAATTCTGCAGTATCGGAATCTAGGGTAGTATAAAACATTTGGTTGTTTTAACTGAAATAAATTTCTTAGCAGTACGCAACAAGAAATCTGATATTCCTCGAAATCTGAAATTTCTTAGCAGTCCTCATCAAGACTCTCTACGCTTGTCACAATAACTGCAGAAAGACTCTGCAATAGACGACGTCAAAGTATTCGTTTATTTATAATACCTCACCTGGCTTTTACCAGCCCGATAACTATGACTAGAATACAAAATGTATAAGGTGAGTGTTCTATCACTTCTACATACAAAAAGTTAGGGACTTAATATTTTTAAGCTATTGCATAGCTTTTATCGCGGGCCTAGGCCAGCGCGGCGACCGAATGAAGAAATTTCTTAACGAAAATTAATGATTTTAAACTGATAATTACGTCTAAACGAGTACTGCTTACGATTCGAAAAAAATATATGTTAAACAAGAACATTTTCCTAATATTCTTAGCTTTGAATATTTTAGATTTTGTTTATATTACATAGTGTAATTAATTTGTGAAATTAGGTCTAACCGAACACAAAAACGACTACTACGCAAATACTATCTTGCGTATTATTATGAAACCTGCACCGTTTTAAAGATAATTTAATTATCTATGTTTTTATCTACGATTTTTTTGAATAATCCGTTTTTTTTGCTTTATCGAATAAAAAATTCGTGGGCGGCGCTCTATCGGAAGACGTTTAAATTATTCCGAATCATTTGCTACCGCAGCCGCAAATGCTTGGGAATAAAACGTTTTCCGATAGAGCGCAGTTATCTGATATCAGAAAAAATAAAATAAATAAAACAAATAAATAATTATAACTGCATAAGTCGTTAAAAATGCTATGCAATAGCTTTACCGCGGCAGTCCCCGAGTGCCACACGTATTTTTTTTTATTTCAACGAGACATTGTAAACATCAAACTAAAAAAGCTGAGACAATCGAGCAACGACAAGAAACGAGCAAATATATGATTCAAGGTTTTTTTCTTTTAAATTTTAGTTTAGATGCCAGTCGCGTTGGGTGCTCCTAATTCCTTCCACTAGAGGGTGAGGAGAGGTGAGTGACCCGGCGTTGCCTTCTTATGTATAATTTAACTGCTATGTGTGCAATTATTTTAACATCTACAAATTAGGTCGTACATCGTCCAAAATTAGAAATTAGTACGTGCCAATTTATTTCTTTAAAAAATTCTGAAATGTTTTGATACAGGTACCAATGTACTTGATACTATAAATAATAGTTACTAAAAATAGATTTTTTAAGACCATGCTGCATCATCTTCTTAATATCCATGTTTTTTACTTTCCCTCAGAGGAAAGTATTGTGAACGCACTTCTGTGTGTCTCTCACTCTGTGTGTGTGTGTGTGTGTGTGTTCCTCCACGATAGCGCCCAAACGCTCTATCCAATTGAGCTGAAATTTGGCATGCAGGCATCATTTGGTCATGGTAAGAGTTGAAAAGATTGTGGTTAAAATTGGTCTACTAGAGGGCGCGCTAGTCACACTTAAATCTTGAAATATTGGACGTAAGAACTTGAAATTTGGTACACAAGTGCCGTGTTTGGCCAAAATGTGTTTTTTTTTCAGAATATCTTGTATACAAGCGACACAAATAATATTTGAAATCTGCCGTACAAATGTATGGAGAATCGAATATTTTAATTTGCGGCATCGCGCGTTTTTATATAGCGCGAGGTACATTCGAAAATTTAATAATGATTGCGTTGTGTCGCTCACTCGAAATTCGAATGTTTAACAGCGAATTTACGGCGACCGCTAGCTTTCAATTCGATTTTTAAATCGAATGATTTAACCTTTTGGCTAATTGCCTGGAAAGTCTTGGAGTGACACGACCGATTTTTTTTCCACTTGTGTAATATCGCTACGTTTAGTATGGCATTGTCGTTCGCGTCGGTGGCTGGCGGCAACCCTTTGCATTTTCCACGTCTGCTGTGACGGCTAGGCTCCATTTGAAAAAGATCACGTTTCTAATAAGAGTGACATAACGTCCGGGATTGAAACGGGCTCCTCTCGGGCGTTCACACTAGTATTGCTACAGTGTCGCCGTTCGTCCTCTACACACCTGAACACCTAGGGCTGCCAACTTTCCATATTGGAGGAGGACTCTCATATATTATTATTATATACTTACAAAAATATTTAATGAGTTTGTCTATAGACTTAACCCAGGGAATGCCTAAATTTAAAATTACAAAGTGTGAAGATCAAACTTTATTTCATTAACAAAACTCCACACGGGTAAAAGAATCTAAAATTTATTTATTAAGCGTAATTTTCATAATTTAAAGTTATATCTATTCAGCTATGTACTAGGCACCTAGAGAATTATTTACAGTAATTGCAGTTATCGCAATAAAAAAATAAAAAATCAGTAATCCAATATTTAAAATCAACATTCACAATACCAATATATACACAATATACAAAAAAAACATTAGATTAATGCATGTTAAAGTTCAAGTTGAATTATTTCAAAAAACGCTCTTCGGGTGTATACATTATTATGAATGAACTTATAGCTACAATAATAATTACCAAAAAATGCAAATTTCAATAAAAATTTGATGAACGTAAATATAAAAAAATGGAACAAGTAGGTATGTTGAATATGTATGAATAATAAATTAAATTAAATACTTTTCATAAAAAACAAATGTACATAAATCATCACAGATATAAAATAAAAGCTAAGATAATAGCGGCGAATAAGTTAGATTTCAAACGGAATTAAAACAAATATTAAACGAAATAAAAACTTGGTAGATGAAAAAAATGTAGATAGATTTCGAATAGCAACTCGTAAAAAATATGAAATCATGAAACGAGAAACATGAAATCAGTGATAAAAAATTAAAACGAATTTAAATAAAATACAATCAGCTGAAACCCGTCGAAATAGACGGTCACTTTATTGACAACTAGAGCTGTGAATTACAATAGGCGAACCCGTCACCTCAGGAAGTTTTAACGAAATTTGATCGTTCTTTCTCCCGTGAGGTAAGCGCAGAAGACTTAGGACAAAACAGTTCACCGTCAAGCTCCGTCACATGCCCGTAAGAGGCCAACGCATTATCTGCGAGATAGCCAGGTTTGTTACCTAGCGGGCCGACACTTGCGCCCTTACTTCCAGTTGCAACCAGATTACTCTGGTCTCCCGAATGGTTACGAGTTGGAGGTCGCTTGCGTTGTCCTCTCCCTTAAGTGGCAGTGAAACGGTGTCAACCGAAACTATCGCGGACCACGGCATCCTTTGCCCGGCTGTTCACCCGGAATCGGGTAGCCGATGGTCGTTTCAAGAGCAGTCGTCGTAAGTTCAACAACCACTTCCGCTCTATAGGAGACAGTACTGTTTCCAGACTCCCCCGACTGATAGTCAGAATGCACGACCGATTGCCTTACGCCGCACCGTGCGAAGACCGTCCAGGAGTGCCAAAAGATTTACTCCTGGGGAAGCTAGCCCTGTGGCCAGAGTCCTGCCAGGGGTCGCACTTTATGTGTGGAGGCCGCCGGATGGGTGTTAACTTGTGAGTGTGACCGACCCTGAACAAATGAGTTCTTGTGGCCAACTTAACAAGGGTCCATTAGCTCCTAAACATTACTGTCACTTTAGTGCCAGTATTGTTTTAAAAATAAACTGAAATATACTTCTTATTTATGTCCATATAATATTTACCAAACCCTCCACCACCTCCCTCCCCCTCCGACCCCCTCGGCCCAACCCACCAACTTTTCCCCCAACCCTAACTCTTTCTCTATCTCTCCGTTTTCTCCCCTCAACCACTTCTCTTCCTACCTTCCCCTCTCTCTCTCTCTCATCCCCTTCCCTCCCCCCAACCCTCCATACTCATCCCATCCCCCCCAACTAACTTTTCTCTTCACCGTTCACCCCTTCTCCTTACCATACCCCCTCCCCACTCCGCACGGAAATCCAGGAGATAGCACTATCATATTTTATTTTTCTCTTTTGATGACTTTTTTATTTGTCTCCTTTGATGACAAATCTACAGACGGAGAGTTTTTTTTAGAGACCGGGAGATTTCTTTCACCGATTTCGATCACCGAGAGATTTTTTTAGACCCAGGAATAACACGTTAAAAAAATATATTTTTCTCCCTTAATGACTTTTTTCACATCTAGAGACCACATATAGAGACCGAGAGCTTTTCTTAGACACCTCAACCAAGTTTTTACATCTAGCCGTTCTATCAATATGGTCGTTACAGGTAAACACACGTTAGATCAGGAGTTAAAAACTAAAAAAATATGTAAAATGTCAAACTAATATTTGCCGATATAATATTTGCGTAGAGTGCGTAATAATAGCGTTGAAAAAGTAAAATAAAAATTTAATCGGAATAAAAATTTCGATAGTCAAATATCATTAGTCGACAGTCAAACAGTCGACAGTCGACAATAACATAATTTTCCTGAATTTCTCGGATTCCCAGTCCTCTGTCCAGAAACTAGGCCTTACTCTCTATCTCAAAAGATATTACATTATATAATATTTTATATTCTATTATTATAGTAGAATTTACAGTTTCATGCGGGTCAAAAATCATTTTTTTAATAGTCTTTTCTATACCAAACATTTTTCTGTATTTTTATGCATAAAAGGTTCTATGCATAAAAAATAAAATCAAACGACCAGGAAAACTTTTATATATAATAAGATTTAATTTAAAATTACGTATCAAAATATAAAAATATAAGTACCACATCCAGGAAACGCTAACAAAAAAAGAGAATAAATATAGATTAGAAAAAAACAAATCTATTAAATGATCTAATGAGAAAACAAAACAAAATATGGATTCCTAATCATGTCTAAGTATCAAATTGTTTAAGTCTGTACTTTTCGCGTAATATAGAAATAGCACTGCTATATCATTTAAGATTTACTGATGATATTGTGATGACACACGGTCCGCATATTTTATAAAATAATAGTTTCTAATAGTGCAGGGGCAGGTTTTTTTAATTTTATTTTTATTTTTATATTATTATTTGAAACTTATTTAGACAAATTAAAAATAACCCAATAACAATAATTATTATATAAAACGAAACAAAACTTTCAATCGTATTATTAAAAAAATTAACCAAGAAAAGCTTCGATATTTAATTTGAATTCTAGGCTTAATGATCGAAGTATAGGTACCTATTGCAGGCGTTGTCGACAACAAGCATTTTAAAGGTCTTTATTAAAGTTATCAATATTGTAACAGTTAAATATTAAAAATACGTGTGGCACACGGGGACTGCCGCAGTAAAGCTATTGCAAAGCATTTTTAACAACTTAAGCAATTATATTTATTTAATTTATTTTTTCTGATATCAGATAACTGCGCTCTATCGGAAAACGTTGAAATGCTACCGCAGCCGTAAATGATTCGGAATAATTTAAACGTCTTCCGATAGAGCGCCGCGCACGAATTTTTTATTCGGTAAAGCAAAAAACCGAATTATTCGAAAAAAAATCGTAGATAAAAAGATAGATAATTAAATTATCTTTAAAATGGTGCAGGTTTCATAATAATACGCCAGATACTATTTGCGTAGTAGTCGTTTTTGTGTTCGGTTAGACCTAATTTCACAAATTAATTACACTATGTAATATAAATAATAACTAAAATATTAAAAGCTGAGAATATTAAGAAAATGTTCTTGTTTAACATGTATTTTTTTCGAATCGTAATCAGTACTCGTTTAGACGTAATTATCAGTTTAAAATCATTAATTTTCGTTAAGAAATTTCTTCATTCGGTCGCCGCGCTGGCCTCTAGGCCCGCGATAAAAGCTATGCAATAGCTTAAAAATAAAAATGGTATTTAGTACTAAAATAAACTGCACATCTTTGTCACATTAATGGAAATAATTTTACTTTTATCATTGTTTTCCAGTAAAACAAACTTTTACAGATACATCTCTCGCAAAAACTTTCTAAAGGGTTGAGTTTTGATCTATATTTTATATAGATCTATTTTGTTATAGAACAAACCAAAAACGTTAGGTAATATAGTTCTATTTAATATTTAGGGGATTTTTTCTGAAAAGTAGTAAATCTACGAATTTTTCTGAAAAGTAGTAATCTTACTGAAAGTAGTAAATCTACTGCTAAATTTCAAAGCAACCACTGAAACTCTTTATAATAAAAAAAAAAATACGTGTGGCACTCTGGGACTGCCGCGGTAAAGCTATTGCATAGCATTTTTAACAACTTATGCAATTATAATTATTAAGCTATTGCATAGCTTTTATCGCGGGCCTAGTAGGCCAGCGCGGCGACCGAATGAAGAAATTTCTTAACGAATATTAATGATTTTAAACTGATAATTACGTCTAAACGAGTACTGCTTACGATTCGAAAAAAATATATGTTAAACAAGAACATTTTCCTAATATTCTTAGCTTTGAATATTTTATGTTTTGTTTATATTACATAGTGTAATTAATTTGTGAAATTAGGTCTAACCGAACACAAAAACGACTACTACGCAAATACTATCTGGCGTATTATTATGAAACCTGCACCATTTTAAAGATAATGTAATTATGTATCTTTTTATCTACGGTTTTTTCGAATAATCCGTTTTTTTTGCTTTATCGAATAAAAAATTCGTGCGCGGCGCTCTATCGGAAGACGTTTAAATATTTCCTAAGCAGCCGCAAATGATTCGGAATAATTTCAATTCCGATAGAGCGCAGTTATCTGATATCAGAAAAAATAAAATAAATAAATAATTATAATTGCATAAGTTGTTAAAAATACTATGCAATAGCTTCACCGCGGCAGTCCCCGAGTGCCACACGTATTTTTTTATTTATTTTATTTTTTCTGATATCAGATAACTGCGCTCTATCGGAAAACGTTGATATTATTCCGAATCATTTGCGGCTGCGGTAGCAAATGATTCGGAATAATTTAAACGTCTTCCGATAGAGCGCCGCGCACGAATTTTTTATTCAATAAAGCAAAAAAACGGATTTTTCGAAAAAAAACGTAGATAAAAAGATAGATAATTAAATTATCTTTAAAATGGTGCAGGTTTCATAATGATACGCTAGATAGTATTTGCGTAGTAGTCGTTTTTGTGTTCGGTTAGACCTCATTTCACAAATTAATTACACTATGTAATATAAACAAATTCTAAAATATTCAAAGCTAAGAATATTAGGAAAATGTTCTTGTTTAACATATATTTTTTTTTTAATCGTAAGCAGTACTCGTTTAGACGTAATTATCAGTTTAAAATCATTAATTTTCGTTAAGAAATTTCTTCATTCGGTCGCCGCGCTGGCCTAGGCCCGCGATAAAAGCTATGCAATAGCTTAAAAAAATTACGTGTGGCACTCGGGGACTGCCACGGTAAAGCTATTGCATAGCATGTTTAACAACTTATGCAATTATAATTATTTATTTATTTTATTTTTTCTGATATCAGATAACTGCGCTCTATCGGAAAACGTTGAAATTATTCCGAATCATTTGCGGCTGCGGAAGCGAATGATTCGGAATAATTTAAACGTCTTTCGATAGAGCGCCGCGCACGAATTTTTTATTCAATTAAGCAAAAAAACCGAATTATTCGAAAAAAATCGTAGATAAAAAGATAGATAATTAAATTATCTTTAAAATGGTGCAGGTTTCATAATAATACGCCAGATAGTATTTGCGTAGTAGTCGTTTTTGTGTTCGGTTAGACCTAATTTCACAAATTAATTACACTATGTAATATAAACAAAATCTAAAATATTCAAAGCTAAGAATATTAGGAGAATGTTCTTGTTTAACATATATTTTTTTCGAATCGTAAGCAGTACTCGTTTAGACGTAATTATCAGTTTAAAATCATTAATTTTCGTTAAGAAATTTCTTCATTCGGTCGCCGCGCTGGCCTAGGCCCGCGATAAAAGCTATGCAATAGCTTAAAAACTTTGAACTAATTAATTGAACAAAATAAGTAATTAACTGAAACATTGAACTAAGTTATGAATTCATAAAAGCTATATTTGCAACATACATTTTAATTTAGAAGTAAAAATAATAAGAAAATAACTAAATTTAAATAAAGTCAAAACTTATATAAACGTCTGCATCTCAAAAAAAAAATAAAAAAAATACGCGTTCACAATATTTTACCTTGTCGGCGGTTGGTAGGCCAATCAAAAAATATAACACGCGCTCCGGGTATGAAGTATTCATTTGAAATATGGTAATTATTTAATAAGCTAGCACTCTTAGATTCCGAGATATTCATACGTTAATGCTGGTAACCCGGATTCATTGCTTAAAGTGTAGTTAAATAATCAAATTGAATTAGTTAGAGGATAATTTGCTGATGTATTATTACTTCCGTAGTTATTAGCGATTTAAATTTAATGGTATTTTGTCACACAAGAAAGTGCGGCCACACACCATTGTAATGAACGAATAGACTTATTCATGCCAATAAATAAATAATCACCTAACATTATCATATTCCACTTAACCCATCCCTAGTTCCCATGACAGTAGGTCGGATGTTAGATTAGTGAGGTGCGGTATCGCTGATTGGCGACGTACCTACCTTTGGACTAACGAGTGTTTTATTCAGACCGCTGGGTCGTTTTGCTACGCGTTTGCCTCTCCGCCGCACAGATTGACTGGTGAACTTTTATTGATTGGCATTTAGTACGTGAGATCCCCCATTAAGCCTAACGCCATGGCGCCATTGAGGCTAATCCTGCTGCTTTTTATAGGGTGCGATGAGCCATGAAACCAAAGCGATTAGCCGTGCGATAAGCGCACACTATTATTTATTTATTCAAAATAATAACTTTATAGCAACATGTCACTAACGATTCTCGTATTGATATTTATAGAGCGAGGCATGTGAAAAAAGAAGGACTTCTCAATTTTTACTTTCCCAAAAAAATACGCAGGGAAAGACTTGATTATAAAAATAAACTAGAGATATAAAATCGAAGACTATCGCGGTTGTTTGACATTATAAAAATGATATAAACGAATTTACCGCTTGAAATTTGTAGCATCTGACGTTTCGGTGACGTTGCAGCCGCCGTTGTCCAAGCTAGACTGAAAGAGCTGTCAATCCGTTGTTTTGCGGGTAGGTCGCATAGCGCTGCCGCCACTGTGTAGGTTATAACGGTGGTGGGGGGCCAGACTCGGAGCGCGAAAATCCGTCTTACGGAGCTTCGAAAATCCGTCTTGCATACAACACTCACTGTATCCTGTCTTACGTGCTTGCTTTTCAAATCATTATGATGTTTTGATTTAAATAAAAAGTGCACCACACTTTTACCCTATTTATTTATTTTTTTACTTTTTAGTCTTATCACGTATCGTGATAAGAGTACATCTCAAGACGATTCCAATAAGCCCAAACAAGTTAGGCACTCATTGTTCCGTTATTAAGCTCCAGTGCCTACCTTCCGGCTCCGTCACAAATCATGGAAACCATTCATGGCCAGAGTACATCTCAAGCCTATTCCAACAAGCCTAAATACGGCTAAGATACGTTGTTCCGTTATATAATTACAGTGCCACCTTCCGGCTCCATCATCAGACCCTGGAAATCATTCAGGGCCAGAGCACATCTCAAGCCGATTTCAAAAATCCTAAACACAAATAAGTTTTTTTTTTGTTGGTAGTAGTCTTTATTCATAAAAAAGATACAAATTACATCACTGTTCCCCACTAAGGCTAGTGCCTTTTCAATGGGTAACTAACAATAATGTGTTCATATCTGACTTATATTACCTATTACCTATTATACTTATATTAACTATCATAACGTTTTACGTTAAGTAAGAAATAAGAAATAGGAAATAAGAAAATTTTATTTTCATAAACCCGATCTGGGTATAGAAATTACATTACGAAAAAATATTATATATATAATAACATTACGAAATTACAAAAAATAGTGTTTCTACAAATGAAATTACATTTCAAATTATAAAAAAAAGTGTATAAAAAGTTCTGCGATCTAAGCTAACAGTGTATAAAAAAAGTGTATAAAAGTTCTGCGATCTAAGCAAAGCATTCGACTGTATAAACATCAATACCCTGGTAGACAAGCTAAACCATTATGGAATTAGAGGAGTGGCCAATTCACTCATTAAATCGTACCCACAAAACAGGCAGTAAGTGGTGGAGATTAAATAATTGATGGAATTGAGGAAAAGGCTGAGCAATCGAGTTGTGAAATAGTAAACATCGGTGTGCCGCAGGGCTCAAAATTAGGACCTCTCCTCTTCAAACTCTATTGTAACGATTTAGCAACTAACATAACTTGTGCAAAGACTGTCCAACTTGCAGATGACACCACGTGCATTCTTTAAAGTGACTGTAGAACAAAAATGGAGGATCCAACAAGCGAAACACTTTTTGACGTCAATGATTAGTTTAGAGTGAACCCGATGTCGCCAATTTAAGCAAAGCAGTGTTGATAAACTTCTCAAATAAAAAAGAAAAACAGTTAAATTACTCTATCGAGATTGGCAAGTCCACTAAATTTCCAGGAACTTACACCGACGAAAACATGTCACGGAAAACCCACATAGACCAGCCCAAACCAAAATTGTGTTAAGCCCGCTATGCGGTATCCAGATCGAGAAAGATATTGGACGAAAAGGAAATTGAGAGTGCATACCATTCTCCGGCCGAATCCCACCTGGGACATCGGATCCTATTGCGGGCAAATGCCACTGATATTAAAGAGGTATTTATTTTACAAAGAAGAGCCGTGAGAGCAATACGCAGATTAACTAGGAGAGAATCTTGCAAACCACTATTTCGTGAACTAAAGATCCCCACCGCTTATGTCATACCTACCCACGAAAGCCCGCGCGAGTTCCACAAAAACAAAAATAAAGGAAAGCACCAAGCTCTTGCCCAAATACATTCCCACAATACATGGCACAAATCGATGTAAACTCATAATTCAATACCTGCAACATCACAATTTCAAAGGACAACTCAATACAGAAGCATAACATTTTATAACAGGTTACCAGAGGAATTAAAAAATATAAAAACATATGCACTATTTAAAAAACTTACCAAGGAATTTTCATGTATACACACAAATATACATACATATATACACACACATACACATATATGCACATACATACACACACGTACATACATACACTCACACAAATACATATATATATATATACATACATATATACATATATACATATACACACATACGCACACACATATATATATATATATATATATATATATATATATATATATATATATATATATATATATATATATATATATATATATATATATATATATATATATATATATATATATATATATATATATATATATATATATATATATATATATATATATATATATATATATATATATATATATATATATATATATATATATATATATATATATATATATATATATATATATATATATATATATATATATATATATATATATATATATATATATATACATATATATATACATACACATATACATACACACACATACATATATACATATATATATATATATATACACATATACATATACATATATATATATATATATATATATATATATATATATATATATATATATATATATATATATATATATATATATATATATATATATATATATATATATTAAAATTCCTTAAGTAGATATATTGACTTCCTAACCTAACCTAAACTAACCTATATTTCTTATAATAAGTAGCTGAATATACAGTTATAAATATTTACAGTAAATAAATGATTTTCCGCCAAAAATCATATACCTAATTCCTAACCTAACCTATGTAACATAACCTAACCTATACTAATTATCTTGGTATAAACTAAATATGTGTACTCACTAATTACAATAATATTTTTTTAAGCTAATGCATAGCTTTTATCGCGGGCCTGCCTACGCGGCGACCAAATAAAGAAATTTGTTAACGAAAATTAATGATTTTAAACTGATAATTACGTCTAAACCAGTACCGCTCACGATTCGAAAAAAATATATGTTAAACAAAAACATTTTCCTAATATTCTTAGCTTTGAATATTTTAGATTTTGTTTATATTACATAGTGTAATTAATTTGTGAAATTAGGTCTAACCGAACACAAAAACGACTACTACGCAAATACTATCTGGCGTATTATTATGAAACCTGCACCATTATAAAGATAATTTAATTATCTATCTTTTTATCTACGATTTTTTTCGAATAATCCGTTTTTTTTGCTTTATCGAATAAAAAATTCGTGCGCGGCGCTCTATCGGAAGAAGTTTAAATTATTCCGAATCATTTGCTACCGCAGTCGCAAATGATTCGGAATAATTTCAACGTTTTCCGATAGAGCGCAGTTATCTGATATCAGAAAAAATAAAATAAATAAATTAAATTAATAAATATAATTGCATAAGTTGTTAAAAATGCTATGCAATAGCTTTACCGCGGCAGTCCCCGAGTGCCACACATATAATTTTTTTTAATAAAATTATTTATATTACAGGAAATAAATGATTTTCTACGAAAAATCATATACCTAATTCCTAACCTAACCTATGTAACATAACCTAACCTATACTAATTATCTTAGTATAAACTAAATATGTGTACTCACTAATTACAATAATATTTTTTAAGCTATTGCATAGCTTTTATCGCGGGCAGGCCAGCGCGGCGACCGAATGAAGAAAATTCTTAACAAACATTAACGATTTTAAACTGATAATTACGTCTAAACGAGTACTGTTTACGATTCGAAAAAAATATATGTTAAACAAGAACATTTTTCTAATATTCTTAGCTTTGAATATTTTAGATTTTGTTTATATTACATAGTGTAATTAATTTGTGAAATTAGGTCTAACCGAACACAAAAACGACTACTACGCAAATACTATCTGGCGTATTATTATGAAACCTGCACCATTTTAAAGATAATTTTATTATCTATCTTTTTATCTACGATTTTTTTCGAATAGTCAAAGAATAATATCCTTTTTTTTGCGTTATCGAATAAAATTCGTGCGCTCTATCGGAAGACGATAGAGCGCTTTCCGATAGAGCGCAGGTATCTGATATCAGAAAAAAAACTTATACTGCATAAATAAAATAAATAAATAATTATAATTGCATAAGTTGTTAAAAAATGCTATGCAATAGCTTTACCGCGGCAGTCCCCGAGTGCCACACGTATTTTTTTTAAATAAAATGATTTACACTAGATATCAATACTTATGCCCTAAAATAACCTATCTTAACTAGCTTGGTTTACCCTAATTATTCTACCATTAGGCCTTACAAAAATGTTTCTTTTTGTTAGCTTAGTATAGATTTATTTACATTTAGTTTGTAATGTAGATTTAATTTGTCCTTCACAGAATGTAGTCATCATCATTGGTTGGGTAGTTATTAGCTTAAACCATGTTAATAGATAGGTGTAGCCAATAAAAAAGAAAACACTATTTTCTTTATATTTAAATCTACTCAACGGCGGTAGACAGAAAGTAATTAAATGCTGAAGCATTATTATAATTATTTTAGTATTCACAGTATTTTGAATCGCTCAGAGCGGCGAGTTCTAGTTTACGAGTTTAACTTTGCAGTCTTACATAACTTGAAGAAACGCTAAATAAAGAGAACTCCAAAATTTAGGTCATCCAATTTGAGCCTTCAAACTGTCGCATCTATGCGGGCTGAGCTTCATTTGCCAGCAATTTATGGATTAGAATACATCGGTGTACAATAATCTGTACAATAAATTCCAACTAACTCGTAAAATAGTGCCACACATTTATAAATAGTCGAGAGAAAATACTGAGAGTAGCTTACTAACGTCCCTAGTAGGAGAGAGTGGGGACCATTTAGCAGTTGGAAGGCTAGGCCACCCCCCATTAAAAATTGCCATGCAAGTTTTAAAAATATATATAGTTAATAGTTTGTTGTACTCATGTCGGCATCAATGATAAATGTCAATTGGAACTAAATGAACGTGTCAGTAAAAGTTGAGGAAATAATTTACGATTTTAGTGCTCAAAATTAAGTATTTTTTTAATTAATTTATGTCTGTTTCCACTAGATATACACGTCTATTTCTGAAAATAGTATTATTCAAATGAAAGTAATGTGTTTAGGGTTGAATATAAGCATTAGCTTAATTGCATCAACCTAACATAAAAAATATATATGTATTTATTTTATGAAATGTATTTATTTTGCCTGGGAGCCGTGAAGGAGCGTTGGGCACTAAATTGATAGGGAGGCTTGGGCATGAGTAACCCTCCCTCTTGAAGTAGCTAGTATTGTCATGCATGTACCAATGAACCAAATATAACATAGGTACTAGCATATATGAGCCTACATCATATTTCATTCAAGATTACATGTCTTAATTGAGGGCGAAGATTATGTCGTCACATTAAACAAAAGTTTCGTAGAAGGCGAATATGCGGTAAAGATCTTGAGGTCTCCCAAAAACACTACTTTCCATTATGTCGGTAACGTTAAAAAAATTAAAAACACAACTGAAACGGTGATGTTTATGATGCCAATTAAGTTGATGAGCACTAATCATTTTCCAGAAATTGCAGATATGTCGATATAGAACTTAAAAACGACACTCACCTTCTTTATCGCAACATTTAAAAAGAGGATGTCAAAAAAATCTTTGACCCATACATATTCTACCTAATTAAGAAATGAATTATTTTGTTCTCTATATGAAGTTTATTTGTCACATACATTTAGTTTTCTCTGTATTAGTAAAATTATCTTTATGTATTTATTGACCTACTTAATTTAATAATCTTTGATTGGCTATGTAGATAAAAAGTTCTGTTTATAATAACAAAATTGTTTGATATGAATTTATTGTGTTCTTCATTTATATTTGCAATATTTTCAGCGAAATTTTTGTCATGTCCAATCTTCCCTAAAGGTATGACCAATGGTTCCTCGCGTTGGGAGGATTGGGCAATTTTCCTGAGGTTTCGTTTTTTTTTTTTTTTCTCTGAACTTGAAAACATTTCTGTTATTGTGATAATATATAAAAGAAGCGAGATGTATAGGCTATTGAAAAATAATATGAAAATGGCGTTTTTTTATTATTAACGATTTTCTGAAAAGATTCTTAAAAAAGTGCCCAATGGTACCCACTCGGTTTTCCCTACACGGTTTTTAAATTTTACGGTTTTCGTATTTGAAAATGGATCTTGAGATACTCAAAAAAAACAAGGACTTGGACGTCCAAAGTTCTGACTGAAATTAAACATACTGTATTTTGGATGTTTTGACAAACTTCTCGAGATTTTGCAATTTCAAATTGAATGCTCTGCCCTCTGGATGTACTAAATGGTCATTAAAAGGAATGGTATATTGCTTGTCAGAACATCCAAAAGTTCAAATCAAGTTCAAACTGTGAAACCGTTTCCGCTACTTTCCACTGCCTAATTATTTTTAGGTAAATACCAATTATCAATACGGTAAATCAAGCGTCTCTTGGAAAGCCTGGCAAAAACTCCAGTAACTATTTAAAATTAATTTTGGACGTTCTCATCCAGGGCGTTATTTCTCGATAGCACACATATATATATATATATATATATATATATATATATATATATATATATATATATATATATATATATATATATATATATATATATATATATATATATATATATATATATATATATATATATATATATATATATATATATATATATATATATATATATATATATATATATATATATATATATATATATATAATTCGAAGGCTCCTATATTTTGGAAGTTCTGACTCTTTCTGCGCGATATTTTACTGTAATGTCATTTATGAAAATAAATTATTTATGAGGGCCAGATCGTGCATAGCTCGTCCAAAATTATATTATTCTTTTATACGCACAGAATATCGGATGCTCTGACCAGCAAATCGCGATTAATTATGTGATCCTCAAAATTTCCAATTTGGATATACTGATTTTTGGAGGCTCTGGACCGATTCTAAGTTATAATAATTTATTTTCATAATTGTTGCGATTACATGTCTTTGGTATAAATATTTTATTTAGATAGTTATATACACAATTAAGACAACTTATGTAGATAATGGTAAGCATTATTCACCATTATCTTTGAATAATTTATTAATTAGGTAAAATAGTTGACTTATCAAACATTTACTCACATTTGGAGAACTATTTCGATTCTCTAATATTTGATTGGATTTTATTGAAGATAGTCGGCCCCATCATTCACACCGACTGCTCCGACCGCCTCAGCGGTTGGCTAAACGGACGGAGAATATTGCCTTGTCTAGTTGGGTATAAGTGCCCTAAGGATATAATATCTAAATATAGTTCAGGTCAGTCTTTCCGCCGCAAGCGCCGCCGTCCTAGGTCGGTCCGCCTCGTTGAACGTCGGCTGAACTCGATTAAAGGCTAGCTTGCGAGATTGAATAAATTCCAGTAACAAAGGCAGGATGCGGATATACGCCAATGAGTTAGAAGTAAAATACCTTTATTTTTGTGGCACTGATCTTATTGATGTAGTCCATAGCCCATAGGTTGTCAACCTTATTTTGCCACCGCACACTATAAGAATATTTTTTTCTAGAACCCCCTATTTATTCACTTACCATCTGTCGCTAATCTGACATAGCTATTGCTACGATTGTGATTAAATATGTTATTACACTGTAATATTATATAGTCGTAAGATTGTATATGGCACAGAAATATTGCTCAAAGGATTTTTTCGGATAACATCTGCAGCTGGTTCATGGAGCACAGTGGTTATTACTTCTGTAAATGCTGATAAAATTAAATCTTCGTTATATGTGACTTACATTGGCGATGATGAATTTGTGAAATTCCAATAAATCCGTATTTATTATAATCACACAGTATAGGTACTGCCGTCTCTTCTTTTTTGCTTCCGGCATGGTTTTTATTTTACAGATACGTGAGTAAAAAAACAACTCAATTGTTATCAATTGCGCGCTATAATGTTGATGCAAATAAAATGAACAATCACTGCCTTTATATAGGTTGGAGACATTCCAACCTATATAAGACTTTCTGACAAATTGTCAGATGACAAAGAAAAGGCACGTTCACTTTCGAACCTGAACTGAATGCGTTCAGGTTTGAAAGTACGATATATATACGTGAAGTACGATATAAATAAAAACGTCAAAAATCAGTTGTTTGTTCAGTGTGAAAATTCGGCTGTTTGCTTTATTAGTACGTGATTAGCGTGTTTTTTTGTGTTTTTTAGGCTATATTTTTTTTACCTGCCCACGCCCTCACTGTACCATCTCAACGCCTACTAATTTTCTTTAGATCATCTACTGCCCCCTGAAACTGTCAAACGCCCACAAGGGGGGCGTTATCGCCCACGTTGAGAACCTATGATGTAGTCGATGATTTACTGTATTGATGTAGTCGGTCGCCGCTTGTTGTGTTATTACCCAATACTATAAGACAGAGGTTTATAACATTTTTACGAAATTGAAATCTAACCAACACTAAGGATGCCGTGAATTTAAAAATGATTAAATTCTATTCTAAAAATAAAGTCATGTTGCATACCGCTTTGTTGTTCACTCCAAATTCCTTCCCGAGCTGCAGAGGAACAAACAGTGAATAAACAGTATTTTTAGTCGTTTTGACACGACGAGACTATAAGAAAAAGTCCTTAAGAAAATGGCAGATTTCTGGAACAGCAATTCTTGGGCATGGCACCACGATAATACACCAGACACATCGACACTTGTACACGAATTTTTAACCATAAGCTTATTGAATAACTTTGACTTATCACTATATTCACCAGACACGACCACGTGTAAATATTCTGGTACCCCAGAACTTAAATTACTATTTCAAGGAAGGTGTTTTGAGTACAATTACGTGATGAAACGTACTTCATAAAGGGTCAAACACACCCATTCGAAGTGTTTCGACTGCTAGATTGTTTTTATGTACTTACAGAAAAACAATCTAGCAGTCAAAACACTTCTAATTGGTGTTTTTTTGACCTTCTATGAAGTACGTTTTAGCAAATCATTGTACTCAAAACATCTTCCTTGAAATAGTAATTTAAGTTGCTATATACTTATATCGTACCAAATTGTTATGACATACAATTTGGTACGATATACTTATATTGTTAAGGTCATTCAATAAATTTGGATGATTAGGCCAATATTTTGCGATTTGTTAAACAATTTCCGGTATATATGTATTTGACAGATCAATATTGGATATTGAGATTTTGCCTGCTGTGTCGATGTGTTTGATCGACTAGTCTAAAAGAGGCGGTTTCCTAAAAATATTGAGATAAACTAAGGTAAATTTCGACAATATCCTTACAATGCGGATCTTGTCGTCGATATCGTTTAGAACGTGACAAGATAACCAAACCCTGAGGGACGCCACGAATTTACCCGCCAGCCAGGAGGCAATTTTGGAGGAGGAGATTGGACTCGGGAATAAATTAAAGTTTTATAAAAGGTCTCATTTAAATTCAGAGTCTTCCCTTTAAACGGCAATGCGGGACAAAGGCTCTAGACATTTTTGGTACATTCTCACATTTTTAGACATCCTAAAGTAGTCACCGACTGCCACCCATAGAAAAAAAATGGATGTGTTTTATTGTCTCAGATAGTTAAGTATTAAGTGGGCGTGGGAGAAATGGAATAAACTGCATTATAGAACGAGAGAAGCGAAGTCCTGTTTTCACATGAACTTTCAGCATTCAATCAGATTGCATGCTACACAGTGACGACTAAATGCGTTTTTCGATTTTCTTCGAATTTGGCATGAACTCTCCTTGAAGTCATTAGAAACGACGTATTTCAAAGGAATTTTCGTTCCGTTTCAAGAAGGTGGCCTTTTTGATGATTCTATTTTTGCAGATGAAGTCGGATTTTAGCTATTTTGAACCCCCTTGAAACAATTAAAACCATTTTCTGATTGATGTCCGTCTGTTTGTCTATCTGTGTGTCCCTGTGGGTGTATTCGTCCACGATAGCGCCCAAAAGTTTAATCCAATTGAAGTGAAATTTAGTATGCAGGCATTATTTGGTCATGGCAAGAGTTGAAGAGATTGTGGTTGATATCTGTCCACCAGGGGACGTACTAGTCATATTTTAATCTCAAAATATTGGACTTAGATAATTCAAGTTGGGTTACACAAATGCCTTGTTAGGACGAAATAACATTGTTAAATTTTTGTTAAAATATTTCCTATACAAGCTACATTAATATTATTAAAATTCTGCCAAACATTTTAATAAATATTAACGCCGAGCCGCCCGAGGCTAGCCGAGAAACGACCCGCGTCGCCATAGACAGTTGGGTAAAGGAACCCAAACTGGTGTATCCATTGACCAATAGAGGGTGGTCATCGATTTTATTTATGAAATTATTATTCAAACAAAATCAGTCTTTTGCTACTTAACGGGAAAGACTTGGGTTACACAACCGGTTTTTTCTTGTCCGAGGTCGCCGGACCGAACTACTTCAAAATTTTTAGTGTACAAAATAACTTTAAAATTGAACCATTATAGTCAGAATTTATAACTCTGAATGTATAACTCTGTCCTAACTGTAGAATTTATAACTCTGTCTATATGTGAGAACCTGTTATTGGCTATCATTTATCATTTAAGTTGTTATTTAATATTTTATATGGCTGTTGGTTTTCCTTAAAATAAATAAATAAATAAATAAATAAAAAGTATATAAGCTTAAGAGATTTAATTTAATTTAGAAATGTTTAGTAGTTGGCTACGAAAAAAACATAGATCAGATGATCGTTATTTAGATAGTTAGTTAGTTAACATATGTAGACACATATGCTAACTAAACGATCCAAGAGTAACTTGTAAACATTTCTGGCTCATCTAAGATATTTTAACATCATAATATTTTTACCTTTTCTACTCCTACCTCTGTACTGAAATGGTTTGCATTATATTCTCCAGCGTGGAAAAATAAAATATCTCAGTTTGAGCTCGATCCGGTGGTTTACATCGGTACGGATTTTAAAGTAAAGCAGCTTAAGTTGTGAAAATGTCGGTTTTGTATAAGCTGCTGGCCAGAACATGCCGACTTTGCTCATAGATTAATGGGAGGAATGGATGAAGTAACAGATACGACTCGACGGAGAATTCGTCGCTTTTCTCAGATCTCTGCGTTCACGTAATTTAAGAGCTACATCTTCGTACAAGCGATATAAGTACTTAAAAAATATATGTTTTCCTTACAACTTCCTAGCAAACGTTAAAACAATTATGAAGACAAACTAGGTGAGAATCTAGCGCAATCGATGGTATTACTAAACGAACTATCATTTACAAAAGCGATTGGCCGAACTATTGTCCGTTCACGTCTGTACGTAATGTTCTTAGCATTTGAACGGACAGAACAAAAAATCACGTCGTTTTTCAATATGCTATCTATGACAGAAACCCATATTTTATCATATCGAACGAATTTTACAATATTTTAACAGAATATGGAAGCACGTCGCCTCTTTCATATAATTGCTAGGCAATCCTTTTACCTGTGCCGCCAAATAAAGGTCAGTGGGCCCGTTTGTGCATCCCAAACTATTTTTCTCCCCCAACCTGAACACACATACTAATCACACATACTAATGAAACGGCAACGAACGTCCCATAAAGTCAGTGATTATATGCAAATAGATGAAGTCTTATAGGTTATTTTTATGTTTCTTCTTGAAATATATCACGCGTGCAGCACTATTGTAATCCGAAAAAAAACTAATATACGTATGCATTTCTATGATATTTTGTTATATTAATATTCTGTCATATATTTTTCGACAAAACTAAGATGGAAACAACCAAAAAATATATCTATTTTGGATGAAAGAGCGAGATCCTTGTGACAGAAAAATAAGATGCGTATTCCAATTGTTTTTAGATGTTTTATTCGGAGATGAAAGGCAAAGCCGTTTCAGTGATGATGACGAATTTGAGTCTGAATCAGAATATGTCCAATCAATCGATCATACCTCATCTTTATCACTCAAAGAAGCGATTGCAGCAGGTATAGAGTACTAAGGAAGGAATTAAAAATAATAACTGAAGTCAGATCCTAATGATTAGACATCTGGTCACGTTATGTCACATCACATATTCTCCAGATAGCTACACTGCCGTACAATGTGATAAGATGTACTTTTTACTGTATACGAAATATATTATGTCATATGAAAGAGTCGGCTGTATCTGACCGTGGTGTATATGTTGAAAACCTTGTCATTTTAAATTTTAAGCCACAATAAATATTTAGTTTTATCTAAATGGATCAATTTTTCGTCAACTCCTAATATACCTAAATATTTATAAACTATCTATACTAATATTATAAAGAGGTAAAGTTTGTGAGTTTGTGAGGTTGTAGGGAGTAATATCTGGATCTACTGAACCGATTCGAAAATTCTTTTACCAATAGAAAGCCACATTATTTGTGAGTGTCATAGGCTATAATATGTTAATCTGAAAAATGAAATGGCTTTTTCGTGGTAGTCGGATTTGCAAAGTAAGTCGGAGCAAAAACGGTCGAATGCAAACGTTTCTTACGAACGCTGCCTTAACGATGAGAGTTATATGATTGAGTTCCAGAGAAAAGTTGTAAAGCTTGATAATGCCTACAAAAAATTCACCGACAGCATATGTCTATCTTTTATGTTTAAGTCACAAAAAGTAGTTTTTATATTAAAAAAATAATTTAAATCGTTAGGACATGTTTATTGATCATATTATCAACAATTATGAATTGTTATCAAAATAAGTAAATTTATCGTCTCAAGTGTTTAAAACAAAAGACTCCCTTTTACAACATATAATTTCCTTTTTACTGCATAAATATTTAAAGAGATAATACGGCATAGGTATGGAACTGCGACCGTATCTCGGGTTGGAACTCCTGAAAGACAATATATTTTGGTAACAAATAATAACAATAAATCTAATACAGTATACAGAGAAGTTTTAAACAATTGAAATAAACCTAATTTATTCAATCATAATCATTTCATTCACTCATTTGAAACCCGGTCATATAGCCAAATTGACATTTAAATACATACATAAATATGCAGTACAAATATAACCCTCCTTTTGGCAGTCAGAAAATAAATCATAGCACTCAGTACTAACCGAACCACACCCATAATTTCATCACAAGTAAAAATGTTTACCGCCTAATGAAGTGGATACGGGTCAGCTAGTATGTATATAAAAATATATAAACTCCATACGACTTCTAATAATTATTTTTAAAATATATTTTTTTTGTACGGTTCACTTCAATACATAGAGGATTTATTGTTTATCTAGTTGTTTTCTGGCTTTTATTTTCTTTCTGTTTGATAAATATGTTCAATGGTTAGAACACGATCAACATTGACATTCGCAAGAGCCTGCGGACGGAATATATTATTAGTACGGAGTACATACCTACCTATGGGACAATAATACGTATTGTATAAAGTAATTCTCATGGTTGAAAATTTTAATAATTTGTATCTTGACAATAATAGTACCAAAAATGTGTTCATTTGGTTTTCTTAATGGTTGCCTGGTAGCTTATCTCTAGTGGCGATCATATAATTCGTCAGAAAAATAATTATTAATAATTTTAATGTATTATTATTGTCTTAGACGTTCAGCTTATGTACTCAAGTTATTTACATTAATTATTAAAATATTTATTATTTTTATTATGACGCTTACGTCGCATCTGGTGCGCATATATTGTTTTTAATCTGTGCTCGCTTACATACAAGAGCATGCTAACGAACCCATCAGAACTATCCTCTCGTATTAATTATTCAGAATAGCGTCGAGAGTCTCTCATTTATCCCGAGGTAAATGAGGGTTACTCGAACGAATCTCACTTGATACACCGCGAATTAGACAAGCAAAATGCATCCGCTTTCGCTGTTTCCATATTGCTACTCTGAAAGCTCTTTGTTGTTCGGCCTTAATTATCGAGCATACTAATCAAACTCTAGTATGCAATGTACCTAATCAACATTTGGTAAATCGGGAGGCCAGATTGAAAAGTACGCAGAAAAAAATACCTAAAATTTGAATATAATATTGTTGCAACCTATCGCTGTTAAAAACTAAGAATTAAAACAAGAGTTGAACTGTTTTATTATATTACGAAAAGGTATACAAGCAGTTTCACGAAAATCTCCATACACACATACACACACAGGAAAATCCAAGATTTGTTGTGATGTTTGGAAGACCTTATCGAAATTATAATAGCACTAATACGATATAGTAGTAGCTATTTAACCTACATATTCTTTGTGTTTAATAAATATACAAGCACAGATACATACAGTAATAATCAATTTTCTCCTTCAATTACATAACAATTAGCACTTCCTTCCACCTTGTCTGATCGAAACACTAAATAATTGATAAGGTAATTAATGTAATAACGACTTTTTAATCCATTTACTTTTATTGCACAATTATGTCATAATGTCATTCCCTGGTAAATATTGAAGTCATTCATTGATTTAAATTTATTAAAATATAATGTAAATTGTAATTAAATGACATTAAACTTTATTTCTAATGTATACAATAATTTACGAAATTATGTTATTCTATACGTACGTAAATAATAAAATATTTCTAGTCATTATAACCGTAAGAGATGGATCTTGCCGCTTAAAATACTGAAATTCTGCTCTACATGCAGATAATGATTGCGGTAAGTTCCGTTTATCATAATCATCGCTAACCACAAAATAAGGTATAAGTACTTTTAATGAGCTCTCCTACTACTACCATCTCATGTAATTTTTGGGATGAAAATATTTGCCCGTAAAAACCCAAACCATGCAAGAGTTTTAACGAAGGCAATTCCAAATCCCATGAAGTTTTAATGAAGTAGAGTGCCCTTAATTTACTACAAAATTATAATTTTGCTTTGAGGGATCTTTCCTGACATATTATACGGACTTTGTAATAATTATGCAAATTGTAAGCAGTCCGTCTTCAAACCGCAAGAGGAAAAACGCAACATACACGGAGCGTCCCTGGAAACTTTCTATTAGGTACGAGTAAATGTACTTTCGTGTAAGGATGATACATTCGTATTAATAATAACATCGAATATGTAAAGTATGGTATGGCAAATTAGAGGATGGCATCCATCTAATTCAGTGGTTCTCGACCTTGATCGCTCAAAGCCTCATGATTAGCTAACTTATTTTAGGGAGGAGTGGATAGGGGTGTAATTAACCACGGGGTGATTACTTCGGCGGGAGCCGCCGGTATGGTGGGAGGGGTATCATTATCAACTCCAGCAGGGCATAATTATCAACTTAATGAGTTCAAATAGGCGTCATCTACTTGCCCTGGCTTGCCTTTTATTTTGACGTCGATTTGCCACATAGTCTGACAGGATGGTGAGATTCGCAAAGGCTAAACGTCAAGGGTCATATAAGAGAGCATAATATCAACTCTGTCGAGCACATACTGATGTTCAAATAGGTGACATCCACTTGGTGGCGTCTGGCACATCGATTTGCCACGTAGGCTGACAACACGGCTATAATTTCATTATATAACGATTCACGATATAGCAATTCACCATAACTGAACGATTTATGATCTGATATAATATCGTCAAAAATTACCTCCAGATTAGAGTCCATGTTATTCATCAGAAAGCTTACTCTTCACATGTCAATAAATATAAATGTTCAGTGATGGCGTAAACTTTGCATGCTAGGGTTTCCAATATGGAAGGTTATGGAGTTCTCTTCGATCCTCAAATTGTATTAAAAGACCACATCACACATTTGTCTGACATCTTATAAACAGATAGATTACTTTATACGTAACCTCAAATATTTCACAATATACATTGTAAGCAGTAGAATAGAAACGAACTTTATTTTTATTTGATGATTGTTTTTTCTTGACAATGCTATGGAGTTATATAATTAGCACAATATTGGATACAACCTAAGTTGCAGACACAATACAGACGAAGAAAATATCAAAGTGTTTTTTTAATAGTCGATGAGGGACGTCCTCAGTGGGCTCGATTGCGTTTCTTCATGAACTAAAATCGAAAATAAGTTCATATAAACGAGACAAGGCAATACGCTAGAGCGGAATGTGAAATGAACGGTTGTCACGTTTTCGTCCTAAAACTACCCACCAAAGATAAAGCATCTGAATCTGAGACCACACGAAATGTATTCAAACTTATCCGGACGACTATAAGTTCAACAGGTAGCTTTGAAGCGGGAAAATCGACGATCGTTCGTTTCATATTGTATTTCGCTCTAGGGTATTGCTCTATCTCAATCAGTTTTAGTCCACGAAGAAATGCAATCGGGCCCAGTATGTTTACTAATTTTCACGACGCCCCGCTATTCTTGCCATATGTCAAGATAGTAACAGATTGGATTTAAAAACTGCTCAACAAGTTTAGCATCAAAGCGACCTTTAGACGATCTCCATTTATAGCTCAATAGCTGAGGTACGTGAAAGATTTACTAGCACTGTAAATAAACCTATAGTGTTTACAAAGTTGAGTGTAGTTGTAGGCTGTCATGTCGATAAGACGAAGCGCCCCATCATGATTCGAGTAATAGAATATTTTGAGGCGGTGAAAAACGTCCAGAGAGAAAAATCGCTAATCTGCGAGCACTTATTGGCCAACATTATTGGTAACACTCTCATAATCCAACTAGCTGAAACCTGTCGAACTCGACGGTCACTTTATTGACCATAATGTTATTTTTTTATGACTCTTTATTTTTCTCTTTTGATGACACATTTACAGACCGAAAGATTTTTTTACACACCTCAATCATATTTTTACACGTAGCCGTTCTCTCAATTTCGCGGTTCTTAGGAAAAACCTTGATAATTATAATAATAATAATAATAATAACTATTTGCACTTAATGAGTATACAAAAAGGCGAGCTTATTGCCTGATGGCAATGTCTTACAACTAACCTAAACATAGTGGTACATGCGCGCATTGTGAAAATAAAGATTATTACATAACATAAAGACAAGTGGAAGAATTTAAAACTAATAATGCCCGAGGAAAGGAAATTGGGAGAGGAAGAGGAGAGAAAGGGAAGAACTGGTTACGTCTTAGAAAGGTAGTAATCCTTAAGGTGAGTCTTAAACGATGGTAAAGAAGGCGAGTTTCGTATATTTGCTGGGAGATCGTTCCAGAGTCTTGCTCCATGGACACAGAACGAATAGGAATAGAAATAACTATTATGACTCGGAATTTTTAATAAACTGTCAGAGGTTGACCGAAGTACGAGACCGTGGGAACTTAGTGGTTCAAAAAGCTCGTGGAGATAGGATGGTGTTAATTGGGAGAGTACACGATATAGGAGAGCAAGTATATGAACATTTCTAAACTGAAGCTATGGATCACGGCTATCAAGTAGACGTAGTCTACACTGATTACAGTAAAGCCTTTGACAGGATTGACCACAGACTACTCTTGAACAAGCTTAAGTTTATGGGTATACAAGGGGACCTCCTCCGATGGTTCTCCTCCTATATCAGTAATCGCTCCCAAGCTATCGTCATCAAAAACTATATTTCTAGTTGGGTTGCTATCCCTAGCGGTGTACCACAGGGCTCACTACTTGGTCCATTGCTGTTCTTAATTTTCATCAATGATATAGCTAGCTGTTTTCTAAATAGTCACTTACTATGTTTTGCTGATGACATGAAGATTTTCAAAATAATTAAATCGGTCGGTGATGTCGCCGACCTTCAGGCGGACCTTTCAAGATTGGACAGTTACTGTCTCTCTAATAAAATTGACCTCAATCCATCCAAGTGCACCGTTGTCACCTACACCCGTAAAAAAATATTTACTCTAGCCTCATACTCATTAAAATTTCATAACTTGCAGAGGTGCAGCGTGGTTAAAGATCTTGGTGTCATTCATGATTCTCATCTACTGTTCGATAATCACGTTCAATCTATTGTTTCTAAAGCTTCCAAAGGTTTAGGTTTTGTTATGAGGAGTGCAGCTTGCTTTCACCGTGCTAAAACTTTCAAGATCCTTTACTGCACTTTTGTCAGAAGCATCTTGGAATATGCATCTCAGGTATGGAACCCTTGTTATGACAAATATATAAACAGAATCGAGCGCATTCAAATGAAGTTCATGAAATATCTCTGCTTCCGTCTGAAAATCCCATACAGCTCATCTAACTATTTCAATTTATGCAAGAAATTTCATATCCTCCCCTTGATTAAGCGGCGTGAAACCGCGGACTTAACCTTTTTGCTAAAAATTACCTCCAATAATATTAACTGTCCTGACTTACTAAATAAAATTAATCTCCGTGTTCCTTCCAAACTCAATAGATTTAACCCTGCTCTTCATGTTCCTCATGCTGGTACCAACTATAGGCAAAATGCATTTCTGTGGCGAACAAGTGACAATTTCAATGACATGATTAAACGCTTTGACTTTGATCTATTCTGTACGAGTGTTAACTCAGCTAGGCAGCGGCTGAACAGTGAATTTTTTAGCATTAATTGTTGAATAATTTTTGATGCATTCTTAATCGATAGCTTTAATTGAAAGATCACATATGTTTCTACAACGTTATTTAAACCTGAAAACCTTTAATTGGCTCTCTGCTATGTTACTCCGGCATTGTTAAATTATAATTAGCTGTTGGTTTTCCTGAAAATAAATAAATAAATAAATTTCTTCTTTGGCGTACTGGCAGCCACTTTAACTGTGCCCTATAGTCGGACACGTGATTATACTTACGTAAACCGAAGATGAATCGTATGTATACATTTTGCAAACGTTTAAGTTTGTTGAGCAGTTCCTCTGATAAATCGAGATAAGCCACATCTGCATAGTCAAGGAAAGGTAAGAGGAGAGACAATGCAAGAGTATATATAGATCTTTTCTGTTATTAATGCCTATGGAACCCGGGATAGCATAATGATTCTAACAATACTACACAGTTATAAATCGGATCAAGCATTTAGAAGCTATGGTGGAATAAAGTAACGAACTTCATACATTCATTTATGAACCCTGAAAACATTACACTTTTTTTTGGGCAGTCGTGTAAAAATAGTATCTCCTCAGAATATATTCATTATTTTACCAATTTACTTTTATTTGGTATTTTTTTGCGGCTTCCTGCATTTTGAAAATATATATATAGGAGTACATTCCCTAGAGATCATATTACAAAACAAATTATATTTTTTTCTTTAATCTTGACTTACTGGATTGCTATAGAAGTCGCAAAATTCCAGTAAAACAGTGTGAAATAAAGCAAATATTTCCATATATTTTTTTGAATATATGTTTTATGACCCTTAGTGCTCCTCAGATATAAATTTCAGATATAAAATTGGCATTACATTAATTCCAAAATCTTTGATTTCGTTAGTAAATGGATTTAGAAATGAGTGACGGTCGGACATTTGGGACAATTTGGAATAATTACTCTTAACAATCGAGTGCTAAAATTGGTGATCAAAAATTTTCACTGTTACCCGGTTCACAGTATACAGATAGTAGATTCTCTTACAGCCAAATTGGAATCGAAGCGAGCGGCGTCACGAGTTTCACTACTCCGCAGACGCAGATAACCAAACGTTTAAAAATTTGACAACCACCACCGTAACGCCAACTAAAGGCGTTTTCCATCGTCGCTCCTTGCCACCCGAATATACGCTTAATGTTCTAACTCGGTATACTTTCCCCCGGCGTTGTAGTGTCAGATATTTAATGGATGGATCCATTTAACCATGCACTTACAGGGTTGGGGTTATTACTGTGATGCAGGTCTTATATGGCTCAAGCGCTTAATAGATACCGATGACAGTGATGTATCGGTACACATTTCACATTTACCGACATGACAGCTCAGCATCGACGACGATACCGACCACGACGCAGCACCGACACGTTTATATGTACTTGTCAGATTCAGTCCTATGCAAATATGTGCAAAGAGTACAAACATATCTATAGGCTATAGGCTTAACCACCTATATCGGTTATATGCGTGGTAACAAATGCCACCTTCTCCAAATAATCCTGCAAGGAAAGATAAAAAGGCCGCCGAAAACCTGGCCAAAGAAGAGCTCACTGGCTACAAAACCTAGTTTAATTGTTCAACTTAAGCACCACCGAGTTGTACCGTGCCGGAACATCACGGACTCAAGTGGCCATAATGACCGCCGACCTCCGATCGGAAATGGCACTCTAAGAAGAAGGTAGGCTCAAACAGTGTTCCTGCATTATTAATCTCGAAGGTATTATCGATTCAAATCTGATGGTATTTCGTAGGTCAAGAAAGATAGACTGCTCACAACTCTAATAACCGAATAGATCTTTTCACATCGTAAACATTCAACAAGTCGTTTTTGAAAAGTTTGAAAAGTTTTAAGCTATTGCATAGCTTTTATCGCGGGCCTAGGCCAGCGCGGCGACCGAATGAAGAAATTTCTTAACGAAAATTAATGATTTTAAACTGATAATTACGTCTAAAGGAGTACTGCTTCCGATTCGAAAAAAATATATGTTAAACAAGAACATTTTCCTCATATTCTTAGCTTTGAATATTTTAGATTTTGTTTATATTACATAGTGTAATTAATTTGTGAAATTAGGTCTAACCGATCACAAAAACGACTACTACGCAAATACAATCTGGCGTATTATCATGAAACCTGCAACATTTTCAAGATAATTTAATTATCTATCTTTTTATCTACGATTTTTTTTCGAATAATCCGTTTTTTTTTGCTTTATCGAATAAAAAACTCTATCGGAAGACGTTTAAATTATTCCGAATCATTTGCTACCGCAGCCGCAATTGATTCGGAATAATTTCAACGTTTTCCGATAGAGCGCAGTTATCTGATATCAGAAAAAAAAATAATTATAATTGCATAAGTTGTTAAAAATGCTATGAATTAGCTTTACCGCGGCAGTCCCCAAGTGCCACACGTATTTTTTTTAAAAATCTTTATTTATTTATTTATCTTTATAATTTATTGTTTTTATGCGACGTTACTGAATTGACTGCCCATCTAAGGGTTTATCATCATGGTTGTCTATTTTCATACTGTATTTATTTACGATAACCTTTACACTTCCTAGATATAGCACGGCGCGGCGTCTCTGATACCTTAGATACCTTAGATATTTTACGAGCAACCAGTGAAGTGTTTGTGGTTTTGTTTTTTAGGTTCCCCTTTCCATTTCAGCGATTCGATATAAATAGTCTTTATCTTTAACAAAACTTATATTTATAGTAACTCTTCTTACTTATTACTTGCCGTGTCTCTCCATTGCTATATATATATAGGCCTCTCCCAATGGGCGCCTAGCTGACCGGCCCTCCGTCTTTCACATACAGTCGCTTTCCGATAATGGAGGGCGTCTTACATTGCATTTTTGGGTTCCATTTTGTCCCCAAAGATTGGTCTTCCTTTGAACTATGTAACCGTCACACTCCCATTTCAACTTTCTTACCTTTTGAGCTATATCCACCACTGATTCTTATGTGGATTTCTATGGTCTAGATCATATACCCTAGACATACTACGAGAAAAGTTCTATCCATAAAACGCTGTGTTGAGGTCCATGTATCCGCACCGTACGTCATCACAGACAAGACGCACTGAATGTACATATACCTTGATCTTCAGGCATTACGGTATATCGGATTTAAAGATGCGGCGGAGCTTTCCAAATGCTGCCCACCTAAGTCGTATTCGTCTGTCAGCCTATTTGACGAAGTTTGCTCTACCAAACAGGATGTTCTGCCATATGTGACACATAATTCTCCAGAATTCGGGGGTAGCAGTCCTGACGGTCACGAGTGTCGGGTCAATATGGGCATTAGGCATAACTTTTATTGTATACATGTTATAAGGGTACCCATTCGTTAGAGTGCCTTGGTTAGGTCGTTCAGCATTTCTTGGCATTTATCGAGCGTCTCTGCCATAATGACCATATCAACATCCTCTTATAAACCTTTTCTTCAATCGGATCAGTTTGGTTTTGTAGGTATTCGTGTACTTGGTCAATCCGAAATTGCCCAGGTTTCGATCGAAGACCTTGTTGTAGTCGACGAATGCCAAAGAGAGCGGTTTGCTGAACTCTTCGGTCTTCTATATACCAGGGCGGTTCGAAAAGTCCGTACAAAACCCAAGAGACAGCGATATCATTAAATTTTACCAAATACGCGTAGCTAGCAAGTGTGTGGTGCCGCCGTTGTCTAGACTGGAGTACCCGGACAATAGCTAAAATTTAAAAATTGGTATACAGCTAGCTAAAATTTAAAAAGGATTAAAGTTCATGAGATTGTTGAGACCATGGGTATCAGTAATGACCGTCCCCATTTGGAAAAAGAAAAGATTCTGTTCCACCATAACAATGCGTCTACACATTCGTCGGTATTAACAATGAATAGACTGTTAGAATTGCAAAACGAACTTGTACCGCACTATATTAACTATGTTAATCAGGTTATGTTAAAAAATAATTCACGACTTTTTTAATAATTTTTTTTCGCCATATTTTTTGAACATCCCTCGTAATTTTACTGACAGTTTGTATGTGATGTGAGTAACAGTTACTTTCAAAAATATCTAACGCGGGGAATTCATATTGCATTCCTACAACCGTGAGCTCACCGTGAGCCTGAATTTGATTACATTTACACATTCTAATAAAGTCGATATTACAAAAGAAAAAAAACACTACTGTCGTTATAGAAAGTGAGCTATCGCATTTATATTTATTTACGTTATTTTACGAAATATTTGTAATTATTGCTGTATATTTCCGGAATTTACTGAATCATACCTTTCATTCGACACTAAACATGATATATTTACGTTAATTTATTGACATTTGAACATTTAGACAACTACTAACTTGATATTTGGAGATTTAAGGTACCCTATGACCATGAGCGCCGCCAGGGTAACTTTCAGGGAGGTGCATCTGCATCTATACCCTATAATAATAACTAAAAAATAAAAAAATATAGATAATTGTACATATGTTATGTCTCTACCAAAGCGTATCAGCTCTACACGGATGCAACAACTCCAACATACATTGTGACAGTCCTAGTAATTGCTGCCTATTCTGCTAAACTCGAACACATGTGCAAACAATTGCATGAAGAAAATATGAATTTAAAGGCAATACACGATCACGTAAATAAAGTTACGGACGTGCTTCAGTCTCACCGTGATAATGCCTCTATGGAGCTTGTAATCATTTTCAAGAAAGCTCAAAGAGTTTGCGAAGAATTATATGCGGAATTTAAGCGCCCTCGAGTAGCAGAAAAACAAGCTTACAGATCAAATCAACCATCTGAAAATGTGGATGAAATTTTCAGAATATTTATTTTTTCTCGGAAAAATCAATTTTGTTAAACACACAAAAAAGTATTTTTGCCTATGCAACTCCACCCTGAAAACATGAGAAAATTAGACAAATCTTTATTTTTAGCTATGACAAAAGATATACAGAACTTTTTCAAAGGTTTTCTACATAATTTGGTAAGTAGTACGAGAGTTGAAGCCAAATGACGCAAGCAATGTGCCTTTAAGTGAATACGTTGTTGAATATCGTCGTTGACAACGCAGGACCTCGCAACTACAGTTTTGGGCCAAAATAACTTATTGATGCCATCTTGTGTAGTTTTTTATACGCTATATGTTCGTTTAATATCGAATCCCATGCAACGCACATATCGGTCGTTAATACCATAAAATCATTACCTCGTACCTTTGACATAGCCTCTATGAGTGCATTACCTCGTATTATCAGTTTGAAAGTACTAGATGACGGTTATATTTTTCATTGCTGAGGTTTTATTCAGTTTTTAATTGGTTTTAGTCATCAGACATTTATGATAACAATTTAAAACTGCGTAATAGTAGTTGCTAACTTGCAAAATAAACATAGAACGTATCAGAAATCGACCAAATTAACTAAATTAAGCGATATACTCCTGACCATTTTTATTAAATACCTTCCTTTTCATGGCATTTACAAGATATTGAATTATGTTTATTTCTTCTAGATCCTTATATTTCTTTCGAATGCCTTATATTTTTATTCAAAAAGTAGCCTAATAAAAAAAATCCTAATCTATTATATGAATTTTTCCCGACAGGGGGGTGCGAGTGCACCCCCTTGCACCCTGCTGCCGGAGCCCATGCCTATGGCACCCATGATGACGTAATTATTCTAATATTCTAGATGACGTAATAGTTCAAACGTTTAGAAGTTATGGTGGAATAAAGAAACGGAAAAAAATACATAGCCATGCCCACCCTGAACACATTACACTCCTTTTTTTGTTGGGCAGTCCTGTAACAAGTAGACAACATTCCTATTTATTCGGTGCAAAATTACAACAGACAGAATATCGGCGTTTTCTAGCATTCAAAAGTTACAGGCAGACACCTACATTATATAAATAATGATTTTTAATAACGAATGAATATTATTTCATACTACTCGTGACGTCGAGTGCGAGCAATTAGAACAGACTGTGTGAACCTAACACAGGCGCGCGAGACACAAGACTGGTGCGCGCTATATTACCCTGCGGTGGTAAATTAAAAAAAAAATATCTACCTGAATACTTATCGTATCAACATGAAACACATGTCTTGATACGTCTAATAATAAGATTTAGTATTTAAAAGCGTTAAATGTATGTTTAAGCTTATTCAACTATTGTTTTTTAATTAACTTAATATTCCATAATTATATCGACTATTCTCAAAGAATTTCAAATGCCAACTGAAAAAAATTGGTTCTATCTCTTACAGTCAATCATAATATAGCCGCTTAGCAAAATTGGCCCTTACCATACGTCTTAATACTGACCCAACATATTTGTTATAAAATTATGCATTTTTGTCCGTCTTCTCGTTTTGCTTTTCACTTTTATGAAATTATAATATTCAGTGGACTTTGCAATTTGTTTTGATTTTAAGCTTCGTTGTCATTTCAATGGTGTTCTCTGTGGTCCTTGCAGATCGTTCGCGGTGCAAACGCCAGCAGTACTTCAGACGCATGCGAGAGGCATGACCCGTGCCAGCATGGAGGCATTTGCATCAGCACTGACTCCGGTCCTGTCTGCGAGTGTCGCGACGGGGAGTTTGAAGGAGCCCACTGTGAAAGGGGTAAGTCACCTAATTTTTAATATATTGACGCTCATATCAATGGTTCCGAGACTTAGGCACTACCGCTAGTCACTAATTACACAAGAGAACAAAAAACTGCGTGCCATAACAGTTCATATATATATTTTGTATAGTATATACAAAATAAATATTTTGTATATACTATATAAGTATACCTTCATAAACTATTTTCATTTTAGCATTTTTTTATTAAATACTTAAATTAACATTTACTCCATTTTTATTGTAGTTAAAAGGACCACTAGGAAATCTTGTTCCGGAAATTTAGTTCCTGAAAGTTATTATTATAAGCTCCTCGGTGTATGTGAATCGAGCATGACCAACAAATCCGGAGAGTAACCTAAAGTTTAATTAAAGCGGGAGCATTATTAGTAAGTGGTGCTCGCTTCGCAGTTCGCAGACTGGGTGTGTTTGTCAGTAAAATAGTCCCCGAGCGACGCTCACTCAACTTCATCTCTGAAACAAATAAATGGCAAAGTTGTCATGGGATCCGGCTCTGGCAATAGTAAAGACCAGTGCACATGTGGAAAATAGAGAGCACGGGACAGTAAGAAAATCGAGGGATACTTTATTTATTTAGGATGTAATTACAATATCATTAACTATATTTTAACAGTTGTGTGCGTGAATGCGTCTAGAAGTTCATTCCAGATATTAGGAAAAACTTCAAAAATCTTGATGTAATGGTTCGATAACCATACAAAACCATTAAATAACTAAGAAACCAAAAGTTCGACGGGGTCGCTTTTAGTATCGTCATTTTTTTCCCACTATTATCGGTTACGCTCCACGTTTTCTAATGTATGCACCCTGCAGAAAAGTCATACATTTATTATTGAAATAGATATAATTTGCTACAATTTAAGCCTAAACTGAGAAGTTTCCAAGCTACTAATTCTCGATACTTGGTTTTATTAGGCAATCTAAATAACACGCATTCCCTCAGATCACCAAGTGGCTCCTTGAATATTTAAGTATTTTTTTTTTGTGAAATTTTTCATTCTTTTAAAAACATTGACAATTTTGAAGAGCCTTATCTCGGAAAATATTAGTAATACGCTGCCTACTTTTAACTTAAATTTTGATAAATTTGATATCCTTGAAAATGAACTGCATGACCTTTTGCAAGGTCAAATTCTTTATCGTTTATAAACTGGCTTGCCTAAATACCTACCCAGTTGTTTGTGAGATAGTTTTCAGAAATGTACGAATGGAGAATTTTCCATTGAATTTTCTTTTGAAACATTCCTAGGATCTGTTTTTAAGAAATCCCTCTGATATAATGCCTGATTTAATTGTTTCACTGCCCGAATGTATACAATATTCCGTTGTGAACTGGCCTTTAGGAAAAGGCAAGTTTTCACCGTGAGCAACCGCAACGTTTAATATCGGACGAAAGTTGGTGAATACCCCACCGGTTGGCGAGTGACGTCACATGGATTGTACTTTTAGTGGTGATGGGGTGGGGAAGGGGGGTTCAGAGAGGGGAAGGGGGCGGGGCTTAAATGCAGGTTGCATGCAACATTCTATCTCCTCAGTGGATACCTATAGAAGTATGCCATTCGGCTTCAGTCAGGCGACACCCTTCGGAAAGCCAATAAATAGAGACGGAAGAGCTCTCTATAGTATTCGATTTGAAAGTCATATTGACGGAAATCAATAAACAAGAAATAGTTTTGGTCATAAATTTATAACAATCGTTTAAACTCGGAAGACCCTCAAAAATAAATCACGCTAGTCGTTTTATTGTGTACTAGCTGACCCGGCGAACTTCGTACCGCCTAACAGTCAATGAATGTCGTGTTACAGATTAGCTGAACTTAATTTATGATTTTTAGAAAGTAATAAGATGAATACAAAATAAATATTATGTTCACTACTTTATTAAGACAAAAACAAAACATAACAGTACAAAAAATAAGTATATCAATCGCGTGTCAGCAAGAAATAATTGAATTAAACTATTTACTTATTGTGCAGCATGGGATGCACTCGGTTTAATTCTCTTAATTGAAGCACCTTGTGATATACGACATTTTTTGTTTTTTTCAAAAACAAATAAAGCGGATGATTTGTCGACACGTGAACATGCCACGTACAACTGACCATGAGAAAAACACGGATTTATATTTTGTATGGGAAAATGTTTCTTCTTTTAATTAATTTTTTCGTAAATTTTCCATTTTTTTTATTTTTAATAGTTATTCTGCTATTCGGGACGGAGAGAAATACAACAAATCAAAAACCATGAAAATCGGTCCATCCGTTCTCAAGTTATAAGTGTTCGAACAAATCCGACTTTGTTTTATATATATAGACTAGCTGACCCGGCAAACTTCGTACAGCCTAACAGTCAATGAATGTCGTGTTACAGAATAGCTGAACTTAATATTTAATAAAAAAAGTTTCATCTAGCTATTTAATAAATATTTACTTAATAATTTAAAACAAAAATTCGTGTGGCACTCGGGGACTGCCGCGGTAAAGCTATTGCATAGCATTATGCAATTATAATTATTTATTTATTTTATTTTTTCTGATATCAGATAACTGCGCTCTATCGAAAAGCGTTGAAATTATTCCGAATCATCTGCGGAAGCAAAAGATGCGGAATAATTTAAACGTATTCCAATAGAGCGCCGAGCACGAATTTTTTATTCGATAAAGCAAAGAAACCGGATGATTCAAAAAAAATCGTAGATAAAAAGATAGATAATTAAATTTTCTTTAAAATGGTGCAGATTTCATAATAATACGCCAGATAGAATTTGGGTAGTAGTCGTTTTTGTGTTCGGTTAGACCTAATTTCACAAATTAATTACACTATGTAATATAAATAAAATCTAAAATATTCAAAGCTAAGAATATTAGGAAAATGTTCTTGTTTAACATATATTTTTTTCAAATCGTAAGCAGTACTCGTTTAGACGTAATTATCAGTTTAAAATCATTAATTTTCGTTAAGAAATTTCTTCATTCGGTCGCCGCGCTGGCCTACTAGGCCCGCGATAAAAGCTATGCAATAGCTTAAAAACTATATAATTAAGATTACCTGCAGTATTGTTAAAATACTTTCATGTTTACTGGTCGACATTTTCAAGTCTCTTTTCCACCATGTTCTGTCGCAAATAATACAAGAATGACCAAATGAATTACTCGTAAAGTCTTTATAAAAATCAATATGACTTGTACTGTGTTTATGATAATTTGTGTAAACTGGAATAGTACCATCAACAATAAAATCCATAATTTTTTCACCAATTCGATTTTCTCTATCAATCTCAATTTCATTTTCATGATTGTTATGGTTATCTTCGGTAGGATCTTCATTATAATTGTCACGCAATAGTTGAATATTGGCATCAACATGGGCTTCATTTTGGGTAGCGTCTTGTATTGTCTCCAATAAATCTGATACTTCATAAAAAGGTGTGAAATGTTGTTCACGAAGATGAAGATGAATCCAGTTTTGTGTATCATTCGCTTTAAAATGACAAAAGATAGTGTCTTGATTCGTTGTAGTTATGTTGTAAAAACAATAATGTACACAAACATTTTGATTGTACATTTTTGAAAATAAGTACAAACAATCCAAATCTCCGTAATCATTAGTGCTTGATAGAATGTTGTTATATGCTTCTTGCGGATTGTGGCAGGAGTTTAAATAGCGTGAATCGAGTAACTGATTTCTCAAGTCACAAGTCTCAATTTGAAGTTGCAAAACACTTGGAACGAGTGGAATAGACAATTACCATCGCCAGGAATTCCTGTGTTCCTGTATAGAATAACTTCGGGAGTAATGCATTCATTACGCTGTTCATAAATTTGAAGTTGTTGGCTGTGAAATAGATTTTCTTGTAGCGTTACATTTTCTATATTTTCAACAGCTCTACATTGCACGACATTCTCTTCATTACTGTCCAATTTTTGTCTTTTCCTGTGAAAAAAGAAGTAGAATGTCAAGTTCGAAATTCAAAGCACAATACAAAATTTCGAAATTTTAATTCGAATTCCGATATTATCGAAATTTAATCGAAATTCCGAATTTCAAATGTCAAAATGTCAAGTTCGAAATTCGAAGTAAAATGTCAAGTTCGAAATTCGACGTAGAGAATTGCAAGTTCGAAATTCGAAGTAAAATATCAAGTTCGAAATTCGAAGTAAAATGTCAAGTTCGAAATTCGACGTAGAATTTCAAGTTCGAAATTCGAAGTAGAATGTCAAGTTCGAAATTCGAAGTAAAATATCAAGTTCGAAATTCGAAGTTAAATGTCAAGTTCAAAATTCGACGTACAATTTCAAGTTCGAAATTCGAAGTAGAATATCAAGTTCGAAATTCGAAGTAGAATGTCAAGTTTAAAATTCGAAGCACAATTTCAAGTTTGAAATTCGAAGTACAATTTCAAGTTCGAAATTAGAAGTAGTAGAAATTAGAAAAGAAAAAAAGGTTTAAAAACTGACAAATTTAAAAAAAAGACTGTCTACCCACAGCGTTAGAGTCGGTCAGTGAGTCAGATATGCGCTTAACTATGTTATAAGTAGAATTATTATGATTACTACTAGATTTTTGGCTAAAAACCACAAAATGATTTTATTGCCATAAATACAACCCCCTCCAACCAAAGTATAATTTACGTCATACTACGAAAATCACGAATGAAATTTTGTCGCTTTATGAATGAATTTAGCAAATCGACGGTTCAACTTATACTTATGTGTAGGTACTTTTACCCGCAGGTTTCATATTGAAATCGACCCTAAATCGATTTTCAAAATCAATATTCAAGTTTGATCTCACAGTAATCACGTCAGTTTATGAAATAAATGACGTATTTTATTTTATAACTGTTAATTAGTTAACTTGTTGCATGAAGCCTATTCGTCTAGTCACCCCAATGTGACGTCAGGCAAGGAACGTCAGAGCAGAGAAATGGTAATAATATACACGTAATAATACACGTTACTTACCTTAATAACTTATTTTTCTCCAGTATACGGCGTTTATGTTGTAAAAATTTATGTTGTAAAAATTTCCTGGCCATTTTGTTTTTTTTAATAACGTAATTTATTTCGTCTTCTTTCGGAACACAATGTCAGAATCCTACCGTAACAGTGGCCGTGGTCATACTGTATTAATTCAATTTATTTCTGATATCAGATAACTACGCTCTATCGGTAAACGTTGAAATTATTCCGAATCATATGGAGCTGCGTAATCAAACGATTCGGAATAATTCCGATAGAGCGCCGCGCACGAATGTTATTCAATAAAGCAACAAAACCGGATATTATTCTTTTATTCTTTGACTATTCGAAAAAAATCGTAGATAAAAAGATAGATAATTAAATTATCTTTAAAATGGTGCAGGTTTCATAATAATACGCCAGATAGTATTTGCGTAGTAGTCGTTTTTGTGTTCGGTTAGACCTAATTTCACAAATTAATTAAACTATGTAATATAAACAAAATCTAAAATATTCAAAGCTTAGAATATTAGGAAAATGTTCTTGTTTAACATATATTTTGTTCGAATCGTAAGCAGTACTTGTTTAGACGTAATTATCAGTTTAAAATCATTAATTTTCGTTAAGAAATTTCTTCATTCGGTCGCCGCGCTGGCTAGGCCCGCGATAAAAGCTATGCAATAGCTTAAAAATAAATAAATAAATAAAAAAAATACGTGTGGCACTCGGGGACTGCCGCGGTAAAGCTATTGCATAGCATTTTTAACAACTTAAGCAATTATAATTATTTATTTATTTTATTTATTTTATTTTTTCTGATATGATATGAAAACGTTAAAATTATTCCGAAGCATTTGCGGCTGCGGTAGCAAATGATTCGGAATAATTAAAACGTCTTCCGATAGAGCGCCGCGCACGAATTTTTTATTCGATAAAGCAAAAAACCGGATTATTCGAAAAAAATCGTAGATAAAAAGATAGATAATTAAATTATCTTTAAAATGGTGCAGGTTTCATAATAATAAGCCAGATAGTATTTGCCTAGTAGTCGTTTTTGTGTTCGGTTGGACCTAATTTCACAAATTAATTACACTATGTAATATTAACAAAATCTAAAATATTCAAAGCTAAGAATATTAGGAAAATGTTCTTGTTTAACATATATTTTTCTCGAATCGTAAGCAGTACTGGTTTAGACGTAATTATCAGTTTAAAATCATTAATTTTCGTTAAGAAATTTCTTCATTCGGTCGCCGCGCTGGCCAGCCCGCGATAAAAGCTATGCAATAGCTTAAAAAAAAAAATACGTGTGGCACTCGGGGACTGCCACGGTAAAGCTATTGCATAGCATGTTTAACAACTTATGCAATTATAATTATTTATTTATTTTATTTTTTCTGATATCAGATAACTGCGCTCTATCGGAAAACGTTGAAATTATTCCGAATCATTTGCGGCTGCGGAAGCGAATGATTCGGAATAATTTAAACGTCTTTCGATAGAGCGCCGCGCACGAATTTTTTATTCAATTAAGCAAAAAAACCGAATTATTCGAAAAAAATCGTAGATAAAAAGATAGATAATTAAATTATCTTTAAAATGGTGAAGGTTTCATAATAATACGCCAGATAGTATTTGCGTAGTAGTCGTTTTTGTGTTCGGTTAGACCTAATTTCACAAATTAATTACACTATGTAATATAAACAAAATCTAATATATTCAAAGCTAAGAATATTAGGAGAATGTTCTTGTTTAACATATATTTTTTTCGAATCGTAAGCAGTACTCGTTTAGACGTAATTATCAGTTTAAAATCATTAATTTTCGTTAAGAAATTTCTTCATTCGGTCGCCGCGCTGGGCTAGGGGCACGATAAAAGCTATGCAATAGCTTAAAAGTAAAATAAGAAAAAATAAAAAAAAGATGTATGTCTCATCCAGACATTCATCTCATTTAAAATAAGCATTTCCCAACCCAGTCCGGGACAACCTTCCAGCTATGTAAGTGGCTTTTATTATTTTAATTTTTTCATCAAAGTGTTATCCTTTAAACGAATCCTTTAAAAAAAGATTTTACAAAAAACCAATCAAATATTAACAATATTATACAATTTTATCTTATGTTTTGAACTCTTGTAAATATCATATAGCCTTAAGTATAAACTTCTCGACCAGAAATTACGATTGATATCCTATTTCATGGGAACGAGCAAATGAAGTATTTTATTTTTATTTTCATTTAATAGCTGGCTGATAGCGAGCCCAGCAATCGTATATGGTCCTTTTAAAGAGTGAATGTATTATTCGAATTTCAAATCGAATTTTCGATATGTCATTCCGCATTTAAGAGACGATTGATTGTGATTTTTTTCATTGTTTTTGCTTTAATTTGTCTTTAATAAAGACATTTTATTTTGGTTTGCAAAAGGATACGCTTTGTTTATGAGATGTGGATGAAGGGCGATCGTTCGCTACCGATAAAGGTATCCCATTAAACCTACATTTCACTGTCGAAAGTGGTGCTCATCCAGACATACATGTGATTTAATATAAACATTTCCCAATCCAGTCCGGGAAAACCTTTCAACTATGTAAGTGGCTTTTATTATTTTTATTTTTTCATCAAAGTGTCATCCTTTAAACGAATCCTTTAAAAAAAGATTTTACAATAAACCAATCTAATATTAACTATATATATATATATATATATATATATATATATATATATATATATATATATATATATATATATATATATATATATATATATATATATATATATATATATATATATATATATATATATATATATATATATATATATATATATATATATATATATATATATATATATATATATATATATATATATATATATATATATATATATAAATAAATATATATATATATATATATATATATATATATATATATATATATATATATATATATATATATATATATATATATATATATATATATATATATATATATATATATATATATATATATATATATATATATATATATATATATATATATATATATATATATATATATATATGTATATATATTTTTTTTATTTTTATTTTGATTTAATGGCTCGTTGATAACAAACTCAGCCAATTGTATCATATTTTAAATGTTGGTAGCATTCGAAATTTGAATTATTTCGTAATGTCACTTTCGTTTAGAAAACGGCTTTGCCGAAGTGATCAATAGTTTAATTTTTTATTTTTTCGCTTAATTCGTCTCAATTGAAGGCATTTTGTGTTGCATAAGGATAAGCCCTATTTATGAGATATATGGATGAATAGTGATCGTTAGTCGACTGCAAAAGGACCTTTAAACTTACATTGCACCGTCGAAAGTCGTGCACATCCGTAAGTATATCTCATTCAAACATAAGCATTTCCCAATACAAGCTGGGATTTCCTTCGCTACTTTTTAAGTAGTTTTTACTAATTTTATTTTAAATAAAAACATCATCCTATAAACGGATTTCTTTACAAACCTTATCAAATATAACAATATTATACTGTTTTCTACAATATTTCTTTACAATTTTTTAATATTATACAATTTTATATAGGTTTACCCTATTTTGATAACATTATACAATCTTTATTATAAACTCCTCTGCCAGAAATTAAGATTGAAGTTTCTTCTTTCATTTCATTGAGCATATGGACGTTTTTTTATTTTTATTTTGATTTAATGGCTCGTTGATAACAAACTCAGCCAATTGTATCATATTTTAAATGTTGGTAGCATTCGAAATTTGAATTATTTCGTAATGTCACTTTCATTTAGAAAACGGCTTTGCCGAAGTGATCAATAGTTTAATTTTTTATTTTTTCGTTTAATTCGTCTCAATTGAAGGCATTTTGTGTTGCATAAGGATATGCCCTATTTATGAGATATATGGATGAATAGTGATCGTTAGTCGACTGCAAAAGGACCTTTAAACTTACATTGCACCGTCGAAAGTCGTGCACATCCGTAAGTATATCTCATTCAAACATAAGCATTTCCCAATACAAGCTGGGATTTCCTTCGCTACTTTTTAAGTAGTTTTACTAATTTTATTTTAAATAAAAACATCATCCTATAAACGGATTTCTTTACAAACCTTATCAAATATAACTATATATGTATATATATATATATATATATATATATATATATATATATATATATATATATATATATATATATATATATATATATATATATATATATATATATATATATATATATATATATATATATATATATATATATATATATATATATATATATATTTATATTTGATAAGGTTTTGTAAAGAATCCGTTCATAGGATGATTCGCAGTAAAATAAAATTAGTAAAAGCTACTTGAATAGCAGCGAAGGAAATCCCAGCTTGGATTGGGAAATGCTTATGTTTGAATGAGATATACTTACGGATGTGCACGACTTTCGACTGTGCATGTAAGTTTATGGGTCCCTTTACCGTCGACGAACGATCACTCCTCATCCATATATCTCAAAAATCGAGCTTTTCCTTTTGCAACACAAAATACCTCCAATTGAGACGAATTAAGCGAAAAAACTAAAATAAAACACTTTGATATATATATATATGTATATATATATATATATATATATATATATATATATATATATATATATATATATATATATATATATATTATATATATATATATATATATATATATATATATATATATATATATATATATATATATATATATATATATATATATATATATATATATATATATATATATATATATATATATATATATATATATATAAATATACATATATATATACATATATATATATATATATATATAATATATATATATATATATATATATATATATAATATAATATATATATATATATATATATATATATATATATATATATATATATATATATATATATATATATATATATATATATATATATATATATATAAAAGAGTCTTTAGCCTTGTTAATAATTAGCATTTAAAAAGCGGCAGTCATAATAGGGTTTATTTGCTGATTTCAAAAAGAAGAAAATATTATTGAATATAATATAAATATTTAGCAATATATTGAAATATCTTATATTCACTGTATTGGCTATTTCGCATTGTGCGACGCCCATATCTAGACTAGTTATGGAATCCACAGTCAATGTAAATGAATATGGAAGGCCAAAAAATAACATCACACGATTTTCCCTAGAGATAGATGTATATCCGGGTTACTATCGTTACGAAGGCTTAATTAGTATTCATAGGGTGTAGATTATTCCTGTGATAGGGATGGTGTCGGTCTGCCTGGATGAGTTTGGGTGTGTAGGTACAGCTGTTTAAAGTTTAGTCTTGGTTGCAAAACATGATCGATCACCAGAAAAGCTGAAAATACGATAGTATTACAATATACGTCTTAACTTTTGGAACAATATAAAAACTGTCAAAATTCGTTGGTGCTAAGAAGACAGTATACGGTCTTGTTCATATAACTATATACTGCGTTCTAGAACAGGGAGGAGGAATCGCCAACGTCCGATATCGATCACGGCACCCGCAAAAGAAAGATCAGATATGGACGCAGTGATAGTACACATCGTTGTCTGTATATTGTAAAACTCTCTGTTTACCATCGAGTCGCATTTCCCTATCGCACGTATACATATTTCATACCATATGGGAAATACATCGTACGAGTCAACTGAAAAATAGGGGAGGAATTCAATAAAGCAGCGATTTCACATTTCGCTTGCGTCTGAATTGCACTGCAACAGATTTGGATGGAATTGCAAAGGAAACTATTTTACTATGATGTGTAGGGTACGTTTGATGTTCGAGGCCGATGTATTCTGAATAATTCTGAAATGAAATACAGGAGGGCGGTGTCGACTACAATGGGCGAACCCGTCACCCCATATGTATAACGATATAACGATATAGATCGTTCTTTTAGCCGTGGGATGAGCGTAGAAGACTTAGGGACAAGACGATCTTCTGTCTAGTTCAACAGCAACCCGTTAGAGAGCAATTGGCGCCATCATGCAATTCCGCCGGGAGAAACCGGTCCACCAGCTCTGAGCCCTGAGACATGGAAGTCTTACCCGGGGTAGCCTTCCTCCACTCGAGGAGGCTTCTGAATAGGAGCTGAATCGTGAGTTGAGCCGATCCGAGAACAAAATGGATCTTGTGGCCCAAGCTGCACGAAACCACCTGAAATGAAATTATTTTTTATGAATGAAATGAAATACAATTTTATTTTTTATATTTTATAGAATGAATATGTGGTATTTAATATTATGTAAAGTATATGATGACGGTCAAGTGGCAGTGGCGCAAATTCAAGGATATTTTTCGTAACATTCTCGAAGGCTTCTGGTGTAATTTCAGTTTTTCCTTTTCAATTGTCATCGTTAAGCGCCGGGACTATGATTGGTTTGCTGGGGCACACCTTTCCCTTCAAGTATCCTTATATAAATTAATCGGGGTGGTTAAATCAGGGGATCGTAGGAGCTATTCAATATTACCACTTTCGACTTTATTCTCGTCTTGAAAAGTTTCTCACATTTGGATCTTAGCACAAGCTGTGTATGATGTGGCATCGCCCTATTAGAATCACATGTGCTGTAGGTCCAATCGATCCAATTCGGGTACAAGAAAATTAACCAATGTTGGTTTTTCTACACGATAGCGATTACCAGTAACTGTTACAGTAATGCCTTAATCATCCTCAAAGAAATATGCATAATAAAGCTGTTAATATAAGACACAAAATTTTAACAAAGAAAAAACCGACTTCAAAATGTTTTATAAGTGCAGCAGCCATGTCGTTGTGATATTTAGAACGGGCTGCATATACAAAATTTCGTGTCTGTGCTGTTGACCGTTAAGGAGTCCCCTCGTCGGGAGCCAACCCTGGGTGCAGCAGCCATGTCATTGCGATACTTAGAACAGGCTATCATAATTGAATGCGTATACAAAATTATGTGCGTGTGATGTTGACCGTTAATGAGGTCCCTCGTTGGATGCCGGAGTCCTGTCTTGGTGAGACTTAGAACGGGCTGTCGTAATTGAATGCATATACAAAAATTGGTGTCTGTACTGTTGATTGTTGAGGAGTCCCCTCCTACGGAGCCAACCCAGGGTGTAGAATCAGGTCATGATTACAATAAAAATAAATATATTGTCATCGGCATTGAATCAACATGTACATTTTCAACTATATATCATTTATTTGAGGAGTTCCGCAATTCTTCGTCGATCCCATCATCAGAAAAGGATTTTAATAAAAATTGGACCAATGCGCAAGTATATCCTTTCAAACAAAAATATATATTTCAAATCGGTTCATGTTCATGAAGTAAAAATGAGATTTTCTTGAGAGACACTATGGAAACTACAACTACCTACAATTAAAGTCCTGTACTGGATAGATAAGCCAAAGATATATAAAAATTACCCAACTTTTGTTCTTGACTTCTAGTAGTAATATTTTATTAAAATATTTTTTGTTTATGTTAAAACAAGATAATTTATTTATTCAGTTCAATAAAGTGTGTATGCGTTTTATTTTGTAAAATCTTTAAAGCAGTATCCTGTATGCACTGTATTTTGAAATAATTCCTGATCCTTAATATACTCGTTAGTAGAGTATTGCTTATAATATACGTAATATTTTATACACACACCCACACACACATGATATACTCGCGATAAAGTATGTACGAATAACTTTAGACATTACTTTAGCAATAGCGCAAGGGATATTGAAGTAAGGCATAACCTTACCTTAATATACTAGATCCTCTAATGAATGCCCAAAAGGCAATTCTAAGGGTGATTATAAACAATACGATTTTCTTTATTTAATTAATCCACATTATGCATAATATCAACTTTCAATCCCATGTTGGGCCTAAAATGGCTTTTATAAAAGATATAAATGTTCAGTAAATACAATTCATTCATAAAAAAATGTGTATTTATTTCCATTTTTTTATGATTACTGAAGGGGTTAACAAGACGATATATGGCATTAATAATTGAATGTTATTATTGCTATAATAGGTTAAATGAATCGGTTTTTATAAACAATCACTTAAGATAAAATATTTTTTATTACAGTTTGCCAAAGAAATTGCTATTGGTACCGCCGTCAATGCTATCAACGCCATCTGCATTTCGCCGGTGCAGAAGGTTAACCAAAACGTACTATGGAGTTGAGCAATCTAATTCCATATATAATCAATGTTATCACGCAGAGCTATCTCTGGACGCATAGTAATTAATGCATTTTAGTTATTTGGATAATGTAATTGATTTTACTTAATTTCACCCAGATCTATAAAAAATACCACTGTGCGGCGGAATTCGACCTTATTAGGAAAGTGTGAAAAAATCTACAAAACCTGCAATCATAACAGTAAACGAGCATTTAATATTCAACCTTACTTAAGGGACCAATTTTCTTTCGTTTTTATATAAAGGAGGTGCCATTACTCGATTCGTTCAATGCTGAATTCGTTCAGGCCGAGCTTAAATGGGTTTTCTCACGCGAGAGACCAGTTCAGGGCCGCTTCGTTGCTTCAAATAGAGTCATAATCAAAAGTATTTATAAGCCCCACAAACCTAAAGCATAATAGTATTGCACGTAACAAATGTCTGGCTTATATTAACCTTCAACTGCCGTTGTTGTTTGAATGGCATATAAAACTGCCGAGCCGACACGTGACGTATTTCAATTGTGACTTGACTATATAATCAGAAATGTAAAGCCTTAAGCTGGTTCAGTACGTAGGAACAGAAAGGGTGCTCTTAAATCGGTATTCTAAAGAATCGGAGCTATTTACTTTGACCTTTGAATAGGTTAATGCAAACCTTCGCGTCGTAATCCTCTCCTTCTTATAGTGCCGCCTTCTATTCAAAGTTAGCGATAACCATAGCTATCTTCTCTGTCGAAACTGTTGCACGAAAAAGGGATATTATACTTAATCCATGCCATTCTCTTAGCGTTCTGAGCCATGGTGTATTTTCTCTGCCCAGTTGACGGCGTCCTTATATCCTCCCTTGTATTACTGGTTGCAATATTATTTTTATTGTAACCCAACATACTTATTGATTATTGTCATGCCTAATGAGTATGATAATTATTTTTTATTGACATATTTTGTTTCAATTTTGATTTTTAAATTAATTTCTTATTAGTTCGGTTTTTGGAATTGATTATAAATATATTAGCGTAGTATTGTCAATTTTTTATTGTTTTCATGTATTTGTTTTGTTATTAGTTTTGTTTTATTATTAGGCAGTATTGGAATAAACATATTTAGGCCTACCATTTTTTAAAATTATTTAATACTTGTACAAAAAAGTAGTTACATTGTTATTGAAGTATTACATTGTTACATTGTTAAAGAATTTATACATTGTAAAAACAGCTTAAGATTGACACAGCTTACGTAACAAATTGAGCTATGCACATCTAACGAGGCTTCTCAGGCCTGTATCGAGATGCACATGATGCATATGCTGTAAAAAACATGAATAATAGTAATAAGCTAATATAATTCGAAAAGAAAAAAGATGAGCAAAACAGAAAAAAATAAAGATAACCCTCCACCGTTTTATATTAACAAATATAAATAAAATTTTATACATTACGTGATATAATAAATACAATACAACGAAAATTCACATACAACGATACAAAGATTTTTCTCGTCATATTAGAATTCGTAGCAGTTCATTTTCTAAACGCAGGTATCCCAATTATATTAACCATCTGATTATTTTAAATGAAAATTTTCAATAATGGTATTTTTTATCAAATTCTCGTCGACGCTGTTAAACATTTTGAATCCATAAAATACATTTGCCTTTCGGAAAAGGTAGTTTTTACTAGGGGGATCAGGTAGTTGATAGATGCCGCCGCTCTTGTTGCAAGAGCTTGCTGACCTTTTTCCCAATTCCGTAGGTGCTTTTGGAATAAAATCAGAAATTGTTTCACAAAAATCTGTTTTATTTGCAATACCTGGAACCTTTAAACGGATGTACAAATAAAGTTGTCAGCTACAACAGGCGAAATCGTCAACTCAGGAAGTTTTAACGATTGGTCGTTCTATCTCCCGTAAAGTGAACGTAGAATACTTGGACACAACAGTCCACCGTCAAGCTCCGGCACATGCCCGTAAGAGGCTAACGCCTTATCCGCGAGATAACCAGGTATGTTACAGAGCGGGCTTACACTCACGCCCTTACTTCCAATTGCGACCAGATTACTCCGGTTTCTCGACTGGTTACGAGTTCGAGGTCGCTTGCGCGGTCCTCTTCCTTACGAAGCGGTGAAAGCGGTAAACCGAATCTATCGCGGACCACGGCGTCCTTTGCCCGGCTCTTCACCCAGGATCGGGTAGCCGATGGTCATTTCAAGATCAGTCTCCGTAGGGTCCGCAACCATCCCCGCTCTATTGGAAACAGTACTGCTTGCAGACTCCCCCTACTGTTACTCAGAATGCACAATCGATTGGCTTACGTCGCACGGTGCGCAGACCGTCCAGGAGCGCCAGAAGGTTGACTACTAGGGGAAGCTAGCCCTAAGACCAGAGTCCTGACCGGGCTCGCGTGGAGTGTTGGGTGTTGACCGGATGGGTGTTGACCCGTGAGTGTGACCAACCCTGAACAAAACTGGTCTTCGTGGCGACCTCAGCAAGGGCCCATTAGCTTCCAAAACAGATGTACAGATAAATAACGTAGATGACCATTTTTTCAATAGCCCTAAGAGCTTCTGTGCTTTTAAAAGTGGATCCAAAACTTACTTATTTCAGGCAGGCAGACCTTAGTGCGGACGTCTCGGGCAATTCAATTAGGTTAGGTTTTGGTATTTTATATATACACGAGTGGTATTACCCGGCGTTGCCCGTGTTATATCTGTTCTCAAATACCAATGTATACCAATTTTCATGGCGATCGGTTGAGCAGTATAGAAGTTGGTGTGCTGCAGCGCCGTCTAGTTGAAAGTTGCAACAAAGCGGATATATATAAAAACCTTAACCATGAAAAAATACATATATATATATGCCAACTTTCATGGTGATCGGTCAAACGGTTTCGGAGTCTATTAAACTCGGACAGACGGGCATACAGATTTACCAATATCCATTTTTATATTATATTATTTTGGCCTGTTTTTAAAATTTAAACTTGGAATGCCTATATCTCGCTTATTTATAGCGACCGACACAATTTTCTTCCAGATTTAGCATTAAAATGAAAAAAATTGGAGAGAGGTTCCTATACTGCAGTTATTCCACTTTTATAACTATGTGATAATACTTACATGTTTATATTTTAATTAAAGAGTTTTGAACAATGAAGCACAAATAATTAAAAAGCAGGAATAATTTCACTGTATTACCTTCACAATATTTTGAATTTAGAATAACGCTTGGCCGACTTTGACGTTTGTAGGTTTAACATAGCAGCGCCATCTATGGATTACTCAATAGATAACGCCATCTGTTAAAATCGTTTGGAACTAACAGATAATTGCGAATGTCAAATAATAGACATTGAAATAAAATAATATCGCGACTATAAATTAAGACGTAAGCTATCCTATCTTTCAAGTTGGATCAAACTGCACATTGTGTGCAAATTTGATTCAAATCGGTTAAGTAGTTTAGGAGTCCATCGCGGACAAACAACGTGACACGTAATTTATATATATTAAGATATGATTTTTTAAGCAATAAAGAATTTGATTTAATTTGAATATTCTGTATTTTGAGCTACCCACTTAGTGACTGAAGTAGTGTATGTTTCGGTTTTCGATGGCACAGAGTACTGTATTTTTTCACCACTTTCACATTCAATACTCTGGCCGTCCATGACACGAAGGGCATTCTTTCATAAACGCATATTTCGAATGTCTCCAGTTTTTTTAAATCCGAGTGAAGGTCCATTGTACCAACCCTTGGAATATAAAGGATGCTGCCACTGAAACTGAAGCTATCATGCCATAAACTGAGCTACGATGGCGTTCAACCTTCGAAGACGAGAATGTATATAAAGAAGAATAAGAATGTATAATCAGTCATCAATTTACAAATTTGTTATATTTAAACTACATATATTGTGACGAACTAGTCGTCACGTATTTTAGGTTTATAATATACAAACTCTAAAACACCATATAACTACTCCTAAAACTGTAATTTCGAATAAACTCTCACTTGAGCCATTATCAATGGTACGATATAGCACGATAAGTCGATCGTAAAGGACATCCCTAGTTCAAAATCGACCGGAACGACATCGATTGCCAGTCGAATAAATATCTTTTTTTTTCTTCGAGTGGATTCCGAGCGAAGCGGACGGAAGGCGCTGGGGGCCTCAGCCGAATGGCCGAGGTCGCCATTACGATCTGCTACCCGCTACACCACACCAGCAAACCACAATCTTTAAAGTCTTGAATAATAGTCAAATATATCTGTCGCCACAAAACGACAATAAAGCCAGTGGGATTCGCGCCGCCGAGTTCCGGAAACCCAGTATCCCAGGACGTAGAAAAAACCTTACCAGGCGAGTCTCTCTCCCAGTAATTTTTACGTAAATTTTAAAGTCTGTAAAACCATCTTATTTTTATATTTAACGGATCGCCTCCTAAAGGCGACCGTCTCGTGCGAAGGCGATAACTATAAATCATAGATTCGAGTTCTAGCTAATTTCTATCCCCCGTGATCACTATAGACGCACCCAGGGTTCAGCGAATATTTTCCATCCGATTCTAATGGTTTTTCAAAACCATTAGAATCGGAATAAAATAAATATTCCATCTTGCGCCTGAAGCGTCAGGTAAATCGCGCGCCACCCGCGCGAGCACGCCGGGTTCGTTGGATAATTTCCCGTAATCACCCCTTTAGTATACCAAGGGATATAAAAACTTTTAGTCAACGTTCGGTAGCGGTATTTACAGGAGACGTACCTCCCAAAAGAGAAACGTCATTTCACCCCATCCATTCCTACCTACCTAACAATTAACCGCAGGTCAGAATTCCCATTTTCCTCCTGAACGACCAATACAGCGAGTTCTGCAAATCCTCCACGTAATATAAATAAAATACTTTAGAATACCCATTTGTGAATATTTAATATCCGAATAAATATCATTTATGTAGCGCAGTACATCTTTCAGTTATAATAAAAGAACTCGGGATTCAAGGGCGTGGGCTCATGGTCAATTCTGGTTAAAACAGAGGGATAAGATTCCCCTGATTATCTGAGAGAACTAGGTACTCCTCCGACGCGAGGCGGGCGGTAAAATCCGCCGCTATATGAGATTGCTGCTGCCGTTGAGATTCTCCTGCAGTTCGGTAAGATAGGTAATAGGTTATATATTTAAATTAGTTTAGAAACGTTCCACAGTAAATTCAAGGTCGTCTTTTCCCACGGGAAAGCCCTCATTTCTGCGCGCGAGGCGACTCAGGATTTGACCCACGCCCAGCGCTGAGTCTAGTACGGTGCATCCTGGCCCGCGTCTGTACTCCTCTCTGCGTCCTCAGGATAGACGGCGTCCTGGTTCTGCGTTCTGATAACGTCCCAAATAGCCACTTCCTGGAGCCGGGATGGCGCCCTTTATTTATAAGTCTCAAAATTACCACTTTCATCTTTTCTCGGCGCTCCAGACACATTTGTTTTTCAGATGTTTTTCAGATGAAAGGTTAAACGGGTAACGTTACAATATTTATTAAAAAACCTTTATTATTCGAGCACCGATACCAACCGACCGCGCGCAACGGCAGCGGCCGGTACGAGATTTTATAAAGCGTCACGTATGGAGAAATATTTCACTTGACATCGTCGGTCAATGGGATATTGATCCAAAAGAGGAAAGAGATTTACTTATTTTTAGTTCACTTTTTGTGAAGGCATTCGTGCTTTTTATTTTTTGATTATATCGTATGTTGTACTGTAGACGCTAACATTACCCGAGACTGTGGAGTGGGCCGGTAGGGTGGGAAAGGAAGGGGAAGGGGGAGTTGAAATATCCCTTTATAATTTTTTTCGCAGATATCTCCATCCTTTAAGATTACCCATATCATTATATTTATAAAAATAAATTTGGGACATTTGAACAACCCACCCCTCAACCTTAGCTCACCAAAACATCTCCAGGATATTCATCAAAAAGCCTTCAGGAATAATTGTACCGGTATTTAAAACTACGTGAATTGTTTCATTTGATTTGTTAAATATCAGTCAATAAATAGGAATCATTTTTTGATTTTGAAAATGCTACGAATTTAAAGACAAAATAATGATTTTACCGTAAAGGTAAATAAAATATGACTATTTTTGCAGTTTTCTTATAGTCGGAGAGAAAAGGAAAAAATACGTATTCTGATTTACTTATTATTCATCAACATCCATTCTTTCATAAGCACGAGGTTCTGCTTACATGATTGCTGCAAATCGATACGGTTCTTTTTGCGGTAAAAAGTTCAGGTAAAATGTTCTGCGGTAAAAAGTTCGATTGAAATAGGGTGGGATATTGATACGAGAACGAAGTTTTATGCTATAATCTTGTGTAACTATGGAAAGAATAACTAAAAGAAACACATTTCGATAAAAGTGACAGAAGTTTCCTTTCTGCAGTTAGCGATTCAATTATAAATAACGAACAAATGTGGAAGAAGACAACAAAAACTTATGAGTTTCACTATTTATTGGGGAAAAAAATCATAACTTGTAACACCGCTGTAAATTCGGTAAATATTATTAGACAAAAAAACTTTTGGACGTCAAATATATTTATAAAAACTTATTTTATAAAAAAGTCTATTTCGAAGAATGTTAGAAAATGATCCAAAACTTTTCAGATTGTACGGCAATATAAGTAAAATTCATGCAGATATTTAATTTACCATAACTAGCCTTCTGTAACATTATTTATTTATTTCCTTAATCTATATTTAAGAGACGCCTTAAGAGGTACCTCACAGATAAGGCGTTTTACTCACTGGAGGAATATTACCCCAGTGAAGTCTAAAATGCTTTGGTGGCTAAAGTGTTTATTTATTTCTTTGCATTTTGTCATGTATTTCCTCTTTTTACATTATTCTTGTATTTTTTTTGTTTATAGTTATTTTTTCTTTACGATAAAATAAAATGTTTGTTTGCTAATATGTATGGATGTTTACCAATCTGTATCTGATTTGTATACCAGTATACTAATAAAATAAATATGAATATAAATGGAATTTTTATTAAAAACTTAAAATCGTTTAAAAAATCGATTGCTAAAGTAGCTTTCGGCCGATCGAATTGCTACAGCATTTAGTTGGCCGAAAGCTATTTTATTGTAGCTATATTTTTTTACGAAAAAATAGTATATATAACTTAATTATTTTTCAAAATTATGGGGAATGTATAAAAGAGTCGTTATAAACAGCCTTAAGAAGAATGATGTATGCCATCGGGAGACGAACAGAGCTGCACGGTTTAACTATTTTTATATAATAAACTGTATAATATATGCATTCGACATATAATCGTACTAGCCAACGAAAATCCAAAGCTTTCTGGACGACAATAGGCTTTCAATTTTGCTACGTGCCTTTCAATTCTCCTGCCTCGAAAATAGAACCGTCATGAATTTAATTTTGCTGTTGAAATATGAAAATCAAATTGTCCGGGTTTAGCCGAGCATTTTTTTCAGTTTCAGGCGTGATCGACGAGCCGTACAAATGAATGTTGAATTATTTAGTGTGCGCTACATACTGAGAGAACCCGACAGAGCCGCCTTTATCAATTCGCGCGACTATAAATGCTCATCCCCATTATTTTCTTTTTTTTTCTGTGTAACCATTAAATAGTCATTTACGCGAACTACAGATATTACCAGAGACCCCTATACTGCTAATTCTTGTATTTGAATCGCCATTTTAGCAGAGAAAAAATAGACATAAAATATTTTTATTTTATTTAGAAAACGTATTTCATAAACAACTATAGATTAGTATTATTTATCCTTAGGCGTGTCCTCTGCATAGTATTCGAGTAACAGCCTTCACTGATTAGTAATCGAATTTCAAAACATTGATTTCCCAATAAGCGCCGTAACACTCCAACATTTTTAAATTCTGAATGTGAAGGAATACAATTTTATTTTCTCATTAACAGTTTTCAAAAATGAAAACTTATTCTAGGCGTTCAAATAATGTAATGAAATGAAATATACACTATTTTATCTACAGTATATTAAGCTGTAATAACATCTGTTTTAAATGGGCTGTAATAACACCTGGATATATCACCTGATAATGTACCCACAATATATTAACCGCTAATAACCTCGCTCATTTTACTGATTATACTTTGGGACATATGGATCGGCGTATTCAGGTGGACGCGATATATACTGACTTCTCAAAGGCCTTTGATCGTGTCAATCATGTTGAGCTAATAGCTCGTCTGTCGTCTATGGGCATACATGGAGATCTGTTAAGGTGGATAGCATCCTACGTATTCAAGCGAAGGCAGACCGTTGTCGTTGGTGGATTTAGATCTAGTTTCTTTGGCATTGAGTCTGGTGTTCCACAGGGATCCCATTTAGGGCCTTTGCTTTTTAATGTTTATATTAACAACATCGGTACTTGCTTTAATCACTGCGACTATCTCCTTTACGCAGATGATTTGAAAATCTTCATGGGAGTGAAGAACCATGGCGACTATCAACTGATCAAGAAAGATCTGAATCGTTTCACTCGTTTTTGTGAACAGCGTAAACTTTCTTTAAATATAAAATCTCATTTTCGCGAAATGTCAATATTATTAACTTTAAATATACAATTGGCAATGATGAAATTCTGGAAGTAGATCGAGTGCGTGATCTAGGAGTCATCTTAGATCGCAAGCTTTTAATGGATAAGCACATTGATTCAGTCGTCAACAGGGCTTACAGCACCCTCGGTTTTGTTATGAGAGTTTGTAGACCTCTTAAAAACACTCATTCTTTGACAACGGTTTATGTTGCATACGTACGCAGCCTGCTTGAATTTGCTTCTAATATTTGGTCACCACAGTATGCTACATACAAGCTGAGGATTGAGCGTATTCAAAAACGATTTATACGTCATCTAAATTACCGCTTATTTTCCAGCGGCTTGTCGTACGCTGAAGGTCTGCAACGCTATGGTTTAGAGACATTAGAGGACCGGCGAGTAGTATCAGATATGTCGTTTCTAGATAAAATTGTTCATACTGGGTTGGACAGTCCATACCTCCTGAGTAGGGTGAGCATACGAGCGCCTTCCCGACTCGCACGTGCTCAGTCAACTTTTTACGTACCAAGGTTCAACACTAACTATAGTTCCAATTCGTCATTGCCGCGCGTTATGCATGCATACAATGTATGCTTTAACGATATTGACATATTTAACCATCAGAATAGTCGATCCTTTGTTAAGGAGGTACGTGAAAATCTGATTATCATACATACACGCACACACACATACAAACACACACATACACACACCCACACAGACACGCTCTCCATCGCACAAACACACACTAACATCCATACACTCGCGCATAGCGTTTTTAACTGTTACTTTTAAATTCCTTTTGGTTTTCTTTATATTGTATTGTTTAGCATATTTTGTAATCCTTATATAGAAAATAATTTAAAACATCATTGGCTTTGTTACTGGTATGTATATTATGCTTATACGTATTTTTTTATGCTGTATGTTTTTAACAAGAATAAAATAAATAAATAAAAATAAAAACCATATCAAAATTAACCCAATATTTGTTGAGTTATAAAGTTACAGCACAGGCATAACATATTGTACCTTTCAATTGATTTAAATTTCGAGTATTTTCAAAGGTTTTGAGTGAGATTTTTCAAGTGACGTTTTGAGAATTTTCAATCGATTGAATCATTTGAATTCGAATTTTATTGTATGTATAGATAAACAATAAGCTAGTAGTTCCATAAATGAACGCTACCTATCGGCAACGGCACTATACTTTTATTGCCCCGAGAATATTTAATAGTCTATACTCTATCTATAGTAATATAATATTTAATAGAGAAAGAAATAATTGCTTAAATTATTGCCTAGGGATTATTCAAAAGAGGAAGATAGAAAGATTGTTTTAAACTTATAAATAGGATAGGAAACGAATTTACCGCGTGAAATTTGTAGCACCCTACGTTTCAGTGACGTTGCAGCCGCCGTTGTCCATGGTCCAAATTTCACGTGGTAAATTCGTTTTCAATCCTATTTATAATGTCAAACAACCGCGATAGTCTTCGATTTTATGTTTTAAACTTGCTAGATATAATAAATAATTATTACTCAAGTATGAAGTTTATAATTATAAATAAGTAGTTAAACTTTATTTTTAAAAAAAAAGCGGCAAAATAAAATCCACAAACCCAAATTTAATTGTAATTGATATATAAACATGTCTTTACATGGATAAGAATGAAAATCATCATTTTCCAGTATCTATTTTATCCAGAATGTTTTATTTAAAATTGATTGGTATTATTGATATTATTTTGACTGCATTGGCTTTTTTTTTTCGTTTATTTTTTATGTAATATAAAATTTAGGTATTTGTTTTAATTTCGTAGTTTAGAAAGTATATAACTTTTTCTGATTTGATTAATATTTCACGGTATTTTTATTTTTTAGAGCGTTTACCTTTTTTCCTCTTTAAATAATATAAGGATACTTCTATACATCGACGAAATAAAGGACACCTTAGAACAGGCCTCGGTCTAGTAAGGATGACCTCTCTACTTCCTTGCCGTAAAAAAAACTGATTATGCATTTTATTGCAATTCATAATTTTTATATAAATGTACGTACCTACCTACATAAATAAGTAAGTCGACAAATGTCTTATTTTTGTGCACTGTTAGTTAAATAACTAAATAAATAAATAAAACAAACAGATAGCATAAACAAAAATATTTCAAGTATTTTTGCCAATTTGAAACCGGATATCCGTTATACGAGTATTTATAAGTGTAAGTATTTGCCGTAATATTCAGAATGTACAGAAAATAAATGAAATTTTGTGGAAAAACGAGATCGCGGGGTCATATTTGTTCAATATGGGGCTTGGTCTCAGCATTCGTTTAGTTTGGGTCAACAATTTGTGAACTATGATGCACTACATTTGTTCAATATTCAATAGTTCCATAGTTCTAAGAGTTCCATATATCCAATGGTTCCATAAAACTTTCCTTTTCCGGCAGCCGTTTACGCGCAGTCGCCTTGTAACGTTGAAATACTATTTTTGGCGCCTTTTTATCCATATGCATCTGCAGGAAAGAAATTGAAGTACAGTGAAATAATATAAAACGAAGATTTGATCATCGACCGAAGATTTGATCGTTTTTTTAATTGTTTCATTTAACTGGCAATGGATTAATGAATGCTGGTATTGGAGGTTTAAAAAATATTTTAATATTTACTCGGAAATCGGGTATGGGACAATAGAAACTCTCTTCCTGGGGACATTTAATATACGTATATGATCCCCTAATCATGACATTAGTAAACCTTAAATTATTTAAATGTAGCATTATTGAAATCTAGAATATATTGAATAAGATTAGGAAAGATAGAAGCCAAGTAAATCCACCTTCACTGTTAGAGGAAATCTTCAACGAAGTCATTTTTAATGATAAATCGCTCTTCCTCACCAAAAATATACTATAGCGCCCTTATTATGCTGGACCAGGCAGCATATATAATGACCTATCAAGGGCATTTAATTCGGTTTAATTATGATGTCCTACTGAACAAACTGAACTATATTGCTTTAACTCGTAAGTTAGTATAGCTTTTCGGCAGCTATTTACCGATAAATGCCGTGTCATATTGATTATTCTAGTCATCGCGTTTCCCTGATAATTATGGAGTACCCCAAAGGATAACCTGGAACCGTTGCTGTTCTAACATTTATTATTATTATTTTTTGCCATCCCACCACTGAATTTTATATGAAAGTGTTACTATTTGATTGTAGGCAAGTTTTCCTAAAAACTTCCCTCTCAAACCTGTACTTGGAAAATAATAAAGATTTAAGAATACTTCAGAATCGAAAAGATTGGGAAGAGTTTAATAATTGAGTTAGTAATACCCAGGATGAAAACATCGTTTGGATGAAGATAGTACTCTTTCATTACGCCGAGATTTTACAACTGGATCAATTACCTAATGTGGACATAAAAATAAATTTTAAATCCAGCGTATTTATAAACAAAATAAAGAAATCGTTATCGAATCATGATATACTAACCATAAATGAAATTTTAGAAATTATAACTGAATAAAACTTAGGTGCACAGATTAATCATTTATAAATATATGTTGATTATATGTTAACATTTCACTTCAATGTTAATGTGGATTTTATAATGGAATTGCGATAAGTTTGCTTTAGACAATTTAGTTTTATGATCATTTTACTATAACGTTTAGATAACTTATTGAATTATTAGAGCTTTGTCCACCCTACAGAATGGGTAATTTCCAGTTGGGTGACAGGATCGAATAAGCAAGAGGTTAAGGTTTTGCCCTTCGGTTTCTGTTATTTTTGTAGCCAAAATAAGTAGCAAAGTTTTATAAAAAATAGTTCTTCACAAAATGAAATAAATCAATGGCACATCAAAAAGTATTAATTTGTCCCGCTTTCTATTATTCGCGGATGATCTGAAAATATACACTCAGATTAATTATGGAATTAGTAGCGACCAATTGCAAAGTGATCAAGATGAAATAAGCTATTATAAATATCTCCCAATATTTTGTCGTCAATTATTTGTCACTCGATTACTATCAGTATAAACTTGACCCGAATCCCATAAAACTTGTTGCATCAGCTAAAGATGTCGGGGTGATTTTGATAGACCTTTTCTGGACAGGTGTAAGCGGTCTGTAAATCCGCCTCGAAGATGTTGGGATTCGCTGCGAAATATCAGGAACTTCGGTAACTGCTGCGTAATCAAACTGCTCTATTTTAAATTATGGTTTTTTTATAAAAAACATTAGTCGTTTATGTATTTATCCATATAGATTTATTTTTTATTTTATTTATTTATTTATTTAAAGCAATGCACATAATAAGCGACAAGCGTAACAAATTATATTTAATATCTACACTGCACTAAAACCCACAGCAAGTTGTGTCACGCTTATAGTGAAGATCGGTCCCATGTCGCCCAACTAAGTATGAACACTTGTTCTAGGGCAGACATATTAAACAAATACTAGTTTTAAAAGAAAACATAATCAAAAGAAAAAAAAAGTAGTTTAAACAAAAAGAAAAAAAGCGAAAATGGAAAAAAAACATTGAATTAAATATATGTAAATATGCATAAAAATAAAATATGTAAATATATAATTATAATAAAATAAAACATTGAAGTAAATAGATAATTAAATACACATATCCTTCAGTTAATAATAAACTATATAGTCATAATTTAAATTATAAATAAAATTTGTAATATTTGTAAGAAAAATAAAAAGTCACAATAAAATTATAATACCATTAATAGTAAAGTTTCTAAAAAAATTAAATAGTCACAAAGAAAAATTCAAATAATAGAAATAGTCACAAAGTGCAGCCAAACAAAGCTAGATAGTTGAGAGTTCTTGGTGTATTCTGTACCTTCCTGGCCCAAGCATCCACGACACCAGTTGTTTCTTAAAAATTGGAATGCTCGGGCTAATCTTTATACCTGCAGGTAGGATGTTATATATCCTAGGACCTAGATAAGTGAAATTTCTTTGGCCAAATGATGTACTTCTTCGGGGAACTGCAACGTAGTCACTAGTGGCACGTCTTGTGTGTTTAGTTTGCTGGGATTTAATTTTTTCCTTAAGAACGATCCGACCTAAAATCATTTTCACATATAACATGCGCACTTCTAAAACATGCATTTCCTTAAATGTGAGATCTGATGCATATTTGAACGGTTTTCTTAATATTATTTTGATCAAACCTTTTTGCGCGACAAGAAGTGGTTGAAGAACCGTTTTCGCACATCCTCCCCAACCAATAATGCCGTAGTATAAAATGGACTCACATAGCGCATAATATGTCAATTTAATAGTACGTCGGTCTAATATGTTGCGGAGATCCCTAAACATAAATGTACATTTTCGGAATTTGTTCAATCAGACATTTGGTACTAAACACGATATATTTATGTTAATTAATTGACATTTTAACATTCCCACATTTAGAAAACTACTTATTTGATATTTGTATACTTGATATTTGGATCCTATGACACTCGGGATTACATAACAATTCTATCAATATCACACACTTCTAAATCGGTTCAAGCATTTAGAAGTTATGGAGGAATAAAAAATCAAGGTTACATTTAATACATACCGGATTTTTTCCAAGTATAATTGCGTAGTTTTATAATTTTCCAAAATGTTGGATTGGAACAAATTTGTGGGAACCTATAACGGTTATTTAAAAATCGGTAATATTTTGTGGAGTTTATTAATTAAACACTTTGTGTAATTTATTTTGCTAAATTAATATTCCATATATTTCTCTCCGTTACTTAACGGATCTATTTCTGACGGCTGCGAAGAGGAGGAACGAAAAATAAACTAAATTGTTAAATGATGAATGTCAACACGCACCGCGTAACACGGCGATTTATATTAAGGACCCTGCTTTCTCCTTATATGATAAAGGGTCGCGGCACGTACCCTATGACAGTCTAGGACAAAACGAGTGTCATATGTGTCGTAACTTCTAAATCGGTTAAAGCGTTTAGAAGTCATGGTTGAATTAAGAAACGGAAAACATACATAGACGAATCCTGAACATATAGCACTCTATTTGAGCAGTCGTGTAAAAATATAAATAATATAAAAATACTAAAATATGTAAACAAACTGTATTATCATTACGTCAATTACTTACATGCTAATTTTTGGTAGAAAGGTAACATCGAGAGAATATATACATTTTATAAAATATTTCCATATTGTCTGGTCATCCCTACTTGTTACAAGAATATATTATGCCACTCTGATGCAGGTCATCCGGCAGGAAGCAATCATGTGCAGGTCTGATTGCGAAACCTGTCCCCCGCAAGTTTAGACCGGACGCAATCTCCGAGCCCATTCGCCTGTGGTAGGCGTAAACGTACTTGTATGCAATATTATTATTATATCTCGAGCCTTAGGCACAAAGGTCTTAAGTCAAAAATCTTACTTTATAAAAGGAGAATTTGAATTTGAAACACAATCTTTATAGTTTTTGTAGAAAATCTCATATCACTGAATTACACGAACAGCCTTACCAATAAACGAGTTGTAAAATTTATACCTCTGTTATTACTAGGTATAAGAAAATCTGTGACCAATAAACGCGGTATAGCTTACACCACTGATCATCTCGGGTATAAGCATGGAATAGTGGTACTGGATTTCCATCCGCACTATAACTCCGCTGTACCACCCCTAAGGCCAGGTATAACAGCGGTTTAACGGAGTATTAACTTAAAAATGGCCGACCGGCGTAACAGCTGTTTCAAACTGACAGCCACCTGACAGCCGCGGACGTGGAGCTTCTCGTTCGCGAATCGTGCGCTTTCGTTGTAATAGCCGTGTTTCGACGAGGATACGCCTTTTATGGATGCTGTGAAATCCTGCGTTTTAGCCGAATAATGGATTTTGTCGACTTGGATGATATGATCGATCTGGATTTATTAGAAGAAATCAAAATGCGTCGTGATAGGCGACCAAAAATTTACAAATTGCGATACGACCCGTTCGATTTGGATGATTACAATTTTAAAACTAAATATCGTTTCACTAAGCCATACGCCGCAAGAATCATCGATATCCTGAGAGCTGACCTGCAAAATACCACTATAAATTCGATCAGCATTCGCGTAACAAAACAATGGGCAAGGGCTTTCTGTGACAACAAAAAGTGACATTTCATGTGCATTTCATGCCGCTTCAGTTGGCCACACTGCTTCCAAGTGGGCGTTGCTATGCTAGAAATATGACTTGTCTTTGGTTTCAGGGAGTAGTTATAACCGCGTTATAACTGATTTATTGGTCACGATTTTACAACTTCGTTATAACTCGGCTATACCGGGTATAACAATAACAAGGGTTTAACGCGGTTATAAGATAATTTTATTGGTAAGAGTGTTAGTGTTGAAATTTTGACTCAAAATTACACTTTGGCATTTATTTATTAATATCAATCAATCAGCGCGGCGATGACATTTTATTAATCCTATTTTCGATGACCTAGTAAGTACATATATGGTGTGAGTTTCCCTACAGAAATATGCAAATAAGGTATATTGAACAGGAATTCGAGACAGTGGAATTTACAACCAAGTGGTAAATGGTTAATTTTACTTATTCACTGGGATCGTATATAAATTGTCATGTATCGTTTTATACGAATTATTATATACCTTTTGGATAGTTAGAAGTAGACTACAAATACTTCTTCAAATTTCATTGCTTGTATTTCAAACATTGTTATAAAAAATGTTGTAAACGCAACTCACACCCAGACTAATGATGACTGTAGGATGACAGAGCTTCGTTCGGCAATCTTCCGTGAACGTGCAACTCCTAGTACTGGGTGAGTACTAGTACTGGGAGACGGCGAGGTATAAAGCGACGGACGATGGCGGCGTAATCCGCCCGCTTCCCCAGCCCTCGATTCCTTAGAGCTTGCGCGCGGACTGTAGACTGTGGATGATTTGTTAAAGTCGTCTTCTCACCGCGCTGCGTCCCGTACTTCGAAACACGCGCTCTAACGACGCGCTGCGTCCCCTACAAATCAGCTGTGATATAGTCTTTTATTCGGCTTTCGTTTGAGAGACCGCCCCGAATCGCATAGGCCACGCAGAACCCGGCTGGTGACAAGATTGTGGCCGTTGACAACATATACATACCTACTGTTAATAAGGTTAAGATTTTTAAATGTGCAATTTTCTACCAACATTCCGTTTCATTAGGCGCTATTAATAAAGTCACCCCATATAAACTCCAGGGCAAAAATAAAATAAAATTCCTCGCATTACAACGCGAAAACGCAGCGCTTTGTGCTACGTCACTTAGGGATAGCGCGCGCAACAATAATATTGTCATAAATGGGAGAACTCCCTCTGCTGAGAGCGTATAGGAAGTTACAATAATGCAGGGTAAAAGTTGTCCTGACGTAGAGGGGGTAAAATGCCTCCGCTGCGTTCATTTCCACGCAGGGTTTCCGCGTTTTTACCTTTCACGTGCCGACACAAAGGAAGCGAGCATTTCACTCGCCCAAGCGCAATAACGGCGTGGAATTTCTGAGCAAGTTTATTTAAATTTAATTTAAGCTCCAGCAGTGAGGTCTTTCGAGAAGCAATTACGAAATAAGTAGTACTCTTCTTCTGAGAATTTTATCTATTAACAACCAAGTGTACGGTTTGAAGTTAGGTTCATATAAAGCTCACGTCATGTTAATTCATCGGACCCAACGTTGCGTTGTATGTACTGACTCCTCGTATACTGAGAAAAATATTTATTTATTTGTTTAATTAATTTAACAACGCATTTACAATAAATATGCATCGCTAATATTCATGTCAATATTTAATGGGTATTAAAAATATTAAAATAAAAATAATAATTGAACTCGGCCGACATGAGCATTAGCATGTAACTGCTGCCCAACTAAGTGCCAGGACTTGTTCCAGGGCAGGGAGCTCTCTAGATTTGTATTGACATATATTCGGTAATTTAAAAAAAAAGTGAATAAAAACATATAAAAATATATTACTGTCACCATAACAAATTAAAGATAATAAACAAAACCAAAAATATTGAAAAATAGAATACAGAAAATAAATAATCATGTTAAATAAAATAAAATTTAAAAATTGACAAAAAATATTTAACAATAATAACCAACATTAAATACTAAGAAATAGTAATTAAAAAGTCAGCGAAAATAATAAAAATAATAATAATAAGAATTGACAACGATAAAATTTAATGATTGAAACTGTCTGGGTATATTAATTTATGGATATTTTGCCGGGCGTCATGTTTCAACCAAGAGTCAATTAGGCTATGTATAAGACTAAGGTAAATACATTTTTCAAACTTCATCAAGCATATTAAATATCCTGGGATCTATGTATACAAAATGGCTCTACCCAAAAGTGGTCTGCATTCGAGGGACGTCGAAATGTAGGTATAGCTCGAGATTGCCGCATGCAGATTCTTTGTTGCGTTCCTATTGCGGTCTCTAAATTAGTTTGATACTCACAGAGCGCCGCTTTCACGTAGAATTGTGGTACGTCTAGCACATAATATTCGTAGAGACAGATATCCGTAGAGACAGACACGTCTAGCACAGATATGTAGAGATCAACTGACGAGTATCTCTAGGGCTTTCTGTTTATAATTTTCAATACTAGGTTCTGAGCTCTGATCAAGGGCTCCATGTGAATTTTCGCTGCACCTCCCCACCCTATGATCCCATAGGTTAGGAGGATTGGCACAGCGCATGGTATACTATCTTAAGTGTCCTTTGGTCTAGGATGCGTCTAAGGTCTTTGAAAACATACGTGAGTTTCATACACGGAAATACACATGTTTCAACAAGGAAACTCGAGTGTATAATTCGGACTGTGGTATATATATATGCATTAGCATGACGCGTTGCGGTGTTGGCGTGACAGTAGTAACCGTGCCGTCATGTTAAAATATAATGTTATTTCATTACATCGCGACCTAGGGATCTCGATTCTAACATGACAGCATGTAGTATTATACGTACGGTTATGTTCGGACTCATGAATCTTATTGAAACTACAGTATACTGTTATATCTGTATTGACCGTACGGAACATGTTGATACATAGGTATAAATGAGTAATGGAGATTTAACAAAATTAATTGTAATTCAACAAAATTACGATTTAGTCATCGTTATTCTGTATAAAACCGTAATAACAAAAGGCTTTAAATGAAAGACTCAATCCAATATTTTTTTCGGTGTAAGTGATGCTGACTCCGCCTTTATCATTTTAAAAGTATTTACCAAATCAAATCACATTTATTGTCTTAAAAAACTTTACCTAGTTGTTTAGACACTTTATATAGCCGCTTAAAATCGTGTTATCATTTTTCATGCGTAAATCGAGAACTTGGGAGTTTGGTCACATAATTAATCGTTTTAGCTTCTTCATAAATAAATAAATAAATCATAAATAAATATATACGGTGATTACGATGACGTTGGTCATCGTAATCACCGTATATATTTATTTGAAGTCTATTGGATAATTAATATAAAATTGGATAATTGACTACGAAAAAAGCGGATTTCGAAAGCGCGATTTCTAGATGACACTCGAAGACTCAATTTTGAAGTAACATTACACCTATTATTATTACTAGGTAAGAAGGTAACAAACATTAATTTGAAGGAACATATCCTGAAATTTTAAACGTATTAAGAAAAGTTCGATTTTAAAATCATTAACTTATATTTTTTTATCACGTCTAAGAAAGTCAAAAATCTAGAAATTGACTAAAAGAAAATACGCTATATCTCATAATCTAGAAGTCATTTGACAACATAAACAATTTTAAACGTAAGAAGAAAGATTGTACTATAAATGTGTAAAAAAGAAAAAAATATCCGTCCTCATGTTTTATGATAATAATTTTTCAAAATAAGTATAAAATCGTGTGCCTCGAACGGTCTAAAATCATTCGCGCTAAAATAACTTTGAAATGGATTCTAAATATTTCATATTTGATCACGTAGGTTGCTTCTACAATAACTCTAACTAAGATTTATTAAATCTTGCGATTTTTTATCGTAGACGAGTTAACAAAAGATAAAAAATGCAAACTTAAGTACTGAGTGGATTGGGTTTGTTGGCTAGAAGAACACTTTGGTTGGATTTTATTATGATCCGTTTTCAATTCAAGTTCTTTTTGTTCTCATTGTGTCATTCTATACCTATTTTTCAGCGATTCAGCATAGGCTTCGTGTCGCTGCCTTAATCAGCTTAGTTTTCATACTTCGTTCTGTAACTTTTCTCTCTTCTTTAGGTTTTCGTTCAGACATTTCTTGTTTTTTTAATTACTTTTCCTTAAAGTATTGCAATGTCTGTATCACAGCTGTACACAGATTTCTTGTAAAAAATGTTGGCGAAAATTTTAATATTTCTTTGAATATATCATGATGCTTTTCCATGAAGGTTATAAATACGACTTCCTGCGTATCTTACAAAACCGTCAGAGATTATAATATTACGGCTTCATGGCGAGACGACTTCTTTCTTTAGTATAAGAGACGAAATGCTGCGTTGGTGACTCTTCTCGCCACGTTCTCATTGTTATATGAGTCGGTCCTCTCAGCTATGTATGTAAGAGTATTATATATGCTCGTATAACTACGTCCGCGCGCCGCTCTATCCGCATCAATGGAATAGCTTGAATTGTCGAAGTGGGCGATTGCAGTTTGCGGTTCTCGTTATACTGAATGATCTGAATTTGCGGTCGGATGCACAATTCCGTCGCTCGCCGACAATGCCGCAATTCTTGACCCATAACTTAATACCCAGCATCCCAGCTTATATAATCCAGAAATGGAACTCCGTTGTTCTGCATTAGATGTATATATATACCTCCCGAGAGGTTTTCACTAACCCACTGCTGGTTGGTATTCATAACCTCTAATTAAATAATTACTCGAAAACTGTGAAGTTTTAAAGTATATGCAGTCGAATAATTTGTGGTGATCCATTGTAACTGAATTGCAATTAAATATAACATTAAATGACAAATTGAAAGAATTGCCTCTGCAGTCCTGGGAAGTGAACTCTACAAAACAGTGTTGTATCCGGCGGATTACTGGAGAGTCTCGGAAAATAGTTAGAACAATAAACGTACTCTCGTTCAACAAGGCGTTGCGGGGATAGGATGTGAGGAAAGTGAGCAGAGGGATACGTCACGACAAACGCCTGTAGTTAGCTTTACTCAGGTAGGGGTTGTCAAATTTTCCGAATGTGTGAATGTCTGCGTCGGCGGAATGGCGGCCAATGACGAAGCGCTTGTCCGCTTGCTTCTGCGAATTTCGTTTATCGGTAGCACAGTCGGCGCGGACGACAATTGCAGTACAATATCTAGTAAACATATTACGGTGTTTGGCAGCCCTTACGACTCGTAACGACGCGCTCTTCAATTTCAAATTTGTTCTAAGCGAAGCTACTCTCTGTATACTGTGTAAGCGGGATACGAGGGTGTCCCAATTGTTTGCCAGCGCCCACTCTGTTTGAGACCCGACTCTTCTGAACAATAGTGTAAATATACTCTATTCAACGAGTTTATGATATACCAGCGATTGCTTTCTCTTTATCAGTCTGGTTGAAAAGATAAGTAATTGCCTTAGCCGAGGAGTGGGGAATGGATTATTATCAAAAGTAAGGGGCTCTCTAGACGATCAAGCATGCTTGTCAAGCATCGCGTCGCGGGCTGGGAGGGGTTCGTAAACCGTAGGAAATATGTAAATATTTAAAAAAATATTTACCAATAATGCCTAATTTTGTAGTTTTACAAAATTAGGCATTATTGCCACAACTACAAAATTAAGCATCTTTGGTAAATATTTTTAAAAATATTTACATATTTCCTGCGGCTTACAGACCTGTCCCAGCCCGCGACGCGATTATTAACAAGCATGCTTGATCGTCTAGAGAGCCCCTTACTCTTGATAATAATCCTTTCCCCACTCCTCGGATAAAGAAATTACCTCTCTCTTTTCAACCGGACTATTAAAGAGAAAGCACCCGCTGGATAATGCCTAATTTTGTAGTTTTACACCAGGGAGTCACGTCATTTATCAATCAATTACGTCTAATTAACGTGACTCCCTGGTATAAACTACAAAATTAGGCATCTTTGGTAAATATTTTGAAAAAATATTAGCATATTTTCTGCGGTTTACGATTCCCTCCACTTGACAAGCATGCTTGATCGTCTACAGAACCCCTAATATTCTTGTTAGTCTTATTTTTATTTTTCCTCTTGAAGTTCCTAAGATAACGAATAGAACCTAATAAAGTGGCACATTTAAGCCACTCTAATTTCGTTGCGAATATTTTGGATATATGTTTAGTCAATGATTCCCTTCCCATAAAACAATTATTAATTTACTTTAATTTATTTATTTACTCACATTCGGGAAACGGATATAAATTGTAATTAGTTACATAAGCTATAAGGTAAAAACCAAACAACTAACAATTCCTTTACAGTTTTCAATTGATCTACATCGTCAAGGAGCCACTTGTTTACTTTGTCTTAATCGGTGTACATTTTTTTATCGACACTTCTAATGTACCTATTAAACATTTTTAGGCAAGGTTGTATGAACGTGAGGAATTTACACGTTTCGTCCCTTCCGTCATTCTTATTCATCTTTGATGTTGACTTCGCTTACGTTTTCACCAACAACTGACGAATATCTAGAACCTTTGTTTTACTGAAAAGTAGGATAGTGTCATAGCGGGGATGTTTCCTGTAAACAGTCGTTCGAGTGCTTTGTTTCGTTGCAAGTCGTGCAAGTGCAATGACACAATGCTATAAGCTTTAACAAATCGCCATGTATACATTTTTTAACGCCGACCTATACCAACCTAAGACCATTCCAGATTGAAGTCTGTCTGTGTGTGTGTATTCCTTCACGATAGCGCCCAGACGCTTCATCCGATTGAGCTGAAATTTGGCATGCAGTAACCATTTGATAATGGTAAGTGGTTGGAATCGGTCTATCAAAGGGCGCACTAGTCATATTTCAGTATTGAAACATTGGATTTAGAGACTTGAAATTTGCTACAAAGATACATGATTTGGCGGAAATTACGCTGTGAAATATTGGTTGGAATATCCCATTTACCTATAAGCTGCACTAATAATCCTTAAATTCCGCCATACATTTTAATCAAATAACAACGCCGAGACAGACCTCAATCTGGAAATATCCTAATCGTCTTAGGATAGTATCCTAATCATTTAAAGGCTTTATTTAATACACCAAAACTCATATATGCCATTTAATGGAAGAATTTCCTCATCAATTTGTAAATTAAATAAAACAGTTTTTTAGCTATTTATTATTTCCTAAGTTTTTATTATTTTGTATCTCGTGTAATGTAATCCCTACAACCTTGGAACCACAAAATCTTATTCCATAAACCACAACATGTTTCTTTATTGTTAATTTGTATTAATTAGAGGAGAAAAAAACATATATATATATATATATATATATATATATGAGTCATTCATCCTTGTGTTTAAAAATTGTTTTAATATTGCAATGAAAACATCCTAATTATATACACGGAAATTACAAATCTGCACAAATACATATTTTGCGGACACTTTACGCATTGTACATCGGTTTTTGGAAATCAAAGTTCTTGGAATAGCTGGCGTCAATTCATTCATTTCCCTCCTAAGACTTCAGGCCATCTTCATATAAAAACCATTCATAAGGTCGCCAGCGACCCCAAAGTAACATAACTCCAATTATATGCATATTTTTGCGCATCCGCTCTTTTGAACACAATATTGACTGGCAAACCTAAAAATGTAACTGTTCGATTAAACGAAAACTCCAGAATTTCTTGACGCGAAAATACTGCGGAGTTGTCACCTGCAACGGGCAAAACCGTCACCCCAGGAAGACCTGTTAACCTGGAGTCAACGTAGAGACTTGTGGACGAAACAGACTATCGTCTAGCCACATCACTTTCCGTACGCAGATGCATTTACGGCCGGCATTGCGGCCGCAGATGTCAATTTCTGGGTGAGGAAAACGAAAAATATAGAGACATAAATATTGAGGTACGCAGACTAATCGATGACTTTATCTGGACCTGGTGCGATAATAGGCTTAAACTTTAAAAACCCGAAATTTTATATATTTTGAAATCAAAAATATATATATTTCAAGGTTTTTCATAGAAAAAATGTATTTTTTCGACTAAAATCCCGCAGAGGAATCGTAGATCGTTACTTTTTCTCTTTAAACTATGTGCCTCGTATACGGAGAAATTCGCTTCATCTATTTGTATATGTGGGGTCGCGGGTATCATTTATGACGTCGTGATTCTAGAGCTAAACTCCACACCTAATGTGGTCCTGGCCCCGACGCAGCAATCTGTCCAAATAAGACCTTACGCTTGTGCCCTGACAGACTTAAATTAGGTTTTATTCGCTTTAAGGGTTAGTAATTCAAACAGATAATAAAGTATTTTGTTTCTATAGGGAAGAATTAGTGAATAATAAATAGATCCGTCTAGTGGCATGGGGGAAGCAACGTAGGCAGTAGCAGCTGAGGTCAGTGGCCTGCTATGGAGCAGCGCGTCGCTCCGCCCGACCGGCCGGCTGTTGCCATCGATTATTCAATAGTTTCGGGAGGTTCAGTTGAAGGATGACACGACACATATATTGCTAGTGTAGACACAAGCCTTGACGAAAGAAAGGGAAGCAGCACACTATGGTCCCACAATCAAATCCAGCTGAGCAAAAGTCATAATGGCGATGATAATAGATTTGCTTTCTAATGTACGCAGCCAGCAAATAAACACTACGAGGGCTGGGGAGGTTTAAATTTTAATATACCTCGGGTAATAACAGCGTTTGTACAGAGGCAGGCTCGGTACATTGCACCACGAATTTACAATGAAATAGATAAAACTAATAAAATATTGGACAATATTGACAGTTTTAAAACTGTAAATAATAAATGGCTATTGGAGTTAGGGCGCTCTGGACCTGAGAAGGAACTGTCAAATGAGATTTAATTTGTTCAACATATTTAATGAATGAAAGATGTTATCTATTGTTAATATTATTCTTATTTTATTATTATTAGTTTGATCTTTAATGTGTTGCAAATATATTGTGTATTTAAAAATACCAATACCTTAATATCTAATTTCTAATCTCCAATCGTTCGCAATCATAAAAAAGCCTCAAATTGCACATCTAGCCACAGGCGTAAGCCTAGTTAGATGTGTGACGTGCCTCGGGTTGCATGGGATTGGGATGAATAAATTTGTCTTTTTATTTAATTATGTAGAAAGTCATTTTTTACCTTATAAAACCGTAAATAGGACATGTAAATGAAATTAAATATATGTATCCAGGCGGTACCGATGCTCTATCCAGCGAGTCCGTGATATTATATAGATTTCTCTTTTGAATAATACGGCTAGAAAGAGAGAGGTTTTATTATTGAGAAGTTTAATATAGGAGAATTACCTCGGCCGAGGGGTGGCACGAAGGATTATTACAGAGGGTAACAGTACGTATCCTATTTGTTTTTTTTCTTATTAAAGTTTTTATCGTATCGAAAATAAGTTTAACTATGTTACATTGTAATATTTTTAAAACGAGTCTAATTCCGTTGCGTGTATTTTAGCTCTATTTATGTTTATTTATTTTATTTTATTTTCGCCGAGAAGCAGACAGTACAACAGAATATACTACCGAACCAAAATTAAGAAATCATAAACTATTTATATGTTTCCACCTAATTAAACGCTGAAATTATGCGCTATATGATTTAAAATATATTTTTTTTATGTATATATTTATATATATATATATATATATATATATATATATATATATATATATATATATATATATATATATATATATATATATATATATATATATATATATATATATATATATATATATATATATATATATATATATATATATATATATATATATATATATATATATATATATATATATATATATATATATATATATATATATATATATATATATATATATATTATTTTTTGAAATTGAAATTATGTTTATCACTAAATAAATGATAAAATAATGAAAGGGCACTTATCTGGTCTGTGGTGACCAGGAGCGACTCCACGCCTTTTTCGTTTTCTCTTCTTTCAGTATTTGCGGTTTCCTACTGTGCCTTATTCGAACCTTTCTACTTTATCCTACAGCGGCAACACAACAATGCGAAAGACGAGAATGAATGCTGGAAAATAATAGGCGATTAGTGTATATTAATGATTTTTATAAAATGTATATCAATATTTCGGCTCAGCCGTCGTCAAGATATATGACATTTCTGAAATCGAACAATTCGTTGAAAATTATTTAAATTCAAGGAATCGAACAAAAAGAAATGGATTAATAATATTTTACACGATTTAGTTAAGGTACCATAACCAACCGTGCAAAACGTTATTTTAAAATGAATGATTATAAATTAAAATAAAAAGCATTTGATGATTATGATAATTGGATAAACCTTATTAATTTTGCCTATTGAGACCGGAACCTTTGCAAGCGCCTAAAATATAAATATAAGCCAATTCCCAAGATTTGACGTCCCTTTCTTTTGCATTATCCCCAAGGCATTTTATTATTTTAACTTTAAAACATTGATCAAAAGATAAATTATGCGCCCTGGCATGCAAAGATATTGGGAGTTGGCTTTCATTTCCTACACTAGCCCTATGATTATTTAGTCTAATATTAAGTGGTGTTGTTGTTTCACCGATATAAAAGGCATCACAAGTCCTGCACAGAAGTTGATATACTATATTTTTTGAAATACAACTGCAATGAAAGGGAACCCTGTAACTATTAGTAGTATTTGGACTGGTAAAAAAAGGACTTAGATCTAACAGAGGACAAGTTTTACAACGTGGACGACCACAAGGTTGAGGCCCAAAAGTATTATTACCAATAGAGAAATTTTGATTATTTTTTGTTTTGTTTAATATTGATCTAATATTAGGTGGTCTGCGGAAAGATAAAATTGGCGGTGAATCTAAGAGATCCTTAGTGGATGCATCATTAGAAATGATGGGGAATAAATCAGATAATATATCTCGCAGTTTCTCAGCACCAGGAAAATAAGTGGTGCTAAGAAAGATTTTATTATTATTATTATTTTTATTTGAAGAAATTTTAGGTTTTGGTATATATTTTACTTCAGAGTTTAGAATATGTTTATCCAATAGAGGAGCAGGGTATTTTCTTTCAAGAAGAGATTGCTTTAGATTATTGAGATATTTATCTAAATTTTCTTTGTTGTTAACTAAACGGTGTCCGCGAATGGACATTGAATAGGGAATGGATCTCTTGGTGTGAAATGGATGACAGCTATCAAAGTGTAAATACATATATATATATATATATATATAATTTTTTTAAATTATTTTCAATAATATATAAAATTAGATTCATGAAAAGTTACTTATCTGGGGTCCTGGTGGACCAGAAACATTTAAACGATAGTTAATGTCCTCTTTAAATACTTAGGGCAGCGGCACCTGTTTCCGCAATTGATAACCTATGATGTTCTTAGTTATTGCAGCCGAATTACTGTATGCCCTTGGATGTAATACGTATAGGAGGATGGTTTCAGTAACAGAAATGGATGTTAGTAACTTATTTTAGAAGAAATTATATGATTGAGAATATTTCGACACTAGTCGTATTCATCTCTATGACATTTCTGATAGAACAATTTTTTCAAAATTTAAATTTAAAAAAAACTGAACATAGAGAAATGGGTTAATAATATTTTGCAATATCGTTATAAATGCACTATAACCGACCTTGAAAAACATTATTAATAATGATTTTTAAATGAAAAATATTAATAAGCTTTTAATGTTTTTCATTTAAAAATCATTATTAATAATGTTTTTCAAGGTCGGTTATAGTGCATTTATAACGATATTGCAAAATATTATTAACCCATTTCTCTATGTTCAGTTTTTTTTAAATTTAAATTTTGAAAAAATTGTTCTATCAGAAATGTCATAGAGATGAATACGACTAGTGTCGAAATATTCTCAATCATATAATTTCTTCTAAAATAAGTTACTAACATCCATTTCTGTTACAGAAACCATCCTCCTATACGTATTACATCCAAGGGCATACAGTAATTCGGCTGCAATAACTAAGAACATCATAGGTTATCAATTGCGGAAACAGGTGCCGCTGCCCTAAGTATTTAAAGAGGACATTAACTATCGTTTAAATGTTTCTGGTCCACCAGGACCCCAGATAAGTAACTTTTCATGAATCTAATTTTATATATTATTGAAAATAATTTAAAAAAATTTACACACTTAAAATGTCTATATATATATATATATATATATATATACACGTATACATATATATATATATATATATATATATATATATATATATATATATATATATATATATATATATATATATATATATATATATATATATATATTTTTTTTAAATATTTGATAGTTTTGTGTATATATTCTTTTTAGAATTGATTAATAAGATGATTATAAAGTAAATAATAATGATTATAAAGTAAATAATTATTTACTTTATAATCATCTTATTAATCAATTCTAAAAAGAATATATATATATATATATATATATATATATATATATATATATATATATATATATATATATATATATATATATATATATATATATATATATATATATATATATATATATATATATATATATATATATATATATATATATATATATATATATATATATATATATATATATATATATATATATATATATATATATATATATATATATAAAAGCAGGAAAAAATATAAAATAAATAATAGCTTTTATTAACCCTTTATTGAATCTTTTTAAGCTATTGCATAGCTTTTATCGCGGGCCTAGGCCAGCGCGGCGACCGAATGAAGAAATTTCTTAACGAAAAGTAATGATTTTAAACTGATAATTACGTCTAAACGAGTACTGCTTACGATTCGATAAAAAATATATGTTAAATAAGAACATTTTCCTAGCTTTGAATATTTGAGATTTTGTTTATATTACATAGTGTAATTAATTTGTGAAATTACGTCTAACCGAACACAAAAACGACTGCTACGCAAATACTATCTGGCGTATTATTATGAAACCTGCACCATTTTAAAGATAATTTAATTATCTATCTTTTTATCTGCGATTTTTTTCGAATAATCCGGTTCTTTTGCTTTATCGAATAAAAAATTCGTGCGCGGCGCTCTATCGGAAGACGTTTAAATTATTCCGATAGAGCGCAGTTATCTAATATCAGAAAAATATAATAAATACCATAAATAAATAATTATAGTTGCATAAGTTGTTAAAAATGCTATGCAATAGCTTTACCGCGGCAGTCCCCGAGTGCCACACGTATTTTTTTTTGTTTTTAATCTCTGTATATTATTTTTGGGAAAAAGTAGAGCAGATGCACACATTCATACCTGGCTGACAATGCATTCATACCTGGCTGGCATACATTCATACCTGGCTGGCAATGCCATCACAGTGGAGTTGGGCATTTCTTTATTTGTCATACAATCAATTCTGATTAGAAAATCATCACGAAGCACTTGATATGCATTTTCAATATTGCCACTCAATGCAACGCGGCTTTCCATCATAGCGGACTATGGCATCACAATCGACCGATGTAGTCTGGGAGCCCAGTATATTTAACCTTACCTCAAATATGGTGGGAAATGTCATGTAGTAATTCGTTAAAGATATATAACACAAAATGGATCCCCTGGCCAAAGAAGAAGCTATCCCACAACTTATATAGTTATTCTCTATAATATTGTTTCTGGTGCCAAGTCAGAAACCAAAATTTCGATTTTAGCTAAAACTACACGTCAAACTAATTTTAATTTAAATCTATGTTATTATTTTTCCAAAATCAGTTATTTAATTGTCTTACTGTGTTTATTATTGCCCGTATATTTCCGTGTATACAATCAGGAAAAAGTTGAACATTCAAGTTATTTTTAAATACGAGGTCTTGTCCTGTGGTATCCATTAAAGCATATGTAGGTCTGGTGTTAACGTCAATATATATTGTATAGAATTGAAAATCATTATGGAAAATGTCGTGATCAAACAACTGAGCGTTACCAATTGCTTGTCGTTATGCTTCTACATGATAATGTACGACCACACAATTCACAGGAAATAGTCGCCAAGTACTCCTCAAGACTTGCTCCAAAAGATTTCCCTTTTTTCCGAATTTGGACAACTTTTTACAGGAAAAAAGCTGCACTATCAGTCGCCAAATGGAATTATTCCACCTTCCGTAGGTTAGCACAAATTATGCACAAAACTGTTTTATGACGTTTTATGCATAATTGACTGTTTTATTGACGTATTCAATACGTCATCTATCGCTCTTGAAGGAAATCATTAATGACGGTGTTGACATATGATTGTAATAGCAATATATAATATAACATTTATAATATGTATACAAGCATATCTTAAAACAATTTGTATGACTATATAATGGGACGTGTTTTCACATAAAATATTATTTACTTATTATGACTTCTTCCTTCCCAGCCGCCTCCACCCTATGTGTATTTATTCTTCAAAAGAAATATATTATGAATATTTGTAGGAACTATTAAATTAGCTTTATTTTTTAAACTTAATAATTGTGTACCAAATGTATTGTAACAGCTGTATGTTTTCTTAACAATAATAAAATAAAAAATAAAATAGCAAAACTATATAGATATTATTGGCCATTGATTCAATGTAATAATATATTATTTTTCATACAAAATGGTGTTATATTACCTATATAGAACGACAATTTCATAATACCTAAGTAAGTGCCTAATAGCTAAAAAGACATGATGACCGCTAATCTTCTAAATATATATGCTGCCCTAAATGTGAAGAAATTTATTGTTGTGAGTGGTTATATTCGTGGGTCCGATAACGTAGCGTAAAGTGCATTGGGCTCCTCGTCTAAAAAGCAAGAAAGGAGGTTGATTTCCATTTGGTTCTCCAACGGGGTAGACCCTCGAGAAATAAATAACAAATCGGAAATCAATCCGGGGGCTTTCCTTATCCAGGAAGGCCTTTGATCTTTGCATCGAATTTCTTTACTGATATTTCTTGATAAAGTGCTTTCAAGGGGAAAATGGGAGTTGAGTTGAAATTTGAAGCGCCAGAATTTATTAGCCGAACATAATATGTCTAATGCCTATTAGTTGTGTTTATTGTCGTTCTAACTACCCCCCCCCCCATACACTGTAATTACCGCGTGAAGTTTGTAGCACTCGATGTATTGGCGATGTTGTAACAGCTGTAATCAAATGTAGACTCTACCCTGGACTACGGCGGTTGCTACAATCTCCACGCGATAGATCCATTTTTATCCTGTTTATAAAGTATAAATGAGCAAAAGCAATGTGTGTATGTATGGCGATACATACACACAGGAAGCCTCAACTACCGCACTGCATGAGAAGCGTCTCCAAGGAAGTAGGTACTTCCAGTGCCATCAATGATGAAATTCCTGCTTACAAAACGCCTGAATGTGAATACGGGTGGCAAGTAAAGCGTACTCGCAAAGGCGGAGTCGAAGTGAAACGGCGCTTTATGAGAAAGAGAGAGAGAGAGAGACATCAGGTCACTTTAAGCAGTATAAGGAAACGACCAACGACCGCAGCAGCAAGTTTGGCATCGGAGTGCATCAGGTCGGTCTAGGATCTCATCTGTCATCATATCTAGTACTTCTCGACAGACGAGAAGCGAGTTAAAAAAAGGGGCAATTTTACGGTGATATCAATCGTAGCCTCCGCACTGCGGTCAAGTGTTCACTGGTGGTGCAGTCGCAACCGCGCTTAATTATATGACGGCTGCGTGAGAGCAAGAAAGAAAACGAGCTGGAAAAAGATGAAGTTAGCGGCAAATTCATTGATTTTACTTTCAAGTTTATTGAAGTACTTTTCAAGGTGCATACACTTGGCTAGGCTTGGCTTGGGTCAGCTTTATGGCAGCGTCTAATGCAATATTCTAATTGACTACCAATACAAATTACCGAGAGAATATTTTTTTGAGAATTGTTCAATTCAATTCGGTTATTTACTTATTTACGTTGATTGAATCAAAAAGACACAATACATTCTAAGTCTAGATCAGAAAACCGCACAGAAAACAGTGAGACTACAAGAACTGCAATTAAGCACATTTTCAATAAATATTGCTTGATTTACCACTAATATATTGATGATACCACTAATTATTGACAAAATACTAAATACAGATAGCTCGGATATTTAAAATATATTATTTTTTAGTATAGTAAACGAAATATAACCTGACATGTTTGTCATTAGGAAATCGTGACCTTTTTAACATATGTATATTACCAAAGGTTAAATCACGTCTTGTTCGGAATTGTAAGTATGCATTTCATCAAATATGAAACTCGAACACTAAAATAAAATCTTCTTATACGTCGGCCAATGATAGCTTAAATAATTATTATTTTAAGGCTATATAAAAAGGAAGTTACATTATAAATAAGCTAAAACGAATTTACCGCGTGAAGTTGGTAGCACCCCACGTTTTGGCGATGTTGCAACCGCCGTTGTTCAGGGTACACTGGACAGGATAGACAGGTTAGTCTATCCTGGACTTCAGCGGTTGCAACATCGCCGAAACGTCGAGTGCTACAAACTTCATGCGGTAAATTCGTCTTATGCTATTTAAAACGTAAATAAACGGTTTATTCAGTATTGACGTCATCCTGCACTTAGGTAGTATGCAATATTTAGAATGCATCATTATATGAGATATTTTTAAAATCTTCACTCCAAAATAACGGACTCATGAATGACTCAAAAGCTCAAATAAACCTACGCTCGTTTCCGATACTAGGCCGATTCGCGCGGGCGCTGGGAAATCCCAGTGCCCGGGCTCGGGCTCGATGTTGTCAAGGCACCGATAAGCGAAATCTCGTAGCGTTTTAAAACTTCTAATTTAAGGACTCATTTTTAAAGCTATTAATTAAAATTAGTGATGCCACCAATAGTAATTTGGCCGAATACCGAATATTCGGCCACGCTATCGGCCGAAGCGCCGAATATTCAGCTGCCGAATATTCGGCGTAACTGAATATTCGGCGCAAGATGTGTGCGTGGCGTGCATTATTGCGCGAAACAGCTTATGACCTGTCACATAGGTTGCCACTTTTCTAGATCCGCGGTTCAAATAGTTTCTTGGAATTGGTTCAAACGGAAAAAGCAAGACAAAAAAAATCTTTTAGAAGCTCTGAAAATGAGTTGTGATGAGTCTAGCAGTATTGAATCTGATGTTGATTCTTCTCCACTTCGTAAGAAAAGAAAAACCAATAAAAATGCTACAAATAATATGCAAAATGATGAGGGTTAAGCGATAAAAGTTCTACTGCACATGAGATTGATTTTTTTTTTAAAAACTGTACGCCTAGATCGGACGGCAGACCCTTACAATTGGTAGTCAGCAAACGCAAAGCAATATCTGAGCCTGACAAAATTCGCAACGATTTATCTATCATCTTCTGTCAGTAGTGAGTGGCTATTTTCAGAAGCAGGAATTGTTGACGAGAAAAAGCGCAATCGTTTACAACCAACCAACGAAGAAGAAATTGTTTCCATTCATCATAACCTACCACTAATATATTTTAAGTATTGACGCAATAATATAGTTGTGATTAAAATACATTTGTGATTAAGATACATTTTTGAAGGCTTTTTTTATGGTATTCGGTATTCGGCCGAATAGTACGCAGTATTCGGCCGAATACCGAATATTGAAAAACGTGGCCGAATAGGCCGAATACCGAATAGTACCGAATATTCGTAATATTCGGTATTCGGCATCACTAATAAAAATCGTCCAGTTTTATACAGTATAATTTTAGGCTTTATGTTTAAAGTGAGGAAAAATGGTACACATACTCATTCACTATTGAACAACTATTAACTGAGATATAGACTAGAGACTAACTGAGGTAGACTGCGCTTCATTCATCGACTCGGTTTATTTTCTCGCGAATGTTTTCTTTTCAACTGTGTCTTAGATCCTAGACTAGCCGGAGGTGCACTTCATCAATTTATGCTTCGTTATTTTATTTTAAATACCCATTATATCGATGACGTTTCCTTCGTGACCTAGATAAACTTAACTAGCTGTGGGGTCGATAGGGTATTCATTAATTACTCTGCCGTCCGATGGTGCGGCACAAAGTCTAATCTGGGTAATTAAAAATCAGTGTGACATAATTATATGACTCTATCTCGCTCTGTCTCCAATTTATATTTACTCATTGGCATAGATTTTCTTAACCTATAATTTTATTGGTACTGAGAATGGGAAATATTTTGCCCTGCCTATTAGCATCATTAGCGCTACAGCTCATTGTAAGTATTGGCTTAGTTAAGAGTCTTTTGACACTCCACCCTATCCTAGACTTTGGTTTTCTAAATGTTTCCTTTATGTGCATGACTTTAAAGTATTTAAACCAAAATCATTCTTTGCAGTTTTGGTTATTTTTTCAATGCTCTTCAAGTTTTATGACGAACGATGCGATTCAATGGGTGTTCATTTTCCATTCATTCCAGGGGCCCTAGCCACGTGAGCCCTCCGGTTTTTAGTATTCTCACAATATGCTTGGCATTATACAGGTTAAACAGCCCTTAGTTTGTTGGTCTACTCCGTACACCACCCTCTTGCATGGCACGGAATATCCTGCAGAGAATTTTGCGTTTAAAGGCGTCTACTACATTTTCATCTGCTTAGGTGAGACTCACATTTCTGAAGCGTAAGTTAGGACTGGTCTGATAAAAACTATACGTAAGTATCATACGAAGAGTTGCTTTCGTTTTTTGGGATAGAAGAAGGGATATAATTTGAGTCTGGCGTCTGAAGTAACACCTATTTGCAGCCGTTAAATCTGCCTTTATCTCTTTATTGGTGTTGTTGTCATTGTTAATGAGCCGAGTGATGTAAATTACTTAACGGATTAAAAGAACAGCCATGTATTCAGTTTCTTCTGACTTATTTTCAGACCTATATATTTTGCTGATCTGTGCAATGCTATAAAGGCTTCCTTAAGGGCCTACGGAGAGTGTGTAATGGTGGTATCAATATCATCAATATGCGCCAGTAGAAGTACCGACTTATTGAATATGATGCGATAATATTAACACCAGTTACAAATTGTCTTCTATAGGATCAAATTATACAGCAGGCATGCTAATTCATCTTCCTGTCTCATTCCATTGAAGATGTAGAAGGATTCCGACATGTCTTTCTGCTCTCTCTCGTTGGGCATGTGCCGCTAGACGCTTCAGCATGTTTATCCGTTTATTATTATTATTATTTATTTATTCCGTAGCCGATTGGGGAGGGGGTCGCCCTCGCAGCCAATACGCTGCTGTCGGTGCCGCTGGATCTCGTACTCCATTCACGATTCGCTTCCATTCTTGACGATTTTTTGCCACGTCTCGAGCATCCCTAGTTTATTAAATACATGCAGGTCTTTCATGGCACTGTAAAGTAGTGATGGGTTATTCTAAGTGCACCCGGATTCTGAACCACACTATATTCGAAAGAAATCTTGCTAAAAAGTATTTTGCTAAACTACTACCTCTAGTAGCCAGACTGCCGTTTTCTATGATATTCGCAAATGCAAATAAAACATGCATATATTTGTTAATAAATTACGTCACTTTTTCTGCTCTGGCCCTTGTAACATAATACTACACTCAGAAAAAAACATGGTGAATTTGACAACAAAAAGTTGTTAAATATGAGCCATCAAGGTAAAATAGTGGGAGCCACAACGCCAAAATTGTCGAAAAACATTGCTTATATGACAGAGCATAGCATTGTTAATTTCACAAAGGCGTGCTTTCACAACTTTACTTTGATGGCTCATATTTCACAATTTTACTTTGTGAAATTCGCAATGTTAACACATTGCGAATTTCACAACTTTACTCTGTTGATTCGCAATCAATTCCGCCTTTCAACCTTGTGGGTTTAGCAATGCGCACTTTGCTTCATTAGCAACTTTCAAGTTGTGTTTCTAACAGAGTTGTGGTTCGACCTTGTGGGTTTAGCAATGCGCACTTTGCTTTATTAGCAACTTTCAAGTTGTGTTTCTAACAGAGTTGTGGTTCAACCTTGTGGGTTTAGCAATGCGCACTTTGCTTTATTAGCAACTTTCAAGTTGTGTTTCTAACAGAGTTGTGGTTCAACCTTGTGGGTTTAGCAATGCGCACTTTGCTTTATTAGCAACTTTCAAGTTGTGTTTCTAACAACTTGAAAGTTGCTAATAAAGCAACGTACGCATTGCTTCAGATCTTCAGCATATTTTATTTGTACTGCTGTATACTGTACAACCGCTGTGTAAATATTAATTGCAGGGAAAAAGAAATCCATTATTGCTATTCCTGCAATATTTACACTGCGGTTGACCAGGAACAGCATTGCAAATAAAACCTGAAGAAGATCTGAAGCCTATGTTGCATTACTTGTGCGTGTTTGTGTATCCAATAACCTAAAACATAAACAACAGTTACACAAAATAAAACATTTATTTATTTACAACTGACATACATGTTATAACAAAAGGAGTGTTTAATTTTAATTTTACTCGAATAATTTTATGTGGAGACAGAGTTTAGGTCGGAAATAGAAAATTTCCATACAAAATAGTCATTAAGAACTTGAAAGACGTTTCTGTAATATTTTGTATAGAAACGTATGCTCTAGAAACTCTGTCTCCTCTTAACTAAGATTAACAAACATAAGAAGCCATAAATTTACAGATTACAGTTTTATTCATACATGTATAAACTATTTTGATCATTATAATATTTAACTTTTCAACTTTTAAGATTTTCATTCATTTCAATTAAATAGGCTTGCTAAGTACAACATGGAGCTCAGGTAGATTGATGTCACATCCGATAACTACACCATTGCATATGAACGGATGTTGCATCAATTCCTGATCAATGAATACTGACGTCTGACACGAGTTTCGTAGATAATAAGCATGATAATGATCATCTAAACCTATTGTTTCAAAAAGCTTTGCCTTAATTATTATTTTACATACACCATCAACATATACATCTTTTATTTTAGCAAAGGTAACATTTTCCTCCTCAATTGCAGAAATAATTATGTCATTTGCTTTATTAATTTTAATTTTACTCGAATAATTTTATGTGGAGACAGAGTTTAGGTCGGAAATAGAAAATTTCCATACAAAATAGTCTTTAACCCTTCAAGCCCCGCGACTAAGCCCCGCGACTTCTATATCGAAGTCAACTGAACGCGTCCAGGAAAAGTGATTTGATTGGGTTTTTCGTGTCATTCCGTATTCAGTTGTATTTTATTTAAATGCACGATGATATTTGTATCATCGTGCATTTAAATAAAATACAACTGCATACGGAATGACACGAAAAACCCAATCAAATCACTTTTCCTGGACGCGTTAAGTTGACTTCGATATCGAAGTCGCGGGGCTTGAAGGGCTAAGAACTTGAAAGACGTTTCTGTAATATTTTGTATAGAAACGTATGCTCTAGAAACTCTGTCTCCTCTTAACTAAGATTAACAAACATAAGAAGCCATAAATTTACAGATTACAGTTTTATTCATACATGTATAAACTATTTTGATCATTATAATATTTAACTTTTCAACTTTTAAGATTTTCATTCATTTCAATTAAATAGGCTTGCTAAGTACAACATGGAGCTCAGGTAGATTGATGTCATATCCGATAACTACACCATTGCATATGAACGGATGTTGCATCAATTCCTGATCAATGAATACTGACGTCTGACACGAGTTTCGTAGATAATAAGCATGATAATGATCATCTAAACCTATTGTTTCAAAAAGCTTTGCCTTAATTATTATTTTACATACACCATCAACATATACATCTTTTATTTTAGCAAAGGTAACATTTTCCTCCTCAATTGCAGAAATAATTATGTCATTTGCTTTATACCGCTCAGAACACTTTTCTGCCCATTTGACTTTATACAATTTGCTTATATTAGACAGCTTAATTTTATTTAGAATTTTTTTAACTTTACTATCGGCAATTTCTTTTTGGCCTCCGAATGAAAAAGACGAACCTATACTTCCCTTTAGAAAAATATCATTTAAGATCAACTGATGTCTTCGAGCTATTGTGAATGTCATGTTCATTCGATTATTTGAGGTTTTTGCGGCTAACTTGTTCGGTCGATGTTTAGCTTCAAAGCGCATAGAAGACAGATGCCGTAAGGGACCAAATCGTAACATTGCGGAGTGGTAATGCAATAAATTGTGAAACTTGGGTTTAAGAGATTGTTCGAACAATGTGGTAAACATTTCGCAAAGGTCAGCTACTAAAAACTTAAAAAAGTCAATTTGATCAGGTGCAAAGGCGGGAGATAAGACAAAATCTATAACTTTCATCAATTGAATATATAGTTCCCAATACTTATCGTACCTCGGAACGAAATTGCCGAACATCACCCCAAAATACTTGCAAAATGTGTACATTTCGGCAGCGTTTAAACGTATATTGCCCTTTCGTATATTAGGCATTGCTAGCGTGACCGGTTTATCTTTTTTATCAGGGCCATAGGAAAATGAAGAAATTTTGCTATTAACAATATCGATTGAAAAATATTTCAGTTTATCTACAAAAACTACAAGCAGTGAACACATGATATACTTTGAACAACCTTCGTGTAAGTCGTGCATTACATCAAAACCCATTTGTGAAAATAAACTAAAATTTTCTATCTGAAGCCATGTACAATTCTCTTTCACGCCTGTCAGAGATGGATTGTTCGTATTTAAATCTTCCTGATAGTTAGAGTCCGTTCTTAGAAGAGATGTATTTTCATAGAATTGCTTTTGCATTAGTTTCTTTTCTACTTTACAAGTACGACAAGGGAAGTTGCCCGAGAAGCTTTCAACAAAGCCTAAAACACTGTGCAAACCTAAATTATCTCCCAAAATGAGTGCCAATTCAAAGTAAACGGTTCCTTTAAAATTTGGTAGATCGAATGATATTCCGTTTCGAATTAAGTCATTGAACTGATCAATTAGAGGCTGGAATATTATTTTATTTCCAAATTCGACTCTGTCATTAGAATGATATAATAAAGTCAAAAAAATGTTAGACAATTGGGAGGCATAATAGTAAGGCAGACAAGGAAGAGAAATGTAGGCTGCCCCCAATTTATGTATGCCACTATGACTCCCCAAAGGGTTCAAAGTCTCAAAATCATCTATTTGCAAAAATACTGGCATGACTAATTTTTCTCCATGGAATCTCTGTCTCCAAAATGAACCATGCATAAAATGTTCCACACTGACTGATGCGTCATGGTTCATTAGTTTTTTCATATTATCTATCGTCTGACATAGCAACCGAGGCAAAGAAAAAAATTTGTGCAAAACCGCTTTCATTTGTATTTTATGCGCCACGCAATCTACTGCTTGATAAAAACTGCTTCCATTTTTTTTTACAAAATCAAATCTGCGACCCACCACATAAGGCTCAGGATTAATTAAGGACCCTTTTCCTTCAAAGTACTTCAATCTATGGTGCATTGAATTAAACATTTTTAAATCACTTATAATGTTTTCCGTAGCAGAGCCGGGCGTCATCGGTAATAAAGGCTTGATAGATAAGTTGAAAATGTTTTCAATACCGTTATAAACTGTATCTGACACATTTATCGGCAATTGAGGATTACTATAAAGGGATGAAAACAGTTGAGCCATGGTTTTGCTCAGTGAAACAGTATTCAAATTAATGTTTACATATTTTGCTTTGATAGCTTCATTTTCTAGTTTAGAAACTATTTTATCATCATTTTGTAACCCAGCTGGTGTAGTGCGCATATGTGAAGTGTCCATATTGGATGAAATTGCTTCAGGGGCTTGGGCCTCTGAATGGTCTTTCAAATAATGACGTCTAAACGAGTTGTAAAGTTGATACCTTCTTCCGCAACCAATAGTTGGACAGAAATAGACCTGGCCAGGATGATAAATAGTGTAGTGGTTTTTAAATTGTCTTAAATTAAGAAGAGACCGTTTACATAACACGCATTGCACCATCGTGTCTATTTAAAACAGATGCGAGTAAATCTAACATCGGAGTACCTTCCGTGTCATACTTGCTTTTCATGAGATATATACTTCTTTGAACGAACATCCAAATAGGTGCACATTCTTTCGGGTAAGGTAAATCTAATGCCCACAATATTTTAAAAGCATTCGTAATAACATCACACACATTGGAGAAGGTGTACCGAATGTCTTTTGATATAATTAAATCGTACTGCGCAACATCCTTCCAACTGGGGCCAACAGCAATAATATACGGAAGCACATGTATGTTTTTCTCTGTAAGTTTAGCTTCTCTCTCAGAACAATGGGTTTCGAGGTCTGATACAGACGGTACTAAACTTATGAAGGCGCTGCTTACTTCTGTACGCGAGGGGTTCCACTGTTTCTTGACACCTTTCACCGGTATCGTATGCATCTGCTTGAGCAGCAGCGGAATTGACAGGAAGGCCGCAACGTTCGCTGGTTCTTCTCCCACTGCAAATATAAATTTTACAAATAAATAAAATATATCATCACTCGTCTGTTCGTCTCGCACTCAAAATATACCGGATTATTCGGCCATGACTGCCGTAACTCTAGAAGTAGTTGAGGAGATTTAATTTGATAAATATTTTTAATAAGTAAGACTTTTTTGTAAGCATTATTAAGATCTACAACTTTTCTCTAGAACTTAATCATATATCTCTCATCGTTAAGGCAGCGTTCGTTAGAAACGTTTTCGTTCGACCGTTTTTTCCGACTTACTTTGAAAATCCGACTACCACGAAAAAGTCTTCTCATTTCTCGGATTAATATATAGCCTATGACACTCACAAATAACGTGGCTTTCTATTGGTAAAATAACTTTCAAAATCAGTTCAGTAGATCCAGAGATTACTTCCTACAACGTCACAAACTTTACCTCTTTATAATATTAGTATAGATAAGGGCTGTTAAAGAAGAAGAAGAAGAAGACAGATTTTAATAGAACAATTAAATGGCCAGGACTTAAGTTAAGGTATTATTTAGAACTAAACATTACTTACAGGTTGCAAGATCCAAGACAGATTGAATATCAACTCTGCGTATGAACTCTTGGGCCTTCTCGTCCAATAATGTTAGTAGGCGAGTCTTCACTGTTGGGAATCTTTCTTCGAATTTCCTTTTTGCTTCTCCATATATTGAATTGAAGTCACTGGCGAACTGCACAAAAAAAAATGTTGTATTTACTTATATAAACTTACATCATACTAATATATTTACTATTGCGTTATGTTTTACACAACAATTCTGCATCTAGATACAGGCATTAGAGGCCCCGTTAGATGTGCATAGCGCCTGAGCTGTGTTGATCCTAAGCTGTTGTTTTTCAATGTTCTATTATTTGCTGAGTGACATTGTAATTACTTTTTAATTGTGCAAGCATTAAATAAGTAAATAAAAAAATAATACATAATACACTCAAATGCTTACAATGACGCTACAGGAGCATATTCCAATGTGCGTTTTATTTCTTTTTTTTATTCTATATAATAGTGACACTGGCTACATTTTGCAGAACACATCGATGAGTCATCGATTGCACATTATCTGCTGAAAGCCCACAAAAACGCAATGACTTAATTGAACTTAATTGAATTTCGATTAGCAGCGGTTAGTAGCAAGCTGTCAAACGTAGCTGTCATTCGGATTGTTTACAACGTTTTTGAACACAACATGGAAATCGAAAATAATTACGAATATAATAACATGATACTCTTTGAAAATAATCTCAAAAAAGACAAAATAGAAAAAGCGCGTTCAGCAGAATTGCATCGATGCCGCGTGATCGATGTCTTAGCGGTTAGATCCGCAAAATGTAGCCACTGTATTAAATTTGCAACAAGTGAGAAATGTCGCATGTTGATAAGCTTACAAAATTACTCACCAATTCATAGCCCCATGGAGATTGTATCGCTGGGAATGTTTTGCAGTAAGCTATATAGTCGCTTCCCTCTAGGATGGCTACCCGCTCGCGCAGAGTATTATGCCATTTAGATTTAGCGAGATCTCGGGGTGATGAGGAGACTTTGAGCCACTGCACGTCATCTTGAGACGAGGCCTCCTCATTCTGAAGTTGTTGAAGCAAGTTGAAGTTTTCAGGCAAAGGTCGTGTTCTACCAGGCGTGTCGCTTGTACACCTTTTCTTCTTTTTATTTTCGCTGTCGCTGCTGTATTCACTACTGCGGCTCTCGCTGCGGCGGGGTTCTGATGGAGTTGACAGGTTTCTTCTAACTGTGATTAGTCGGTTGATAATGAGGCCACTGGCCTGTATAGCCCGACCTTCAACTATTCGAAAGGGGCTGTAATATACGGAGTTTGTTTCTTCCGGAAATAGAGATACAATCTCTTTGGTCCAGTTTTCCCATACTTCTTTTCGTATCGGGTCCGTAACTTTTTTTAGTTTGCGTACTTCTGACTCCACGATGACAGCAGTGATGATTTTTCGGTCCCGTGTCGTTAAAACTTGTTTTTTAAGAAGCGGCTTTCCTGCTGTGGTGGACTCCAACATTGATCGGAGTGTTGTTCCTACCAGGATTGTAGTAAAGTCGATAATTGACACTTCTTCATCAAAATGTGTGAGTTCCCTTTCCTGAAATTAAAAAAATTTATATAATTCTCTACTTATTTTATTTCTCGTCATTTTATAGTATTCAAAAGCGGCCGTAGTCCACGAGACTGCACGAGATCACATTCTGTTCCATCCAATAACAGTTTTTATTTAAAGCCAGTTTTATAATTTTTCTAACTCACCGCCGCCCTGGCAGATGATGAACCGGCTACAGCAGGTGACAAAAACTTCTCTGTAGCATCAATCTGAGTATTAAACGAAGAGACAGTGTGTTGAGGACCCTCCTGTAACAAAAAAATATCCAGCCTTATTGAAGGTTCAATATCATATTATGCTATGACAGGAAATATACTACAGTTAAAACTAAATTGCAATTAATTCAGTTTATTTTACCAAGAGACATTCAATTATATTCGATACAAGCAAAATTTGTTATTTTTAAATTACTGTGAAAATTTTAATTTATTTATTTAAAATGGTGCATGAAATCTACACAAACCTCATGTGGAGTCATACACCATGATGACGGTGAGGGAGTGCAAGATGACGGTGAGGAAGTGCGCGATGTCGACACGAACGACTTTTGCCTAAATGGAGCAGCGACAGAAGTGCGAACGGTTCTTTCATTAAGAACGCTAACCTTGCATAGGTCACTTTCCTTCTTCTGTAAATAAAGGAAATTACTATAATATCTGTAAATAACATAATTACGTAGACTTCGGATAGCCAACCGGACGTCTTGCCGACCGCAATGTGCGTGGGAGTGCAATCGGAACGAAAACCGATAATGTCACGAACATTATGGCACAAGTGTACATCGGAGTGTCGCAAAGTGTTTTATGATTTAAAACTTTACAAACCGTCGAAAAGACAAGTTTGATGCGAACTGACTTTTATCTGAATTTTATTGCAACAGGCATGCAAGGAGCAACCATCAGAACTACTCACGCGGTCCAGTGCTATGCGAAGCTTTCCTTTATCTACGACCTGTGGAACCAAGCTGTAAAGCTCGTGATCGTTAGCGTGCAGCAGAAAGTCTAAATCTGCACCCTGATCTAGAAAAAAAACAATCTATTATAGCCACTCCGTTAAGTCGGAATTATTCTACTTTTGGTACCTCGTCTAGTTTTCAAAAAAAAAATACACACTACTAAATTCAATCATTGCAGTGCTAAATCTGTTAAAAAATAAGGTCGGTTTTTTTTAATTTAATTTATTTTTATTTTGTAAATTAGTTTTATCATGGTTCTTAAAAAAAACTAACCTAACCTACTGTCACATAGGTGTTAATAAATTGTTTTAAAAAACTAACTTAACCTACCGAAATGTATAGAGTTGACACTTTTTAAATACCTATATCTCATTTATTGAGTCCGTTAACTCCTCGAGCGCTAACGTTTGAATTGTAGTGTCTCTTAGAGAACGAGAAGAAGAATAAATCACAATAAAAAGATAGCGTTTCAGAAAAACGACGATTAAGGGGCGAACACATTGCACTATCGGACGCGTTTGCTGCCGTGGCTTAGGACAGTATGTACAGTCGTCCGAAGCCTCAAGGTCGCGATAATAGGACGATTTCTATATAGGACGATAATAGGACGCGATAATATAGGACGGCTCAATAGAAATTCATTACACAGATCGCGCCCGACACATGGCCGCGGCAGCCGACGCGTTCGATGTGTTCACCCTTTATTCCGAAACTACTGATCATATTAAGAAGACCTGATTTTATTATTATTCTAGATTATTGATCTTTCAATATCATTCGACTATATTCACCACGCTGACTCGATAAATATTTTTTTCAAAAAACTTACCTTGTAGTGTGGAAAACAGGTGTACGAGGTTGTTCGATATTAAGAAGTCAAACAGTAGCTGCTGTTCTTTCTCCATTTTTCTGAGATGTCGCCACTTAATCACTGATTGCACTTTTGAACAGTTCGGAGTTGTGCTTTTAATTCTTTCTTGAAAATACGACGCCGTAAAATGCACTTGATCAGAGCGAGCGCTCCGCCCGCGCCCTTGTTACAGACTGGAATCAACTGGAATAGCGTCGCAAACAAACAGCCGAGCGGCGAGCGTGTCGCGACTTGCGCGCGCGGCGGGATTTTGACAACGTTTAGGAAAGCCCCCAACTTTGTAGAAAATAAACGTTGCGGTTTTGACAATTATAGTTTGAGTTTTTCTCAAACCTATCTGCCATTGAGAAAAAATCTACGTCAAAGTTGTGTTAATATCAATTTAAAAACATTGAGGAATTATGAAAACATTGCCTTATTCACAACTTACGTAGTTACTAGCTAGCGTTGCTAGTAAAAGTTGCTAGCGCGGCAACGTATAAAATCAATGTCTCGCTTACATTGTGGAACTGACAAACCAACTATGTTAATCATGGACATTGCTAATTTATCCACAACATTAAAAAAGCAATGTTCCGCTTACATTGTGAAACTCACAATACTCACCTATGTGAATTCCACAGATTAGCACATTGCTAATTTATCAAAGTACCGTAAAGTTGCCATCGTCGCAATGTATAAAATCAATATTCTGCTTACATTGTGAAAATCACAATCTTTAACTATGTGAATTCCGCAGATTAGCACGTTGTCAATTTATCAAAGTAGCGGAACATTGCTATCGCCGCAACGTATAAAATCAATGTTACGTTTACATTGTTAAACTCACAAGCTGTAAAATTGTTAACCCCGCAGTTTAGAGCATTGAGGTAATAACAATGTCGAAAAAAATTGTTAGCGCCACAATTTTATATTGTTGATTCCGCAATTTTTGCATTCGACAAAGTAAGCGTTGCTGACCCCGCAAAGGGTAATTTGTCATTGCCACAATATTCTATGGTTAATTTCGCAATTTTTCGCTCGCAATGTAAAAATGCAGCGTTGTCTAGTAAAAATTTCTCTGAGTGTATGAACTTAAATAAGACTTATGTATGATTTATGAGGCATGAGTTATACGATAGTATCAATAAAATGTATGTATGTATCACGAAATAGTTGTGGGGCATTTAATTGGTGCTGACGTCGAACAAGTTGAATTCGGTTCTACATTTTTCACTCCCTTTCAAGTGCAATTGAAGTAATTCGCGAAATTGTAACTGCCGGCGCTCATTAATGGAAATAACGAACTACGCCCCGACGACGCGACGCAAAGGCTCATTAGGACTTAGCAACTTCAACTGTATGTGGGCCATGGAGGGGGTAAGGTTTTAATAAGAAATTAAAAAAGTATGGGTACAGGAGGCCATTGGGCATTGTGAAACCTAAAAATAAATATGACCACCATTATAAAATAGAGGCAAATACAAAAAGATTTTATTGGGAGTTGGTTATTACATATGTGCGACATCTTATCGAGATGATTTGTTTTAAATTTATTTAATCTTATTGATTTATGGAATATATTAATATTTAATTTTTTAACGCATAATGGAAAAATGCCATTCACATCTTTTTATTTACAAAAAAGTGTAAAATCCCTTTAAAAATGGACGAAAGTTAGTAATTAAGTCGAATTATTTTAGAAAACGTAAAATGTGCCTTTTCCTTTAAAATAGATCTAAGTACTTTTCGGTCATACAAACATAATAAAAATGCTTTTTTTATATTATATTTTTAGGGCAACACGTTATGTATTTTTTCAAGATTGAAGTAAAACAATAACAGAAAACAAAATATCATCCTTAACTTTTGGGAGTTCTCTTAAAAGCATTCACTAAACAATTTAAGAATTTGTTTATAAAACTGAACAAACAAAATTCTAGTATCTCTACGAGCAACTTGTGTTTCAAAAGGTTTTTCTTCTAGCACCAAAGCCGCTAAAAGTTTATTATGCAAGGTTAAAAATATAACTATATCTGTATAGTTGACGAACGAAGCTAAAATCGTAGATTTTGTTTTTAATATATAATATATATAACTCAATTTTCACCTAAATTCTCATGCATTTTTCATAATTAGGTCGTATTTTATGTTTTTCTTATAATTTTGCATATACTATATAAGACATATAAAAACACTACGTATCTTCAGGAAAAAATACTTAAGAATCGTTTCTGTGCATATATTGTATACATTTCTGAAGACTTGATTGGCCAGAGATGTGATTACATGTAAAAGGTCATATTGGACAATATATGAATATATACTATATGTGCCAGACATATAAACAAAAAATGATTTAATTTCTGATATTAAAATAAAAAAATGGATATTTCAAATTTACCTACGGTATCGCCTTAAGTAAAATTTAGCAAAAATGTCAATTGCGTCATTTTTTCTTATGCCTTGAGTGTAAGTTTCACCTCTGCGTTTACATTAAACGAGACATTTTTTTATTCGCAGATAAAGCGCCTTCGGAGGCAACCTTCCGCGGGGCCGAGTTCCTCTCGTATGACCTCACACAGACAGGAGGCGAACCAATCGTCAGCACTCAAGATGCCATCTCCATATATTTTAAAACCCGGCAGCCGAACGGTCTGCTTTTCTATACAGGTGAGTTTTTATTTTATTATATATATATAGTATTTTATTTTATTTTATATAATAAGAATTGGTGTTTCACAAATACCCATATACAATTCGTCAGTATGTTTTATCAGACGTTGTATTTAATGTACTTATATTTTGATATTTTTGGCGATTTTAAGTCACTTAATTTTTACCTATGCGAGAAAGAAAGACACTATAGTCTCTCATTCGTTGCGACATGAAAAAGTGGATGGCGTTGACTGCGTGTGTGTATTTGCATAACTGTGTGTGTATTTGCATAACATATTTGCTCAAACAGGAATTTAACTATGTAACCTAATCAGAAAAATAACACTCTAATATCGTATATCGTACGCAAGCTTTAATAAAAACAACTCTAATTCTACCAAAGAGAAGCAAAGTAAATAAATAAAATAAGTGACAAATAATAGGCTAACAGTTAGCAAATAGTTCAGCAGTTATTTAATATGTCTACACTCTAAGAATCATTTAAACTTTTATTTGCCATTTTAAAGTTGAAATCATACAATACGCTAATATTAATATTTTTTTGCGACGCTTTTTTTTGGTAAGGGCATTGCGTGCATACCACTACGACGAGCGACGCAGAGTTGTGTCCCAACACAACTCTGCGTCGCAACACAACACAATCATCCCAACACAACACAAATCCCAATCCCAACTCTATCGCCCACGATAGAGTTGGCGGTTATTAAAAAATAACCGGTTATTGATAAACAATTATTTTATATGCAAAATATATTAGTATGCTTGAGATTAAAATAAACAGTACAATTAAAGAAACGAAAGTAAATTAGCCAAAAAATATATTTCAACACTCCCCTTAACTATTTCCTCCATATTTTCTAATAATATTTCCCTCCACTTTTCCTCTTACCAAATATCACTCAACTTATTCCTTTTTCTCTTCTCTCTTACATCGTAGTCTTTCTTCTCTTGATGCCCGATGAAACAGGGTATAGTGGGCTGCATTTCGAGTGAATCAGGTAATTCTTCCCCGAGTTAATTCTTAAACAGTAAATACACGAGTTAATTTTTCATTTTCCCAAAGACAATTCAACTATATATCACCGAAAATATTCAACCGCCTTGATAACAATATAAAAGAAATATAAAGTAGTATTTTATTTTAAAAAATGGCTTTTTGACGACATAGGTTATTTAAGGACAGAGAACAAACTTCTGCAAATAATCTGTTAAAAAATAAATTGCTTGCATGTGAAATATATGATAATAAACATAATATAATATAATCTAATATGATACAAAGGAATAATGCTATTATATATTTAGATCGTTATATTTATATATGTATGTATGTATATGTACCTAAGTGTAAAGTATATGTATATGTAAGTATACATGTATATGTAAAGTATATATGTATATATGTATATGTAAAGTATATGATTACCTAAGTCAGTTATGCTTCACTTTCCAAGTCATATAATAAGTCGTGTGTCCAGATACAGGCTATAATCAGCCTAGTTGGGTATGCGCTGAGCATGGTCATGTGAATGTGGGCTGTTGTTTACTTCGCACCATTACTTGGTATGACCATTTTATATATATATATTTCACATTATGTTTGAAATAAATAAATAAATAAAATTGAAATTGGTTTAGCTAATACAAGTCTATAAACAAACAATTGTAATATTACCGAATTGCAATAGCAATTGCATTATTACCAAACAAACAATTGAAATTGCAATATTAACGAATTACATAATAAAAAATATGTAATCCAGGGAACAATGCTGAGTCCCTGTAAAGAATAAAATTTTATTTTTTATTATTTCTTATTGTGATCGTCGTTTAATATGCCGTTAAAATTAAATTTGGGAAATAAGACGCTGAATTAACGGACAAGAGAATTAATATTAAAGATTTGATTTCATGAAATATTAGTCAACATTTGGAAAAACAATTGAATTGCAAGCAGTATAAAAAGGCTTTTTGCTCTAGTAAAATATCTACCACGTCAATAAAAACAGTTTTAGCGGAAGAGAAAAACTATTAGCTTCTGACCAGCTGACATCATTTTCAACGCCAGGGAAAAAGTCTAACTATTGCAAAGCAAAGACGGGGTTGGACGACTTTGATCAAACGACAATACGGCGGATTGTTTTGAATTTACATTTTACAGAAAATTATATTCCAACTTTGAAAACCTTCCACCAGAAAGTTGTCCGTGATACCGATTTCAATGGTAGCGTGACTAGTTTAAGAAATTTTTTAATGGCAATTGGATTTAGAGGATTGCTCATCTATTTTTCTTGTGATGTAACACGCCAATAATACATAAGATAGATAGCACTAGTCATTGAATGATAGTACAATAGTCATTGCTTGAATTATTGGGTTCTTACAATCAATCAACTAGAGTTGTCAACTACAGCGAGCGAGCCCGTCACCTCAGGAAGTTTAAACGTTCGGTCGTTCTGTCTCCCTGAATAAGCGCAGAAGACTTGGACAAAAATCAATCCACCATCAAGCTCCGCCACAAGCCCGTAAGAGGCCAACGACTTAACCGCGAGATAGCCAGGAATGCTACCCAGCGGGCTTACATTCACGCCCTTACTTCCAATTGCGACCAGATTACTACAGTCTCTCATTGGTTACTAGTTCGAGGTCGCTTGCGCGGTCCTCTCCCTTACGAAGCGGTGAAACGGTGTATACCGAATCTATTGCGGACCACGGCATCCTTTGTCCGGCTGTTCACCCAGGATCGGTCGTTTCAAGAGCAGTCGCCGTAAAGTCCGCAACCACCCCCGCTCTATAGGAAACACTACTGCTTCCAGACTCCCCCGACTGTTAGACAGAGTGCGTAATCGATTGGCAATGCCGCACGGAGCGCAGACCGTCCAGAAGTTAGATTCTTATGGGAAACTATAACCATAAGGCCAGAGTCCTACTCAAGCTCGCACTTCACGATTGGAGGCCGTCGGATGGGTGTTAACGCGTGGGTGTGACCAACCCTGAACAGAATGGGTCTTCGTGACCAACTGAGCAAGAACCCCTTAGCTCCCGAAGGGGAGCTAAGGGGCCCTTGCTAACAATTTGCAATCAATCAGTCCTTTATCAATCAGAAAACATTAATTATCAAAGTTATTGCAGATGGCCGGATAAAATACTTTCATTTCGACGGCAATCCTACCAACGCCATCTTTTTTTATATTTTTTACCCACAAGGCATACGTCCTTTCGTGGAACCCGCCTTGTTGCCTATTAGCACCATATTCTAGGTGGGCATTTGTAGCATCACGCTGTCAAACACTCAGGCGGTCACTCATCCCAGTATTGACCGCGCCCGCCGCGGCGCCGCTGCTTAACTTCGGTAACAACGAGGAGAACCGGTGTCAACGGGGCTACGAATTTCGACGTATTAAACGTACTGCCAAACGCTTGCATAAAGTGAAACAATCTGATACCTCTATAATCAATGGTATTAGTATGCCTTGTTTGCCTGGGCGATTAAACGCGGCGCATAGTCGTCAATGCGATCGCTGGCTCTCCGCTGCTTACGTAGCATTACGATGTCGACCGCATAATTGAATTGGCTTGCCAAGTAATTCGTTTCGCCGAGCGGTATTCGACTGCGTAATGAATCGAATTTATCCGTTTACAGCGCGTGCCCTACGGCCGCAAAATTCACAGCTCGCACAGACCAACCGCGACCGCAACTCCGCTAAATAGGTCGACCGATCGAACGGCCCAAAGACCCACTTTAAACTAGTCAATTATAACATTGTGTGAAATGAGTTTTTTTTAAGGGACAGTTTTCAAAATACTTTTGATATTTAAAAAGCAAGCTGTAGAAATTTAGTTACCATTTCGTCTTTTAATGTTATAAAAAATGTTTTGTTCTCTTTTATTAACAAAATATTTCATATATTCTTGTGTTAAAATCCCATAATTCTGTCTGTTTGCATGTCTACACAAACAGGATTTTATGAAGTTTAGTAGATCAGGTATAAAAGGATAATTTAAAAATTCTGGGAGGAATTCATTATTTTAATTATTGGTAGCCCTAATAATATCTTTCTAATAAAGTTTATTCAGACAAACAACGCCTAAATAAGCTTTAATAATAAAATATAATCAGGGCTACCTAAAATAAAATGAATAAATACTGCCAGAATTGTTGATTCATATTATTATTGATATTTGATTAATATCCAATACTTTTATTATAGGGATTATATAACCTACTAGGTAATAGGCCCTTAAACAATTTTGATTTATAAGCGTGATACAAATGTGATTAAAAATAAGTTATTTTAATACTCTTTTATATAATTAGTACAATGAGAGAGGGTGCCCATATGCTTTTGAGCGGTAGTGATATATATCCCACCGACGTAATTTATGGTAAACTTGTTCTACTATTCTATGCCCGGCTAAACTAATAGAAATTTATTTGACCATCTATAGTAACACTAATAATGAATGGTTATTTATAAAATAAAACATAATTATATAAACCCGTTATTTAAACAATGATAACAATGATAACATTAAATTATTATTGCCATAAATCGCAGTTTTTCATAAGCTTATTACATAACAGAAATAAAACGGAGAGGTTAGAATGCAATCTATTAGCATATTTGAACATTAAAGCAAAAAATTGTTATATATTGAACCCTTTTCCCAAAATTAAATTTAACATCTTTATGTAAAAATTAATAAATTAATAAGATCTATGGTTTCAAAAGTCGTTTGTTACTATATTATTTTATTAGGAGATACTGCATAGACGTGTTTAAAAAGTTATATATTAGGCTACTGGGAACTATGGTACTGGTTTGGAACTATGAATGCCATCTTTACGTTGCGTTTCACATTAAAATCCTAGCAGCAAAAACGAAGTTTGGCCTTGAGCAATCTGATAACCTATATAATCAACGATAACACCTAAATATAACTGATAAATCACTGTGATACAGGTCCCCAACAATTTTATTTGTAAATGTGGTTTCGCAATTCAGCGGAATATGCGCCTCAGAACATAGTCAAGAAAATTAGCATGCCTCGTTTGACTGTGCGAATAATGACGGAGCAGAGTGGCCAATACGATCCCTGACACCTCACCGCTTGCGTAGCGTTACGATGACGACCGCATGATTAAATGGGCTCGTCAAGTAATTTCGTTTCGACTGACGGTATTCGACTGCGAAATGTAGTAAATTCGTCTGCTTATAGTGCGTGATCTACGACAGCAAAACTCACAACCCTAACCGACCACCCCGCATCACCTTGCTAAATAGGTCGATCGCTCAAACAGGTCGATCACATACTTTAAAACTGTTAAATTTAACTTTAATTCTAGTTCAAGTCTCGTTAATACTTAATGAGCAGGAACAGCGACGCGGGGTTGAACCTCTATATTTGTCTTTGTTTTTTTTTTCGGCCATGTCCTGTTCCCATATAACGCAACTTGCGATTCATGTGTGTACTAACGAACCATATTTACTTTTTTAATACTCCAATCTTTAATTTAATTACCGAAATAGGCTAATTATTGCAAAATCGGTTAATACTCAGTTTTATACTTTCCCACACTTTTGGAATATAATCATATTATTATAGCTACTAATTTATTACCTAAAAAAAAGGGAAAATTAGCTTTCGGCAAACCTATTTATATATATATACCTGCAACTATGATTCAAAGTCGTTATATTTTTTTTAATATTAAATATTTCTTGTTTTTTTTATATATGTCAACCTTGCCTAATATTATCGTCTTTAAATGTATCGAAATTTATGGAAAAAAATATCTCTGGGTTTTGCGAGATTTTCTATTACAACAGATTAACATTTAAAGCTAATTTGAAAAATCGACAATAGGTGAGCAAAACCATTTGGCGTCTGAAAGTTGAACAGAACAAATATTTTAGGAATCTATAACGTGAAATATACTTATCATTCAGAGGAGCGGTCATTTTATGAATTATTCTTTTAAATAGATATTTTATGAATTATTCTTTTAAATAGATATTTAGACAGAGGTCGGAGGGTGTACCCGAATTGTCCATTGCTTTTTTAATTAGATTAACTATTTTAACAGGTCATGGAGCTGACTACTTGAACCTGGCAATCAGAGATGGAGGCGTTTCCCTGACGATGGGACTCGCCAATGGAAAGCAAGAGATGCATATCAAACCGACCAAGGTCAGATTTGATGACCACCAGTGGCATAAAGTTACTGTACATAGGAGAATACAGGAGGTAATATTGTATTTTATATTATTAATTCTAATTTTGGGCCAAAAAAAATGTGTCTCGTACGTAAGTACGTGTAGCGAGAGTACGTACGTGTAGCGAAAGTTTCAAATAGTATATTATAGTCAATGGCGTAACATCATCATGCATCTTGTCATTATGTTATAATTCAATTTTAATTTCTTTTATTCGGGAAAAAGCAGCATACAACAATAATTAGGCAAACGTATAAAATATGCTGGCATACGGAAAAAAATACTTTCCACAAAATGACAACTTAAATTTAAAAAAAAAATACCAGGGATAAAAGGGAGGGAATAAAAGTCATCCACAGCGATACATACTTATATACACTGCACAAAGAATACTGATGTCTGTAATTCATAAATATATACATATAGAAAATGTAGAAAATGTAGAAAATGTATCATATACAAATATGAATAGATACCTAATTCTAACATATGGCTTGAAATTTAATTATAATAATATATAGAATAGAAAAATTGTAAAATACATTGAAATTATTTTTTGTATTGACTATTTCTATTGCGACATTTCTATTGTTGTAATCTTATAATTGTAATATTTATAATTTGACTATTTTATAACTGACTATTCGTTTTTATATTTTGACTATTTGTATTTTTTATCTATACCTACTTAGGTATTTTAGGACCTCAAATAGTTGTTTAGAAGACCCTATATTTTTATTGTAAATTTATTTTTTAATTGTTTTTCCGTTTACAAAAAATAGTAATAATAATAATAATAATAATAAACTCTTTATTTGCACTTAATTAGTATACGATTTGGCACGCGTTGCTACGACAAATTAGTCGCATTCGAAATTCAAATTCGCCGCTTTAAAATTCATTCGACTATAAAATAATAATAATATTTAAAAAAAACACTAAAACATGCTTTTATAAATGCACCTGAAAACCACATCATCAGACCTTGAAACCTAATCGTGGTCAACGTTCATTTCAAGACTTTTCTAACAAGTCCAAACACAGCTATGATACGATGTTCCATCATGAAGATCCAGTTCATATCTTCCGACTCCATCATCAAATCAAATCGACAGTACCATATTATTGTATTGTCATCAGAACTACATACAGCTGCCAATTTTCATGGCGCTACGATCCTTGGAAGATGGTTAAATTAGTTACCTTAGATTCCATTACATAGTTAGTTACATACAGGTCGACCTAATAAAAGCGTGTTAAAAAGAATAACTCACTTATGTCTTCGCGGTTGCATTCGAAATTAAAATTCGCCGCTTTTAAAACAAGGAGAATTTTGGTTTTATTAAGGATACTAAAAAAAATCCTTCTGTCCGATTGGCACCAAACTGTACAGGAACCATCTCCAAAAGTTTCCCTCAAAATTTCATCAAAATCGGTCGAGCGGTTTAGTAGTCCATAACGGACATACAGACAAACATTCATTTTTATATATATATAGATAATTTAATTTGCTCTATTTGGTTCACGTAATCGAAACATGACCGAACACCGCTTTTTTGCAAGTATAGGACTTTGGGGGCTACGGAAATAAACGATTTTTGTCATATTTAATTTCTTGTTATTTATTTTTAAAGTAAGATTCAAGACTTTTAGGAGAAAATATGCGTCCTGCATCGTAGGTAACGAAACAACCCAACAGTGGATTTCGTAAAAAAGCGTATCTTTGGTTTTTCGAAAACACGTACGACACTATTTTTATGAGTCCGCTTTACTTCGGAAAGAGCGAGAAGACGATTGTCTTTCTCACACTCCTCACATACTCAGTTAATGTTAGTTGAGATAGGTCACCATTAAATAAAAAAAACTGACTAATGGATTTCTAACATTAGCCGCCGTACCTTGTAATAATGACTCAATAATGACCCACCTTACTTGTTGTATCGTATTTAACAAATCGCCTACTGGTTATGAATTATTTAATTAGAACTCAAGTGCTTTTGACTTTCATAGTGTTACAGTAGTGACATATTTAGTAAAAATAAACACTGTTTTGGCACAGAATATATAACACTACCGCTTAGTATTAGAACCTTCGTAGAGTGGATTTCATAGAACATCACATTGTTTTCCACTAACTGATCGTAACATAATATACGATTCGGATCAGCCTGAGGAAGAAATCGATATATTCTCATTTATATGTATAAACTTCTCTTTAAAAAAACAATTTTAACTACAGAAATAAATTCATAACCAAATTTCTTAAAATATAAATTATCAGACAAATAACCAGACAACCACTTATGTAATTAGGGATATCTATGCTGTCGCGTATGCCAATTGACTGACTGCAAATAATAGCAATTTTATTGGAAAATCATTAGGGAGGTATTTTAGTATTGCAGTTTAGCATATACCTATATACGGTGAGCATATATAGCTACGCGGTATAGCATATACATATATCTATGCTAGACTATTCCAGTATCCTGGTATCGAAAAACATGCATAGGAAAGTATATACTGACACCATATTGTTAGTTTACCTACTCATGTGGTTTTCTAATATTTACGTAAGGATTTTTGAGCCAACATATTACAAATTATTTTTAATACATTTCTTACCTCCAATATCTAATCAGCCCATTGTGAACGGGTCTGACGCCTTGTTCAATAAAAAAAATCTTTCAGTGCATTTTGTAACTTAGTGGGAAACGTCATTTCCCCTGTGGCACTCATCTAAAGTTATGTCGTCGATAAAATATTCTGTGGCTCACGGTCAAATCTGAAAACTGATTATTGTATATATATGGAAAATACGTCCGAATTAACATAATTTTTGTTAAGATTATGTCATAATTTTTATTGGTACTAATTTAACAAATACAGGATAACGAATTATAATTATGGGATCTTTCAAAAACCAAGTTACTGGAATTTTATTCCTATCCTAACGCATTTTATTAAGAATTTAAACATAAATATAGTAAAAATAATTTGGTCCCTAGTGGATGAATTAAATGACATGCTTTCCTATAAAATTTGCATACATATACAACTATTTAGGAATATATTTCGCAAATAAAGTTATTAGTCTCCTTAGGAATATATGCACATACTGTTTGAGGCCAAAGCTGATATTTTATGCACAAATCAAGCATCCTCATACTTAGAACGGGTCCAAAGTTCGTTGCAATAAATATACCCACAGTCCTTATTTTATTGTTGGTCGTTGGATTTAAGAATGTTTCTTAACTGGATGCAATAAAATTACGAAACTCTTCACCTTTTTCTGGTTTTGTGGATTCCGTTTGATGTTCATATTTATGTCCATGATTGGTTAAAGACATACCTGTCTCATTTTGTCTGTCTGTTCATCATAACCAATATTCAACAAAAAAAAACTTATCCACAAATATTGTGCAATGCTACCTAACAAGGATGCACATAAAAGTCGCACGAAGCATTCTTGCGCGCGACTGATCAACGATCCGTTGCTTGGAGGATATTGACGTTCAAAAAGTGTCTCGCTAGAAGATTGGCGCATTTCCAGTGGTACTTATTTTATCAGTTTTCACAATAACAAAGGTGTGTCATTTTGTCCACATTATATGCCATTTTGTGCGATTTCTTCTACCTTTACAAAGAAAAACGACATTGTTTAGAAACTAAAAAAAATGTAAAAATCGATTGATATCGGATGTTTCAACAATGTAATGGGGACATCTAGTTCAATAATATATTATCGGGAAGTAGAGATAGATGCACAGCAACGCAAATTGATGAAACCTATACAATAAGCGTTTTGCGTCGAATTTTAAAGATATTTTCCAGATGTTTTAGCTAACCTTAACTGAGTATATACACAAAGTGGGCCAATGAGACTATAGTTCGTCAAAGTCGTATGTGTAAAACAAAACTGTGAAAGATTCATCTTATAATTTTAGCAATATTGAAAATCTTTGGCTATGTGTTAATATGGATTTTTGCGCTTCTGTCTATAAGAACTTGCATTAGCATTCGACCATTAAAATGAGTAGAAAGTAAACATATAATATTATTTTTTTTATTTATTTCAGATTTCGCCCATAACAAGCTTCTGTAGGGTAAGTTGATTATTTATTATTTAAGAAAGTTAAATAAGGGTTCTGCTGGCAGCCGCAAACCAGAGTGGTGGTGATGTTCACGGAGTAAATAATTGAGTAGAAGTGCGATGCAAAATCTCATGCAGCAACGGTTAGCTGGTTCGTCGCTACGTTTACTACTTGATATCGGGATACATAGTTAAACCGGTTTACAATATACAGTAATAAATAAAATTTTATTTACAGGAAATCATTTTATTATTATGATTCAATCCATGTATATAGCAGAAAAGTGATTATTGTCTCTAAATTTGACTCGTCGAACCACACAATATTAGACCAATCTCTGTCCAATGTTGATGCCTCACAGCCCAATCTAGCCGGTATTTTTTTTCTTTTCAGAGAGCCATTGCTTTTTATTTGCTCTGCAGCCTTTGAGGCTAGCAACTGCAAACATTCTCCTTGCTGTCCTGACACTAACTGGTCCTTAATTTTCCTCAACTAAATCAGCGAGCTCAAAAGAAGTTTTCTTCGTATTTTGACAAGATTTCGAATCAAATATCTCATCTCACTGTCCTAGGTAATCCTTTTCCGACCTATTCTTCGTCTACTGTAATACGATTTGGTTCACTGGAAGCTTTTGATGGCAGTATGTACGGTACAGTGCGAACATTTAGTAATTTTAGCATTTTTTGACTTGCGACTTACCTTGTTCGTTTAACAAGTGGATTTGGAAGGGTTGATGCAGACTATTTTTTTCGCATTTGGTAGCAAATATGACTAAAAGGGATAAAAAGACTCAGCATTGATACACGCGCTTGCCCACAACGAGCAAAGACGGCTTGCGAAACTAGGGTTTTGCGAAATAAACAACTAGTTACGGATTTTTGTCGTTCAGGTGTTTTACAGTCGAATAAAATCTTCCTGGTTATCTAAGTTATCCTCAAAAGATACAGATAAACTGAAAAAAACCAATGCTTTCAAGGGATGATGGCCAAAATTTTATAAAATAAACGGCGAATACTTTTGGCCAAGGCTGTACATAATTTACTGGCTTTTATTGTTTAGGTATCTGCCGTAGTGGACGAGGTATACGCGGAGCATTCACACGTAGCGGGCCAATTCTCGATGCTGGCTAGCAGCAAAGCGCACGTTGGCGGTTCGTTAAATGCTAGGGCTCTGCCCGGCGCAAGGGTACACAACAATTTCATAGGATGTCTCAAAAAGGTAACTTTATAAATAATAAATATTCTATAGATTTTATTATTTTATTTTCTTTATTAGTGGTTAGATAGAAAATAAAATAAAACATTATTTTATATTATTATATAGGACAGGAAGAGTATTTTCTTTCGGCACCGAAAACTCGATTTATAATTTACATGAATCGAGATAAACGTTTATTTTTAGTGAGTCCATTCACAATAACTTGTTTAAGAAACTTAGTTCAGTATTAGCCAAACGCTAAGTCCCTAAACGCTTATTCAACTGTCGTAATTATAGTTAGTCGGGAGCTCATATAATAGTTGATATAACGGACATTTAATTAATATTGAATTCAATAAAATCCAATACCCATGGAATCGACGACTGTTGCCGGTTGCCAAACATTAAAAATAAAATAAAATACGATTTTACCCCGTGAAGTTTGAAGCATCTGACGTTTCGGTGATGTTACTACCTACGTTGTCCAGGATAGTCTGACCCTAGAGCTGGTCTACCCTGGACAACGGTGGTTGTAACATCGCTGAAATATCGTGCTTAAAAATTCAAGCGGTAAAATCCGTTTTTTTTATAAAGTCCCACACCTACCTACATAACATTTTGTATATAAGAATAAGAATAAGAATAAATAAGAAAAAAATATTTTCATAAACCCGATCTGGGTATAGAAATTACTTTACAAAAAAATATTATATATATAATAACATTACGAAATTACAACAAATAGTATTTCTACAAATGAAATTACATTTTAAATTATAAAAAAAGTGTATAAAAAGTTCTGCGATCTAAGCTAACAGTGTATAAAAAAAGTGTATAAAAGTTCCGCGATCCAAGCAAAGCATTCGACTGTATAAACATCAATACCCTGGTAGACAAGCTAAACCCTCATGGAATTAGAGGAGCGGCCAATTCACTCATTAAATCGTACCCACAAAACAGGCAGCAAGTGGTGGAGATTAAAATAATTGATAGAATTGAGGAAAAGGCTGAGCAATCGAGTTGTGAAATAGTAAACACCGGTGTGCCTCACGGCTCAACATTAGGACCTCTCCTCTTCAAACTCTATTGTAACGATTTAGCCACCAACATAACATGTGCCAAGACTGTCCAACTCGCAGACGACACCACGCGCATTCTTGAAAGTGACTATAGAGCAAAAATGGAGGATCCAACAAGCGAAACACTTTTTGAAGTCAATGACTAGTTTAGAGTGAACCCGATGTCGCCAATTTAAGCAAAGCAGTGTTGATAAACTTCTCAAATAAAAAAGAAAAACAGTTAAATTACTCTATTGAGATTTCCAAGTCCACTAAATTTCCAGGAACTTACACCGACTAAAACATGTCACGGAAAACCCACATAGACCAGCCCAAACCAAAATTGTGTTAAGCCCGCTATGCGGTATCCAGATCGAGAAAGATATTGGACGAAAAGGAAATTGAGAGTGCATACCATTCTCCGGCCGAATCCCAATTGGGACATCGGATCCTATTGCTGGCAAATGCCACTGATATTAAAGAGGTATTTATTTTACAAAAAAGAACCGTGAGAGCAATACGCGGATTAAATAGGAGAGAATCCTGCAAACCACCATTTCGTGAACTAAAGATCCCCACCGCTTATGTCATACCTACCCACGAAAGCCCGCGCGAGTTCCACAAAAACAAAAATAAGGGAAAGCACCAAGCACTTGCCCAATTACATTCCCATACAGCTCTTGCCCAATTACATATACACATACATATACATATATATATATATATATATATATATATATATATATATATATATATATATATATATATATATATATATATATATATATATATATATATATATATATATATATATATATATATATATATATATATATATATATATATATATATATATATATATATATATATATATATATTAAAATTCCTTAAGGTCATATAAGGATTTCTCAATTAAATATTTTTTCGTCTCTTTCCTGAATTTGTCATAATTTTCAATATCTTTCATGTTTTCTGGTAATTTATTATAAAAATTGAGGCTTATGTAATGAGAAGTACGCTGGAATTCAGTAGTTGATGGGTGCAATGCCTGGACGTATAGGGACTTATTCCTTGTATTATGGTAATGCATGTCAGCGTGCGTTACATAACTGTTTCTGTGTTTGTAAAACTCGCACAAACACTCATGAACATATATACCAAAAACGGTGAGAATACGCAGTGTTTTAAAAAGAGGTTTGCATGATTCTCTTTGTCCTATGCCTCTGATTTGTCTCACCGCCCTTTTTTGCAGTATGAAAATATCCGTTATATTTATAGAATTACCCCACAACAATATACCATATCTCAAATGAGATTCCACCAATGCATAATATGCTCCAATAACCTCCCTTTCTTCCATAATGTTTCTTATCTTAGATATAGCATAGCAGGCGGAAGATAGCTTGGCCCTAAGCTGGTCCCTGTGTACTCCCCAAGACATATTCTCATCCATATAAATACCTAGGAATCCAGTAGATTCTACTTTCTCTATAGGGAAATTGAGTTTTATGTTGGTTGTTTCTTTTTTACTTGAAAAATTAACCAAGGCGGTCTTATCAATATTTAAAGACATTTTATTTGCCCTAAACCAGTCTTCTAACTCGTGAAGGGTAACATTAATTCGCTCCTCCATATTTGCTAATGTATCACTTTCAAGTACGCACGTTGTATCGTCAGCAAATTGTATGGTCTTGGCTATGCTTATATTCATAGATAAGTCATTGGTGTATAAAGTAAAGAGTAATGGACCCAAGATCGAACCCTGAGGCACACCCATGTTTATCAGTTTTACTTGGGATCGACTTATAATTTCATTATAGCCATTGATAGTCCTGATTTCCACGATTTGCTGTCTATTTTGCAAATAAGACTTTAACAGGGAATTAGCCACTCCTCGAATGCCATAGTGATGCAGCTTCTCCAGCAATAGCACGATGTCAACGCAATCAAACGCTCTGCTTAAGTCACAGAAAATACCAGAAGAAAACATCTTGTCATTGCGACTAATTTGAATAATTCTACATGCGGACAACACTGCATCTTGTGTAGATTTGTTTTTCCTAAATCCGTATTGGTTGTCCGTCAGTACCGCAAATTTTTCCATGAATTTGTTTAATCTATTTTCTATAATTTTTTCAAGAATCTTTGAAAAATTATTTAATAACGCCACAGGACGATAGTTTTCGATATTACTTGCCTCTCCTTTTTTAAACAAAGGTACAATTTTTGCCACTTTATAAACGTCGGGAAATACTCCGTTAGCAAAACTTAGATTAAATAGGCGCGTTAGGCATGGTGCAAAAATGTTTTTATAAGATTTAATAATACAGGTTGGAATTTCATCTAAACCCGCTGACTTTTTGTTCTTAAGAGAATCTATGCACTTGTCTACCTCCTCAGTCGATACAGGATATAGATATATGGAGCCGTTAATTTTGGTGTTTTTGAAATATTTCTGAGAAGCAGAGTTAATTGGTGGTTTGAAATATTTCTGAGAAGCAGAGTTATTTGTGATGCGAGTTGAACTGGTTTAGAAATAAAAAATGTGTTGAAAGATTCACATATTTTATCTGGATTGATAATCACGTCTCCATTTATTGTCAAGGTTATGTTTTTTTTAATTGTCCTGTTTTTCCTATTTAATTCATTATTTATTATCTGCCATGATTGTCTAGTTTTATTTGAAGAGGTTTTTAATAATTTTGAATAATATTGCTTTTTTGCTAATTTAATTTCATTCCGTAGCTCTTTTGTCATTTCTAATATGTATGTTCTGGTCGTTGATATGCTTTTTATATAACGATTCCTGTAGTATTTTCTTTTCAATTTACATTTAGCTTTTAGTTCATTCGTGATGTAGGTTTGTGTAGGTATATGACTATGTGAGTAGGTGTAGGTATATGACTATGTAGTTCATTCGTGATGTAGGTATATGACTATATTGTGACGTTCGTAGCCACTTTGATACATTGGTTCAAATCGGATCACCGAATTTAAGCAGCATCGGGCGTGGTTAGTACTTGGATGGATGACCGCCCGAGTACTGCCACTTAATGTTCTAAAAGCCTGCCTGTAAGGTAATTGTCGTTAGATATTAAGATGGACCGGTACCGTAAGGAATATAAACATTTTAAAAATAGATATTTTGCATAAATGTCTTGATAGTATTATTTTAATCGTCACTTTCTTTTTCTTATTAGGTGGAGTTTTCAGCGGATACTCTCCGTCTAAATCTGATAGATTTAGCGCGAACCGGAAGTAAGCTGATTTCGGTCACAGGCCGATTAGAGTACTCTTGCACCGCCACCGATACTGCAGATCCAGTCACATTCACGACTAGGGATTCACATTTGGTGAGTAAGTCTTATAAATAATGAGTACATACTTTCATTAACATTTTATTTTATTACGTGGGTAAATATGCAGTGAGTGAATATGAATATGCATTTGAAAGTAATAATATTTAACAATTAATGCGCTACTCCAGTTGGTAGGCATTCCTACGTTTGGTTGCGTCAAACTATCTAAAATGTATTCATAAAAAAAGTAACTATCATGATAGTTAGACCAATTATTTAAATATTGTTAAAATTACAACAATATTCCACCTAATTAAATGTCATGAAAGAAATAAAATAAAATAGAGGTAACGACGTCAGAATTACCAATTAAGGAAAATAGATTAAGATAAAGAAAATTATGACAATTGTCATATCCAGCATTATGCCATCATTTTCGTTTGAGCTGTTGTTCTGGCGATTGTCTCGATTTGTATTTTAAAAATGTTAAATCTGTTGTGAATTATAGAGGAGGAGGCACCGGAGTATAAATAATGTGAATACATGATTAGCATTAAGTCGTCATTTTAAAATTTTTTTTGGGCATTACCTACTTGCAGAATTTATGAGGTAGCGCTGTGCAAGATTTTGTTTGCAAAGCAATGTGTTCAAAAATATCGAAACAATATCAGGTATGGTATTCGGTTTTTAAATACTTATTCCGTTTGCGAGTCAATATTTTGAATTATAAATACTACTTACTGCGTTGTAATTATGCGCTGATTCTTCGAGTCCGCCGCCTCTTCTTTTAGACAATTTAATAATGTACACTTTATTTACATACAAATAAAATAATTTATTCGGAGCTTTGAAGCGTTCGCGCTGTAGCGTTGAGCACCCATGGGCGAATATAATCGTCGGTGACATGCAGAGAGTCGCATAGTCTTAAACGGAGTTCCGATTGCACGCTTTGATACGGAACCCTAAAAATCATTTTCCTTCGAAATCCATTTTGAACAACAGTTGACATTGTTGACATTCGATAAATCATTTCCATCGTTCGCGTAACTAATCAACTTAATCCGAGCCGTAAAATTAACATCATGGGCCTAGAATTATACAGTCGGCTATTGTGCAGCCATAAGGGACTGGCCAAGTAGTTTCCAACATCGTTGTCTTTAGCGTAATCCTTAGAAAAAAAAATGTTTCAGAAAGTAGGTATGTTTTTGATAATGTTATTGCTTTTATTGCCAACTTTATCAGTTTATTTTTCGTGAACGGTCACCGCGACGAAAGACCGAGAGTGTTTCACAGAATCCGTTTCGCATTGTAATAGTAAATCTTCTTTTCATACTTTTCTGAAAGGGCTAACAAAGTTTGGGAACTTCTGTTGCAGAAGTTTATGCCTTCAGGTAATGCGAAGAAAGACGTAAAGCTCCCGAAAGCGGCTTAACGTGGCCCTTTGTAAAGTTCAAAGGTCGCTTCTTAAGCGGTTTTGGATGTGATTCACAGTTTCATTTGGCGGGCTGGATGCCGACTATATACTCTTTACTAATTAATGAAGCCGAGCATTATCATATATTATAATAAAAAGTTATTTTTTTACCGAAAGGGAGGATGTAAACTTTTTAACTAACGCATTATAGTCCGAGGAGCTGGGGAATAATTTAAATTTCTATTATTCAAATTCAAGTTTCTGTAAGTTCGGTCAGGCCAGTCAATTTGTACAAGAAAAATACCTCGACCTTGCAAAAGATCTTACACATATATTTTTTTTTAGTAGGACGAACGATATGTGCGAGCTACGTAATTCCCAAATAACAACGGTTTTTATATTTATTTCGGAAGCTGTAATCTTGGTGTCTTACTATTGGCTATGCTAAGAACATCCCAAAAAACTTCAATTAAAAATCTTTACTGTGACTACTACCGCGTCATCCTCAAATTTTCGTCTTCTCAGGTTTTTCTTCATCAGCCCTACCGTTGGTTATTATTTAAAAAGTGGGTAAAAAATCATTGGGTTTTTTCATTAAATTTCCTAATAACAATACTTGTTTACAATATACCTACCAATCATTTTTTTGCAAAATAGACCCATTTATTACCCTGTTTTGTATTTAGAATTTAGGAACAATTTGACGTATTTCATACTATTTGTGGGTTTCGGGATTTTTTATTTTTATTTTTTTCTGTTTTTGTATTCGAACGTACGGGATACGGTTTGTTGCGTTTAAGCGATATTATAGTGGACGTATCACCTATGTTCGAATAGGTAAGGCGGTTAATATCGGAAACAGTCAAAAATCTCGAGGGGTAAGGTCCGGTGAGTATAGAGGATGTTCTAGTATTTCAAAGCAACTTCAATGGCAGCCATCGCAACGCTGGTCTCGTGTGCTGGGGCGTTATCTTGGTGAACAACAATACTAGCGAGTTTTCCTATTAGTTTTTCACGTATTCGTTTCGTTTTTTTTTATTGTTCAACATATTATACAGCCCCCGATAAACTAATTCTATGATGAAGTTTTTTAATTATGACAACCCCTCGATTGTCCCAGGAAAGAAAGCCCATGATCTTACCGGCGGATGGAATTGCCTTGATTTTCTTAGGAGTTGGAGATGATGGTCGTTTCCAAATCATGAACATAGTTCTGTTTCAAAATCGTAAAGGGGAAGCCACGTTTCGTCCGTAGTTATGGATTTAGCCAAAAACGCTCAGTATCCTGTTGTAACAAATGCAAAGAACGTTGCCAAATCTTCAGTCCAGTTTATTCCTGCGCATTCGTACCATTCAAGGTATTTACCGCGCGGATACTTTTATCATCCCTAAGCGAGTTTTATTAAATTGCATTGAAAATGAGATACTCGCGACAAGCAAAACCTAGTAGTGCATTTTACATGTTCTTGCTAACTTTACCTCTTCATCTCGGTAGGTACATATTAAAGAAATAAGAAAATTGTTCAAACACAAAGAGTAGAAAATTGTATACTTTACAAAATATGTGAGAATTAATTTAGTCGAATTTGTAATGGAAAGAAGATATATAGGATAAACTATATTTTGCCGTGTTATTGGCTAGTTCTTTCAAGATGGCGGTGCACGCACATAGTCGAAAACTTAACATTTTCAGGTAAGGTACCAATTATAAAATATATTTATTATAAAATTGAAACTTCCAGAATAATTCTCATTGTTACCCCTAATTATAAAACTAGAAAGACTTAAATTATAAAAAGAAACCCTCATACAAAAGAAACAATCTTGGGAATATTGATATTTTTTTAGAATTTGTGGTACCAACCAGGGAAGAATAAATAGGTGTAACGTCTTTATACCTTAAAACGGTTGTTTTTTGGGAATTTGTTGAAAAGAAAGTTTTTCAAACTTATCTTGTCACGCCATTTGGATCCCACTACCCAAATTTGTGTCGGAAATTCTGCTTTTTATGCTTGATGTTCATTCTATTCATACCGGTATTTAATACGATTCATATTTTTATTTATTTATTTAAGAATTAAATATTATAAAACATTGTTTTTGCTTATAAAATAACAGGAACCGAATGGTAAACCTTAACCCTTTGCTTATTTGATTCTGTCACCCAACTGGGGCTAACCCGTTCTAGGATGGACAGGACTCTAATTTTACAATAAATTATGTAAAAGTTTTATTAAAATGCTCGTAAAACTAAATTGCCCTAAAATATGATCCTCAATAAAAACCAATCAAATGGTTAAACTAGGTGAAATATATCGTTGAAAGCCGACCTGATTTCTAACTAGAGCTTCTCCTTTCGTGTCCGTTCTGCAATGCTTATTTCTAGTCGACGCCAGTAAAATTAACCCTCCCATTGGCACGGTTTATTGGAGTCGCTGTTGAAAACCCTCCTTAAGTAGGTAAGGTATATAAAAAAAAGTAAAAAGGTAGGAAAGTAGGTAAAGGATGATATAATTCTCGAAGTCACGTAATCTTTGGCCATAGTGATACGGAAATAAAATCAGAATCATTTATATAATTATTTTTGACTGCCAAAGTGTACAACGACTCTCAAAGGCCCTTTAGCCAGTTTTTGTTTTTATTTGCGTGCGGGTAGATTTGATGAAATTATTAAATTATAAACAAGGTTGGGAAACCAGGCAACCTGATCCCAGTCGCGAAATATATACCACTGAACGGACAAGAAACCATATATCAATTAAGTTAATACTGTTTCATTGTCTGCATCTGCTGATAGAGGGCAATTTAGGATTATTTCTATTACACGCTGTAACTGAGCCGCCTTTGGAGCTACTAACTATAACATTACATTACATTACATTTACGTCGTGTCCAATTGGTGGCTAAAAACCGCTCTTGGACGTGTCAAAATATTTCTGTTTTAAGTAGTAAGTGTCATTACTACTTTAATCTTTACGTTACATACATATATTAAATTTTAAAAGTATACAGTAACTAAGAAACTTTGGAACCTACTAAAAGTTATTCGTCGTAGAATCGTATTACAAAACAAATTAAAGAATAGTCAATGGCTACCTACTAAATACACAATAATTAAAATAGTCAGTTAAAAAGTTGAATAATCAAAGCAGAAGCCTAACAATTGAAATAGTCAATAAATCAAATATATACGTACTAAAAACTGTACATAGTAACATCCAAAGTAGTAAGTAATTTGTTAAATAATCAAACTAAAGCTAAATCTTAAATTTAAATACTAGAAGTACATATATAATTATCATTCAAATTGGTACAATATTTGCAAAGTCATGGCCCTCGAATTCGGTCAGATTATAGAAAGGGTGGCCTATCAGCATCTCTTTAATGTTCTTTTTAAATTGTTTGTCCTCCAGTTATTTGGCATAGTAAGGTTGCAGAAACTCCGACAAATACATTACTAAAAAATGCAGGGTACGATACCCTGCCGCATCGATGCCGGGTTAAACGTGTTAGAAATGTTTTAATCAGGGTTGGTTCCATTAGGACTGGGTGATGAGGGGGACAAGCAACCCTTAGCGCTGCTCACGCTTGACTGAGTGGAATATTTCGTTCTGTGCGCATGCATACCCCGAATGAATCTCTAGAGATATTTTTAGATACATACTCTACCCTCGTAAAAAGCTCGTGACGTACGATATCAGTAATTATTTATATTGCGGGTACAATCCTTTCATTGGCAAAAATAGGCTTATCGATCAGCAGCAGGGTAGAGAGGAGTAAATGATGTCAAATAAGCAGGGTGAGTTATTCGTTTTCGGCACGAAAAGTCGAGTTTTCAGTACATCTACTGAGTACATCTAACTTTGCAAGCGTATACATTAAGCGTTTAAAATGTAAGGTAACTTTGATAGCGCCATGAACATCGATATCTTATCCACCTGCAACAACTATTTGGCCATCGTTGCTAATATATCGATGGTCAGGAAGTATAAAATTGTGAGTCGTCAACGATTGGTCGGCTACCTGGCCCCTATTTGGCTACTGGAGTCCAGCCAACCATCTCATTCGCTTTTTGGCGAGACCCCAGACCCGACGCAAAATGAACTGAATTCTCGATTCTTGATGCATCTTGTAATATTAATTCTACAAACCTCGGCTGATAAAAAGTCAAACTTTCTACGTAAAAAAAATCTAATTGTTGATATATAAGAATCGGTAGGAAATTGTAAAAATATCTTCATTTGTCGCTTTTCTGATGTTTTTTAAAATCATTTTCCCTATATCTTCTAAAGTCCTTATTTATAGATTCAGAGGTTTTCTTCATATAAATATTATTTCTATAGAAATAAGACCAAAGTGTCTATTTTATCCTACCGTGTACACATTTTGTTGGTATACTGGACGGCATAAATTATCAAACAATTTAGTGGCTATTTCGGTACAGTGTTTATTTTCTTCTATATCAGCATTTATTCCCGAAGACAACTTTTCGAATATAACTAAAAACCTTTAAAGGGGCTTGTCATCAACTTAACATTTGATTCAACAAAGTTCTCAGTTATATAAGCCTGTCCCTGTCGGTCGAATCTTAATTGTGAGGTTCAATCAGCGCCCTCAGTTGTCCTGGCCATACCAAATGTGTAATTCAAAGTTCGATAGTATAGAATTTTATTTATTTATTTTATTTATTTATTTGTTACAACTTGGTTGAGAGTTAACAGTAAGATCGTACAGATATAATTTGTAACTATTTATATAAGCAATAAGAAAATGAACACGACCCATACGATCATTCTAGACGAATGCCCAACTAGACCGAACAGCCTGTATCTGGGCATATGGAATATATAGCCTTTATTTTTGAGTATTACTGACGTTTGAGTAGTACTAACTAATAGACTACTTTCAATACTAACACTAAGATAATGGCATAAAATAGTACACATATTAATACAAATATATATGATAAAGGGTTAGTTACATACATATATACACATATACATATACAAGCACACAAACATATATATATATATATATAATAACAAACACACACATACATCTACATACACACATATTTTAAATTATTGTATGAAGCAATTCTTTTTTATTGTTTGTACGACCTACTTCGTAAAGGAGCCATTTTTTTACTTTTCTTAAATTGGTGTTCATTTTGAACATTTTTTACTGACTCTTCTAAAGTAATAAAAAAAATTGGGGCAAATAAATACAACTAGAGAATAAATTGAGTATTTTTATATGAAAGATGTAAACAGAATGTAACAACTAGGGACTTTTAGCAATTATTTGTGCTTGTGTAGAGAAGTAATAAAGTCCAGTATCACATCCAGAACATTAAAACGGCATCACATGAATAGAGAAAACACTTAGAACACCCCAACATAGATAAAGGAATTTCAACGGCTGTTCTTTTTCATTCATAGACTTATTTGCCACGTTAGTTTCAGGAAAAGAAAAATGTACTCATTCAGTATCATGCAGTTATTTTTACTATTAATAGTTAATGTTGATATAGGTATATATGTATTTTAGGATATTTTATATATATATATATATATATATATATATATATATATATATATATATATATATATATATATATATATATATATATATATATATATATATATATATATATATATATATATATATATATATATATATATATATATATATATATATATATATATATATATATATATGTATATATATATATATATATATATATATATATATATATATATATATATATATATATATATATATATATATATATATATATATATATATATATATAAAATTAGTAAACGCTACTTGAATAGCAGCGAAGGAAATCCCAGCTTGGATTGGGAAACACTTATGTTTGAATGAGATATACTTACGGATGTGCACGACTTTCGATTGTGCATGTTAGTTTATGGGTCCCTTTACCGTCGACGAACGATCACTCATCATCCATATATCTCAAAAATCGAGCTTTTTCCTTTTTGCAACATAAAATGCCTCAAATTGAGGCGAATTAAAGCGAAAAAACTAAAATAAAACACTTTGATCACATCGGCAAAGGCCGTTTCATAAATGGAGGATGACGTTTCGAAATAATTCAAAATTTCGAACGTTTCCAACATTTAAAATATGACATTATTTTAATAATTATATATATATATATATATATATATATATATATATATATATATATATATATATATATATATATATATATATATATATATATATATATATATATATATATATATATATATATATATATATATATATATATATATATATATATATATATATATATATATATATATATATATATATATATATATATATATTTTAAAATTATTTTCAATAATATATAAAATTAGATTCATGAAAAGTTACTTATCTGGGGTCCTGGTGGACCAGAAACATTTTACCGATAGTTAATGTCCTCTTTAAATACTTAGGGCAGCAGCACCTGTTTCCGCAATTGATAATTTATGATGTTCTTAGTTATTGCAGCCGAATTACTGTATGCCCTTGGATGTAATAAGTATAGGAGGATGGTTTCTGTAACAGAAATGGATGTTAGTAACTTATTTTAGAAGAAATTATATGATTGAGAATATTTCGACACAAGTCGTATTCATCTCCATGACATTTCTGATAGAACAATTTTTTCAAAATTTAAATTTAAAAAAACTGAACATAGAGAAATGGGTTAATAATATTTTGCAATATCGTTATAATACACTATAACAGACCTTGAAAAACATTATTGATAATGATTTTTAAATGAAAAATATTAATAAGCTTTTAATGAATATGTCTGAACAAATATAATTACTGTATTAATTTTGCCTATTCAGACCGGGACCCTTGCAAGCGCCTAAAATATTTATAAAAGCCAACTCCCAAGATTTAACGTCTCTTTCTTTAGCGTTATCGCCAAGGCACTTAATAATTTTTACTTTAAAACAATTATCAAAAGTTAAATTGTGTGCCTTAGCATGCAATGCTATTGGAAGTTGACTATCATTGCCTACGCTGGCCCTGTGATTATTTAACCTAATGCTAAGAGGTGTAGTTGTTTCCCCAATATAAAATGCATTGCAGGTCTGGCAAAGTAATTGATATACAATATTTTTTGAAATGCAACTACTATTAAAAGGAACTCTGTAACTATTAGGAGTGTTAGGACTAGTAAAATAAATGCTTCGATCTAATAAAGGACATGTTTTACAACGTGATCGACCACAAGGCTGTAGGCCAAAATTTTTGTTATTACTAAGATAATTTCGATTATTTTTATTAAGTATTGATTTTAAATTAGGAGGTTTTCGAAATGATAAAATTGGTGGTATATCTAATAAACCTTTGGTTGATGGGTCGTTAGCTATAATAGGGAATAAATCTGCTAAAATAGGTCGCAGTTTCTCAGTGCCAGGAAAATAAGTAGTACTCAGAAAGATTTTATTTTGATTTAAATTTGAAACCAATTTAGGTTTAGGTGAAAATTTTGTTTCGGAATTTATTATATTTTTATCTAACAAAGAGGCAGGATAATTTCTTTCTATTAGTGATTTTTTAAGATTGGAAAGGTACTTATCTAAATTTTCTTTATTATTAATTAAACGGTGTCCGCGAATTGACATTGAATATGGAATTGACTTTTTGGTATGAAAGGGATGACAGCTATCGAAATGTAGGTATTGCTCTTTGTTTGTAGGTTTTATATGAATTGCAGTTTTAATGGTGCCTTCGGATAGAGTTAGATCAACGTCTAAGAATGTAATTTGATTTTCTGATATAGTGTATGTAAAATCTAAGGGTCCGAAATTATTTAAATCTGTAAGGAAGTCAGTGAGTGTGTCATGTCCATGTGGCCAAAACAGTATAATATCATCAATAAACCTATACCACATTAGTGGTTGTAAATTTTGAGTAAGAAGAAAATTATTTTCTAATAACCCCATGAAAAGATTCGCATAAGAAGGGGCCATTCTTGTTCCCATTGCTGTACCTTTAATTTGGAGATAAAATTCATCTTCAAAAGAAAAAGCATTCTTAGTGAGGACGAATTCAGCCAACTTACAAAGAAAATTTGTAGAAGGAATTTGGGGGCTGGGCCTTTGATTAAGGTAATGGGAAATCGCTTCTAAGCCTAAATCATGGGGAATATTAGTATAAAGAGAGACAGCGTCAATTGTAACAAGTAATAAGTTGTCAGTCTTAGGAATTGTGGTATTTTTTAGAATCTCGATAAAATGGTAACTATCTTTAATGTGTGACTTGAGATTTTTTACAAATGGCTGTAGAAAGTAATCGACAAAAGCTGAAATTCTTTCTGTGGGTGAGTTAAAACTAGCTACTATCGGTCTTCCTGGATTATTAGGTTTATGAATTTTTGGCAATAAGTACAAATTTGGTGTTCTGATAGGGTTAGGAATTAAAGTGTTAACATCTTCATCTGATAATTTTTCAATGGTTTTTTGTTGTTCAATATATTTTTTTATTGTATTAGCAAAATTTTGATTCGGATCACTATATAATTTTTTATAGGAAGTTTCGTCTCTGAGTTGCCTCAAACCTTCAGCTACATAGTCTGTTTTATTAAGGATGACTGTAGTTGAACCTTTATCAGCTGGCAAAATGATGATATTGGTATCTTTGCTTAGGTTGTTAAGAGCTGAAAGTTCATCAGATGTTAAGTTAGGTGTAGGTTTGAGGCTGTTTAAAAATGTTGGTTGTGTAACTTTGTTCATTAAAACTGTAATAAATATTTCTACAGGATGATTTTTTGGAAGAGAGGGTGGCTCTTTATTAGAATATTGTCGAAATTTTGCCAGTGCGTCATGTAATTTAATATTATTACCATTTTTGTCCCTTGAATGCCAAAACTCACGCCATCTCAAATTACGACAAAATTTTGCTATATCATTTCCAAAACTGAAATGGTCAACTTTGGGAGTTGGTGTGAAATTTAGCCCTTTAGATAAAACTGAATATTCATTATGGTTTATAATTTTTGAGGACAAGTTTTTTACGACAAGTCTATCGTTATTTATAGGAACCTGTGCAGCATTAGAATTTGTAACTGATGGTATCAAATTTTCAATAATTGGGATTTCTAAAGGAACTTGTGTAGGTTCGGGATGCATATCTGCATGAGAATAATTGTTTATAAAATGACGATTAGCTGAGAATTTGTTTTGTGATGAATATAAGGGAATGTTTTCGTTATTGTTATAATTTGAAACAGGATTTGAATTATATCTCGTATAATTTTGTTGTGTAGAGTTGTTGATTTTGTGAAAAATTTGTAAATTATGAAACTTATTTTCGTGTTTTAGCCTAATATTGTTTAAATCAATTACAGAACTGCTAACTATTTCACTAGCATATATATAATGCATTGGAGAATACATTTCTATCAAATCAACATAATATATAAGAGACCTTAAATGTTTATCTACCAAAACTTTGTATTCATTGTGTAAAACAAATGTAATCTCCATTGCATAATTAAACCTTAAAGTG
>OX155980.1:70728674-70812674 GCA_944548615.1 Micropterix aruncella
TCTGCCAGAAATTAAGATTGAAGTTTCTTCTTTCATTTCATTGAGCATATGGAGGTTTTTTTATTTTTATTTCGATTTAATGGCTTGTTGATAACAAACTCAGCCAATTGTATCATATCTTAATGTTGGTAGCATTCGAAATTTGAATTAATTTCGTAATGTCACTTTCATTTGGAAAACGGCTTTGCCGAAGTGATCAATAGTTTAATTTTTTATTTTTTCGCTTAATTCGTCTCAATTGAACGCATTTTGTGTTGCATAAGGATAAGCCCTATTTATGAGATATATGGATGAATAGTGATCGTTAGTCGACTGCAAAAGGACCTTTAAACTTACATTGCACCGTCGAAAGTCGTGCACATCCGTAAGTATATCTCATTCAAACATAAGCATTTCCCAATACAAGCTGGGATTTCCTTCGCTACTTTTTAAGTAGCTTTTACTAATTTTATTTTAAATAAAAACATCATCCTATAAACGGATTTCTTTACAAACCTTATCAAATATAACAATATTATACTGTTTTCTACAATATTTCTTTACAATTTTTTAATATTATACAATTTTATATAGGTTTACCCTATTTTGATAACATTATACAATCTTTTTTATAAACTCCTCTGCCAGAAATTAAGATTGAAGTTTCTTCTTTCATTTAATTGAGCATATGGAGGTTTTTTTATTTTTATTTCGATTTAATGGCTTGTTGATAACAAACTCAGCATATTGTATCATATCTTAATGTTGGTAGCATTCGAAATTTGAATTAATTTCGTAATGTCACTTTCATTTGGAAAACGGCTTTGCCGAAGTGATCAATAGTTTAATTTTTTATTTTTTCGCTTAATTCGTCTCAATTGAAGGCATTTTGTGTTGCATAAGGATAAGCCCTATTTATGAGATATATGGATGAATAGTGATCGTTAGTCGACTGCAAAAGGACCTTTAAACTTACATTGCACCATCGAAAGTCGTGCACATCCGTAAGTATATCTCATTCAAACATAAGCATTTCCCAATACAAGCTGGGATTTCCTTCGCTACTTTTTAAGTAGCTTTTACTAATTTTATTTTAAATAAAAACATCATCCTATAAACGGATTTCTTTACAAACCTTATCAAATATATATATATATATATATATATATATATATATATATATATATATATATATATATATATATATATATATATATATATATATATATATATATATATATATATATATATATATATATTTGATTGGCTTTTTGTAAAATCTTTTTTTAAAAGAATTCGTTTAAAGGATGACACTTTGATGAAAAAATAAAAATAATAAAAGCCACTTACATAGCTGGAAGGTTGCATAGTGATAAACAATAAGCATTTCCCAGTCCAGTCCGGGAAAACCTTCCAGCTATGTAAGTGGCTTTTATTATTTTTATTTTTTCATCAAAGTGTCATCCTTTAAACGAATTCTATATATATATATATATATATATATATATATATATATATATATATATATATATATATATATATATATATATATATATATATATATATATATATATATATATATATATATATATATATATATATATATATATATATATATATATATATATATATGTTTTGATATTTTAAGGGTGTAATTTTTTTTAAATTATTTTCAATAATATATAAAATTAGATTCATGAAAAGTTACTTATCTGGGGTCCTGGTGGACCAGAAACATTTTAACGATAGTTAATGTCCTCTTTAAATACTTAGGGCAGCAGCACCTGTTTCCGCAATTTCTGAGAGAAATGTCATGGAGATGAATACGACTAGTGTCGAAATATTCTCAGTCATATAATTTCTTCTAAAATAAGTTACTAACATCCATTTCTGTTACAGAAACCATCCTCCTATACTTATTACATCCAAGGGCATACAATAATTCGGCTGCAATAACTAAGAACACCATAAGTTATCAATTGCGGAAACAGGTGCTGCTGCCCTAAGTATTTAAAGAGGACATTAACTATCGTTAAAATGTTTCTGGTCCACCAGGACCCCAGATAAGTAACTTTTCATGAATCTAATTTTATATATTATTATATATATATATATATGTTTATATATATATATATATATATATATATATATATATATATATATATATATATATATATATATATATATATATATATATATATATATATATATATATATATATATATATATATATATATATATATATATATATATATATATATATATATATATATATATATATATATATATATATATATATATATATATATATATATATATATATATATATATATATATATATATATATATATATATATATATATGTCATTTATATTTATAATATAAACAACTGTATTGTTTAAATAAAACCAAGTAAAATAGGTAATTTATTAAAATAGTGTAATTATAGAATAAAATATTTTGCAATAGCTGCAATATAATGAAATGTTAAACTTGACATGTTTTTTTGAACACCACATTTTATGGCAATTTAGTGTTTATAGCTTTTTACTAAAACTGCAATCAAGCAAACTTGATTGTAATATTAGAGTCCTGTCCACCCTAGAACGGGCTAGTCCCAGTTGGGTGACAGAATCAAATAAGCAAAAGGTTGAGGTTTTGCCATTCGGTTTCTGTTATTTTTGTAAGCAAATCAATGTTTTATAGTAATTATTTCTTAAATAAATAAATAAATAAAAATACATTTTCGTTTGGTATATTTAGCAAAAAAATTACAACAAGCTTCGCAAGTGAGTACGAAATTACCCATTTTCCTGTCAATAAGGCACCACCTACAGTGTTATAAATTATCTGCGAATAAAGGTAGTTGTATCACTTTGAATTATCGAGACTTATTGGGTCTTATTTCTGAGGCAGACGCGTACGGCTATGCTGGTTGTGATATCATATTGAAGCCAATCCCTGCAAATTTCTACTTTTTTCGCAGGTCTGACATGATGTCACTTCGCAGGTTGCTGCGAATTCTGTAGGTGTGATAGAAATAGTCCCTAAAATGTAAACTAAAAAAACCCAATTTAAAAAATACAAGAGAAAAAATATTAAAACTTAAAACATAACAAATAAAACAAAATTAAATTTAAACTGTTAACATGATTCTAGCACATAATAGCCTAATCAACCCCGTTACGAACGTTGCGGTCGGCCTAAAGTATTATTAATTTTATAACACGGGTACAGTCCTTTCATTGGCAGAAATAGGTCAATCGATGAGATTAAAGGCAGAATACGGGCATTGATAATTCAATCCAAACGGCCTGTAGTGTCGTCATTAGAGAGTGTATTTGTTTTTAAATTGTTTAAAAAGTAGTACAAAAAAATACAGTTTGCTCAGTCGTGTCCGAGCCGTAGGTTTTACGTGAAAACGTCACGGTCTCCGATCACTTTGTTAAGTCAAAGAAATACAAGTATAAACGGATTTGAATTAGGTACAACTTTTTTGTATCAATTCAATTGAAATAATAATAATAATAATAATAAACTCTTTATTTGCACTTAATGAGTATACAAAAAGGCGAGCTTATTGCCACATGGCAATGTCTTACAACTAACCTAAACATAGTGGTACATGCGCGCATTGTGAAAATAAAGATTATTACATAACATAAAGACAAGTGGAAGAATTTAAAACTAATAATGCCCGAGGAGAGGAAATTGGGAGAGGAAGAGGAGAGAAAGGGAAGAACTGGTTACGTCTTAGAAAGGTAGTAATCCTTAAGGTGAGTCTTAAACGATGGTAAAGAAGGCGAGTTTCGTATATTTGCTGGGAGATCGTTCCAGAGTCTTGCACCATGGACACAGAAAGAATAGGAATAGAAATCACTATTATGACTCGGAATTTTTAAAAAACTGTCAGAGGCTGACCGAAGTACGAGACCCTGGGAACTTAGTGGTTCGAAAAGCTCGTGGAGATAGGATGGTGTTAATTGGGAGAGTACACGATATAGGAGAGCAAGTATATGAACATTTCTTCTTTGGCGTACTGGCAACCACTTTAACTGTGCCCTATAGTCGGACACGTGATTATACTTACGTAAACCGAAGATGAATCGTATGCATACATTTTGCAAACGTTCAAGTTTGTTGATCAGTTCCTCTGATAAATCGAGATAAGCTACATCTGCATAGTCAAGGAAAGGTAAGAGGAGAGACTGTGCAAGAGATTTTTTTGTGTCCATAGCGAGAAATCTTCTGAGTGTTTGCAGAGGGTGAAAACTAGCAAATATTTTACGACTTACCTCGTCCACGTGTGGTTGCCAGGAGAAATGTTCATCGATAATTAGACCAAGATCTTTTCACTTTCTGCGACAATGGTATGGTAATATCGTTCAGTTTTAAAAGCGGAAGGGATGTTACATTTACTCTGGAGAGCAATTTACGACCTCCAATGAGTATAGCCTGGGATTTTAAAGGGTTGATTAGTAGACCTATCAGCGCACACCATTCACAAATGGCCTGAAGATCAGAGTTCAAGATGGCGATCGAGGCAATGATGTTTTCGGGAGAGAAATGATTATATATTTGAACATCATCTGCATACAGATGAGTATGTCCACGAACTTGGTTGGAGATAGGATTTATTAAAATTGAGAAAAGAAGCGTGGACAGAACCGAACCTTGTGGAACTCAGCTATTAGATTAACCCATTCGGATGATCGATCGCCTACTTTTATACACTGTTGTCTGGCTCTGAGATAGGAGCTGAACCAATTAATAACGGTTTGCGAACAGTTGAGAGTTTGTAGCCGTGCAACAAGCAAGTCGAAGTCGACAGAGTTGAAGGCGCTGCTAAAGTCTAAGAGAACAAGCAAAGTAAGTTGTCTCTGGTCCATAGCTTTACGTGCGTCGTCAGTTACTTTGACAGGGGCAGAGGTAGTGCTATGGCCGGGACGGAAACCGGGCTGATAGGGATTAAACATATTGAATTCAGAAAGGTAATCTGATAGCTGAGAGAACACTATATGCTCCAACACTTTTGAGAGAGCAGGGAGAATAGATATTGGCCTGAAATCATTTGGTCGAACAGGACTTGATATTTTAGGAAGGGGTATAACGTAGGCATTTTTCCAAGGAGCTGGGTACGAAATAAATTCCATTGAGGAGTTTATTATGTTGGTAATGACTGGAAGAATACATTGGATGATACGTTTGAGCATATCTACACTGAGACCATCCGTTCCCACGGCCTTAGATTTTATCCGGTTTAATGTTAGTAAAACCGTTTCAACAGTAGCTGGAACAAAGTCAAATTTAGACGGATTGACTGGCACATTAGAATTGGCAATATGGGTGGTAGCACGGGACTTTGCTATATTATCTAGTAGAACCGGTGACTTTGAGAAGTGGTTATTAAGAACGTCTATATCTACATTGGGATCTACGGGTCCTTTACATTTACCAATTCCAAGTTGGTTCGGCACTTTCCACATTTCTCGGCGTATGGGTAAGGTTAGGGATAGAAAGGCGTCGGACAGACATATTTATACAAAACAATTTAAAAAATAATAATAATAAATTGGTGATATTCAATCACACTAAAAGCAAATAAATGCATAGGAGCAAAAATATGCATTTTTTTTAAAAATAAATAAAATATTATAACATATCATAAGCCAAAACGTGTAAGATAAGTTACAAGAGAACTGCAACATAATTTTAAAACAGATAATTTAAAAAAAGAAATTAAATCGTATGAAACATTTTTCAGTAAACCAATCAAGCAACGGGGTTGTGGCAGAAAATAACACGTTACAAACAAACTACTTAAATCGTTGTTGAACATACGGGATGCGCACAACACTATTTCGTTCCATAAAGTAAATCATCTAGTTTGCAGCTGTCAACAAAAGCAAGCAACGGGTAGCTAGCAACATATTATTATGTACATTTATCGTGCGCAGTGAGAAAAAAATCGAATTTTTGCACATCGGAATATCCAATAATTTATCGTTTTTTGGCTGCAGTCTGTTTTTTAGGTCGCAGCTCTCTTTTTCCAGTTTCTGACGCAACGAAAGTGTTGAGATACGCGATGGCATCCCGAAGCTGTGCCTCTGTTGTGATGGCTTTCTTTGTCGAGTCCGCGAATAAGACGATCACCTTGCCATCCAGGGTCCAAAGGCAGCCGAGGGGAAAGTGTTTGCGGGCGTCGCTGTAAATCCGTTGCGTGGAGTGTGTTAGTGATTCGGTCAATAAAATATTTGAGCCTTTTAGTCACTTTTTATTAGACCATATTGAATTTATAGCCTGCAAGGAGTTTTAGGTCAACAGAATGGGTCTGGGTTTGTCCTTGCTTACTTTGCCAATACGAAAAGCGGCCTCAATTAAACTATGGTCGAAGTGGCTAGCTTAAATTTGTCTACGCAGATGGTTGTAATAAGCTTCTTGGGGTCGTCGGTCGCTGTTTCCGGTATGCCGTGAAAAATCAGTTGCTTCCTGCGGGACCGGCGCTCCAGTGCATCAATACGATTTTCCATATTACCTATTTTCTGCTGCATACACTGAAGTAAAGAGATCGTACGAGTTTTGAATGTGATAAACTCGGTCAGTAGTGAGTCCAGATTGTCTTTGATTTAGCGCCGACGAACCCAGTGGCGATTTTAACCCCACAAATGACTGGCGATTAGCTCGGGTTTGCCTATACGGCAACATGTATATAAATTTATATTTACATTTACATTTACATTTACATAGAGCGGGGTTTACTATAGAGCTATAGCATTACTATAGAGCGGATTACTATAAAGCGGCGCACATTTACATTTATATTTACATTTATATAAATTTCTATACATTTTGTATACATTTTTTCAAGGCATCCATTATTGGACGCCTTACATTTGAGGGGTTAAGGCGTTCTTCGAAGTCGCTCATCTGGAGTGTGTATTGATGTTGCAGCTGTTCCAACTCAGACATGATTGTGACGCTAAGGTAATGCGAAAAATGTACAGAAGAGTAGTAGTAGGGCTAGATAGGTTATACATGAGCGAATGCTCCCGTTACATAGTCACAGCACTGGAAATGTTTATTTATTTTTTTGATTGACTTTAACTTCATTAAAAACCTTTTTGTAGGGAAATACGCATACGGGGATTTTAATATTGGAATATTTGGTATTTATCTCAGTCAGTATTTTAGACTCGGGTTACATTCGTCACTTGCCATGCTTAGTCGCTGTGGCATCAGCTACAGCGACTAATTGAAGTTAGGGCGTGAGTGTAAGCCCGCTGGGTAGCACTCCTGGCTATCTCGCGGTTAATGCATTTGCCCCAAACGGGCTTGTGGCGGAGCTTGATGGTGGACTGTTTTTGACCAAGTCTTCTGCGCTCAATTCAGGGAGACAGAACGACTAATCGTTAAAACTTCCTGAGGTAACGGGCTTGCCCGCTGTAGTTGACAACTCTAGTTGTGTCATCAGCCACCGCTGCGCTGTAGTGCTTTAACGTGTAATAATGATAAACCGGCACGCAAAACTCGATTTTACGTACATGGATCAAAACGACATATACCAAGAGAATAAGTATTTAACAATGAAGCTATTCATATATAATTTATTAGTGTATTCATTAACAATGAGTTATTATAAGCCACTTTTGTTTGGTGCTATTTGTTGCCGTTCTACAAGTTGTTTATGATTGTGCTTTTCAATTTCATTGCCACGTCAATACGCATTTCCTTCGCTCTTCCTAATTTAACCAGCATTAAATAATCCCAAATTGCACTCGCTTTGCTAACATAAAAAGACATAGAAATTTGTATAGAAAATATAAAGATTTACAACATTGCAAAGCAGGTGTAGCATCGCTGTTCGAAATCAAACGGGAAACTATGGATATAACTTTTATCAAAATCACTTTATTATCGAATATTGCATAACAAAAATAATTTAAAAAAACACTAATTATATAAATAGGAAATGAGAAAATATATAAAATGCAATAACTAATAGCAATCAATAAGTAACTGTCAGTTACTTTTATCAGTGTAATTTTTACATTGATATTCGTCTATTACAAATTTAAATTTCTAAGCATACCATTTTAGTATCGCCCTGTTATGTAGCCTCGCCTTAAGCGTATTGTTGCGACGCGCGACGTAGACGACTTTCTACGACGGGCGATTATTTAAAATAACTGGTTAATTAAAATCGGGTAATTATTGGAAATGTAGAATTACATTATTTTGCTTGGTATTGTTACAAGGATGAGTATTTTTTAGGTCTGGGTATGTACACTACGCAAATGGGTAATTTTCTAAATAATAACTGCTGATACGGGTAATATTTCAATATAATTAAAAAACCAATAGCTGGTTAAACTAAAGAAACTTAACTGGTTATCGCATTAATCGGTTGAGTTTGTCATCATAAAATTTGGTTAATGTTACTTTCAGCTATAGTTTTTAAACCAATAAAAATCTACAATATTCATTCCAGTTTTGTTTTATTGATCCACTTGTGTCATAGACATTGGAGTTTTATTCATCCACGCTATGTTCATTCACGTTTTGTTTTTTTCATCCAGTATTAAACCGATATCAATATTGGCTCACTGTGACGAGCTTTGAGACTAGTAATTAGTATAAGCATAACTCGAGAATATCTAAACTGATTTCGTTATGTGGCATATTACTACAAAGGCATAAAAGGATATTAAAAAATCGTAACAACAAATGGTTATTGGTGGTGTAAAGTTGAACATACTGATAAAAAGTACTACTTTTTATTTTGTAGCAAAGAAATTAGAAACTCTCGAACATAACTTTGTACTTGTAAGACAATTTAAAGTTTATTTTGCGTGTATAACCATTTTAATCATAACAATGTAGTTGGAAATAAACGAGTTATAGGCAGGCGCATCGCAGCACGGCTTGCTTCGTCGGCGCCCTCGGCCCGCTGCAAACATAGTTAGGGAAACTGCTGAAATCTTCCTTAATAATTATATAGTGTTGTGCGAGACGACGAGAAATTCCTGACTCAGGAATCCTAAAGGATGATTTTAGAAATTCCCTAAACAAAGTTATTTGTAATAGCCAACATAATATATACATTAAATATACGGTAGAACACTGTATTTTAACATTTTTAATGCAAAACCCACTGAAAATATCGAAAAGTTACGTAAGCTTGAGTTGCATACAATGTTCTCGGAATTCGAAGTCATATTAGAAGAATTTTATTACTTGTCGGAAACCAATATAAACAGATTTACTAGTTTTAAATTTTAAAAAGGGCTTTATGGAATAAAAGGTTGGATACATCTCATCAGCTTTTCAATCTCGGCATTAAGGTTTATTTTTGTGCATAATTTTGTGCATAATTTGCACGATTTTGTGCATAATTTTGTCCTAATTGAACCTATAGTTGCAGTGAATACAAATACAGACATTTAGACACACAGCCACACAGACACACAGGCAGACACACACACACACACAATAACACAAATATACAGACATTTTCAAGAAATCAGTTCTTTCGATTATTACTACCTCAAAATATGGAGATCTGGTGAAACTCAAATTCTAAGTCTTGCTAGAAAACAAGACTTTTACATACTTCGTGTAACATAGCGTATTTTTTTAGGTACCTAAGTAAAAAGTAGCCACGAAAAGACACCCGAAAAATAGAGTTTTCCGGCTCACATTACTAAAATAATTTGTTAGATTTATCCTCTATTAGATAGTTTTCTTTTCGTATATAAAAAGGGTATTTGAATAAATTCAGACGAGATCGCCGAAGTTCATTATTTATGTATCGTCGAAGTTCAATAATATTCGATTGCAGCAGAACAAAAACTGCATTGCGGAAAAAATGGATAATTTCATTATCAACAAAAAAATACATAATTTGTGACAAATTTTCATGTCGAGTTTTCTTTAATGGATGAAACATCTGACGCTAGTTATTATATAAATTATGTTTTTTCGAATTCGCAGGTGCTGCCACCGTGGGAGGCGGTGAAAACTGGGACGATCTCGTTCAAGTTCCGTACTAACGAGCCCAACGGACTGATCGCGTTCAACACTGGAGTAAAGCCGCCCAGGGTAGGTTGCACGGTAAGGGGTTAGCGCTTGGGGACGCAATCATTCGCTTCACCATCACCAGCGCGGCTATAGCTGCCTAGCACCCTACTCTCTCTATAAACCTACATCACCCTATATCACCCCCACCCCCAAGTACACCCCATAATCAACCACAAACACTATTCTTAAAAAGAACCGACACTTTCAACCTTTGTATACCTTGGCCCGGCCCAACTTGCTCACACAGCTAGACAGCTGCTAGTATATCTCTCTTTCTCTCTCGCTCTCCCCCTCTCTATATTAGACTCTCTCGTATATTGCACTTTTCTTTATATTCTTCAAATGCCTGATTCCAATCGATTACAACGCCACCTCTTTCTGAAGCATATGCTTGCACTATAATAAGAGGTCGACCAAGCCGACTAGACAATGATAGGGAAAGAGCATTCATCGCTTCGCTCCTCTCGTCCGTGCACAATAGTGCACACATTCAAGTTCAGCTCAGCTAACAAATACACCTTATAAGATATGAGGAATAAATCACCATAAAAGAAAATGACAATTACACCCAATACTCCGTATTGAGTCGGGTTTGCTACCAAACAAGCTAGTAAAATCATTCCACGAGATCGCTATCATTAGTGGTAGTAGGGCTGGGAAGTCTGTTGCTGTTTTTATGTGAAAAGGAAATAAAAACCAGCAAGAAAGTGTGCCAGGGGACTATTGTCGAAAACATCGCGAAACACCTACCTCACACCATTTTTAGAGACAAGCATTGAGTCTTTCAAGAAACTCATTGTTATTCTAGCGGCTGAAATTGACGCATAGAAACAACAATAATTGGATAGAATAACCGCAATACAGCTACCAAATTTCGACGGGTACATTTTTCTATCTATAATGGACATTTCGCGTGCAATCGTTTCTAAAGGGAAAACGCGTAGTTGATGCCCTGAAGAAACATGAGAAAATCGAGCAGAAGATCGGCGCCAAAGCCAGGTCAACCAGTATTCAATACATAGGTGATACCTACATATTTTTTGATATTAACAATTTCACTCTACGTCTTCCATCACTTAATGTTCTTATGCTCCGGAATCAATAATAAATGTTACCTGGCTTCCAGAGGAGTTTGCGCTGAATGCTGCAGTTTCTTCACTAGACGCTGTGTGAGCTTTTCCGCTTACAGTTTTGTTTCCTCTGCGTCTGCCTCGGTAGCCTCGTTCTCTCTTCGGTCTTGCACTCACCTTGGGGCGATTGGACTTTTTGTGTCCCTTCTTTCCATATCCGTAGCAGTTGCACTAAAATGCTGCTGTAAAAGAATTCGACGTTCTTAAACTTAAGTTCAGAGTCCAACAAACGACTTTTGATGAAACCAAGCGTTATATTTTCGGCCATCGTTTCAATAGCATTTCAATAGAATCGTTTCATATTGTATCATACATTTTAGGTAGAGTACGAAGAAGGTGGCATACGTTCACTTCAAATCCTGCATCCTCGATGTCTAGTATTAGAAGGTTGACCTTCAAGAAGTGATCTTCCAGTCTATAATTTTCAAGTTTTAGAGTAAGCAATTTTCATTTTATAGCTCGGTTTATTAGCACTAACTTGTATAATATCAATGAAAGAACGCATAAAGCGAGCTGACGATCGATAAATGTACAAGATACTTTTGAGATGAGTCAGCTGTCCTGATATTAAACGAATGTATATATTCAATAAGAATTCGCATCTGGGAGGGAATGACTTGATGCTATCCCATATCCTTATCCTATTGGATAAGTCTCTCAATGAATACACTGAAATCTTATGTCTAACAGAGTTGTGAATATATATTAGGCACTTCTATGCAGTGTTGTGTTTGTTTGCTAAAAAACATTATTATTTCAAAAATAAACTCAGCAATGTAAAAATACTGACTGAAAACAAAATATGGCCATATCAGCGTATAATGCTGATCTGTTTATTGTAATTATTATAAATAATAATAAGAAGAAGAACGGTAGTCTGTAAGGTGCCCGTATACAAACATTTACAGTTAACTGAATTGAACTGGACAAGAGTGATACAATGCTTTAAATTGGCTAGGATATGAACAAGACTCTATTATGAGCAAGGAGAGAAAAATCGAAATCTAAAAGTCCAAAAGTCTATTTTTACAGACGAAAAAGTATTTTGAAAAAAATACATCAACGTATACCTGGAGATCGGGCCTATAAAATACTACCCATTCTCAATATTTTTATAAGATGTGGGAATTCGGACGCATATAGAAAACCTGCTAAGAAAGCTATAAGATTTAGAAATGTGAGTTTATCGGAAGATATTCAATTTAGGCTGAATTAGCAAAGTAAGAAACAAAATGTTTAAAGCGCTTGAGCAAAAACAAAGAAATCTTGAGAACATCCCAAAATATACAGTATTTATCCCTCAAGACATCAGGGAGGAAGAAGGACATTATGGCTCTGGAATTTACGAGAATGTTTCCAGAAATTCACTCCATCGCTGTTTCGACCTACAGCCAACAAGGTTTCCGCTAGGTAGTGAACATAACACCAAAAGAAGAAACATCAAAGTGGTACCATTTATCGTGATTTTTGGGCTTCTTCCATAATAGCACTTTACCAAAGAGCCACAGTAAGGCTACACGGCATTGTAAAGTAATTTGCAGTATCGTATTCGCTTGCTAATATTGTGTATACACTGCCAGTTGGAATGCGAAATTTGCGGAAATGAATAATGAACTCTTGTCAGTAAGGAGGTTTACTGTGTGATATCCAGACTGCGTGAGAAGCGGGCGGCAGTATCGCCCGCTACAAAATATTTTCTGTTAGTATGTACCTGATCTGACTCCATATAATTGCAATGCGCGTTACTAACATAACACGTGGCAAATTTGAAACGTCTTTCTAGAGGGAAAATCGAATCTATAAATTCTGTAGAAGTTCCTTCACTGTTAGGTTAGGTTTCAGAAAATAACTATTTTTCGACTCAATATGTAAAAAAATATAAAATGAACAAAAAATGCATATAAAAGGAACAAAAAATTAAAACAACATTTAAAACACAGTAAAAATGCCGTAAAATTATAGTTTTAAGGTATTAGAGGAGTTTTGTTCTTTATAGCAGGGAATGTGGATTTTGGTGTTCTAGAATTTTATTGGTCAGTCTAAAAATAAATCGTCTACCTATCGACTTGCAAAATCCGTTTTGAGATACTCGGAGGGGTAAAAACTGATTTGAGTCTAAGCGCAGAATGTGTATACACGAGTATACACCGTGAGTTTTATATTAGTTAGATCCTTGCTGTGAATCAATAAGAGCAAGAAAACAACTTTTAATAAATATTTTTGTAAAAAATATTTGATATTTGTATTTTTGGTAAATTTGAACAATTTGTTAAATTACAGTTTGACAAGCGTTGAGCGAGCTGCCCCATCTATCGGTGGGTAAAATATCGCGATTATTTTTATTCGCTACATTTTACCTACTGCTAGATAGCGCAACGTGCCTAACTCTTTTATACTTAAAAAAACAAAAAGAATGATTTTTCCAATTTTTTTAATAAACGTTGCTTAACCGCTCGTACTGATCCACTAACTACAAGGATGTCACTAAAAACTAACCCTGCATAGCGCCATATGTAGATAGGGTAGACCGGGGACACTAGAACCCAGGAAACAATTGAAATAGTAAACAAAACAATTAGAAATATAATGTAATACTTACAAGCTATTATTTGATGTAAGTCTCCACGAGAATCTTCAATCACCAGTCACTCTACTATACCCGTATGCAGCAGTAGCGTATCTAGTTCAATACTAATGTGTTTTCCGGATGGCTAAAATTGAGAGCGAGGATTATAAAAATGGGAATTGTTTTTAGACCAACTATTTTATTTTAAGTTTTCTTAGCTGAAAATATATAAATAATTGCATAAGAGATTTCAAAAATATTTCGGTGTCTTTGTATATTCTGAAATTTGGTGTAGGGACAAAAAAACACTTATTCAGGAGATATATGTACATATATGCCAATCATCCCTTAAAGTTGACTTTGGTAGACATTATATTACCGTCCCCAGGTAGGTGAAATGTGTTTCAAGATCTCATTATTTTACAAATATTCACTATGGTAGAACCAATGTTGAAATATGTCATAAAAATACATTATATTGATATCTATTATGTATGATACATTATTATGTTTGAGGTAAAAAAAAAAGTTTAGAAAAAATCGAAAATTTATCTAATGTGCCCGGTCTGCCCTACTAGAATTTTGGGCGGCAATTAGAGCAGTCACAATGGAATGCACACAGTATATTTTAGTAGTAAGTAGGTTATTGAATCACGTAGGTTTAAATAAAATTAATAATCCGTATCTTTATTACTCCTGATAAGATAAACCCAACGGGAATTTTGCAGTTAAAGAAATGAAAGGTAATTTTAAGAAAACTTTCTCAGTTTTTAACATTTTGTTTTGGTAGCAATCATATTGAAAGGATAGCATTTTCAGTCCTCTCAAATATTCTTTACCGAATCGAGCAGTTTATTAATATTTTCCATAGTTTAGGAGAAATTGTTTTATCTTGTATGTATGTATGTATGACCATTAGCATACATTTGGGTATGCTAATGGTCATTTATTCTTTTGTGTCAGATTTCTGATTACTTTTTCCCGATTGATATTTTATAGGAAAGTTGGGCCTTATATATACCATATTAATACATATCTATTACATATAGATCAATATTATGTACATACATATCTATATTATATACCTAAATCCCTAGATTACATATTATTATATACCTATATAATTATTCTTATATGCCGCTAAATTATTTTGTGCCATAAAATATACCTACCTACTTCATTCAGTTACAGCATCATCAACATCATTCCGTCAATCATTCAAGCATTCCGCACCAGCCGTATGTACATCTCTATAATATATATTTTTAATAACACCGAGAGTAAATAAGAAATAAAGTTACGATTTATCTTTGCTTGGGTTGAGTTTCATAAAATTTTAAATCAACACAATTTTGACGCACTATCATTAAAAAGAATGTCTATAATTCTATATGAAGACTAAACGCCAGATTCAGCTCAGCGATGGCCTCCAAACATCAGTCAATTTGTAACGACAGCGCGCCGGCACCGGACATCTCCCCAGGCGTCACTGCACCATAGCAGCGGCGCCTTTAGGCGCCTAGTCTAGTACATTAAACGCCAGTAGTAAAAAAAACAATGTTAAAGCCTATCAATTTATCACATATGAATACATTTTTATATAATTTTTCGCTTACATTAATAATTGGGTTACGACTTCTTTATATTAAGCATTAACAAATCCTTTGTTACCGAGATCGTATATATTTATTTATATATATATATATATATATATATATATATATATATATATATATATATATATATATATATATATATATATATATATATATATATATATATATATATATATATATATATATATATATATATATATATATATATATATATATATATATATATATATATATATATATATATATATATATATATATATATATATATATATATATATATATATATATATATATATATATATATATATATATATATATATATATATATATATATATATATATATATATATATATATATATATATATATATATAAAAGATTCCAAATAACTAACAATAACGATAACCAAATAACAATATTAAATTAAACACATTATTGTCAATAATAATGGCCGAAACATCTACTGATATTTTTTACGCGAGAAAAAATAATATGCATAAAATATTGCAAAAAATTATATTTAACCCTCTTGTAGGTACTACCACTACCCACGACTTATTTTGAACCGGATCTTAAATTGCAGTTGTCTAAAAGGTTGTAGGAGATAATAAAATAAGTTTTGACAGAATGACAGAGTGGCTCATTAGTAATTAAATTGAAATATTTTTAGGTTTATTTTATAGTGTTTATATAGTTTGTAGATGAAATGTGTTTACGTACAGATTAGTGTTTTGCAGGTCTCATATAAGGTAGTACGGCGTTCCATTTCTTGTACACATAAAATAAAAATATTAAAAATAATTGTTTACGTTCCAGATCATAAAAGTTGAGTGATCAAAAATTTGAAATATTAATAAAAAATGAGAATCAAACCTCGACCTAACATAGTCAAGCACGCATTATAACATATAATAATATGAAATACTGGCAAGTAAAATGTGAAAGCTACATACCCGGATGACTTTTAAGTACGGAGGATATCAAGACGTTGGTACGCTCAGGGGTGGAAAGGAGCCAAAAACAGATTGGTCAGTGTCAAAATGACCCGTAGATAGAACAGGAGGGTTAAATTAAACAACTTTAATTTCGTGTCTACTTTCAATCATTTAAATATAGTAGTCTTTTTCAATATCTTGATTATACCAGGCCAGTCCTTCCGTTTTTCTCTTAATCTCTTGTGGTTTTCGCTGACTATTTTAGATATCGTCAGCGATTTGTCAAATACAGTGTTTTAGTATCGTTTAAATATTTTACTCAGTCGCGGTTTTAACCGAGATAGAACCTGTCAATCCGTATGCTTGTCAATCGAAGGCTTGACAGGTCTGACCGCTGTGAATTTCAGGTTTGTTTTCTGGTGCTTATGTAACCCCGATCCGTGGGTGCCTCTCTCCCCCACATCCTGCCCCGCAACCCGCTCCGCGTACCTCTTCTCCCGCTAAAGCGCGCCTAGTTCGTTTGACGAACAAGGAGGTCTCTCATTGCATTTATAATCATAGAAGAGTACTTGTATATTGCATATTGTACTTCAACTTCACAACTAACATCATATTGTACTTCAACTTAAATTAATAATATTAATTTAATTATTAGTATATCAGCGACCCATCCGCCGGCACTTAAAAAAATCGATACACGCTCCATACTTTAAAAAATCGCTCTCGCTTGGTTCACACGAGCACATTCCAGAAATCCTAGCTGCTACAAAAGATTTCTGTCTTCTTTCGCTATTCCGGATGACAGCGCATCACGACGACTCACGTTTTGCATACCTAAATAAACCCCTAGAAAATAAAAACCTACTCTACTGTCAATTTCGTATTACATCCGGCATCCCGCGATATTATAACGAACGTTGTCGTCATTTCATACTTAGATGAGTCGCAAAGACTCGGAGAGGTAACAATCTACATAATATTTAGTTACGCTCGACAATGAGCGGCAGGCCCGCTAAATTGCCCCCCTCCCCCCCTCGCTTCATGTATACCAGTTTTGGTGGGACTACTCCTTTTATTACAGTGGTATCAGCTCAAGATCACTTGAGTGAAACTCTACATAGTGTAAGTAAGAACCTTGGTACAATTTTCCCGCTTTTGTTACCGCAGTCGGGTGACCACCGAGCAATTGTATATGTAGATAATACTAGGAAAACCATCTACCTAACTATCTTAGGACATTACGTTTCCAGACTCCTACGGTAATCCGTCAGATACAACAATGTCTTGCAGTGTGCACTCACTAGAGTGGAAGAATCGCAGTTTTCGTGGTAAAATGTCTCCAATCTTCCATCGATTACAAGATACTTTGATAGGTATGGCTATGTGCGGGTGAAACAGGATGGCGAAAATATGACTACATGTTTTCTTATGAGAAGACCGAGAATGTTCTAGAATCTTCCATAACTTTCTAGAATACTTCAGTAGGTTCCAGAATGGAAGGAGAAACCAGAGGTATAAACAGAGCTGGGCAGCGGAACCTTAGTAACGTTGAGTGACATTCAGCTAGTAATAAATTAAGTAAATAAAAATAATAAATGTTACCAAATAATCTTATTTAATATTTTTTTATGGTCAGTTTGCAATTTCCTGATGATAATTTATGTAAGATATATTTCCAGAACCATTTTCATTTTTTTTTGTAATTTTAAATTAGAAAAAAGTAAACTACTACCCACGCAGAGAAAATTGTACCTTTATCTCAGCAGTCGCATTACCTCACCATCGCCAAAATTCTCGAATGACATTTATCTTTGGCAATGAACGATACTAACACCGCATCGTTTCAGGGTTTAATTGGCTATGGTAAAAATAACAATTCTTTGTCATTCTGAGAACAACAGTGTAGAAGAGATTGGCACCACGGATCAAAATCTTTTATAAATCTGGGATCGAAACGAACGAGGTGAACTCAGAAATATATTTTTTGTATTTTGAAACTATTCAGGCATTTTTTGAGTACTAATCTACTGCATGTCCATTACAAACGCCTATCCGATCTCCTTTTCCACACATTTATCTACCATTTAACGACAAATGCAGTGATTGCGTTGCCATGCTAAATTACTACTTTTATTATTATTTAATTTTATTATAATAATTAAAGAAAAGTAGTTAATGAAATTAGGATAGTTATTAGATTATTTTATATTGTATACGGTAACCAGTGACATAATATTACCTTATTTTCAGTCAATCCTATCCCTTTCAATATTGCCTGGCTTTGGAGTAACAGAATATTTCAATGCCAATATATTTAATCCTTGTAAATGATTAATTCATACGGTAATTACTTGCATTACATTACCATAACCTTGATTACACTTTGGTTTATGATTTTATTGACTTAAACGCGACTTTAAATTCAAACCAAGGCCGTTGCCAAAACTATATAAGCTTGAATAATCACCATGGCTATGCAGATCATTTCTACCGAACTAATAACGCAAGACGTTGCGCCTGATTTACCAGCGCAAAATAACTCGACTTATGTAGACGCCTGAACACATCCTCACATTTCATTTATATTTTCGCTAAATTAAGGTGCGATTTCACCACATTTCAGATGAAAAAATATGGGCCCAAACGTGTTCGATTTACTGTAAATTATTGCATGTCTTAAATTTTTTCCACGGACGGGCAGAATTGCAGTAAGTTTCATAACATTTTAACTTTTTTTCAGTACACTTTCTGTGTACCGGCAAGCGGCTGATTTTGCGCAATAACAGTGACTGAATAAATCGGAAACGATTTTTTTGTGTAAAATCGTTTCTATCATCGACACGATACAATGATTAAAAACATATAGTTATATGTATTGCACCTTGTGTACATGTTTTGAGCACTGGATGAACATTTTGTATGAATGTTTAGATATTGTATTGTGTTTTTGTGTATTATGCATTCACATGAGTGTAGGTATGGATAAATATATTAAGGATAAATATTTATATTTTTGCAATTTTAAAACGAAGGTAAGAATATTTAAAAAAACCTTATAAGGAAAATAATATGGTAAAACGAAATCTTTAACTTTCCCAAATTAGAAAGTTTTTCTTTGAGTGTTTTTTACGAAAGTTTAGCTGAGGCCCTTAATCAGTTTTTCGTAATATATTATATGATAGCTGTAATTATCAGAGGGTAGATTTGTCTAATGCCAGCTCTACAAATTGGCCCGACCATCACCAATATGTCCAAACGCTAATATGTAGAGGAGTCGCTTGCTCACGTCATTGGTATGCGATAGGGAGCACTTATCCTTCCTAACGCCTACCTCCTGGGCGTTAACCTTCGTATTTTTCATGCCTAAAGAGAGTTATTGATGTTTTAAACGATTGTTTCGATATGTTACTGTCATTTGTTTTGGAACATTTCAATGCATCTAAATAGTTTTCATTTCGTCAAGTTTACATATTAGTCGTCAGAGATGTCGATGATTTGCTTGATAAAGAATAACCTGGCATGAAGCATCGACTCGCTCGATATTAAACCATCGAGTGACAAGCTTCGAGTGTCTACTTTAATCTGTGCCGAACGTTCGTATTGCACATTTTTTACGGCACGGTATTCATCAACACATAAATGAGAATAATAAGTACCTACTTATTCAAAAGATTTATATACATAGGTTACACTGAAAGTTGCCGGAGCTGTCTACTAACGAAAACAATAAAAAAAAACGATATTTGAAAACGGAACTTTTTGGGCTGTAGACTAAAGTTCGTTTCATCTTACTGTCATTTGTTTTTCATTGCAGCGTCATTTAAAAAAATCGTTCCTGCATCACTATGGATTTAAATCCTGAATATTTTCGTTTGATTTTCTAAGAGTTAAAGTTTAATTTTACAACTCAGCAGAACATCACTCGGGTCTAAACTGCTATTGGCTGTGAAGAATTAAGCAAAACGACAAATTATGGTTAGTTTGCAGGATTCAAACGTAGTGGTGTGAATTTCAGTGATTAATTTCGTAAAGCTCATCCGTCCACCGCTGTCAACTAGACGTATAATAGAAACAGTTAGGCATATAAGCAACCACGAGTTTTGGGTATCAGTAGGCATAGTCATAATGCTCGCGTGGATCCCACACAATTTGACTAACGCTCAAAAAACGTGCCGCGTTACTTGTTGCAATGCTATGCTTACCAGATTCAATAAAGGAGCGTCAAATTTGGTATGGATGATAGTAACAAGGGGACTAAACATTAATTTGTATCTCCAATCCCGAGACAAAGAAGCAATCGATGATTCGGGTCTTTCGAAATGAACCGAACACAACCAAAATGACCCGCGTGTATTTTAAGTGTCGATTTTTTTTTACAAATACTTGATGCTGCTATTGCTTTGGAGAATCATCGTACTCTGAATACTGATTGGAACAAGACCATTTTCTGCCGGATTTTAGTGATGAACTCCGTAAACGCTGCATCATCTTGCATCATCACAATTCCAGCCATGACTTGTCCAAACGCACAAACGAATTTTTGAAGGTGAAAAACCTAGAACTTTCGAGATATCCCGACACAGACCCGACTTAGTACCTTGTGAGCTTTTTGTTCCCAAAAATTAAGAACCAATTATGCGGTTATAGATTTGCTGATTTGCTGTTTGATCTGTCTAAGAATATTAAGAACTTGTTTCCGAGGTTAGCATGGTGGAGTGGAATAAATAAAAACGTATAAAATGTGGTGAGAAAATTTTGGGTAACTTTAAATTGAGTTTTGGTTATTCAATGTAAATACAGTATATTTACACAATATGATGTATTAGCCAAGGGTTTTTACCATATTATTTTCCTTACAAGTGATCCTAAAATAAAAATAGCATATCAATACATATGTATAACATATTATATTAAAAAAAGGTTACCAAGAAAATATTATCAATATAATACTAATAATATAAGTTATAGTAAAATAAAACCATACTTCATAAGCACATTTGCGTATTAATGATTTTTATATTATACCAAATTAATGAATCTTTAGCCAAATTGTTTACTTACTTAAATTATCAGGAGTTATTTTTAAATTACCTAGTCAATATTGGTATCTAAAAACATCAATTGAAAATTAGCTTAGTAGCACGACTCAAGAGAATTATTGTAGTTTATTATCCTTAAGCTTACATTCAAGTGGGCTAATTTCTAAATTTGTCCAAACCAGCTTAACCCGCGTAATTATTGCGACATTGCGTAAAAGTTATGTAAATATTTTTTTATATGTTACTAAGATCTTTTCGAAAGACCTATGCGAGCGCAATGCCCAAAAAACGGTCATGTATTTCATTTTATTTTTTTTTCGGTTTTACTCTATATCTTCTAAATTTATATGTTATATAGAAAGGTTAGTCTTTTATTATTTTAAGTACCTACATCAAATTTGATACATTTTAAGCTGAAACTGTATGCCCAGACTTTCCGAGATACAGTTCTTTGAAAAGTGGCATTGTCTTGCAACCTTATTAAATGCGCCATCCCCCTTAGATTACCGAACCGCTTTCTTAATCTCTAAAGAATTTGATTTTTGTTTGTAGTAAAAATATCCGCTTTTAGAAAATTGCAGCCAATTTAATCTGTGAAAAAATTAAATGATTATTTCTGTAGGTTCGAAACCTTGGGAATAATTGCTTAAAAACCGGAAAAAGCTCTAGAATTTCGCTGTCTTTTGAGCATTGCGTAGATTGGACAGGTATTACGAAGCTGCAAAGTTTGTCTCCTATTCGGAATGGCTCATAGCCACGTATTTGAAAACTAGAATTAAAGGACATTTTGCAAATTGGAAGTTTTTTATGTCAAAATTTTCTGGACAAGTTATCTCGCAGAGAAAAATCTGTCCATGGACAGAGTTAGAAAATAAAAATAATTAACAAAATGTTTGCTGCTAATTTATTTTCAGTTATCTTTATGAATAAGTACATGCCATGCATATATTATGCCAATTAAATAAACAGCTAATAAATAAGTCAGGATCTAGGCGTTTATTAATATTAGCATCGTAGTAATATACAAATGTGCTTTATCTATGGAACTCAAACGCATAGCAAGAAGGACAATGTTTACATTAAGTTGCTGTTGAAGCTTTAGACGGTATCATTGCTTGATCGGATGCTGCTGACTTTATCGGTTTGGTAATATGAAATGTTTGTTCATTAAAGTTGCTTGATACTATTGTAATGTCTGTGTAACTTAAATTATAGCTGCGTGTATCATTTACAATGATGTTACATCTACTTATGTATATACCATTCCTGCTGCTGTACCTCGTTATAGCACAGCTGCAGAAGTATCCATGTAACAGTAGTCTATAAATTGAACGATTTTAATTATTGTTTCGCTGTTAGTTATTTTATAGAAAAAAATATTGTTACACAGAGACCTTTATATAAATTGATGAATTTTATTTAACGATGCTAGTGAAATACTCCTAATAAATTATTTTAAAAATATAGTTTAATTTTTAGCAGTGTAGACCCTTTTGAGCGTTGTGTCAAAACATTTCCGTTGCTTGAAGACTTCATCGGATAGCGCCATTCAGCTTCGTACCTCCCTAAAACTCTATGTCTCTAGAGTAGTTTAGGCATGTTTAATGCCACCACCACTTTCTGTATAGGTTGAAATCTAGCACTTGTTGGGATGGTTCGGAATTGCAGTTTTGCGGTATGGGTATGATTTTTCCCAAATTTGCCTTCAAGAGATGATTGCATCGAAATTTTCATCGTTGTATGGGGAGATGATCACTAGCCTTATACTCTTGCCACTGTTTTTTAAAGTGAATTTGGCACCTGATGCCGGGCGGGGCGACATCACTTAAAACCGAAAGCCATTGCTCTGGCGTAGGCTAGAATGTACCAGATATGTTAAGCATAGCTGAGTGTCTATACACTATATATGAACACTATTCAACCAAACAGATGGAGAGCCAAAGAATATAATATCCACGGTCAAACAGCAGCATCCAAAGCGAATATTTTATACGTTTAAGCAGCCAAAGAGAACGCAGGTCAAAGGCGCTGCGGGGGCGGCGTATTCCTAACCATTATTTGTGTTGAAAACATGACCTAACTTGTTCTTATAGTGATTACACGAGTTGTTTGAAGTTGTTCTTTTACATCAACGAAGAAAACTGGCGATATAACGAAATTGACATTTATATCGTGAAACTGCATGTTTCTGAGCGCTAAAAAGCCAAATCTCTTCATGTATTTACAATGGTTGGCAAAACGAAGCGGCAATAAAGTGAAAGAAAAGGCGTCAAAATACAGCAACTCTTTATAAAGAATAGTGCAATCCGATGACGTCTTAAGCGGCCTATTGACAGCTCGACCTGATAACCTGATCGAATCACGGTCAGGTTGGATCGCTTTTCGACGCACTGCCTAATTTTTAGAATCTTGAATAATATTTGTCGCCATGAGGTGTAAACGTTCCCATCGTTGTACCGCCTAATGGGTATTGCGATCTCTCTCTATCTCTTTGTCTCTCTCTAGACAGCTGTATTATCTAGCTAGAGGATTAAGGATTTGACTCTGAAAAAATACTGAATTTAGATTTTCAATTTAACTAAATTATCAATAATGTATTGCTGAGAGACGTAATTAAAAGTTTCAATAATTTGCTAGTTTTTTTGTAATTCAGCACACAGTTTACTAAAATCAGTGACACAATACTCAAAATCGCCTTCATTGCGTAAATTAAATGTATATATCACTAATCTATAACATCTCAATTTTTACTCATCGTTTATTTGTAATAATTATTTTCTTTTAATTTTACAAAATAGCAGCATCCGACGAACGGCTTATATAACAATAATTGTTTTTATTGTCCTTTTGAGCTAATATTTAAATTTAATAATATAATGATATTATATAGATTTAAGTAAGTTTTGGTTCTGATTTGGCGTCTGACGAGTTCTGTATTGCGCTCCTACAGTCGGACCTCTTTGCGGTGGAGCTCCTGAACGGTCACATCTACGTCCACGTGGACCTCGGATCAGGTGGAGTCCGTGTCAGGGCCTCAAGGAGGCGGGTCGACGATGGAGTATGGCACGACTTCACCCTCAGAAGAAGTGGTCGCGACGGCCGCGTAACGGTGGACGGAGCTTCAGCCGAATTTAGAACGCCTGGTAAGTCATAAAAATACATGACGGAGATGCACGATTTTCAGAGCAGTTAGCTATTCCTTCACTGAATCGTCAACATTAAAACTCGGACGATGCAATTGCACAATTGAAGAAACGTCATTGTCACTTATTTGTTGCAATGTCTTTTCACGAATTATGTATATACATGATTCATTTACTTAAGACCAGAGAAGTTTGCGGCAGTGGCACTTTATTACTTCCTTTGTTTGAGGTTACACAAAGCTGAACTCTTTAGTACAAGAGAGAGCCACCACTCATGCCCACGCGCTATCGCTGTCTGCCCGTCCGCGCCCATTTTCACAATACGTGACAATGGGCGCGGTGATCACAATCAAAGTCGTGACAGATTGAACAAGTATAAACGATCTTCAAAAAGTCCAAAATATAGCTCGACCTCTGGGGCCTCTAAAGTATGTAATACCACTGAAGCCCTGGGTTTATATAAAGTCGAAGGGAGCTGCATGTTAGCTAACGAAACGGCCACTAGACTGATGGAACACATCAAGGCTATAAAAACGTTCAGCGAGAAAAATCGGCGATCTTCGAACACATTGAATAGTTTAGTTTAGGTTAAGTTATGTTAGGGTAAGCAGAAGCACATATTAAATAACGCATATATCCGATTGTGCTATCCAAAGAGAATTTTACTTCCTCTGCATGACCCGGTAAGCCGTAGAAATAAGAAGGATCACGAACTTCAATAGAGACGACGGTTTCAAATTCTCCCATAGTTATAACCCTCTTCTTAAAATATTGTCAGTGCCCATCGCCGAGCGCAAAGACGCGAAACAAGATATAGTGAGAGTTGTATTTTTAAAATTCGCGCACGCCGACCACACCGCGCTCCTTCCCCACCGTTATATTCTTTGTAGTAACAGCAGCAGTTTGCCGCATACCCGCAGAGCAACAACGGATTATGGCAGACAGCACTTTAGTCAACCATAGATAACAGCTGTTGTAACATCGCCGAATCGTCGGGTGCTGCAAAGTTCACGAGTTAAATCCCTTTTAACTTGTTTGTAAAAAAAAACTAACTTACAGACTGCGCCAAAGCCTTCCGCGGCAATTAAATACAGCTAACGTGGTCGAACTTTCGCAAGTTGAAAATATACCCGAGGAAGATAATTTGCAGACGCTCCAGCTTATTCAAAATAACCTCAGTGGCATCTATATAACAAATATCACCGTAGTCAAGTATTGGCGTTAAGGGTGTGGACACAATCATTTCTTTATGTGATATGGGGAGAAATCGCTGAAGCCGCCGGAGACTATGAAAACTATAGAAAATGCGACGACTTACTCGGTTTACTTGATCTTGCCAGGAAAAATGTTGATCTATCAGAATTCCAAGGTTTGGTATATTCATCAAATTTTCCATTTACACAAATTGGCGGTAATGATGAAGTATCTATTTTTGACAATGTAATTTTACCAACTATCATAATTTCTTGCGATTTAATTGGATACCAACATCCATTTAATATATATAGATAAGACTATAGTCTAAAAATTAAATAAATAGATCTAACAGTAAATAAATACATCACAATAAGGAACCCGTTTCAGACTATAGCTTTTCAGACACAGTAAGGAATCCGTTTCAGACTATAGCTGGTCCTTTCCTGTAACTATTTATCTCTTGGACTTATAGTTTCGAACGGATGCGTCACATAAGACTATTTTAAAAGTTAAATGTCTAAAAAATGACAGATGAATATGCAATATAATAGAGTGAAATCATACCTACTTGATCCCTGTTAAAATGGTTCCCTGTTATAGCTCATACTGTCCTGTCTACTATTTAAAAATCTAATCTAATGTTATCATATTTACATTCGTTTTCATATTTACATTCGTTTACCGTTCAAGCAGCCGAATGTGGAACGAAATACCTATTCAAGGAAGCGCTCCATCAATATTCACCCCTCCGCGTTCGATGTTTTCCATCTGTCTTGGTACCGGCGCCTAACAGAGGGCATCCCGTATGCACGCACCCCGCGATAATGACAGAAAATGCATGATTTTATTTTTAAGAGAATACTTATTTAAAAATCTAAAATGTCTTTTACAAAGAAAACTTCTTTCCAAATAAAACTTCTTTAACAAAGACCAACTACATCTTTTTTTATGATTTGGCATTTGCGAACAACTTCGCTTCTAAGGATAAAATCAGACAAGTTTTTATTTATTTTAGACAAGGATTTGAAGATTTAAAATTAGTTTTTTAATTACCGACTATCAAACCGTCACTGAATAGTATTGACTCTCAAAACTGTAAAAACGGTGGCTGACACAGGGCGAGAGAACAAACGATAATTGAAATGGCCCAACAGAAGACGGCACGGGCCTTGAACAAGGCTCGTGACTGATTCACAGTATACACTTGAAGGTGTCGACTACAACGGGCGAATTCGAACCCCAGGAAGTGTTAACGATAGTGATCATTCTGTCTCCCGTGAGGTGAACGTAGAAGACTTAGGACGAAACAGTCCACTGTCTAGCTTCGCCAACTCGCCCGTAAGAAGCCAACGCCTTACCGCGAGACACCGGGAATATGCAATCAGCGGGCTGACCTCGCGCCCTTACTACCAGTTTTAGGCGGATTTCTCCGGCCTCCCTACTGGTTACGGGTTCGAGGTGGCTTGCGCGGTCCTCTCCCGTATGTTAGCGGTGATTGGGTATTAACCGAATCTATCGCGGGCCACGGCGTCCATTGCCCGGTTCTCACACGGCTCGGGTGGCCGATTGGTCGTTTCAAGAGCGGCTGTCATAACGTTAACAAACACACCTGCTTTATGGAAAACAAAACCGTTTCCAGACTCCGTCGGAATCTGTCGGAATGCACAATCGATTGGCTGATAACGCACGATCCGCAAACCGCCCAGAAGCGCCCGAATTACCGATTCCCAGGGGAAACCGACCCGCAAGCACAGAGTTCTACCTGGGATTGTACTTCTTCTGAGAAACTACCGAATGGGTGCTGACCCGTGAGTTGGGCCGACCCTAACACATGGGCCATAATTGTCCAACTCCACAGGGCCCATTAGCTCCCCATATAGTCCGCCAGTACTAAGTTCACAGTATAACTAGAGCTGTCGACTACAACGGGCGAACCCGTCATCTCAGGAAGTTTTAACGATATTAGATCGTTGTGTCTCCCGCGAGGTGAGCGCAGAAGACTTAGGACGAAAACAGTCCACCGTCTATTTACGCCACACGCCCGTAAGAAGCCAACGCCTTTCTGTGAGATCACCAAGCGGGCCGACACTCGCGCTCTTACTACCAGTTGCAACTGGTTACAGGTTTCATCGAGGTCGTCGTGAGTTCGACTTCGACTTCTCAGTATAGTCCGCTAGTATTAAAGTGCTTCGCGGAGCACACGTCCGCGGCCGCAGCAAATCTTTTGATTTCCGACGTCTTTCTTGCACTTAGTACCGCAGAAATGAAAAAAAAGGAATCTACCCTGTTACGGGAATTATCCTAGTTGAATAGTTTTTTATGTATATATCTGTTTCCTACTTACGTACTCTAAAAATAAAGTATTATTATTATTACTAATAACACTATTATCAGATCTTTGCTACTGGCTCTACAGTCGAAGCACCATTAGTGCATCATGCCATCTCGCTCTTCGTTATAGTCGCTGTTCTACGATAAATTATACGGCGTCTCGTGAACAAAAGATTTCCTTTGGCAGGTTTGATCTGTGGGTCCAAATGATGGATTTAAGAAGGGGAGCCACCTGGATTTTTGATCCAGGTGAAAGAGGGGGGGGGGGGGAAGTTTGCACCTGCCGCGCTTCGAATAAAAAATTATAACTGATCCAGTTACACATACTATGGCGTGTTTGGTATCGTTTTCGTATAAACAGAGTACGGGAAATCTGTTTCTTAGGTTATTTAGAGACATTTTCATACAAAAAGTCAATAATTTTGGTAAAAAAGTAAATTTGTAAGTAAGTTTTTTTTTCTTCAACAGTATTTACCTTCGAAAATATATCGAATTTGTAGATAAAAAAAATAGTGCTATCGAGCTCATACTGTCTAGTTTTTAGAAATATATACTTTACATATACTTATCTGACAGTATGTACCCATAAAAAAAATGCCATGAGAATCGAGTGATGAAATTAAAATACTTCACTCGACTCACACGGCATATTTATTGAGTAAATTTAGTTTTTCTCTACTTTATCAAGGAAACCACATAATACAGACATAATTTGAAGTCACTTGGGTAAAATATTCAACACTTAAATTAAATTACTTGAGTTTTTTTTAACTTTTGGGGTTGCACAAAATAAAGGTACACTTCTTATCACACAAATTCACGCCAAATAATATTAAAGTTAGATAAATAAAATAATGATAAAAAATACACAAATAGATTTTACATGTATTAAATAAGAAATTATTAAAAAAAACATTCTCAGAGAAGTAGTCTTCGTATTCCTCCGGAATGCCTCGTGGACTACACAACTGTAACAAAATAGATATAAAAGTGGCCGACTTATAATTTATCCGGAACCACATCAATTATATCTTCGACGAGGGCCTCGCGGTCTAGAATACACTGTAACAAAATAGAAATAATATTAAAATTAACAATCTCAATGATACCAAATTCAGCAGACAAAGTTATCTGACAACATAAATATACCTGGTATTATCGCAGGTTCCGTAACAGCTCTTACACAGCAGTGTGCATGACATTCCCTCTCGTCTGCAAGAACATCGGCTCCTGCAGCTGTTCTTGCATCCACACTTCAAAAGCTCTCGCGCCACCTCCCAGATACTGGGCTGGGTTGTCCATAAGGGCTGCCATTCTCCTTCAGTTTGAGTCCATCCCCAGTCAGCTGGGGAGGGGATAACGCCTGAGGGATCAAGAGCTTGTCCCCACACGTAGCCTGCTTGATAGACTGCCCTCAAGGTGGACATCCTTAGAGCATCCCTCGTAGGGGGGATATTTTGCAAACACTTATTTTTTGCAAATAAAATCTTGGGAGCTTCATTAACCGAAAGAATTTCAGTTTCACCACAGTATAACATGATGAAGTACTTTTCTAATCTTATCATTAAATCATCTGCCAATTCTTTTAGTGGATTAGAAAGTGATCTAAAAGCAGATGTGGTCTAAAGACATTGCTGCCACGCCTTCCAGGTTATGTTTTGCCTTTGGAATAGAATGCAGAAACGGGGTCACAGCCTGTTAAAGCATGGTATCCTCTGATAGCTTCTGCTCTTTCTACAATCAGATCCTGTGCCAGGTCATGTGCAGGTATGTAGCTGTGGTGTTTGCCCTTACCGAAAGATATCCAAAGCTCTTGGAGACCTAACTGCTTAAGGGCGAAGAAGTAGGATATGGCGATTATAACGACGTCGGAATCAACGGTGTGTATAACAATTGTTGTTGTTCCATTGATAGCCATATCTTTTGCATGCAAAATAATGCGACCATCAGCCTCCTCGGAATTTACATTAGGCCCTGCTATCAGCGTCTCCGTTGGTTTGGATGATTTGATTGTAGGACCGATGTTGGTCACTATATGCACTCCAATGCTCTCTTGAAGCGCGTAGCACCCGGTAAGTTTGAAAAGCTGTTCCTTATTCTGAGCATTCTTCAGGAAGTTAGACCAATTGCTCGGTAACTTGTGGTCTTCATGTATTTAACGACGAACTCCTTGACCCTTGTTGTCAAGAACCTGTTTCTTTAGAGACATATCGGAGTAGAGATCCCAGGCAATGTCAACTCTCCTCGCCTCCTTGTCCCTGTATTTTTCACGATGCTTTCACGGAACTCCTTGCGGTAGTACTGCCCAAATGTCTTGGAGCTACGTGCAGGATGACTGTGAACGAGGGCAGCTAAATCAAATATATTTCTGTTGCAAGATTCGGGGGGAGTGTTATTCTCAATTTTCTTTTTCAAAACCATGACGATATCAGACTTGTGGCACGTTCGCGTACTTTCCATAGACGATAAAGATGGTGAACAAGTCTGATTTTCGTAAGCAAAGAAGACATCTAGATCCAAGTGCCTATTCTGACATGAAATTAATAGTTTCGAGAATAGACTTATGTCCCACTTGAGAACCTAGACGGTTTCAAGTTTTGAATTTTTTGGCTTCTTGAGAGTAGCAAAAATTCTGGTTTTCACTTATTTTATTGGTTCAAATAAAGTAAATGTCTTTTTAACCAGCCTTTCTTCAACGAATGTCCTGTACAAATCCTTTCCATTTTTCTCCAGATGGGTTAATGTGCTAACAGCTTCGTTGTCTACAATTGTTCTTGTATCTATTACAATTAAATCAGTTGTTTGTTCTTGAAAAAGATTGCCAAACTCTTCAAAACTTGCTTGGACTGCATGAACTTGTCGCAGAAATGTTTTCTGGAACGCAGGATATTGTTCGTGATGAAGCTCTTGAGAAGATTTATTAACGTTGATAAACTCTTCCAGGAGATGCATGACAGATGCATGACAGCTACATGAACAGATAACCAACGAGCGTAATTTGGGTGTCAAATAAGAAAAACCAGGGCACTGAACTACTAACATGAAATCGGACAGGCAGGTCGCGCCCCCGCCTTCGCCCGGCACGAGCTTTGAGCGACCGAGAGTGAAATTTTGACAATTTCAGTACGTCAATCGATTCACGCGGCATTTTTTTTGGGTACATACTGTCAGATAAGTATATGTAAAGTATATATTTCTAAAAACTAGACAGTATGAGCTCGATAGTACTATTTTTTTTAACCACAAAATCGATCTATTTTCGAAGTTAAATACTGTTGAAGAAAAAAAATCTTACTTACAAATTTACTTTTTTACCAAAATTATTGACTTTTTGTATAAAAGTGTCTCTAAATAACATAAGAAACAGATTCCCCGTACGCTTTTTATCCGAAAACGATACCAAACACGCCATAGTATGTGTAACTGGATCAGTTATAATTTTTTATTCGAAGCGCGGCGGGTGCAAACTCCCCCCCCCCCTCCCTCTCACCTGGATCAAAAATCCGGGTGGCTCCCCTTCTTAAATCCATCCTTTGAACCTACAGATCAAACCTGCCAAAGGAAATCTTTTGTTCACGAAACGCCGTATATTGCGTTTTTATGTCGTGTAGAACTGCGACTATTAGCGCCCTGTATCACTCTACCTCCCCCATTGTGGTGCAGTGTTTGACGTTTAGCGGGTCAGCTATTTGCGCATTCTAGCGGCCAGCGTATTCCCTCCCGGCGGCATCGATTCCGGAAGTATTTCTATGGAGGCGCTCATTATGTATCGCGGCGGTGTGCGTGAACAGCTCTAGGGTGTGAGTGAATGGCTACTTCTGTTCGGTTACCTTTGTATGATTTTGCATTAAATATAAATGGATCATATCGTGTTTTACCTATTTGTTTGTTGTATAGACTGTACACATAAGCTACAAGAAATGTTTGAATGTAGGTACTGTATCATAGTCAACTAATTTCCTCGGTGTCTATCATAACCATCCTCGGGATCTCCACATTGACAAGCTGGGTGACAAGCTTGGTCGCGCACGTTTTACACTTAGTCAAATTACTCCCACTCTTACTCCCAAAAGTCTCTCGCAATGTTATTATGCATACGCATGCATTCCATTTTAATATAGCGCATAGATATGTGGGGTAGTGGGGCAGATCGCAAACGCGCTTTTGTTCTTAGGAAAAGGGCTGTCCGCTGTGCTGCTCGTATCCCTCCTGGGACGTCCGCCAGAAACCTATTCCGCTTTATGTGACTTTTTTCGTTTCTATGCTCAATCAGACACTTAAGTGAAAATCAGCTGTTTATGCCTACAAATTGTGTTTCACGAAATTGCCGTTTCGCTTACAAAAACAGAGAACGGTTACCGCAGATTGGTACACAACTGTAGGTTTGACATAAATGATAACCGAGCTCCGTAGGAGTAACATGAATCGTTTCATAATGCTCCACTTCGATAAAGCGAGTTCTTGCACAGCTCGAAAAAGGGAGTTTTAGAGTTGGAAGACATCATCATCTTTGGCATAGTGGTTTGGTCGCATGATCTTAAATTGTAAGGTGATTGAATTTGAATTCTGTTGATCGAATGCAATAACAAGATATATACTTACATAACATGTTACCTACACGCACACATACATACATACGTCGGTTGTAAAAGGGTCGTAATATAATAAACATATAATAGAATGTAAAATGGTCGTAATATAATAAACCCGCCCATTGTAAAAATTCACAATATAGGTAATAATAATAATAATCATCGGGATCATCCCTAAACTAAGTCCTAATCATTATTTATTACATTCCCTAGAATCACATGAAGTCAGCGGTTTTAAGTCCCTTAAAAAATTAAAGCCTTCAAAACGGTGGATACAACTTCGGATTGGCATTACTGTTTCAACTTCAATTATCCTATGAAGGATTTTACATGTTGGTTCAGTTCCGATGACAATGCGTCTTTATGGAGACCTGACCAGATTCTACACCCAGGATCGGCTCCCGACGAGGATACTCTTCCACGGCAACAGCACATACACACAATTTTCTATACGCATTCAATTATGATAGGACGTTCTAAATTTCACCATTACATGACTGCTGCTGCACCTAGCGTTGGCTCCAGACGAGAGAACTCCTCAACCGTCAACAGCACAGAAACGAAATTTTGTATACGCATTCAATTATGATAGTTCGTTTAAAGTTTCATCGCGACAGGGCTGCTGCGCCCATAGTTGGCTTCTAACGACGGGACTCCTTAACGTTCAACAGCATAGAAACGAAATTTTGTATAAGCATTCAATTATAACAGCCTGTTATAAGTTTACCGCGATAGGGCTGCTGTACCCAGGGCTGGAATCCAACGAGAGGACTCCTCAACGGTCAACAGCATAAACACGAAATTATGTATAGTATTCAATTATGATAACCCGTTCTAAGTTTCACTATGACATAGCTGCTGCAGGGTTGGCTCGGGACAGAACATTTTAATATATGCTGGTTTTAAAAAGTGTTTTTACTATTAACCTAATATTTACACCGACATTTAAGTACATGGCAGTAATATTTTATTTTTTTGGCCATTTAAACATTTTGATTGGTCATTTAAACTTTTCGATTCGGGCATAACCTATTCCGATTTTAATATTTATTTATTTAGTTTATTTTTTGTCAATTTTATGTAGTTGTTTTCTATTATTTGGACCTATCTTGATTATTTTCATTGGTCATATTTATTTGTATTTTAGCGAGTAGATTTCAATTATAATTTTTGAGTAGGGGTTGTAATGTAATATCTTTGTTATGCTTTTTCTATGCTATGCTAGGTTATGCTAAATGTTGTCATTAGAGTCATGGGAGTCAAGTCATGCGGTTATGTAATCTCCATGCAAAATATAACATGATGTACTTACCTAGTTATCTGTAAAGAGTTCAAGTCTTTATATCTTTAACAAGTGGTATAGTTCTAGATTATATGCTGTTGTACTTAGCATACAATATTGTATACTCTATGGGCAATTATACATCGACATAATATAAATCGATGAAGAAATTTGAACTTTGAACTATTTCCGATAATTTAGTTGTGTTCCGCGAATATCTTTAAAATAATGTAGATCTTCTGTCCTCATTTCACGGTAGACTAAAGATTCAGTCTTAGTAATAATTGAAACTATTTTCTTCACAGGCGAATCAAATCAGTTGGAGCTCGATGGTCCACTTTATTTGGGTGGATTAGGCTCCACTCATAATCCATCTAACACACCGCCCGCCTTGTGGACTGCTGCTCTGCGACAGGGCTTTGTAGGGTGTGTACGCGATCTTATCACTAACGGGAAAGCCGTAGACGTTACCAGTTACGCCAAGCAACAAGATTTTGGTAATTATACTTATTCTATTTTTGTATGTGTTTTCAACTGAGAGAAATTATATGGCATGCTCAGAAGTACGGTACATGCAAGCGGTTAAATTGCATCTGTTGAGGTTAATAGCCAGACACCAATGAACTTAAACATTAACCGCGATCATTACATTAACGCAAAATGAGTATTATAATATATATCTCTATCTATCAGTATTATAATATTGGCGGACATCAACGCCTGCTGCCTTCAGCGTTTATTATTGGGCTTAGTTCACTATAATTGCAAAGCAAATTAAACGAAAATCTTCAGGCGTATAAATGAGAAAGAAAAGCTGAATAGGTATCCTTGGAACCTTTTTTCCAGTGCTGCAAGTGCCACCACCAGTCAAAACAGTCGCATCTGATAAGTGGTTTAGTAAAAAGACCTGATACGTAGTTTAGTTCCTTCAAGGATGAGCTTGATTTTATTATTTTTATTAAGCTATTACATAGCTTTTATCGCGGGCCTAGGCCAGCGCGGCGACCGAATGAAGAAATTTCTTAACGAAAAATAATGATGTTAAACTGATAATTACGTCTAAACGAGTACTGCTTACGATTCGAAAAAAATATATGTTAAACAAGTATATTTTCCTAATATTCTTAGCTTTGAATATTTTAGATTTTGTTTATATTACATAGTGTAATTAATTTGAGAAATTAGGTCTAACCGAACACAAAAACGACTACTACGCAAATACTATCTGGCGTATTATTATCAAACCTGCACCATTTTAAAGATAATTTAATTATCTATCATTTTATCTACGAATTTTTTCGAATAATCCGTTTTTTTTGCTTTATCGAATAAAAAATTCGTGCGTGGCGCTCTATCTCAAGACGTTTAAATTATTCCGAATCATTTGCTTACGCAGCCGCAAATGATTCGGAATAATTTCAACATTTTCCGATAGAGCGCAGTTATCTGATATCAGAAAAAAATAAAATAAATAAATAATTATAATTGCATAAGTTGTTAAAAATGCTATGAAATAGCTTTACCGCGACAGTCCCCGAGTGCCACACGTATTTTTTATTTATAAGTACTTATTACAATGGTTACGACTAATTATACCAAACAAGTTCAAGAATCAAACATAAACAGATCAGAGAAACCGTCACATCGTGTTTGGCACCTGCCTAAAACTCATCTAACTAGGTCAACTATAAGGCCTGTATCTAGATGAGCTAATTACAATACGCATAATGACAATGATAAGCACGTCATATCAGGTAACTACATATAACGATTAGATGCTACCTTTTTCCAGTTATTCTATATGTGATGGAATCATGAACCCTAACAGATCTTCTTGTAAATAAGGTTAAAGAATTCGAATACTGGGTATGTCGAAGGATGCTTCAGATTTCATGGACTGGATAAAGTCCGTAGCAAATTCTTACTATGAATAATAGAAAAGCATTGGATCTTTAACGATATAAATTCCAACACGTTAAGAGATGCAGTAAGTACTACTGCAACTTATTGACCATGGCAATATACATGAATGGAAAGGCCCGAGAAGACGCCGAATTACTTGGTTGGAGAATTTCACTCAATTTGTAAAGTCACTCAAAAGTACGATTTCCCTGTTCCGAGCAGCAACATCAAAGTTAAGATAATCTATATTGATAGCCAACATTTGAAGAGGAATAGGCACATGTAGAAAAGCAAGGAACCGGTTAAAGAAAACTGACGGAACATCAACGGGTATCAATTTATCATAGTTTAGTACTACTTCAAATGGTTAAAAACGCTTGCGAACCAATGCATTATCTAAATTGACAAATATTTTTGAGGTCCAAATAAATAAAAGGTTTTTTTTAGAAAATCAATTTGTTTTTGAGCTCACCTATGTGTGTATTTTATTAGGTTTCATATTAAGAATCAGTTCCCGACATTAAATTAGAAGTTAAATGTATAACTTCCACCTTTATGGTCTCCCTATCGAAATAGCCGCTGATTGTAAACCGTCATGAATTGCAGGCTATTTCCGATGTCATTCATGTGTAAAGCGCTACGATACGGGATACGGCGACGTGCGCGTCGCTCTGTGTAATGCCTTAACTCAAGTGGGTCATGACTATTTATGTAGACGAGGCCGTTGCTTGCACTCTTTTGTTAGTGTAACGAACCCGCAACATGTTTACCTATTATTTCCTCCCTTACTATTTTGTTGTCATGAGAATATACACCCTCCTACACTTCATTATAACATGTTTAAATGCTTTGTTTACAGTAAAAACACAATATACAAACGATTAAAAAAAGCTGTGGTTTATGAATGTTGAGTCAAACGGCAAACGGCTTCTACGAAATTCCATATTAAAGGCACTATGAAAGCTCGCTATCATTATGAATGCGACCGCTGTCTTACTCTCATCTTGCCACTTTTAAAAACTATACATACGATTCAAAAAAAGCAATACATTGCACGTGAAAATGTAGTTTTACTACTGAATAATAGGAGTGTAAGGCGGCACGTTAGTCATTGGTCCATTCCAAGAGAAAACCTGAAATATTGATATATAAGGCGGAAATTACGATGTGAAAGATTAGACTTTCATCAAATATCTAATATTTAAAAAAATATCCTATAAACCTTTTTATTTCCAGTAGCTATATCTAAAAAACTTTATTTATTATTTAGACACAATAATAGTTTGGATGTTATGGCTTATAAAGTCTTCACCCTCTTATAATATTTCTTTATAACAATCAGTCACTTAACAATATTGTTTAGAATGAATGGTCTACTAACCCTTTTAATCGAAAGAGAAAACTGGTTATTTATAAAACAAGCTATTTATTTTTTAATCCAATAAAGATACAGGTATATTCTGTAAAGAAGACAACAGCGTGGTATAATTGACGACAACAGTTGTGGTATTTTAAACCATGCAATCCACTCTCAAATTGTTTGGCAAATTAAGTTGAAGTGATTTTTATTAGGAAATATTAAACCTTATTGACTCCGTTGTAAAGTTTCTTAAGAATGCGTTAGTCACTATGCATTTCAACTGTCAATATAGTCAACTCACCAATACAACGTTGAGTTTGCGTCGCCTTTCCATTCAGTATAACTCACGACCTAGACGTGGTAGCGCGATGATTGAGGCGTATGTGTATAGGTTTTCTAAAGGTCGATCGATGTATGTTCGACAATAATTCTTAGTAAAATATTTAAAATAGGTGGGTTGTGTTTGAATTTTAAATGTCAGCCTCAGCCCGCGCAAGTTAAAAGTCGAAATAAAGATTTCGCATTTGGTTAGAAATAGGAGTATCTAGGCTATACACAAATACTCTAATGTCCTTCGGCGAGCGAGCGAGATGGTTTCGGTGGCGTTGCACATATAAGGCGGCGAGCGCACTGAACGACAGTGAGCATACAATACCGATACATCTACCAAGACGTCTCCAAGCCCATGGACATAGAATTCAGACGAATCCGAATCGAATATCTGTCGACGGGTCTTGCTCGAGGCCCGTGACGTCTTCCACTAGGCATTTTGCCTTTTCGTGGGATTTCCCCGCCGTATCCCCGGCTTTCGGGATATGGCGTCGCAGGGCTTTGCGCCCAGGGCAAGACTTAGTGCTAGGTGTTTAGGCACCTTATCGTGAAGGATTAAGACGGGAGTGGGTACATGGCATCTTCTGTGGCAAGACTGCTGTGCTGCAGTACGCGCGCTGGTGGTCCGCTAATCAAGCAGACTGCGCGGGTACGGCTTCCGGACATCTGGTGGCCTGGTGTGCAGCGGAGCGAGCTGACGGATTTGCTCATGAGGCGAGGTTAATTCAGACGAATCGATGCGATGAAGAATCATTGGTGTGTAGCAGACAAACTCTTCGAAGCGATGTTCTGCTATATTTCAATATTAATAGTGGTTTGAAAAGTGATTTTAGCGAGTCTCAATCGTAGACCTTTTACATTAAACCAACGGCCGTACAGGAGCGCAAGGTCCGCACTCTTTTTTATAGTTATCGACATTGTTGTTCTAGTAATATTTTTGAGGACGTTGTAACTACTGGAAGGTCCGATCTCGCATATTAGCTTAGATTATTTCCTATTGCTGCAGCGGTATATTCAAAGCTATAGAGGTAGCTAATCAAAAACTCGCTTACAGAGTCGAGTTCTTAATTTCTATATTTCAACTTTATATGTGTACACTGTTTCTTTTTTTTATTAATTTAATTTTACTTTACCAAAAAATACATTTTGTTCCACGAAGTATGTTAATAGGAAGTGTTGTTTTCGAGCAAAATTTAGCGTTTTGAGATTCTGGGAATCCAAAAAAGTGATTTCTGGCAAATGTATGTCTGTGTCTCTCTCTTGCTCTCTCCCTCTCGCACTCACTGTTTATGTCTATGTATGTGTCTGTACCCACTCTATATCAGAAATTACATGACCAATTAGGACCAAATTATGTACAAAAATAGTTCATCCTAATGCCGAGATTTGAGAAATTGCTTAGAGATATCCGCCACATTGTTTCGAAATGGTGGACACTTGAAAAATAAAACAAATAATAAATCCGTGAATACATGTCCTGGAAAATGTAATAAACGTGACTTAGAATTCGAAGGACATTGTATACAACTTGCTAAGTCACTTTTCAAACCAAATTAAATGTTATAAACTGCAAGTTCCAAATTAATTCCATTATTAATAATAATGCTAGAATGCCATGGGAAACAACAAGTGTTTAGATTAATGCCTCAAACTTTGGTGTAAATCTTTAGCGGTTTAGGATTAGGTTTAGGATTTTGAAATATTGATTAGATAATGAAAATTTTTAAAATCGAACCTGCAAAACGCGATTATTGTCGAAGACAAAAAAAAACAATTAAATCGACAAGAAGAAACAAAAGATTTTAGAAATTCAATTAAAATATCGCACGTATTTATAAGTATAGTCAATACGTAGAAGAGCGACGCATTGTATATCGCTTCATCAAGACCAAGGTTGGGAAAGTATATGATACCGTGTATCAACCAGATTTTTTGTATTTTCAACAGCCGCAGTTCGCCCGTCCTGTCACGTGCTCCCAGGTCAGTGCGCCAGCAATCCCTGTCAGCACGCAGGCGCCTGCAGTGAAGGTTGGAATCGGCCTCTATGTGACTGCTCCACCACAAGCTATACAGGACCAACTTGTGGAAGAGGTACCTATTGTAACTACGTACCTTTTGCGTGCGAAATAATACGCGTAAACAAGATTTTGCAATGATGACGATGCTTATGTTCATTCCCCTCGGAGTGTGCCATGACGCGATTTTGTATATTTACGGTGTGTTTTGATGAAATAAATGAAGCTTTGTTCAAAGCGGTTTTCCGTGACGTTTTATTAGATTTTTTGAGATAAACGCTTTCTGTTGGAGCACAGATTATTTGTGTTTCTTCTTGCCTGAAGTGTTGCAACACTATATAATTTTATAACAATAATTTCTTGTATATTTTACTAAAAACTTATTTCCTACTTCTCGCATCTATATAAACTTTTACCGAGGATTATCGTCAATAGGCTTTAACATATGCTAACCACAACCTGCAGATACTAAATAACCTGGTAGAGAAATACAATCAGTATAAAAAGGCGATTATGCTGACTTTCATTGTTTATGAAAAGACATTCGACTGCATAAAATGTTGGGCAGTCGAAGAAGCTCTAGAGAATTGTTTGTTTGTTTGAATATTTTTATTGTCCACAATAGTGGTACAATACGGCTGGTCTAATGGCAATAACTACCGATTTAACCATCAAGGCTATTGAGACATTATCGCAAGAAAAATATTAGGATTTATGTTTAAAACATATAAAAGTTAATAATAGGATGACAAAATACTAAAGTAGGAAAGTATAAAATAAACATTATGTAATACAACCATACAAATAATTATAGAAATATAATGCATAGTAAATAATATATACATATAACTAATTCCAACGCGAAGGAAATGAGAGAAAGAAGGAGGGGGGAGCGGGTGGAGGAAATGATTTGTTGGGTTAGGACTTTGATTATGCCCGACACCTAGCATGACACGTTAAAAAATATATTATTTCTCGGTAATACTTTTATGTAAATAATATGAGAATAATATACCGATTTACAAGTATATCTCAATTAGGTATTCAGTCACAGGTAATTTTTTTTTTGTTTAAATGCTTTCTTTGTTATCTTAGATTCTGCCACCATATCTCTGAACGGCAGCCAGCACCTGTCAGTCAGCCTTGGTCCAGAGCATCTGACGCAGGCCGAAGAGCTAGTGTTGCGGTTTCGAACTAGCAGGCCATTGGGACTTCTATTGCTCACTAGCTCGGAGAACAGTGCTGACAGAATAGAGCTTTCAGTCGCCGCGGGAAGGGTTAGAGCAAGCGTACGGCTCGGCGACAGAGAGCGGGTATGAGCTTCGCAATACATTTTATGTTACTGATTTTCTAATTCTTCTTGCTGCTGTTCAACGTGGTTCTGATTATACCATTACAACCCTTAGAGCCAGGAAATACCGCCGAATGTGGTAATTTAGTCTAGACAGCGATGTATATCATCGAGTAACCAAATTACGTATCTCAAGTGCTTCAAGATGGTGGATAGAGACAAGCCATCCATCCACCTCCCGAGTATCTATAATAACTGCGGTCGTCTTTTCTGTCCATTCAGTTCACCCTGTAACCTTTTTCACTAATTAACTTGCATACACTTGATTGTCAATAAGTTTAGAGTACACAATATATAATGTCACTGTATATATTATAAGCACAGTATGTTAGCAGTTGTGATAACTGGTTTGGGCAAAGTTCTCAATCGAACTTTAATAAGGTACAAAAGCGGGATCATGTAAAGCAAACATAATATACATGTCGCGGACCATATTACCTATCACATCAAAAAACTTACTTAAGCCAACGAAGCTAAACGGAAAGGAAGAGGCACTCCACAGTCGTATTACACCACACTCACCGATGCACGATTATCACCGACATAAAGCTTGATCATTCCCCAGTCAATCGCCCATGGGATGGTCTTAGATTAGTGCTGACCCTGCGAGAAACTAACCTAGAAAGAGATGAGAACTAGCGGAGGCGATAGCCGGGCGAGGAAGACCATTAAATACTGCGGCAGCGGATGCATCATCAAACTGCTATGATAATACGAGGAAAACGAGGCGATGCTAGGTGTGTTGTCACCGAAAAAGGAGCTACTCCTTTAAAAACATCAAAAGAAATGTGGAAGATTCATCGCCTCGAACGAGATAGTTATTGTATCATAAATGAACATTAAAATACGACTAAGCTATACAAAATCAAAACAGAAGACACCGGACACGCAGCTCAAAACCAGAGGCGTGGGCTTTGGGCTTTCCATGACTTGTCCGTCCAAGTAGGTATGTACTTGTTCGCTCCGCTCTCCGACGCGAGCTTTGGCACGTTCCAGTTAAGTCGGTCTGGACGTATTGGACGTTGAAACGTTCCCAGTATTAATCCGCACAAGTATGTACGGACGCGGTTCTCGCGCCGACGAACCGCGCCACGCGACCCTTTGCGGTCGTTATTCGGCGTGCGTAACGCGGCGCGTTCATATTATAGTATGGCATACAAGGACGATACGAGTGCCGCGACCAACAACATAACAGGCCGGGTTTTGTCTCGACGAGAAGAGGACAGGAGAAATAAAAAAGAGCGTCGCGACGCGCCAGGTATAAATATATTACATACACGTAAAAGTTTAATTCATTGTAACTTTTGCTCTCGATGAAAATGATTTATCGCGTGTTTCATTAAAACCAAGGCACGCGAAATACATATTAGGTGCAAAGTGGAGACATGGTGCACACTTAGTTCGAACTAGACAGACACCCGCAAGGTCGGACAATTATACAGAAAAAAATGTTATCATAAAATAGGGTTTACACCGAAGTGGAAGACCCCGGAAATTGAATGACATCAAAAGTGAAGCAGCATGCTTCCAGACGAGAGTGCGTCCCGCAACCGAGTCTCGCTAGTAAGGAGGGCACTTCCGGTAGCCGCTGGAGTGGTCTAGTCGTGACATCCAGTGAGCTACTCCGCGCTACTGACCAGCTCAGGGTACCAGATGAGACATCCAGCAACTGCATCGATAAGTTTTCTTCTGGCATCCGAAAGCAGAGAAACGTCTAGAGTATATGTTCTGCGATTTGATGACTACTACCATATACGCATCAGGGCCTATCAATGAGCCTAAAGTCAAATGGATAGCTCTTGAAGTCGCCATGAGCCCCGATCAACTATGGTGTAGTAATCGAGTCGCTTCATTTTCTTATTTTAATTGCTCGAACGAACCAGTGAGTTATGCGGCCAGTGCTACCGGCGTAACTCAGTGCCGAGCCCTGATGCTCTCTATGCGAAGTTTGGCGGACGTATGGTATACTAAACCACGGACCATATGGAATTTCACCACTCGACCTCTACAAACTAAGAGGTGCGCGCATTAAGGCCGAGGTCGCTAGAAGAATACCTGCATGGATTAGCAGGTCCAATGTCGACGTAGTATGATATAAACCAACGACCATCGACAAAAATACCAAGACCCATATGACATAAATGCCAAGATATAAATGTCATATCTTTTCATAAATATGAAAGTGTGCCACTCCTAATTTGGCAGTAGCCCCACGGCAGACTGCTTTAAACACCGCCTACGAAATCGGTATTTCTTGTCGGAAATATTTACAGTTGGATAGGTAAATAAATGAATTATATGTATGCGTTGGAAGATAGATGGAACCCGCAGAATTTGGGATGGCCCTAAGCTGATCAGCGAGAGAATCGATCGTCTGCCTCAAAAACTCTATATACCAAGTTATATTACATAGATGCACCATCTGACTTGAAGCAATACCTGGAAAAGATACAAGCTTTCTAGGCAAGGAATTACAATACCAAAATAAAATTGATCAAGTGTGAGTAAAACCCGCTTGACGATGGTTCCGTAACTTCCTCGTGAGGTTCCTTCAAAGAGTTATATACTCACTGTTCTATAACATCGAGTAAAAAGAAAAAAATAAATGATTGTTGAAAATGTTATCTTTTTCACAGTTTACGTCTCTTGAAAAATAATAATTCTTCGTACTTATAGATCTTAATAATATGTTGACTTCTATTTTGATTATTTATATTTATATTTATAGTTTGACAATCTAGTAGTTAAATTCTTGACTACCTATGTATGTTCAGTAAAGAGTAGTAACGAGACTTACTACCTAACACAATTATATTGACACGTCCAAGAGCGGTTTTTCGCCGTCAATTGGACACGACGGAAATGAATTGTAATGTATGTAATTGTATTTATCATAGTACTTATTAATATTATTTTATTATTGTCATCGGCTAAAACAAACCATCTGATTCGGTCGCTCCATCCGCGAAGGAATGTTTTCTAGCAAATGAATGATTGCGCATACATAAAAACGGTTCTGAATCGGCTATCAAAAATTACAGACCGATCTTTATACGTTCTACACAAAGTAAAGTCTTCGATAAAGTAATTTGCCACTTTTTCAAAGACTTTACTCAGTGTAGAACGTATTTTATTCTATACTATCGCAAATATCTACATAAAGTATGGCTTTAAGTAAAGATCGTTAGTATCTAATCTGATTAAATTCACAGACTTCGCCACAACGTATGGGATGGTTAAGCGCTCGTAGCTCGACGTAATATATACCGATTCCTCAGAAGCTTTTGAGAGAGTCCGTATACAGCGTGACTTTCTGAGATGGGTTTAAATCAAATATCTATGACGTTTTTCCGTCTTACCTAAAGGGTCACATTTAGGACCATTCTTATTCAACATTTTCATAAACAGAGTTAGAAACAATGAAGGAGTTTGACAATCGATTCGATTTCATTTATTTTTTTCAGAACCTTCTCATCGGGCAGAACGTGAACGACAACGAGTGGCACACTGTGCGCTTTTCGCGGCGAGCTTCCAATTTGAAGCTGCAAATTGACAACGTTGTGCCCGTCAGGGGTATGTTATGTATGTATTGGGCACAACACGAGCACAACCTTTTTATTATTATTCCATTTTGAATTTTTATATGTCTAGTCTTTCAGTTTGTTTCTCCGGAACGCATGATATTTACTAATACATGGATGGACTGCGGATTGTTAGACGACAGTAAAGTGAAGCACATATTATTTAAGTTTGTGAAATAAATACACAAATGCCACAAAAAGTCCCTATATGATCGATTGTTTTTTAACGATTGGAATAAGTGAAATTTTGAATGAGTGAAACAATCAACCTCGTCGTTTATTTTCGGAGTTATTTCACCCCCTTTCGCTATTATTATTGAGATTATTGCCAAAATTCGTCCTATTTTATGTTATTTCGGCCTAATGTTGGAATTAGTCGACTCTTAGTTTGTTTCAATACAAGGCTATGTTCAATATAAGGACTTAGAGTGGTATTTTCCTGTGTTTATTTTTTAAATTGGGAAAAATAAATTATAACTTGACAATTGTTCTTGGAATAACGCTCATTTCTTTATTTACTTCACATTTCGCTTTTAAAGTGTAATGTGTTAATGTGGTGTGAGGCTTCTGATTTCATTTCCTTCTGCATCTGGCTACTTTTAAGCAAAGGAAAATAGATACACTCTCACTGCCACCCACTCTAATGTTACAAATATTTCTGATTTTGACTATCAAAGACGATAACATAATACAAACCAAAATCGTGTCAGTTCTGTATATTTATTACACAATTTTCGCTAATTTGTTCATCACATCGATAAACCTAAGTATATTTATTCCAAAAGTCTGGAGGGAAAGACGAGTCCTATTAGAAGATTTCTAAGGTGACTGCTGTTTTATTAAATCTTATGAAACGTCGCTTTTGACAAGAGATTTTCCTGCAGTGACCTTCTTACTGAGCTAGACGGAAGCTCTGTGCATAGTGCGAGAATTCCTTCGGTCTGGACTAGATACTTGACATTAAAACTCTGCACTTTACACGTTTCCTGTTATACGAAGGCTGGTACTCGCTCGTACAAAGATGAACATTATCACTTTCTTCTTTATCTTGGTCAGGCTTCCATCGAGATCCTTTGCCTTTTTCTAAATTAGCGACAGCGCGTGAACTGAGAATCTATACCTGAAAAACAGGCCACGTTACAATTTATGTCTATTATATTTATAGCTGACACGTTTATAATAATGTTAATGGGACGTGATGTTTTGAGACGCTCACATTACCTTGCCTTAAGACTACCTTTAAAATAGCGGAAAACCGGCAATTGGAAAGGACAGAAAGTGAACATCTCTCAAAACGCATAATTATAAAGTGGGACGACCACATTCGCAATAGCGTGGATTCTGTAGTTCATTGTTCAAATGCCTCCCAAAATGCTTGACAATGCAAGTTTACTAATTTGTGATACAGATTACTAAAAGGGAAAAAATATAAAATAATAATTTTATAATATTGGAAATTATTACACCGAACTTCTCAAAATAAGAATTGCATGAAATTGTACGTCTGTAAGTTAGAAATATTAGCGAGTTTGCACGAAGTTTAAACAATTTTCTTTTGGCTTATTTTCTATGATTTCTCTTTTCTTAGCTGACACATCTCACACAACTTAGCTAGGCCGTAGTGAAATACTATATAACTAAACAGAATTTTAATTAAATTTGCAAGTGTTTGGAACAACGTATGTACCTATATTACTAATAATTAATTATAATTCTGTTTAAAAATTATATAAATACTTACTGTCATTATACCGATATTTTTATGTTTTTGCTATAAATTACACGGGATATATTGCGTAATTGTCTGAAACAATTATTCGAAAATCATTCGTCACGCTAAGCATAAAGCATACATGAATTTAGAGTATCTATGCCAGATTTCAATTTTATTTAATTCATAATTACTGTTCTCGTGGCAGGTTTTTGAAATAATCTTTTTTGATGTTTAGAATCTCGCGATTTAAACTGACCTTTTCATTAAAAAAATATCGAAACAGAGAGAATGATATAAATTTCAAATTAGTGATATTCATTCGTATATTCTCAAAAAGTGAAATGATCGATTGACTAATTCGGTTGTGATCATCATATAAACATCAAAGTCTACTAAATATCTCATTTTAGAATTGCATAACTTCGAAAAGCGCCTAACTTCTGAAGTTACGTTTATTTTGCTGTTTATTTTAATATGTGTTGTGATGAGAATCTTCTCATAGTAGGCTTTGGGTTTATTAATGTCGATTTATTGTTCATAGCCGAGACAATATTAGGCAAGGCCTCAACCCTGGAGATAGCGACGATTCATCTAGGAGGGTTATTCCATGCTGAGGAAGAGATCCAGATGACCAGCACACTGCCAAACTTCGTAGGGTACATCCAAGGATTCGTGTTCAATGGAATTCGATACATCGAGGTGGCGAAAAATCTTCAGCTTGGAACAAACAGTAACATACCGGACTACTCCTCGATAAAGATGACAGCTAGATTCGTGAAAACCGAAGCTCAAAATATTTACAAGTCTGTAACCTTCCGATCAAAACACACGTACGTCGGGCTTCCTATGTTGAAGGCCTACACGAGCGTTTTCGTCGATTTCTACTTCAAGACAGTAGAATCCGATGGTTTATTACTGTACAACAATGGCAAAAAGCAAGATTTTATAGCCGTCGAGCTTATAAACGGTCACATCCACTATGTCTTTAACCAGGGCGATGGAGTGATTACAATTAAAGATAAGACTAAAAATTTGCTGAACGACAACCGATGGCATTCCGTGTCAATCAGGCGACCCACTCCTAAAATACACACCCTGACCGTTGACAACGTGTTGGACATATTCACTACCACAAGTGAGTCTTACTCCAAATTATTTATTATTATTGAGTCGAATACATTCTATGCCATTATAAAATCTCGGCTAGACTTGACTTAAGTCAGCTTGACTTGACTCAACTCAGCTTACGCCAATATACGACGACTTACGTTGGCGTAAGTATACTTAAATCAATTGAAATGGGCATAAGTAAACTTATTTATACTTAAGTCAGTTCAAGTCTACTTAAGTCAACCTAAATCAATTTTATCTTACAATTTAAGTGCTAATCGTTTGTGGAAAAAATATACAATCGCCAATAATATAAATGAATCTTCCAGGCGACATCCTAACTCTGGATCTGGACAACGTTCTATACATTGGCGGAGTTATGAAGGATATGTACGCAGGTCTCCCAAATGGGATTGTCTCTAAGCAAGGGTTCGAGGGTTGTCTGGCCAGTCTGGACCTAGTGGGAGAGTCTCCTTCTCTAATAGACGACGCCGTAATACCCAGCAGTTCGTTGCTCTCAGGGTGCGAAGGTAAGAAAAGTATTAAAGTTTTTAAGCCGACGCTGGGATTTATTAAACTTTAATCTGCTTGCTTTATTAGCGAAAATAAAAGCATGACGTTATTGCTCCACATTTCGAACCAACACGTTTGCTCCATTCTCAGGAGGCGACACATGTCGCGGTGGAGGTCAACACCTCACTGATGAGTTGCCATTTCTCTTGGTTCTGCGCGTTCCAAAGTAACGTTGTTTGCGGCACGTATGTGCCCTGCGATCCGTTCGCTAATGTTTCTCTTCATCTGACCGAACATGCACAATCTGGACTGGAACACTAATTGAGTTTCAATCAGGTGAAAGTACTAGTAACGGAATAATGAAACCTTCACTTGAACTTTAACTCGAAGAAGACTCGTACGGCTTATTTCCTATCTGGAAGCCTGTGCTAGAAAATCTGAAGACCGATTGAAGAGGAGAGACCATACAATCGGTCGCAGTTCAAAATAATACCGTAAGCTTATACTACATTTTGGAGAAAGTTCGGAACACAGTAAACTCTTAACCGGAAGTCAAGACAAACTTGCCATGGACAACAAGAGATTAAACAAAATGGCGGGTCGTCAGTGAAGTGGCATTTTCTCTTGACGATGGAGCCCATGTGTGGCTTCAAACCTTTGAGCAATAACGTCATGCTTTTCATTAATCTGGTAAGCCGAACAGATTAATGTAAGAAAAATGGTCCTAACCCTGCGTTGACTGCGACAGAATTTAGAAAGCCATCGGGTGTAGAGGATACTCGATAGTTTTGAAAAGTCGTGAAAATCTAAAAATAAATTAATTTATTAATGCTCAAGGACAATATGGATATCGAATTGAAGAGAACGGTGAGTAGAGTAAAACTAGATTTTTCCCGCTAACAAGGATTCAGAGGTAAAGTAATATTCTTTTAGCGATTTTGGGATATTCAATTTTTCAATGGTTTATCCCCAGTCAGTGCAAAGATTTTGGATTTCGGTCATAGAGATTTAAAATAAACACATGCAAAAATACAGTCAAATTGGATAAATTTGAAAAACATTTTATTTCTTATCTCTCGTATCTTTTTATTTTGCACGATTTAAAAAAAAAGTAATGCCTAAATGATTTCATAGGGCCTTTATTATGAACACACTCTTACAATTCATAGACAATAATTACTATAAATTGGCCAAAAACCTTAATTTATAGGTGGGCTACAGATATATTTAGGGTAAATTTGAGGTATTTGGCCCTATTTTGGTAATTTTGGCTCTATTTTATTATGGCGATTATTTTAATATGGCGATTGTTTTTTGAAGTTGAATCAAAATTGAAATCAATAAATGAATTTGAATTGTGGTAATACGATGGTAATTTTTATAAAATTGACGCTTTTTGTGCTATTTTAATTCTACGGTTAAGATTAGGCCACATAATTTTAAATCTAGACACCCAAAGAGTCGTCTTGAGTAGTATTTCAACCATTGAAATTATAATTTTTCATATAAAAATGTTTAACAAACCCACGCCACGTAATCCTTTAGGTTGAGGCTTTACATTTATGAAAAATATTTTATCTACTAATGTGAACTAATACCATATCACTGTAAACAATAAAAATCTTTAACTTACTGCCTTTATAAGATTAGTATTTTTTACGCAACTCATATAAAATTCTTTAGTTGAAATACAGAAAATACAATAATGATCCTATTCTAAATCAAAAATCATCATTATCAACAGTCGATATTTTTTGTTTCTGATTTTTTGTCCAGTCGATACATTTGATGATTTTCTTCGCGTCAGTAATTTGGTTCAAATTGGGGCATTTACGCCATATAACTATCATACATCAAAGTTTTTTAAAAGAAACTGATCCATGCACTTTATTTGGGGTTTTCGTTAAATTAATCTAATTAAATATCTGATATTATTTATTTAAAAATACCTAGAAATTGTAAAATTATATAAGATCGCGATAATTATTCGTTTTCTGTACGGCAACTATACCAAAATAAAATTCAAAACACAATACACATTGACACGTGATCCATGTGGTCAATCAATCGCTGTGTTCCGATGTGTGACAGTTGCCATTATGTGAAGCAACATTTCTTTTAGGCTTTGGTTTTTAGTTTTTCAGCCGCGTTGCCTTAAGACCGGCAATACACGACCGATTTTTCTATACGATAGTCGCATCCGATAGTCTGATCAGACTATCGCAAGGCACTGTTGCCAAACATACTTGTTTGAACATTCAATACACGTCCGATCCGACTATTAGACTAATAAGATTTATTTTTTAATATTTTTAAAAGTAGCTAAGACTACTAACATAATGTCTAATCATATTATTTTAAAATAAGCTAAGATTACTAATCATTTTATTATACCTATAATGTTTTAGATCCAGTGCATTGGTGTAACTGTCATATAATTGAGAAAAAATGTGTAAAAAATACAGGACGTGTCTTTTTGACCAAGTCAAGCTTTACAGATTTAAAAGTGTAATGAATGTTTTTATTTATTATATGAATTAATAAAATTCTATATTTTATAAGAAATTGTGTGGTAAATAATTGTCATTTATCTCTATATATTTTTTTGGATACTAATAAAATAAAACGGTTGACGGTTATTTTTATATTCTTTTAAATTTTAATTCTATTTTTTTTCTCCTATTTTCGAATATTATTAATATTATAAAACAACACTACAAATGTGCGTCCAGTTACTGGCCTAAGAAGCTCCGTTAGATTTGCAAAACGCTGTTTGTTACTTCAGCTCTGTCGATCTTAAGCTGTCGTTTATCAATGTTCTATTTCATTACTTCAGTGACATTCTAACTAGCATACAATATCTAGCTTTAAATAAAAATAATAAATAAATTACAATTTGTCTAGTGTTTTCCGTTTTATTATTGCGATTGCTGAAAGTTTCCCTTTTAGTATATGTTGTCAGTATATGGTTTGTAAATTATGTAAAATATTATGCCAAAAATTAAAATGAAGAAAAATGAGTAATTTTCAGAAAAAACAAACCTTATGAAATTCCTGTGATTTGACAAAGTCTATACAAACTTATATATATTCTATATTATATGTGTTCTCACAGGTCCGACAAAATGCAGCCACAATGCCTGCGCTAACAAAGGAGTGTGTGTACAACAATGGAATACCTATGCTTGCGACTGCGATATGACTTCTTTCAATGGGCCAACATGCTATGATGGTAATTGACTATTTAATATAATAATATAGACACTCTCCATGCACAAGGTGTTGAAATTTAGGGGAAGCGTATTCCCAAAACTGATTGTAATTCGAAGGCCCTAGCATTGAGTACATAGGATATTAGATTGTTTATTATCGTACTGCGTTTTGGCAGCTTATCGTACTACGAAACGCAACGTGTATATTTCACTCGTTGTTCCAAACATTGATTAATTTTCTCTTATGTTCAGTATAGCGGCGTTGGTGGTATAGCCGCTCCGCTCCACTCCATCGCTGGCGATGTGCTTACTAGAGTTGCGAAAGTGAAGGATCTGGGAGTTGCGAAAGTGAAGGATCTGGGAATGCTTGATTCTCAGCTTACGTTCAAGGAGCACATCTTTGATCTATTTAAGTCCACTTTTGAATTACTAGGTTTCGTTATTCGGAACCTAAAGAATTTTCACAATGTCCGGGTTATGTACACATTGAGCCCGATTGCGTTTCTTTGTGAACTAAAACTAAAATTAGTCCAAGCGAACGAGACTGCGCAATACGTTAGAGTGAAATATGAAACGAACAATCGTCGATAAATACTACCTGTCGAACTTATTATACTCGTCCGAATAAATTCGAGAATATTTCGTGCGGTTTACCTTGGCGGGCAGTTTTAAAATGCAAAAAGTGATAACCGGTCATCTCACACTCCGCTCTGACGTATTGCCCAGTCTCGTTTACACGGATTAATTTCCGATTTTAGTTCACGAAGAAACGCAATCGAGCCCATTGTATATTTCAACTGTGAGAAGTAGATTGGAAACGAATGCAGTTATATGGAATCCGCATGTGGATCATTATATCACCATGCTGAAAAAAAAACAAAAATGTTTTTTACGCTTTGTATATTTCAAGATATACGGTTATTATCCCTACTTATACCCTAGTATTTTTTTACTACGCATGGTGGGCTATAATTCCCTTAAATTGCGTAGAGAAATGTTCACCATGGCCTACGTTTTTAAGCTGGTCCGGGGCAAAGTTGATAATCCTTGCATGCTAGCGAAGATTTATCTCTTTGTTCCGGATATCTACATTCGAGCTCTGTCACATACTCTATTTGCGGATCCGTCCTCGCGAACCAACTTAAGTCGATGGAGTCTCCTTACCCGTACCTTGCGTCACATACATGCGCTATGTATAGCCCTCTACATTTACATACATTCGATTGCTTTTGTAATTTTTCGTCTATTTCTTTTCCAGAATCGATAGCGTACGAGTTTGGGCCGGGTAGAGGACTTGTGCAGTACACAGTACCAGCGGCGAGAGTCGTGGACACTGAGAAAGATAAAGTAGCGATGGGTTTTGTCACTACCAAATCAGATGCTGTTCTCTTACGGATCGAATCGTCTACTTCGCAAGATTACATGGAAATGGAAATCGTTAGTGTTTAATTTATCTTCCAAATTAGCGTTATGCGGGTACCTATTTGAAAAGGCAGTCGTATTTGGAAAATGTTTTATTAATCACCGTTAAATAAACTTTATTAGGTACAATACAAAATTGATTATGTTGAAAAATAGATACGGTTCAGGTCCAATTTTGAAATGAAATTAAATCTTGGTCCACAATTTAAATTAAAAAAGGGGAACCTTTTATGATGTCTCGTTTCTCTACAAAATGTAAGAATTCTGTGGCTTACGAAATCGAATCTTTAAAAAAATAACACAATTGATGAAATTTCTGCTTCAATAATATATTATTAATATCAAGACATGTTCGTTTTAAATAAATAACATGACTTTATTTAACTGCATCGAAAGCAATGATATTAGTAGTAATTAGTACTTTATATTTAGTACTTAATCCATGCTCGACGCATTTAGCAGATATAAAACACAACAACCGCAATAGTCCCAGCTATGCGTGCCCGTATAAGATTGGCTAAAGTCCAAAATCTCGTGTATATAAAAGTGGATATTGAATAGCTTCCATTTTAAAAGCTAATTTAATTTGAGGAAAATGCTTTTGAGGAGATCGTTTAGATTTATGTAACTATATTATTAGAGCATTTATTATGTGACTATATTATTATCACCAGTAACTGCACCCCATACATATTACTATGTATGATTTTAAACCTTTGGATTTATTTGATTAGGCTGTGTTTCAGCAATATTCTAATAATGTGGATTTTCTTAATGACTAAAATAGTCCTCTAATTATGTTTTACTGACAAATTTATTTTTAACATATTATTGACTATTTCTATAATTTAAACATCTATCTGCCACCTATAATTTAAACATCTATCTACAACTTGACATTTCTCTATAAAATGATTATTTTCTTTTATCCTCATACCACCAATAATCTCCATATATATCATTTGATAATCGCCTACATTGACCTAGGTTAGGTAGGTAGGTAGTTTGCCTGATTTAACTTTTATGTAAGAAGTCAGATACTAATTTATTTGGTTACCTAATTATATATTTATTATATATTCAAAATATATATTTTTTAATATTTCAAATTCATTCAATATCGTTCGTTCGACTTGTACCATGCATACCAAATACGTTCGACTTGAAACATGCATATTTTATGTATAATTTTATACTCTACTTCGATTCGTTTTTTTTATTATTATATGTTTTTCTGTATATAATTATAATTTAATATTTATTACGTCTAATTGAATTTTTAACCTACCATTTTTTTGCGATTTTTACGATTAATATTTTTTAATATTATTCACAAACTCTATCAGTGACTTAGTATTCAGATTGATGATTAATTTGTAAGTACTTATTTTATTGTTTTTTTTTTGGTTAATAATTTTTATTATAAAATTTGAGGAAAAATCTTTAAATTGTCATCAATAGATATTAATTTATTGAATTATTTATTTTACATATAGTCAGTATTTAACGACCCGTTTCTGTTTTATTTCCCAACTCATTTGTAAAATTATTTAATTTGACTTATACACGAGCCATTGTTTACTTGGTACACTTGCTTTAGTACGGGCATGGCGACGTTGATTTGAAGAATATACTTGACTGCGGTACTCTCTATATTGCCACTGCTTACATTGAAATTTCTGATAGTTATAATGTAATAATGTACTGCATTGATGTTTACTTTAAATAAAATAAAAATATAGGTAATAGTTTATATTATTTAGACACGGCCAAGAGCGGTATATCCGTCGATTGGACACGATAAAATGAAACGTAATATATCTAATATAATTTTAGAAGTGCCTAATCCGTCTAAGATTTTATAAATTAATTTGTAAGCAGCATCGGCACGTCGATAGTCCAGTTTGAAATCCAAACTGTTTGCGGGTTAAAATGCCGTGAGCGCAAGGAGCCAATAAGGGTACGTTTCTGAAACTCGTCGACTGTTTTGTAGATAGTGTCTCAATACTTAACTCTCCGCTCATGATTCATAAATAGGAAAGAGAAAAAGAAATGGCCTCCTTAAGTACATGCCTACTTTGTATATATTAAAGGCGATCCATGAATGACGCCACTTTACAGCTTTAGATATAATTCTAATCATACATTATATTTTTCTAGGTTCAAGGAAACGTGTTCATGGTATACAACGTCGGCAGCGGTGATCATCCGCTTGGAGACGTCAGCACGAGAGTGGACGACGGCATTTATCACGTCGTGAGATTCACAAGAGACGGGTCGAATTCGACATTGCAATTGGACGATTTCGCTGTTCAAATCCGCAATCCATCAGGTAACAGACCAATCTTTTTGATTTTCTTTATGAGCCAATGGTTTTCCAACTGCTAGGTAAAAGATTAGATTGCTTAATGCCATAGTACGTATTGGCAACCTTTCTGTGCCGGCGTCTTTTAGGTGGCATTGATTTCATTGTACGTTTAACCATCATCTCGATAGCTAATTAATGTTTTTTTTATAAAAGACTGATTGTTTATTAAAACCTCTCTATTTAACTAATGATAAAAATATTAACATAACATTATTACTGATATCTGTGTCGCGTTTTTATATAGGCTGATTAGATCAGAGTAATAATACGAAGCGGTTAGATTATTTGAACATTAAAGCGCCTAATTATCATGTATTGCAACCAGTATAAAAATAAAATGGATATCTTTTTGTAAATACTATTAATATAATAAGAGTAAAAAATAAGATATTTCAAATTCGTTTGTTTTTTTTTTTGAGATAGGATACCTTATATACATGTTTAAAACGCCATTGAATGGGCTAATAAAAAAAGATTATTAAATATTCGGAACTATGAGTGCTATCTACACTTTGAATTTCATAGTAATATCCTAGCAGCCAAAACGTAATATGCCAATGAGCAATACAAAATCTTACACCGTGGAATTTGAATTGCTAACAAAACTGTAAGGAGTGATTCTACCTGTTAAATAGATCACAAAAAATATATATAATTTTATTTTATTAAAAAAAAACAAAAAAAATAATAAAGAATGTTTATGAAGTAAAGATCCATTATGATTTTATTTGTTATTCTTTTTGTTTTTTTTTTCTATAAAAAATATTAAAAATATATTTTTGTGATCTATTTAACGTGTAGATCACACCTTAAAGTTTTGGCCGCAATTTAAATTCCACGGTGTATATAATCAACTGTAAAAGTCTCCCGAAATTGTAACCCTCTTTTAAATTAGCATGAAGAAGTAAGATGTGGAAAAAGCAAATGACTTGATAAAGTGCATGTTCTATTTTACCAGCGTGAAACCTTTTAGAATTAGTTTGATGGTGATATTAAACTCCAAATGCATAGTTAGGTAGGCACTGACCTAATTTTATAACAGCAATTTTCAGCATGGGCATACAGAGGACGGTAAAATATGATATTTCTACATACTATTATTTATTTCAACTTATGCCAGATTTTGTAACCTGGCCATCATCGGGGAGCCAACGATTTATAGCGGATGAGTGCCCCGTGGCAGATTGACGACGTCTTGGGTTCATAAAGTGTGTGCCCTATACGGCAAGTAGCGTGTGAGGAAAGGGGCGGAAATGCCGCAAATATGTTGACAGTTACATGAAAATTGTCTTTACTTCAATAGAAGTCAACGATGAAGAGAGACTGCAGTGTGTGATCTGAAGTTCTATACCAACAGATCCAAGAGCATGATCCTGAGTGTGGTGAGATACTGCCTTAAAAATGCATTTAAACATGGTGAAAAAAGCACGTGAATATATCAGCAGAAAAATGAAAGATTGTGACAAATAAAAACACGTTTTCAATAAGCAATTATTATAGTTCACTGATTGCATTGATTGCTTCATTCAAGGTGGCATATAGCTAGCACCCTTATTCTGCCGCCTGCTGTGGACATAGTTAATATAATGATCGGAGAAAACGTTAGGAAACTACTATTGAAGATTTCTCTGTCGAACAACACTATCAGTCGAAGAATCCAGCACATGGTTCGGATCTTAACTGCAACTTGATAAAGTAACGGACAGCAGCGAAAATGCGAATTTAATCTACTATTTACGTATTCTTGATGGTAGTATTATCGTTGAAGATATATAAATATAGTCAAAGATGTTATATAAATATAGTCGAAGATATTATATTGTTACAGTCGAAGATATTATATTGTTACAGTCGAAGATATTATAAAAATACTGTATAGATATCATATAACAGAGATAGATGTTATGTGACTGGGTTGCTGTGAGAAAATTCCATTTATCTTAAGGGTGCCACGATTTGGGAACCCCTGCCTTAGTGGATTAAATTCCACTCAAACCCATCTTGGAAGTGGCAGATTGTTTCTCAATAATACAGATATTTAACAAAAAAAAACGACTTCAAAATGTTTTATAAGTGCAGCAGCCATGTCATGGTGATACTTTAAACCGGCTATCATAATTGAATGCGTCTACAAAATTTTGTGTCTCTGCTGCTGACCGTTAAGGAGTACCCTCGTCGGGAGCCAACCCTGGGTGCAGCAGCCATGTCATGGTGAAACTTAGAACAGGGCTAACATAACCGAATGAGTGTACAATATTTCATGTATGTACTGTTGACCGTTGAGAAGTCCTCTCATCGGGAGCCAACCCAGGGTGTAGAATCAGGTCATGCTTACCATAAAAAAATGCTTTGTCATTGGAATTGAAGCAACATGTGAATTTTCAATTTCATATGATACTATTTAAAGAGTTCCCTCAATTCCTTATGGAGCCCATCTTCAGAACAGGATTTTGATAAAAATAGGACCAATCGGTAAGTATATCCTTTCAAATAAAAAAAAAGAATTTTACAAATAGGTTCATAAATAGCAGAGTTCTGAGGTAACAAACAACAAAAAAAAAATACAACCGAATTCATAACCTCCTCCTTTTTTTGAAGCCAGTTAAAAATAATCAAGATGCTGACTTAAGAGCAGGATAGTTGACATTATATTGAGTATGAAACAATGAAATGAAATCCGCAGTCACAGGTATCAACCGACCGCGGTGAAAAGCCTTTCCGACTTTCGTTTTACGTAATATTTCCGTATAAATTCTACTCTGTTATTATCGACACTGTACTGAGGACTCCTCCTTATAGAGTACTCTCGTCACGTTCGCATTACATACTCTTTTGATAGCTATTATAAGCTCATCTATTATTTTTATAGGTCAACAATCTACGGTATTCAACGGCTTATCAAAGATCCACGTGGGCGGTGCATGGGGCAAGGGAAAAGCTTTCGGAGGAGTGATTGCAGGTTTCGTGGTGAATGGAATCCGAGTCCTTGATCTAGCGGCCGATAGGGATGCTGGCACTTTGGTGAGAGGTGATGCCAGAGTGGCATCCGGAGTATTAGAGCGAGCTGGTGATCAAATGCACCGAATGCAACAGGTACCTACATATATACTATTCAGACTATTGATGGGCCATTTTGGGTACACCCGTTTTCTGAACCACATTTATTTGCCCAGAAAAAATGCTCTTATCTCTCTTAATACGCTAACTATTTCGGTTTCCTTTAGTTCAAATAATATCTCAAGAATTTTTCAAGATGTTTAAGTCAAGTGTCGCTACTCAATATTTGCTGATTATCTTGGCAAATTACTTAGCACAGCGTGCATAATGCGCCGCAGTTGGTGGCCATATCTCAAAAGAGATTTCCACTAGGTTAGGATACCCCAGAACTTCACCCTCAGCGCAATGTTTTCCTGGTTGGTATACATTAACGACGTACCATTACTCGTAAGCTATCGCAATTTCGTCAAGTAAAAACCGTGTTTACTCTGCATTACTGCACTTTTATTTTAAATCACTAGACGCTTGACCTCATGATAACAGCATTGAATTCAAAACAACACCAACAGTGTGCATCCATGTCGACTACAATATACGAGTAGGTGGTTTTCCTTTCCACAATGTCTCTGTATAAGGAGATTTGGGTGTCATGTTCGACAGTTATCTCTTCCTCCTTTTAGCCACGCTATAGCTCCGTGTGACTTCTTCCTCTTCCCAAAAACCAAGCTTGGACTCGAGGGAATACGCTTTGCCAGCCCTGACGTTGCCCGAAATGCTTTTATGTTTGCTCTGGATAACATTTCTATAGAATAATTCAGCTATCGTTTTAAATCATGGTTTAGGCGAATGAACTCATGTATAGAAAGTAATGGAGAGTATTTCAAAAAGTTAAAAAAATATATATTAAAAATCGTCAGTTTATTTGATGTATTTAAATTTCTAGTGGCACGCGTATAAAGCCCTTCTAACGACTTTTCTTTCAAAATACATTTTTCTGTGCAATAAGAAGAAAACGATCGACAAGAGTTTTTTTTTCCAGAGCGCCCGATAGTTTTTAAGGTGTACCCTATCGTTTATTTATATTTTCTAGACTCCCGCTTCCGGTTACCCTGGGCCAGGAATACTCGACGATTTGGTATTCTCCGGAGCTGGCAGCGGTTGTAGAGATGACGATGAAGATGAGTGCGCAGCCGTCCCCGATGCTGGATCTGGAGATGACCTTATTACCCCTGTATATGTACCGCCCGAGAGGCCACCCGGACAGAGAAACATGAAGCCTGGACAGGTACGGAAAATCTTATGAGTAAGATAAAAACGAAATTACCGCACAAAGTCGACCCCATCTTCTTAAAATCTTCTCAATGCCCTTCGCCAAGCGCAGGGACGTAACACATGATACAGTGAGTGTTGTGTGCTCGGCGGATTTTTAAAATACGCGCACTAAACCCGCCGCCCACAACCGTTATAATCTACGCAGTGGGGCAGTGGTATTCCGCTTACCCGCAGAACAACGGATTGACAGCTCTTTTAGTATACCCCGGACAACGGCGGTTGCAACATCGCCGAAACGTCGGTTGCTACAAATTTTACGAGGCAAATTCATTTTTATTTTATTTATAATATCAAACAACAGCGATAGTCTTCGATTTCATACTTATTATATCATCCCAGTGAGCTTATTGATCAATTGAAAAATAACCAAAGAAAAAAGAAAAATAAAATTCTTGATTTGATCGAGAGAAGAAAACTGCAATATTTTAGTTAAATTACGTATAATGAGAATTACTAACTATTACAGCATAGGGACAGATCTGCAGTAGTTGAAATGTGGTAGAAGATTTTACTCCTGACAGAAGAATATAGTGTCAAATAAAAATTTACTATTATTCCCGTTGCAAAAATTGTGAAAAGCAAACGTTTTGCGATAATTGCAATCCGCTATTACGTGCAAACGAGTCCGTAAGCAAAAACACAGACTCGATGAATGAAAAAGATATGAATGAAAGTATCTACATAAACTTTCAAATTGTTTATGTTCACTAGTTTATGTATAATCATGACTTGAAAATTACCCACACAAGTTTTTAGCACTCATAATTAGCAGACGATTAATGCGTACCTACATATATAGTTAATTATAATTATTGAATATTTTATATTATTAGATTTGAAGAAAAAATATTTTAATTATTATCAATGAACATTAATTTTCTGTTCATTTTTCAAGTCGCCAGTATCTGGAGACCCGTTTCCATTTACTTTTAAATACCTGACTTTTTAAAATTATGTAATTTAACATATTTATGCACAAGCCATTGCTTACTTAGTACGCTTGCCTTAGCACGGACCAAGGCCTAGTTATGCTGCGTCGATTTGAACAATATACACGGCTGCGGTGCTTCTATCTTACCGTATCTTATCCTAAATATATAATATTTATTTTAATATTATTATCGAGAGATACGTATAATATATTCTATATCTTTATATATAAAACGAAGTCGGGTTTGTTCGAACTCTTATAACTCGTGATCGGCTGAACCGATTTTCATGGTTTTTTATTTGTTGTATTTGTCTCCGGCCTGAATAGCAGAATAACTATTCAAAACTTTGGAAAATTAATGAAAAAATAAAATAAAAGAAAAAACATTTTCCCTTACAAAATGTTCATGGGTTTCGTAACTGTCAAACATTTAATGTTCATCCCGTCGGTACGGTAAACTCTCCCCTCAAATTAAAGAAATTATTTAAATAAAGGTTTCGAATCGACAAGAAATATCCACAATATTCGGACCACAATTATTACATAGTTTAATTCAATCATGTTATGCTGACACGCGATTGATATACTTAATTTGTGTACTTTTATATTCCTTTTTGTGTTATTATCTTAATAAAGTAGTGAACTTAATATTTATTTTGTATTCATTGTATTACTTCCATAAAATCATAAATTAAGTTCAGATAATCTGTAACACGACATTCATTGACTGTTAGGCGGTACGAAGTTCGCCGGGTCAGCTAGTGAATAAATATATCATACCTAAATATTATAAATTTAATAATAATAATAAAAATATAATACTAACATACTACGCTTGCATAGCGAAAACAGACATAATAATTTAAAGGAAATATTAAAGATAAACATAATAGGTATAATAATAATGATAATAAATACAATGGATGACAGGTCAACAAGATAATTAGGATAAAATTTAAAAAAAATAAGATTGAAAGCCATTCAAATCATTCTTAGAATTTCGTCAGTTTTTAAATCTACTGATACTGTAATTGTTATTTAATTCCTATATCAGAAGTCATTAAGAATTTGCATGGGTTTTTTGGAATCCACAGTATGTATAGTAAGTATATATCTAGAATTGTGTAGAAAGGAAATTTGTGAAACATTTAAACAATATGTCATATATAAGACCTTCCTCGTAAGCCGAATGTCTCAGAACCCCTAACATGTGACTGTTAGATCATAGATCCCAGATTAACCTCTGTTTCTTGCACAAAATAATAGATAACTATGTATATATGTACATATATTATTATGTTTATCATTATAGCAAAAAACATGGTTATAATTAATAATATTATTTTGTAGGAATTCAATATTATTTTGTAAGAAGTGGCAGAATCATTATTTTTTAGAATTTTTTTACATACTCCTTTCCATTGGACAAAATCTAGTGTTTAATCTAATTTTAAATATGTTTAGAATGACAGTATTTCTGCAGCTTTCTGGCAAGATGTTGTAAATTTCTGAGGTTTGAAATATGAAATGTTTTTGGCCAAATGATGCTACCATGTGTGGTATAGAAAAAGTTACAAAGGAAGACGCTCTTGTTAGTTGTTTTTCTTTTTGTGAGCGCGGATGAATATTTTTTTTCCCAAAATACACAGTCGTTATCTATTTTAAGTCCGTCTTATAACGGGCTATTGCCTAGTTAGGCGACATTAAAATAAGATCACTGGCAACAGTTTCTGGCATACAATGTTATCAGTTTTTTGCTACTGGATTTTCGTCTATAAGGTGTATATGTCCATTTACTGCAGATAATTGAAAATTACTAGATTAATAAACAAAAATATAAATAAAAAAAGTATCATGATATGCAGTTATTAATTTATATTTACATAACATATTTTTAGATGGGTATAGACATGGTTTAGAGTTAATTTCCTTAATCACTGATTTCTGCGCTTTTATAATTTGATCTAAAGCCGTTATTCCAGCGCTAGCCAACGGATAATATCATATTAGAAAAAATATTAAAAAATATTAATTATTTAAATACCATTTTTACCATCTAAAATAAAACACAAACAATATGTTCATGCTTGACTGTTCTTATTGTAGATAAGTATTGGAAGGGGAAGCCATGCCCAAAAACCGTGTGAAGACGATGAGGATTGCTTCGAGGGATCTGGCAGTAAAGACATCGTCACTGAGGGTGACTTCAGTTCTACGACAAGGTACATAACATTTTAAATAGTTACTCTTGGTGAACATTTTCCATCACAATTTTTGAAGGGCCATAAACAGGACCGCCGTTATATATTGTATATTAATTTATACTATAGGTCTAGGTAGCGAATGAAAGGGCGATTGTAGGTATTCATATTGTGTAATTCAATTAATGAATTAATGAATTACATATAATTCAAGTAATCAATTAATGACACAAAATTAAAATTATCATTATTAGTGTAACAAAAATGATAATTTGACACTATATAACGGTTAATCTGTCAAATGGATGCAAAAATTAAATAACGTGATCGTTTCAGTATCGGCAGCAGTTCGGCCGACCATTCCAGCACCTCTACGACCGGTGGCACCAGCACTTCACACCATTCCACCGTGACCATGACAGACCGATCAGGTCCTGGAGTCACTTATTATCCTGGCTACAGCAGCTCACGAGGAACATCATCCATCCACTCAGAACAACACCATACAACATCACCAATTGGTAATTTGATTTATAATACAGCGTATACAAAAAGGATAGCAGTATAGTAATAGTAAGATTTTGTAAAACTAAGCTATGCTACCATGTTTTGTTGACATGTAAACACATCGCCACCGCATGCAGATGGAACAGTTGGGTTTTAATGAAATCATAAATCAGAAAGCGCCATGACAAATGAGAAGTTTAGTAGTTGCCATAGATTCAATCCGTCCGCGAGCCAGAAACTATCAAGAAATCTACATTTGCCGGCCAGTACTAAAATGTTCTATTATTTGACCGGCAGAGAGGTCTTTCCCCAGATCAACTATAGCTGTCAACTACAACGGGCGAACCCGTCACCCCAGGAAGTTTTAACGAAATATGATCTTTCTATCTCCCGTGAACTCTTTCCTCAGATCAGTGTTTTTCCTGCCTATGAATTTAAAATGACTATTAGAGTTAATCAGAGAGATGTTAAAGTCGTCGTGGTGTCTGGAAGTCATCGCCCGGGAACATTATAACAAAAACATCATCCAGACAGTTACCGCAATGAAGTCGGTAATACGAGTACATCTAATACTAAACTATTGACTTTTGTTCTTTAGGAGCCGATACGACCCATCCGATTGACTCATCGACAACCAACTTACATGAGATGACCAGTCCCGAGATTGTCTCGTGGACTCCCCATTATCCAGAGGAAGGCAGCAACGAGGTTATTGACGAAGACGAGGAAACGTTACCGCCTCTTTTCAAACATCCACCGGCCATTAACAGCTTTCCATCGCCGACGCCATACTCACCAAAGTCAAAAATACGCGAGAGAATAAATTCAGAGGAATCTGAATATACAGCGATGATTGTAGGTAAGGATACATGCAAATGTCTGCGCTGATAAGAACGAAACAAATATAAATGAGCATCAAACCTGTTTTTGACATTTATTTAAAAAATAAAGACTAATATGACAAGTGTATCCATTTCATTAATTTTAGTTCTATTATTATACATTATAATTTAATAACAATTGCCCCACCTCTAGTAATTTCTCCCACCAGAGCCTGTGCCAGCGCTGCAATGTGTACAAATATATTCTAATTGTAAGACGCTTTAAGAAGTTTGAGGAGTGCAATCAAAAGATTTACCAACGAGATCGTACATCTTACCAAATTAGCTACATACTATTTCATATCTTTTTGTTATTTCTATTTAATAAAATAGGTAATTATCTAATAACGGCTCTTATAGATTGCTGTCAGATTTCATCGCAACATTCCAGGCAACGCTGGCTTGTAGCTTACGCCATGCGGGGCTAGATAACTGTCACGGCGATATATCAAATACATCAGAGTATGTATATTTGCTAAATATAAAAACTTCTCTCTAACCTATTTTGCCTTTAAGTCTGTCACATGGTTTATAAAATATATTATATGTAAACTGCAAATTCCCCAGATATTATCTAAGTTCATAAGCAGTTGCGTATTATATAAATTTCAATCTACCTTGTCTTTGGCATAGTGTTCTAAAATATAAACTATAAATAATTTATTATTCTTATTTTAACTTAGAGCGCTGTATACTATAGTGTCCGCAAGCCGCCAACAGCCATCTGCGTTGGATACTGTAATGACTAAGAGCAAGTCAGGGTTAAATAGAAGGGCCAAAGTCAGGGTAGTCCCAAAAAAATCGATTATGCAATAGATCTTCTCATTAACGTTTTGTAATTTCCTGGTTTAAAATTGAGGTATTTATTTTGCAGGAATCGTGGCCGCTGCTCTTATTGCTGTGATACTGGTGATCCTAATCGTGCTCAAGTTTAAGTCGAGGCAAGATCCGTCTTACAAGGTGGAAGATGAGAAGTCTTTCCAGCAAGGAGCCAGCGCCGCTTTGCTCGGAAATCAGGTCAGTTCATCATTGGAATATCTCAGATTCGGGAATTAGATTTGATTGTTTTAAAGCGATCCCATTATCCGCAGTAAAATAAAAAAATATACGTGTGGCACTCGGGGACTGCCGCGGTAAAGCTATTGCATAGCATTTTTAACAACTTATGCAATTATATTTTTTTTTCTTATATCAGATAACTGCGCTCTATCGGAAAACGATGAAATTATTCCGAATCATCTGCGGCTGCAGAAGCAAATGATTCGGAATAATTTAAACGTCTTCCGATAGAGCGCCTCGCACGAATTTTTTATTCGATAAAGCAAAAAAAACGGATTATTCAATAAAAATCGTAGATAAAAAGATAGCTAATTATATTATCTTTAAAATGGTGCAGGTTTCATAATAATACGCCAGATAGTATTTACGTAGTAGTCGTTTTTGTGTTCGGTTAGACCTAATTTCACAAATTAATTACACTATGTAATATAAACAAAATCTAAAATATTAGGAAAATGTTCTTGTTTAACATATATTTTTTTCCAATCGTAAGCAGTACTCGTTTAGACGTAATTATCAGTTTAAAATCATTAATTTTCGTTAAGAAATTTCTTCATTCGGTCGCCGCGCTGGCCTAGGCCCGCGATAAAAGCTATGCAATAGCTTAAAAACTGTTTCGGAATGCGACATCTGTTCAAATAAGTGAATATACTATCAGAATGAAAGATTTTAAGCAAAAAAACAACAAAAATGTGTTAAATAATTATTAAAATAATTTTAATAATTACAATAAAATATCTGTAAAACTTCATCGCACGTGTTTATAATAGTTATAAAACTTCTAAAGCAACTGGTATATGTTTGGGTGGTTACAATCCAGAAATCTGGCGGTGAATCCAGCAACTCTAGATGCACCGCTGAACTTACCGCCCCTACACATTCTCTTGCAACAGGTGGCGAAAGCCAGCATGTACAGGCTGTCTGCCCGGGAAAAGGTAAACTGAATCTCGCAAGCACTAAGATCAGTTCTTGACTCAGTTAGTGAAACTCCAACCCTTAACATGGTATCAGACACCATACTTCCACTCCTAAACTTTGGAAAACTTTTTACAGTGGAACTGCCGCCCAGAGACGACTGGCTAAAAAGCCAACTGCACTGGGAGGCCGGTAGCCTTAAATGGTATACTGATGGGTCCAAATCGGGACTGGCCGTAGGCTGCGGTATATATGGAGAGCGACCAAACTTCGAAGGAAGTCTAAACTTGGGGAAATACGCCTCCATATTCCAAACTTGAGTGTATACGCCATTATTAAGTGTGCGGATATCAACCTCCATAAGAACTAGCCAACCACCGCATCTATATCCACTCGGATAGCAAGGCAGCTCTTATAGCACTAGCCTCCAATACTATTTATTCAAAGCTAGTGCAAAACTGCGTGTCACTACTTAATTCCCTGGGCGAAAATAACAGGGTAATTCTAAGATGGATTCCCGGCCATTCAGGAATCGAGGGAAATGAAAAAGCCGACGAACTTACTAAGACGGGAGCAAAGGGAACGTTATACGGTCCTGAACCTTGCTGTGACGTGCCGAAAAGCCTTGCAAACCTAATGCTTAAACAAATATATTTAGAAAAATCCATCAGCCACTGGAATAACACGCCAGGGTTGAACCAACCCAAAGCGCTAATTAAGGCCTACGACCCTAAGACCGCCCGTGAGGCCTTATCGCTACATAGGAACAATCTACGCATACTGGTGAGAGCGCTCACGGGGCATTCTGGCCTTAACAAACACATGTACAACCTCAAACTCCGGGACATGATAATGTGCAGGCTCTGCCAATGGGCCGAGGAAACTCCCCTGCACCTTATGTGCGAGTGTGGCCCACTGATGCGTAGGTACTAATTGATTGCAATCTTAGCTGGGAGCTTCAAATAGAATCGCTCACGAAGAGGACTAGAAAGTTGGTTTATGTCTTCCATGAGTTGCGAAATGTGCTATCAAAGGCAACCTTGAGAATGGTTTCCATTGAATTATGCCAGCATTTATGGTTTCACGGGTTAATTGCTTGGGGTGCCTGTACTAAGTTGGCTCTTGATATTTTTCTTAAGGCTCAGATGCTTTTACTGAGAGTCAGTAACAAAAAACCTTTCCGATGTAGTTCAGAGCAGCTGTTCAACGAATTGCATTTGCTTGACATAAGGCAAATATTCGTTAAAAATGTGGTCGTTCATTTTCATAAATTTAGAAAGACCATGTACGCAGCCAGCAAATAAAAACTATGAGGGCTGGGGAAGGTTTAAATTTTGAGATACCTCGGCTAAAAACGGCATTCGCACAAAGGCAGGCTGGGTACATTGCACCCCGAATGTACAATAAATTAGATAAACGCATTAAAATGTTAGATAACATCGAGAGTTTCAAAACTGCAATTAATAAATGGCTACTAGAGTTGGGGCGTTCTGGAATGGAGAGGAAACTGTCAATTGTGGTTTAACTTGTTTATTATATTTTATCGATTAATGAGTTTATCTATTATTTTATTATTAATCCTTTGCTAAGCGATGCGGTTCTATTTCACCCCTCCACACATGTTTATTGAACAACGTATTGAGATGAAAATTTGAATTATTTGTATTGATGATATTATACAACAAAATACCTGCTAAACAACATAATCATAGTGTTGCTATAGGAAAAAAGGTTATAAGTGATTATTGGCAAAAATTATAGCACGATTACTTATTTTCAGTAAAATACAACAATTATATTGACTTTCTTTTTCGGTTTCTGAAAATATAACAATTTATTTATTTGTGCAGATGACCGATTGTAAAAATATCCAGACTCAATCTTGCCAGTCCTTTTTAATGCGCTGTATTGTTTTGTTATATGCGACTAGTGTAGAGTTATTTTCTGCAAAATAAGACTGAAACGGAAAATAAATAAATATTTCAGGTGCAATCGAGCCAGGCGAACAAAAACTACCAATCGGCGAACGGGTCGGGAGGTCCGCAGAGAAACATAGCGCCTTTGCCCCTGCCGAGGATATCTTCGACCAACGGCAACAGTTCCAAGAAGAGTGGCTGTAGGGACATCAAAGAGTGGTACGTGTAGGGCGATAGACTGACATCGGTCCCCGGACGCCCACTCGACTAATGCAAAGATCAGCTACACCAAAAGATCATCGACGTTTCGGCAGGATCGCAACTGCCCTCGTCACGAGGATGGAACAACAGTAGCTGCTCTTTGTACTAAACGGCGTCCAGTGATTATTAATAAAAATAATAACTTCTAGAGACAGCTATTCACCGATATACCTTTCCCCTCAATTTTGCCGCTTTCGAATGTTGTATATTTCACGTTGTATATTCTAACAGTTAGTACGAAGAAAGGCAACAGTGTAAATGTCTGAACAGTGCCGTTTGATAGTAGACCAAGCTGGGTTGTCGAACTCTGAATACGCTTTTTAAAATATTACCATTTCACAATATCTACATGTTCCGATAGTCCATACCTATACTCCGCTATCCTGCGTATTTTGACTTTTTTGTAACAATGGTCTTGATTATGGTCTCCCTATCATCGTGCCAAAAAATAAAAATACATTCCGAAAAAAAAAGAGATTTTTGAGACGTAAAAACATCAAAGTAATCACACTTTTTTAAATCGCACGTAGTACCTACATAGTGCTATGTTAACATAGTGGTGTGTACGCCGTTCCTATAAAATGACTGAATCCCGATAACTATCGGCTTGCCTTTTTTTGTAAAGTGGCAAATATTAGTTTCATGCTAAGGAATCCATGAAATAATTTTAAAATAAAACCGTTTTTAATTTCAGTAAATCTCAAAGGTACACACCGACGCAAACACGCTTCGTGGTAGCATATACTGAATTCCGTATATATGACGATTGCTGATAATAATATCTTGGAAAATAACACAATACATACAAAAAATAAGTCATTAATACGGTCTCATTTTGTAGTATAACTAACCGTACCATGTTTAGTAACTGAAGTTAAGTTATATTACACTTTGTGCTCGTTGTTACTTGTATAATTGTGTTTTTAAACATAGCCGAGTATACGTAAGGACTGTCAATTCGTAATTGAACATACTGCGAGAAAACGTATTCACAGTCGTCAATGAAAGTCTTTCACATCGTTTACACAGAGTCGCAGCAGAATATATTAGGACTAAAGAGCCTTATGCAGCTGGCGACCTGCAGTTTGCCACGGCTTTGAGTCTGTAAGCCCCCTGAAATTGTTCATAATTCTAAATTTAAGGCGGAGTCCCTATGTAATTAGTTTTTTTGCGGTACACATAAATTCTACCTACAGTCAACCTATTTCTTAAATCAGTCTACATAAGTCCAGCTGTTATAAATAGTCTCACCGATTTTACTGAACTTAATTGGAAAGACAGATATTTTATTGCATTTTTCTTATGATTCAGGTAATAACTATTATTGTTCAAATATTTCTGTGGATCAGACCCTTGCGGAAGTATGGACGCTTGTAAATAAGACACTACTTGAGCAATGTTAACAGCAATAATCGCGAAGGCTTCTGATGCTCCTGTTGTTTTTCGCCCGAATCGTTTTTTCGCAAGCACTCAAGCAGATACCATCGCCTGATAGTTTATAGGAAACTTGAGAATTTCTATTTTGTAAGTGAGTAATTTGAATTTTGTTTTTTTTTCTATTTTTCCCGGCGGTAATCGCTAAATAATCGGGGCAAAACTCGACGATTTCGAATAATATTGAAAACACCTATAATCGTCGAGTATTCCTACCGTAATACGTTGCACCACTAACCGAAAGATCTATATCCGTAAAGCCTTGAAAGGTGATTATCATTATTAATATAAAACACCTCGAAAATAAAATAGTGAATTGATAATGCAAGCAAAGAGCCAACGTTGTTAAACAAATCCACCCTTCTTGGTTTTCTATCGAACAGCACTTAACTAGATACATTGTAGTTTAATAAACCAATTCCTTCTATATTCATCTTCTCTTCACTTTTATCCGTTTGTTTTCTTTGTTTATATCTTTTTATCTCTTTAAAATAATCATCAAACAATCATAGTTTCAGGCGACTTTTGATTATCAGTCAGAACGAATAATTATTTTTAAAAAGACACAAAATTTATTGAGTCTTGCTGTTTAGTTTTAGATTGTTTTGTATTGTTTTATTTAATTTTATTGATAAATATTGCATTACGAAGCTATCATTCAAGCTACCCTTAATGATATGCAGTTTAAGCCCATTTAAAAAATTTAAAACTAGCATTTAAATTTACAAAATCAGTAAAATTCCCTAACGAGGTTTTTGTTAATTAGTAAGTAAGAATAACCGCATTTATAATGTTTTTTTTAACATGAAACCGGGCTTAGACTAATTATAGTTCATTTTAAAGTTTCGTTTCGAAAATTTCTTCTAATTTTAAGCGACTAATTCCGCTGTGCGTTAGCATTTAATTTATATCGGATCGCCATTGCTGAATAATATATGATTCTGTCCAATATACAAAATTTTAAATATAAATTGGAAGGCAGCTTATTTACACGCTCAATATTTTACTAAGTTTTGTTGAGAAATTATGTTAGATTGATCGGCGTTTCGCAAAATACGGGATGTCTTGTACGACTGCGAGTTCACTTAATTTTTGGGGGTGTGAATAGAGACAAGTGAGAAACCCTCAAATAACCAATAACCTTTTTAAAAATCATTGATGACTACTTATAAGATCACCATTTTTATGTAATAAGGAGATTAATATACACTAAGACCGAATTTTGCGAAAAGCCTTAACTTTAATTTATTCAACCATTTATGCAAAAGCATTTATTCAACCATTTATAAATATCAATTTCCAATTGTTTACTTAGTAAAAGTATTCGTAAATTTTAAAGCTTTATATTATAGTAGGAGAGTTCACTGAATAAACCGTTAACTAATTTCGTTTTCTACTATCGATAGCGTTTTCCGGTGGAAAAACACACTAAATTAGCTGTCCCATTCCATAATGTGCGGGATTATTACCTTAGGACAATATTATGAAGTATGTATAAGCATATGTGTGTACATGTGTATAAGTATGTCTCGGTATCACCTCGATCGACAAGTTTAGAATGCAATTTCGTTTATTTTATTACGACGGAAAATGGTGATCCAGCCAGGAATCGAACGCAAACTACACAATGTGAAGTGATAGATACCTAACAATTATGCCAGCGACCTTTCATCTCTTTTGACCTTTCATTGTTCTACAGCCAAGAAACCAACGCTAGTCTTTCACGAAATTATATAAGGCTACCCACAGTGAGCTCTCGGACTATTGTCTAACTGTCATATCTCTCTATTCTTATAAGATAAATACTTATCAATTTCTCGACTGTCTTTTTCATCATAAAAATGCGATATCGGTTACACCATCACTTTAGCGTTTTACAAAGTATTAATTATGCAATTCATCATGAGACTGGATTTCGAGGGTCAGTTTTGCATTACGATTATGGATGACTTAGTATTGTAACTGTAAAATATCTTTATGCTGTGAAAAGAGGTAAAGCGCCCAATGCGAGAAGTGAGCAGGAGTCCACGCAAAGAGTAATATAATAATAGCAAATTGCATTTTTCGCATTTTTTATAAAATAGGACGTGTAAGCTTAGGCAAAATTATATCTCTCTATTTACAAATTGGTATGAACACTGAAGTAAAACCACGGCTTCCGTGACAAGCGCTCTTCATGCTTCCTTTCAGTTATAATATTACATCTGTCCACCGATGAATTCTGGTGAATGCCAAATCATTCTGCAGTAGGAGGGGACCCAAAACTAACCGAAATTATTTTATTAATGGTTAGGTTTCCCTACTAGCACGCAGGCTTCTACTGCTCCTATTTTTCTCTGGTGTAATGTTTGCTATCGAAAATTAGCTATTAAAACTTCACCGAGGACCTCTTCTCCTGGTTGTCTTATCTTTTATAATAAGATGCAAAATATTTCAGTTGGCGGAGATTTAATGGAACATTATTTTTGCTCAAACTCTTACGTATTCATCACTAACTCCGTCAACCCAGCTATACGGGGTGTCAGCTATGCAGCTATACCTCGGAACGTCCTCTTGAGGGAATACGTAACCTATATATTAAAGAAATATATAGAATTTCAGAATATATGTATAAATATTAAAAAATTACAGATTAAACAATGTTCGTCGAATCTAAAATATATTAGGTAAACTAATAACAGAATTACTGGTGGTAAAAACTATAGCAAAAAAATAAAACTATATCGTTTAGGACGCTTATATACAATACAGAGTCACCACACTTATTACCGGCAGCAACAAGGTACAAGTGGAGAGAAACTATGGAAGAATCAAAAGTACTGACAAATCTACAGGAATATATGTAGGATCTGGAAGAAAGCAGATCAAAAGACAACAACATAATTAAATAGCGAGAGATACTAAGAAAATAAGAATTACACATTTCCATTATTGGCTTTAGGTTGTTTAATGCCAGTCGAGTACTCTTATATCTCAACCCCATGTATAGTGGAGAATGTGTTCCTATCCTAGACATACATAATTTGTACAGTGATATACCAATGGACCATATCAGAGTGACTCTTAGCTGTAGCGATGTGACCTAATCTAGTGATATAAAATAGCATCAAGTATAACAATTGTTAAATATTTTTTGAAACACATTCTTTACCTGCCTTTTTTTTGCTAAAGAAACAACCAAATATGTCATATATACATAAGTGCATCTCAATCAATATCATTATCTCCCGCTAGGTGGATCTAGTGGCGATCGGCCCAAGGATCTGTGAAGCAAGTAACGCACCACGCGGGGCATAATATCACTCGTTCGCGCGGTGCGTCGCTCACTTAACACCTCCTTGCATCTATCGCCGCATTCGCTACCTACAAGAAATGCGAACACATCCGCAATATCTTAAAAATTGTGCACGTTTGTGCAAATTGTAAACTGTGAATTTATGGGAAATTTGACTTTTGCATTTTCGTTCTTCTCAGCTCGCTTCTCGCAATGGTGCATATAAATAAACCAATGCAATACTTATGTAATATTATGTAACCTATCACTTTATTAGTTGTCGTAAATTCGATTAAAGTATCGGCTTGACTTTACGTTTACAACGCCTAAAACATATTCGATGACTATTATTTAAAAACTCGGAAACACACTGTTTGTGTCTATATATGTAAAAAAATATAGATAAGTTAAACTTAATTACAAGAGGGTAAGTCTCCTGTCTGTTTGGTTTTTTAAGTCCTAAAAGATAACTCGATCGTATAAGTCCATTTTGAGAACAGACAAGCGACTTTCTATCTAAACAATATTCTGTTGTGATTTTTCCGTTATTTACAATGTGTAATAATTATTCTAAATAAGGGCATTTTGTCGTAGTTAACTAATTAGGTAATTACCGTAGACGTTACATTATCAAAGTATACTGCACATGTTATAATTTACAAAATAAACAAAACATAGACCTAAATGATGTAGACCTTGGCAATTGCATCGTCTGATGATTGATTAAACTATAAGGACTAATAAATGAAATAAATTTTATTGTTTTATTTTATTTACCCTTTTTTAATTAACTGAAACTGGCGGGATGGTTCTCCGGCGGGGATCTGGCGCTTGGCAATGGGGATTGGACGCAGCGTCGATTGGTTTCCGGCAAAGGTGTGAAGTGAGCTTGTAATGGCTCCTACAAGAGTATCAGAGGAGTACGAATGCTTGCTCTCACGGTGCGTCAAGCCTGTATTATTCTGTATTAGCCTTCGTATATGTATTACGTATATTAAGAAAACTAACTTAACCTACCGAAATGTATGGGTTTGAAGCTTTTTTGAATGCCTATATCTCGCTTATTTATTGAGGACGAATAACGTTTATTGCAGATTCAAAATCGGCTTGGCGAATATAGTCGGTTGACGTTAAAAAATCAACTATGTAGGACAGGTTCCTATAATAGCGCTGATCTAATCAATGTGGCTTATTCATTGTTTTTCGCTTTAATTCGGCTCCAATAGGGATATTTTTTTGGCAAAATGAAAAGCTTGGTTTTTGAGGTGAATGGGTGAAGTATGATCTTTGACCAGTGGCTATAGGATTCCCATTAAACCTACACAGCACAGTCGACATCTGCGCACATATATATTTTAAATTAATAAATTTTAGTATCGTTCGGTGATCAAATTCAAACAAAAGAGGGGAAAGCACCAACAGGAATCGATAACCGCTTACATTCTCTTCATGTTACTTCATTTGCTATTGTGAGATTCTAAGCCCGCCAATTTAAGTTTAGCTGAGAGTCACTAAATGACGACCTTCTCAGTAGACGCTCGGTCAAGGCAATTGGAAATGACATTGAATACATCACTTGACTAAGAAACAGTTATTAATGCCAGTTGCTGTTGGATGCCCATCAAGGTAACAGCGGTAAACCAGCTTCAGCGACTGGCGACTGCGAAGGAGTTTATCGATAGGTGAATTTATAAGTTGATTCAGAAAATATTTCCATTACATTTTGACACGAGAATACTAGTACACCACTAATACCCCAAGACCAAGCTACAACTGCAACAATATATAATTCGAGGAAGTACACAGTGCCGACAAGAAACTGGCCTCAATTTCTTGGGATACCAACAGAATAATGCTAATTGGTTATTTTCTTAATAAATCTATGATCATGGGCGATTATTATGCTGATATATTTAAAAAATACGTCACACACCCTCGATAAAAGAGTCGAGTTCGTCAGTCGTGGTGTGCTCTTTTCACAAGACAACCCACCAGCTCACAAGTCGCACCAGTTCACAAATGGGTGCACTGACGAATTGCGGCTTCAATGTGCTCACTCTCTCGCCACATATTACAGGTCAGTTCCACTAAAAGGTATTTATGTGGGCCTTACAAAGAACTTGTACATATCAAAATTTAATGTAACATTTCCAACTATCATTTAATCAATTTTAAAATCGGTTTTAAATTAGGTTTTACAATAACGTCAATATTAAGGAACTTTTAAATCTTCATTTGAATTTATTTTGTTTAGAAATATATTAGGAAACCAATTTCGATAGGTCGCAACCCTCGTTGAACTGAAACTGGTGGAAGACACTAAAATAAAGGGCCCTATGATCGAAGCCGTTTTAAAATGTTATTAATGGCAATTTTTACTACGGAAAAGTGATTACTTTAATAGATCAGAACATCGCAACATTATTCAGGCAAGTCGCTATTGATCGGCAACTTTCTTGGAAAATATCGCACTTGAAAAAGTAGAATAATTAAAACGAATGTAAATTAGAAAAAACGAGTTAGCCAAGGCATTTATTTTATTTAAAACATAATTTCATCAGAGAACGTAACATTATTTAAATAAAAAATATATTGTTTGATTATTAAAATAGTAAAATAAAACAATTGTCATATTTAAACTTAAAATGTGGTACATTGGTCGATATATTTTTTTATAGTTTGCAGGCAACTCCGTTCTTCAATATGTCCTTTAGCTTTCTCCGAAGTATTTTACCAGTCGAATTTTTGGGAATTGCCTCGACGAATCTTACTCCTCCGTGCAAGTGCTTAGTGGTCGATATCCTCTTGGCGACGAAATCCATTATTTGAAGCTCTGTAACCTGCGAATTGGGTCGTCTGACCACAAAGGCCACCGCTTTTTCTCCTGCCCATTCGTCTGGCTGACCTGCAACCGCCGCGTCAAGCACCTCTTCGTGCTGTAAAATCAACGCCTCTAACTCAGCCGGTGCCACCTGCGATGTAAATTATTAGAAATATGATTAGTGCCTGGTTAATTAATTATGCAGAAGCCAAATGGCAAGATCGGCCATGAGCAAGCTAGAAAGGCTGTGGAAGAATCGGGGTATAAGTAAGCGGACTAAGGTCAGGCTGGTTCGAGCTTTGGTTTTCTCCATCTTTCTCGATGCATCGGAGATATGGACCCTGAAGGCTCGTATACGCACCAAAATCGATGCACTGGAGATGTGGTGTTGGCGTAAAATGCTAGGAATTCCATGGACAGCACGCCGCACCAACAAATCTGTCCTGGGAGAGCTCGGCATCCAAGTGAGGCACTCCGCCGTATGCTTGAGAAGGGTCCTGCAGTTCTTCGGTCGTGTTGCCAGGAGAAACCCAGAGAATCTGGTGAAAATGCTTTCCGGGGGTCAAGTGAAGGGAAGAAGAAGCAGAGGCAGATCACCGGCCAGATGGAACGACCTCATCAAAGAAGTTACAAAAGGGTCAATACAATCTGCGACCCGCCATGCTGAAGACAGGTCGAAGTGTAGAGCCTCGTAGGCAAACTGTAGTCCAGTGGCCACGATCCTCAGTAATGAGGGAACGACGGAGAAGAATTAATTGTGCTATGGTAACCAAGTAGACCGAGGCATTATTTTAAACTTTGTTATAAACGAGTCTTCTCCCAGATTCGGCTGTAACAAAATTGTCAAATTTCGTTTTACAAAAAAAAGTCAAAATCTTTTTTGGAGTTAATTTTGTTTGAATACTTACGCCACCTACGCTAATTCTAAAACTGACACTGAATAGAATTAGTGAAAATTATGTTTTCGATATATTGATTAAAATAAACACCACAGACACCTAAAAGTAACCGCTGTTCAGAGAGTGTAAATTGTACTGAAGTAATTGTACAATTGATGCAATGTATGCTTGAAGACAAACTTCTGCTATTCAGCAACAAACAGGCCGAAACCGCAGCTGTAAAGCATGCTGAAATTGCCGCTCAAAATTGCGCTATCTTAGAAGCCATTACCGTCATTTCAAATAAATACGATGAAATAAATCAACGGATGGCAGACATCGACAATAAGTTTAAGGTAGTGAAAAGGCTGGAGGACTCTAACATCAACCTGTCAAAGCGGGTGTCTTTCCTGGAGGAAAAGATCGATCTTATTGAAGCTCACAAAATCGCAACGGATGTAGAAATACGTGGTGTGCCGGAACATCCTCGGGAAAATCTGTCGCAATATATATTGGACATAGCGAAGACCATAGACTTCAATGGGGACGTCAAACAAATTATATCAATGGAGAGGAAACACAACGCAACCGCTGCAAGAGGGAATCCAAAATCAATAATTATAAAATTTGCAACCCAGAGCCAAAGGGATAATTTCTTAACCTCTACAAAGGCTTTCAACAATAAAAGCAAAAATAATAGCGAAAAACTTAACTCTAGCCATATTAACTTGCTATGCGATAAGCAACCAATATTTATTTCCGAACACCTGACTCAGCGAGCAAAGTACATATATATGATTGCCAGGAAGTTTGCGAAAGAGAAGCACTTTGCTTTTTGCTGGTTTAAAAACGGAAAAATATTTCTCAAAAAGCAAGAAAACGCTAAAACTTTTCAAATCAAAAACGAATCGACCTTGGATGCTATGTCTTAAGTCTTCGGTAGAACGCTTTGCTATAAATTCCCTTGAACAAAAAACGGCTTTCATTAAAATCTTTCGATTCGTTCTTGAAGTAGCTTCAGTATGTATGAAATTATTATTAATAATATATAATTTATTAACTATTTATATAACAAATAACTCTCACTATTGTATACTAAAATATCTAATAATTATTTTGGAAAATGTGTTTATATGGTATTCATTTACACTTATGAGTATTGCACATGAACGCTGTAAATTGTGGCATACACACACCACTTATCCAGAAGTGTCATTGAAAATTTTCTTTATCCAAATACTCGAATTTAATATGTTTTATTATTTAATACACCTTGTACATTCACGCTATGTATTAGGAGATTTTGAGTTTTATCACCCAGAATTCATTTCCGCCTACTATGTTGTCAGTTGTCAAAGGAGCTCTTGTGTAAAAATAAGCTACAAATTTCCTCCCTACTTTTTGCAATGCATCGAGAACCTATTCGCCTGGTACTTTCTTCAATATGACTGATATATGCGATTCAATTAATCGTTTTTCTCGGTTTAATTGCATTGAGTTCGATTGCCCAAATCAATGCAAACAACATTTAAACCAACAAAAGTCTCTGAATATTTTATCTATGAATATCCGTAGTATTAACAGAAACTTTGCTGATCTCCTAATTCTTATAGACCAGTTCGATAATTCGTTGGATGTCCTAATACTAACAGAATGCTGGATCAACGATATGCGTGTGCCAAAGACTATAGATGGGTTTGTATGTTACAACACGAACCTAGTACAGCGACAAAACGACGGTGTAGTCGTATATGTTAAAACTGAATTACGGGTAGTAGTCACAGAAAATAATATCGACAACGCAAATTGCCTTCATCTTCTGTTAGAAAACGATATTAATATTTTAGCAATATATAGATCCCCTAGTAAACCAAACATTACGGTGTTTTTGCAATCTTTAGATAAATTATTACAAAAATATAGCAGGGATTTAAATGTTTTAATTATCGGGGATCTCAATATTAATATACTAAGTGAAAACGACAAACAAACAGACGATTATTTAAATTTATTGGCTCATTATGGCCTAGGTGTAGCAATTGACAAGCCCACGAGAGTTGACGGAGATCGTCAAAGTTGCTTAGACCACTTCATGGTTAAATCAAAATATGAGATGAGACCATTTGTACTTCAGTGTTCTATTACAGATCACTATGCCACCGGAATCTGCATATCAAAACAAATTAGAAAAAAACCGCCCAGATATATTACAAAACGTATTACAGATAAGAATATGTTCGTAGAAAATATAAAATCAATTGATTGGGAACTAATAATCCATGAATCTGATCCAAATAAGGCAACTCGCAATTTCTTAGGTCTAATTACTGAAGGAATAAAATGCGCAACGACTGAGAAGGTCATTAAAATAAGCAGATCCCAGATAAAAATTAAACCATGGATCACAGACGGTCTTGTTTCATGTATTAAGAAACGCGACAGACTTCATAGGAAAACCAGAGAAAGTCCAAATGATATTCAGTTGAAAAATCATTATAAAAGCTATCGTAATATATGCAAAAAAATAATCGAGAAAACGAAAACAAATTACTATAAAGAAGTTATTAAAGAAGTAAATGGCGATCAAAAAAAAACTTGGAGTATTATAAAAGAAATTGCATATGGTAAAACTCAGCGTCACAAAATAACATCTATCAATATTAAAGGGGATATAAAACACGTAGAGGAACATCCTGCAGAAATTCTCAATTACACAAACGACTTTTTTAGTAACATTGGACAAAACCTGGCCGTAAATATATTGTCAAACCTTAAAACAACTGAGTCCGCGCTAGCTGATAATTTTAATGTTCGAGCCAATAGCCAAACTTCATTTAATTTTGAATTCACTCCAGTCGATATCAAAGAAGTCTGTCAAATATTAAGTGACCTCAAGGACGATTCGGCCCCGGGTCAAGATGGAATTCAAGTGGCCATGCTTAAAACGGTGCCTAGCTTTATTTCTGGCCCTCTTACGCACATCATAAACAGGAGCTTCGAAAGCGGAATTTTCCCGGAGTGTTTAAAATATGCCAGAGTTACTCCAATATTTAAATCTGGGGACGAGGAAGACATTAGTAATTATCGCCCGATCTCCCTGTTGAGTGTAGTATCAAAAGTGATCGAGAAAGTGGCCAAATCTAGGCTTATGCACCACCTGGAATCTGCGAACTTACTATCAAACAATCAATATGGCTTTAGACAAGGTCGGGGAGCAAACGAGGCCATAAGTTCGGTTACAGAACTTATTGCCAAAAAACTTGACGAAAAGAAAAAAGTACTTGGTATTTTCCTCGACCTGTCAAAAGCCTTTGATACAGTCTCTCACACAATCCTAATAAGAAAGCTTCACCTTTTTGGTATTTCTGGTAAAGCTAATGAGTGGCTCGAAAGTTTTCTTACAAACAGGTCACAGATCACTGCGATAGGGGATCAGGAAAGTAATAAACATAATGTTTTATATGGGGTGCCGCAGGGCAGCGTATTGGGTCCTTTACTCTTTCTGATGTATGTCAACGATTTATGTGATATGACACTTGAAGGTAAAGGAGCCATAATCTCATTTGCAGATGACACCGCTGTCATAATTGAGGCAGATACTTGGGATGAAGCGTTTACAGACGCGCAATGCTCCCTGAACAGTATTAAAACATGGCTTGATCGACATATATTGACACTCAATATCTCGAAGACGAAGTACCTAGCATTTTCACTCAGACCCAACCTAACCTCCAACGTATTACCCTTAAAAATTCACCAATTTAACTGCAGTGTATCTTCAACCCAGAATAATTGCAAATGTGAGGATATAAACATTGAAAAAAAAATTAGATATTTAGGCATAGAAATAGATTCCAAACAAAATTGGGAATTCCAAATAAAATCGCTTACGGCGCGAACAAGGAAATTACTGTACGTGTTCCGCGAACTTAGGAATGTACTGAGTAAAGAAACACTGCGAATGGTGTATATGGCTCTTGGTCAAAGTATATGGGTGCATGGAATTATAGCGTGGGGCTCATGTACAAAAACAACAATGGACCGACTATTAAAAGCACAAAAGTTACTAATAAGAGTCATAAACAAAAAGCCTCCTCGGTACAGTTCAAACCACCTCTTTGCGGAGTTTAAGGTTTTGGATATCTGCCAGCTATTTATTAAGCAGTGCCTTGTAAGCTTTCACAAAACTAAAGAGTACAGAGCAAGAAGTCAACAATTGTACTTAACGAGAAATGCTGGTAAGGAATTTTTCACAATTCCAAAGGTTAAAAGCACATTTGCCCGAAGACAATGTTTTTTTATCGCCCCGAAAGTTTATAACTCACTATGTGAAACCACGAAAAACGTGAAAAATTATGTAACTTTTAAAGGTAAAGTAAAAAACTGGCTTCTAGATATTGGGCGTTCAAAAACTAAAGACCTTATTAATACTGTAGGGTGAATATTTAAAAAAAATACGTATTTGTAAAATTGTGCAATATTACATATCATTTTCTTAAACATATATACTAGAATGTAGTGTTTATTCATATATTTGTATATATTATTACTTATTTTCCACTTAAATTTATTGTATATAATGTAAAGTTTACTTTATTTTTAGCCCATTGCATACATATATATTTTTTTTTTTCTACTTTAAATTTTACTTTAATTTGTGTAAACAACACATTTGTTAGATTTAGAAATATTTAAAATTGATCACCTTCGTCAGTTCGCGAGTTACAAAAATACAGTTGGTATAACACAGCACAGCCAGAGACAGACCTTCTAGGTCTAGTTGGTTGTGCGATTTCGCCTCATTCGGATATGCTAGCATATTTATATCCATAGAGCTATGTTTTTCGCTATTATAATGTTTGTTCTTAATTATTCCTCATGTACAACAGTATGCATGTCCTTGTATTTTTTTGTTCTTGTACGTTATAAATAAATAAATAAATAAATAAATAAATTGTACATAATATGTAATTGTACATACGCATTAAAAAAGTGTAAATTTGTACTGAAGTACAAATATCAAATTCAATTTGGAATTACTTTATCTATAGGGTAAGTTCAGGAGAGATGGACCACTTTTTTTGGCAGCTTCGTATTATTTCCCTGAATAACTAAAACGCACGCTTAGGGTGTTACATCAATATACATTTATTAATGAACCATTTATACAATTTATATGGCAAAGCGAAGGTTTCTTAAAGGTAAAATTTGTGATCAAACAAAAGATAGCATTGGTCCAACTCTCCCACACTGTATGGGTATGTTGGACCACCCACTAAGGAGAGATGGACCTAATAAAAAAATCTTTTTAAATTACATTTTTTCAAATCTGGCATATTACAAAAATCAAAATGTTAAAATAACAAAAACCAAAAATAAAATGACAATAATTAAAAATTTTAAATATCAATAACTACTCTTCTTTTGTTTCTTTATTTATTTTTTTCCTGATTTTATGTTCTTCTTTGATACTCATTTCGTCTTTTATTTACAGTACTTTTCTTCATTTTAGTTATAGGTACTTCTTTCTAGAACGCCTTGCTTTCAAATTTAATATATTTTGAGTCGAGTTCAATATTTGAGCTTGTTTTGTGGCCCTGCGACGAACACTTGCAGTATTTTCTATGCTGGGGATTGGAGAATCTATACTCCAATACCTTACCTGACGTTGTCTTTTCGGTATAATAGTTTTACCAGTTTCCTATTTCGGTATTACTACTTGTGGGTTTTGTGGTAGTCGGCTGAATGCTGGTAAAAGGTTGATCTCTAAAATTATTTTGTTGGACGTTTATTAGTCTTGTATTTTTTTTTTGATTGTAATAACTTTTTGCTCTGTGTCATTACTGGGATTGTCCGATATCAAGAAATAGCACTTCACAGTCTGAAATAGCATTTTTATTAATTGGTATGATTCCAGTTGCCGAGAAACCCGATTCTCCATTGCTCACTGAAGCTAATTTATTACAAGCTGACGCCAAAACTTTTCCACAGTGTAATAGTGTCAATTTTTTTAATGGATTACTACTTGTTTTAAACTTATTGCATTCATCGTAATACAATGACTTCAGGGATTTAACAAAGGTTTTATTCAATGGCTGAAGAAAGTGTTTTGCATGACTGGGAAAAAAATCAGGATCATTTCGTTTTCCTCAGCAAACTCCAACATTTCTCTTTTGCTGCAATGCGATGAACGTCCATCCAGAAATATCATAAATTTACCAGGCGGCTTACAGGGCAAGAAATGATTTCGTAACCAGTCAAAAAATAAATCAGAACTGACATATGGAGATTATCGTGACATTGCTACAACAGAGCCAGGTTGCATACCGTTTTGAAATTGGGGTTTCTTATTTTTCTTTTTCAATATATAATAGGGTGGGAGAAAATTTTCTCTTTATAATAAAACAAGTGATAACCATAAATAGTTCCTCCCTTTTCGCCTGAGGTGATTGTAGGCACGCTCTTTGAGCCTTTCATAGAAACTACATTCCCTGGTTTATTATTCAATTGCAGAACTGTTTCGTCGATATTAAATATGGTCCATGGTTTATTGAATAGGCTATTTTTCGTTAAGACGTCTTCTGTTAATGAAAATTAATTGCCAACACAATCTTTGTTTAAGCGTTTTCCTGAGCTACAGACACGGCTTCTTACCTCCCAATAGAAAGGTCCTTATTTCTACTTAGAAAGGTTTTCAACCACCCGTAACCCGCCATTTATTTCTTGAGAAAAATTTTGCTTCTGACCCAGTTGCACTGTGAAACTATATGCCATTTTCCAAACTGGGTATCTTGTGAGTTTTTTTTTCTGAAGATTTTATATGGGTGAAAAAGTCTTCTCCTCATTCTCAGGTTACACAACTCGGTTCAGAACATCTGTTTTGAAAACTTTTTATTTTGTAACCTCCTCTTAAACGTTGTTTTCGGTATTCCAAACATTCTTGCTGCATCATTGATTCCCATTCCACCAGCACAAGCCTTAACAGCATTCGTTTGATCAACCTCAGTCCATTTTCCTCTACAAACCACTTTTTTTCTCTTATATGTTGAAAACATTTCTAAAAATGCAATAATAGAACCTCATTATACTCAAAAACCTCATATTACGTATCAGCTCCACAGTCCCATATACTAAAATCTAAAAAAAAGAGATTTTTTATTGGTCCATCTCACCCGTAACAAACTGGTCCATCTCTCCTAAATCGAGAGGTGAGACGGACCATCCCCTCACACTATTTGCATACACATTTATCGATACATTTGTGGTTATATTGACGCTTTGAGAACAGACAAGTACAGTGGTGCCAATTTTTATCATACAAATTCAATATTCGCTACGTACCTTCGCTATGACTACAAGCATAAATAAAACTAACACACCGTAAACCATTTTCATAGTTTTTCTTAAAAACCAAAACAAACTTTAGACGCCTTGTCGCATACACTTTGCAACTAGTTTGACTGGAACACTTCAGTGTTGCCAGATTAGGAACAATATTTGTAGTTTAGGAGAAATTGCGATGGTCCGTCTCACCCGCATATATATATATATATATATATATATAAATATATATATATATATATATATATATATATATATATATATATATATATATATATATATATATATATATATATATATATATATATATATATATATATATATATATATATATATATATATATATATATATATATATATATATATATATATATATATATATATGTATATATATATATATATATATATAATATATATATATATATATATATATATATATATATATATATATATATATATATATATATATATATATATATATATATATA
>OX155980.1:70812874-70890374 GCA_944548615.1 Micropterix aruncella
ACCCCATACTAATTACCAAATTACTACAGTTCGGATTCACGGGGATCTGTTGAGATGGTTTGCGTCTTATGTGGCCAATCGACATCAAGCTGTCACTGTTGGTGGTTATAGGTCCGAGTATGTTAGAGTACCTTCTGGAGTACCGCAAGGTTCGCATCTCGGGCCATTATTGTTTAATATTTATATTAATGACATCGCCTCTTGCTTTCACACATCTAAATTTATCGTTTATGCCGATGATCTAAAAATTTATTCCACCATTAAAGGTACGAAAGATTGCATAAACATGCAACGCGATCTAGACCGACTCTTGGTATACTGCCACAAAAACAAGCTCTGCCTCAATCCCTTAAAGTGCAATACCATCAGTTTTACCAGAAATACTCGGCCAATTGTATTATAACTATCTTATCGATGGCGAAAACATTCCAAAAACATCTTTAATACGCGACCTCGGACTTTATTTAGATACGAAGCTTACATACAACGACCACATAGATTACATAGTTCTTTTAAGGCCAAGAAAATGTTAGGATTTTTGTTTAGAGTATGCAGACCGTTCAGTGACACCCTCGCCTTAAAAACACTGTATTACGCATATGTCAGAAGTGTCTTAGACTTCGGATCCACTATATGGTCACCGATGTATGCTGCATCTGTCAACAAGGTTGAGTGCGTCCAAAAGCGTTTCTTGCGATACCTAAATTGGCGCGAGCACTCGAACTTCGAGACATATGAGGAAAGAGCGGATTACTTTAAGGTTGCACTGCTCTATAATAGACGGACCATAACCGACATGTCTTTCCTATATGACATCCTTCATGGTTTAATAGACTGTCCAGCTTTAACTGAGCGAATTTCCTTGAGAGTGCCCCCCAGAAGTATCCGAGTTTCTCGTTTGTTTCATGTGCCCAGGTGCAATTCAAGCCACTTCAGCAACTCTACTATGATACGGTTACTCACCTCTTTTAATAACAGGTTTAATGACCTTGACATTTTTTCTCTGGACAGGAAGCCTTTTCTTCACGCAGTCGAAGAAAAGCTCAGGAACGATAATTAATTTAAATTTACTTATTACTTTATTATATACAATATATTTATGTGTGTATGTATGTCTATATGTATATATATGTATATATATATATATATATATATATATATATATATATATATATATATATATATATATATATATATATATATATATATATATATATATATATATATATATATATATATATATATATGTATATATATATATATATATATATATATATATATATATATATATATATATATATATATATATATATATATATATATATATATATATATATATATATATATATATATATGTGTATGTGTGTGTATGTATATATATATATATGTCAATAGTATACGTATGTATGTGTTATAATAATCCCTCCCTTCCATTTCCATTCCCCTATTGTAATTACAAATTTATATTTAGAAATGCTTCTTTTTCCTTTTTTCTTAAAAAGAAGGTTATAAAATTATTATCTTTTAAATGGGTACTTTATATTTTTTGCTAATTTAAAATGTATTAATGGCTATATTGATGTTAATTTATAAAATGTTTTTTTTTATATAAAGAATATGCTGTATACATTTAGTTAATAAAATAAAATAAAATAAAATAAAATAAAATAAAATATATATATTCATGTACATTCTTCATGATTTTTGAACGGAGTCAGAACAAATAGATGTGCGAAATGTGGCTTTTCATTGATATCTCACAAGTAAAAAAAACCTACCCCTTTTAGCCACCAATATTTAGATAGACAAAAGTTTTCTAAATTTAAAAATAGGTAAGAAGCAAATACATAGGCTTTCTGTTAATGTTAAATTTTGTGGTGATAACCTTAAAACTGGCCAAGATAATCGACGGCAACATACAGACAGTACACTTTAGTACGCAACAGTTGTAAAGAATATACATTTTTGATTTAGGCCTTTGTTACTGCGACTTAAAATACTGAATGTCCAAAAGTTGAACATAAAATACGCTTTTACTATCTACGAAAAAAGTTCAGACTAAAATAGAAATATTTTTGCATGATCAAATATGCCTGCCATATTTCAAAAATCAGGTATTTTTTTGCAAATAAATTGAAAGAATCTTTCTCTTTCTAAGGTACGATAAAGTTCAAAATACTCGCATGATTATGAGCCACGAGAAATCAATCACACAACCCTACATTGTTTCTAACTCCGAGGACTCAGCATCGCGAATGAGCTTATCTCTTTATGATTCATTATATCCACATGCAGTTCTCGGAAAGCTTTCTCGGGTTGTTTATCGCTTTATGTTTTGAATAATAAACTATACAAAGTAACGGCTATGTCGTTTAAAAATATTCAAATATGGATTATAAATATAGGTATATATAATTAACGATCCCACAAATCTCGGAATAACTATTTCATGATTAATATTAACTATTTATTACATCATTAATGCATGACAAAGTAGTAAAAATACTCTAGGAGGTTGGCAGATGCCAAAAGAAAATATTGATGGAGAACGCACTAATACGTTACTAGATACACGGCCCAGTGGCATAGTGGTTAGGTCGCCTGATCTTACATTGTAAGGTCCCGGGTTCGATTCCCAGCTGGGTCACCATTTCCGTTGGGATCAAATTAACGGAATTGCTTTTTCAATTCTGTCGATCGAATGCAATAACAAGACACACACTTACAGTCATGTTACACGCACACATACATATAACACGTCATAGTAGGGTTGGTTGTAAGAGATTGTCATATGACAATTAACCCGCCCATTGTGACATTTCACAATAAAGAGTATAAACAAACAAACTAGACCTTTCTCTCTATCTCTTTCTAAACAAACTTTTTTAAATCCTTTAAACCATTTACATTAACAGCCCACTGAAACGTCTAACGACAATTACAAGCGGCAAGTTTTTTGTAAAATTACTCGCAGTACTCGGGCGGTCACCCATCCAAGTGATGACCACGTCCGACGCTGCTTAACTTCGGTGATCTGACGGGGACCAGTGTTTCGACACAGCTACGAACGTTACAGATGGACGTTATACAACTGCAGACGTAAACATCCGAAACATTATCGCTTTTTTACTTAGCTTTAAGAGCATCCTTCTAAAACGTATGCGAAAACGTGTGCCCTTATATTCAAAGAGTGTTGTCCATATTTATTTTTTTCAAAGATATCACGATAGGTACCTAAATATTACTGGCAAAATTAAAAAACTGATGGTGATCATAATTATCGAGAAGTTAAAAAATCTCGTCAATGGAAAGATATATTCATCACAGTTTTAAAAAAAAAAATATTTTACATTATAAGGAAATTTATTTTAAACAATATTTCATTTAATTAAATGTTTTCTCAAACTTATTAAAAGCGAATAAACTCATATACAATTAAATCGATGAACCGTAGAAAGGCTAACAATATGTTACAAATTAAAAACAATCTGGTTGATACAAGGTATGATATACTTACCCAAATTTTGTCTGCATGAATCGGCATGCAATGCGTCACTGTTGTAGGATTTGGCTATATAATAAATTTGATAATTGATTTGCTTCATAAATTCTTTATTTCCCACCCATCAGACCATTTTGTTTATTATTAAATCTTGGGCCGTATCGACTTGAGAGCGCGGCGCGCTGTGAGCGGCTCATGTTATTATATATACGAATGGTGGCGGCAAAGGCGCCTTCATTCGTCTCCGTAATTTATAAAAAATGTGATACGGATATTAAAGACGCCACTGCGGTAGCAAAATGTACGGAGTGCAAAAAGGCCTTCCACATGACTTGCACTTCAATCAAAAAGATTTGCAAGCCTACTCTGAAAACCTGGAAATGTGATGTTTGCGTAAAGGAAAAAGCATCAAAAACAGCACTTACCCCTCTTTCATTCAGCACTTAGCCAATTTTTTTAAACCCCAAGCGTGCTTTCTAACCGACCAACATACCTCAACCAATAACGCAATCTACAAAAATCTGCAACTACTGCAGAAACCTTGGGCATGTCATTTCTGAATGCCGGAAAAGAGCTTATAATAATAATATGAAAACCCAAAATTCCCCGCAAAACCGCATGCAACAAAACACAGTGCGTCCGGCTCATAATAATAATTTAAATTGCAAGGCGGCGGAAGAAATGGGTAGTTCGTTGGAAACCGCTTCCAACCATTGCTCGGATTCACAAATCTGGACCCCGAACCCGGGGAAATAACAAAAAAAATATTTAACAAGAAACCTTCCGGTTACGCGCGAAATTCGGTCCATCGAGGATACGCGCTAAACAACATCACACAACATAAGCCAGTCTATTATATACAGCTTCGCGATGCTAGCACAAAAACCTGCGAGTACCATCCCTCTACAATATCTTCTAAAAACTCCATTCTATCTTGAGAGCCCATTTTAGTTGAAAATTCCGTTCAACTTCAAGAACCCTCCTTGAAGACGTACAATAAGCAGGGTAACCACATTCAGCATGCTATCTCTACTACACCTACTAAATCTCAATGGGGTAATCAGCCCTAATATCCTAAATCTAATAATTCTAGTACTAAACTTGAATTCAAAGAACCAAAACAAAGCCGGTTTGTTTTATTGAAGTTGAGCAAAACCCGAATATGCATTAGGCCACTGTGTGGCCAGCGATTTTAAGATGAGCACCGGCACAGCTACGAAATTTGAAGAAAAATTCGGATCTATCAGTAACCTGCTAAATCAAAACGTAAAAATCGGTAGCGTTGCTTATATCCAAAAAGAAGACAGACGCATTTACTATCTAGTCACCAAGGAAACCAGTTCGGGAAAACCGACTTATGAAGATCTAGAGGCATCTCTCACCGAGGCATCTCTCTCAATTATGCCTTCAGATGCAAAATCAAAATGTAAAGAAAATTGCTATACCAGCACTAGGCTGTGGCCACGATCACCTCCAGTGGAAATACGTCAGAAAAATCATATACAAAGTTTTCTCTAACTCTGAAATAAAAATCATGGTTTACCACCAAAAATTGAATAAATCAGAAGAGGCCCTCGCGTTCACTGTAGCATCTCTAAATGATGTATCCCCCAAAAATTTACTGCGTTGCACTTTCCATATCGAAGGGAACCCATTAATCCTCCTAAACGACACAGGAGGAGGTATTTCCATCGTTCATAGAAGAAAAATCGGCTCAAACAAAATCAACAGTTCTAATCCAGTATCTATAGTAGGAATCTCCAGTACACACTTCTCGATTCAGAGTTATAGGAAGACAACTATAGCGCTAGACGATTTTCCTAAGTTTCCATTTCAAGTAGCAAATTTAAATATCGCAGCAGACGGAGTTCTTGGAAATGATTTTATGACTAAATTCAACGGTCATATCTATCTATATAATAAAAAACAATGCATATCTGCGACAAAACTTTCATAGACCCCATGCATTGAACAAAAATCCTGAAATAGGCACAGAAATTGATAAACAATGTAAATAGGATAGAAACGAATTTACCGCGTGAAATTTGTTGCACCCGACGTTTCGGTGACGTTGCCTGAAGGACGTAAGACAGGATACAATGAGTGTTGTGTGCAAGACGGATTTTCGAAATTCGCGCGCTCCGAGCCCGGCCCCCCACCACCGTTATAACCTGCGCAGTGGCGGCAGCGGTATGCGGCCTACCCGCAAAACAACGGATTGACAGCTTTTTCAGTCTACCCTTGACAATGGCGGCTGCAACGTCACCGAAACGTCGGGTGCGACAAATTTTACGCGGTAAATTCGTTTCTATCCTATTTACAATATCAAACAACCGCGATAGTCTTCGATTTTATAATTGATAAACAATGTCTACACGACCGGGCGGAAACGGTAATTGTATGTAAAACTAACTCATTATGCTCCGGTGATGCAATTGTAGATAATTAAATAATAGATAAGGATATATTTATACCTCGCGCCCTCGTATCAGTCAAAAACCAAGCATTTGTGACTACCTGTGTAAACACGACGGAGAAGGACAAACAAATAGGCGCGCCTGTTATCAACGTTGACCCAATTAATACTGGTTGTCAAACAATAAATAGTGTAAATCTAGAAATGTCCGGAATAAATAACCATAACGCTGATTCAGCCCAGAGGCTTCGTCTTCTTCGTCAATTGCTTCGTCTTATCAGAAGCCAACATTAAATTACGAAGAAGCAAGATCTGTGCACTGAATAATTTCGAATTATACTGATATATTTTATTTAGACAGATTGTTTAACATTTACTAATCACTTAAAACATTCCATCCCCACCAGTTCAGACATCTCCATACGTTCAAAAACTTACCGAATTTCGCAAATACATGAACAAGAAGTGAAATAACAAATCCAAAGGTTGTTAGATCAAAACATTATACAACCATGTTGTTCGACTTGGAATAGTCCAATTTTAATCGTTACCAAGAAAATCGACGCATCAGGAAAACCATAATGGCGGATAGTGATAGACTATTGGAAGCTAACTTCGACTGTTCTGGCTGATTCTTACCCAATTCCAAACGTAACCGACATTCTGGACAAGCCAGGACCCTGCCAGTACTTTACCACTTTAGACTTAGCATCAGGATTTAATCAAATCGAAATTGAGCCCAAAGACAGGCAAAAAAACCGCTTTCAGTACCCCTTACGACTATTTTGAAATTATTGCGTACCCCTATGGGGATGCGCAATTTCCCAATTTCTCCAGAGCGAACGTTGTTTCGTCTATTTAGACGATGTGGTAGCATTCGCAGCGAGCCTAGAAGAACACGAACAAAAATTACGGTAGTTATTTACTAGGTTCTGAAAATACTAACTCAAATTGCAACCGGCCAAGTGCGAGTTTTTAAGGCGCGAAGTAACGTATTTAGGTCATGTTATCGCCGAAAACGGAGTAAAACCAAACCCAGATAAAATGAAAGCTGTAATCGAATATCCGGTTCCAAAAACATGCAAGGATATTAAAGGCTTTCTAGGACTCATTGGCTATTACCGTAGATTTTTTAAAGATTTCAGCAAAATCACCAAACCCCTAACAAATTTATTAAAAAAACGTAGTTTTCGATTGAGGCGAACCCCAGCACTCAGCATTTGAGGAATGCAAATGACTCCTCACCAATCCACCAATTCTTTAGTATTCCGATTTTAGCAAAGAATTTATACTGACAACAGACGCTTCTTCTATGTACGAGCTGTGATCAGTACTGTAACAAGGAGAAATTGGCAAGGATTTATCAATATCATATGCATCACGGACACTGAACAACGCAGAGACTCATTACGCCGCAGTGGAACGCGAACTTCTTCCTATCATATGGTTAGTGAAGCATTTCCGACCCTATCTCTATGGCAGAAAATTCAAAATGGTCACCGATCACAAGCCCCTCACCTATCTATTTTCAATCAAAGAACCAGGTAGTAGATTAGTACGCTGGCGACTAAAACTCGAAGAATTTGACCAGGTAAATACAACACAAAAGCAGATGCATTATCACGACCGCCGATAATGCACGTTAACGTATCCACGGGTAGCACCTCTTTAAATAACCAAGAAAATGCAGAAGACTATCTACAAATAAATTATATTTTTTTCTATGACAAACGAAACGATCACAGTTTTGACACCCCTAATCTAAAAATGTCGGCAAGTCAGCTTTTAAATCCTCTCCATAATGTATATATACCAGTAGCATGTCAAACTTCAGACCAAAACAAATATGGAATGAAGCCACAACCGACACCCAGGGCCAACAATCAAATCCTCAATTAAGTGACTATTCAGAAAAAAAAACAAAAAAAAATACGACACAGATCAAATGATTAACAGTGAAAAACAAAATTTGTTCTTCTGTTGTACTAGTCTCAATCATTTTGATCCCTGGAACATCGAAAACTATTTTAAATCCCTGTTATCCTGTTTACGAAAACATGATATTACCACGTTATGGGCACCGAATTTTTCAAACAACCGCACTTGCCTGCTAAAAGGAAATGAACAACTCCAGGTAACGGCATACCTATAAATAAATAAGTATATGTGAAGGTGAAATAACATATAAAAGTTCTGAGGAAAGACCAAGAATTCTGAAAGCTTTTTCATGACGAGCTACTTTCGGGCCACAGAGGCATATCCGAAACGCATCGGAAAATACGCGATCTTTATTTCTGGAAGGGTATGATTAACGACATAAAAACCTTCATCGATAACTGTGTTATATGCCAACGCAGTAAAATACAGAGGAAGACTTTTAAAGCTCCCATGGTAATAACAACCCAAGCTACTGAACCTTTTGAAAGAGTATCAATGGACCTCGTGTCATATTCCGACATTAGCGATAACAACAACAAATAGATCCTTACCTTGCAAAACGAATTAACAAGATATGTATAGGCTTATCCAATGCCAGACAAAGAAGCACTGACTGTGGCTAAGCAATTGCTGTATTTTAACATTACGGAATCCCCAAAGATTCCATTCTGATCAAGGTACCGAATTCATGAATGGTAGCATAAAGCAATTAATGAAGTTCTTCGGCTCTAATCAAACTATTAGTACTGCTTACCACCCACAAACTAACGGCGCTCTTGAGAAATTTCACGCGTCTCTACGTGACCATATCAGGATGTACCATAGTCGCAGATTGAGGAATTGGGGCCAAATCGTGCCTTTTGCCATACTGTGCCAAAACACTTCTGTAAATAATTCCACGGGATATACGCTGTACGAATTGGTTTTCAGCTATAAACCACGACCCTTTCATCAACTAAAACTGACATCTGATTATTCAACTTGCGACTACGTAAAAGATCTAAACGAAAGACTTAAGGTCTCAAGGGAAAGTGCATTACGAAATCTTGAAGCCATGAAAAATAAAGCAAAAGAGAAATATGATAATGGAATAAAAAACATTGCAGAATATCAAGTAGGTAGCAAAGTGATAGTCTAGAATCTAAGAGGGAAGGACCTTACGAGGTTGTTAGGGTAGGTTTTAATGAAAATTATAATAATCATATTATATTAATCTAAAATCAGGTAGAAATATCTTAGTACACGCTAATCGTATGCGGCCATTCGCGTCATAGACACCTTATTACTATAAAATTATGCTAAATTCATCGTTATCCGTATTCGCATAACGGTAACTATTAACCATCTATTTAAATGTTTATAGTAAACTTTAATCCCTTATACAATTATAAAATAAATACGATAAAAACACTTCAATGGGACCATTTTCACAATATTCTACGATGAACAAATCATCAATGAAAACATCAACAGACTCTACCACAAAACTCATATTCGACATAAAAATAAGTGAAGATCGCTACATTATCTCGCTACAAATCTCGCTACCGTTATCTCGTTACAAATCCTTCAATTAGTAATCAGGAAAATGACATTAATAATTGCCTCACTAGTATACTATTTGCAAAATCAAACCACATTAGGACCGGTAAACGACTAATCGTACCGGTCACTCATAATAATATACACACGTTATTAGAATCGTCAACATTATCAGGTTACGTATATTCCAACAAACTCATATATACCATAGAATTCCCAATCATCCATACCGACAAATTCACACTATATCTCTACTCTATCCCCATTCAACACCTGAATTCATCCTACTATACCACCATCCTCCCAAAGCATATTTACCTAGCCACGAACCCTAACGGACAGCAATACATCTTAACAAGCTCGCTGGAAAATTGCAAAATTTGCACCACTGAGGAAAGTTTACACAGGACTAACGATCAACGACTTGGCAGCACGACCATTATGCGAAGTCCAGATACTATATAGCAGCTCCACGGCTATCCCAAGGATATGCATCACTACCAACTTTCCAGCTGTAATTAACACATTCCAACCGCTAACCAGCAACAGATGGCTCTACATCCTGAGCGACGACGTACAATGTATAATACAGTGCGGCAACGAAGTCTCACACCACAAAATCCAAGGAGCTGGCATTATAAAGGCTGTAAACTACAAACTGGATATAGATCTCCCCGTTCCAAACAAGCGAAGAAAACATCACGCACCCCATCATTATCCCCGACATCAAAACGTAGGACTGTTTTGAGGACACCAGGAATATGGAAACTCCACGGCTAATCCCCATTCCAATTAACGACCTACCGTTGGACTCATTAAAAAAATTAAACATCAGATATAAGATTTCCACAAGGAATTATAAGAATTCTTCGTCTTCGGAAAGAAACAAAAGTTTTTTCCGAAGACCAGGAACAGCAAATGACAAAATACGATATCAGAACTGCTGATATTTACTTTGGTCTTACTCCTAAAGAAGTTCGACGATGACCTGACTGTCAAATATAACTTAAAAACACCAGAATCCTGGAATCGCGAGAAGATGGCAGGTGCAAATTGGTTTTCGGCGTTTCTGAAAAGATTTTATCGGTATTTTAAAGAATTAATTATGTTCATTATAACCTTCTATTATTTTTCTCATTACATTATTCATTATATTCAATGTAATAGAATCACTACTTATTGAGTTCATTTCTACATATCTTCTATATATCTTAGATCTCTATATCTTACTTTCTACATATCTTATTTTGTGTTTTTTATCTGGTAAACTAAATGGTGAGACTCGATTAATTGTCTACAATAATCTTCATTCTTACGAATAATCTTTTATGTTTTGATTATTAATAGAAGCATTTGATTATTGACGAAGAATTCAATCCTATCACGGCCAAATGTAAATGTAATAACTATGTCTGTACAACTATATATTAGTTTTAAGGACAATACATTATTTGATTTGATTTGATTTGAAATCAGAACTTTCGATCCGGTGTGCTCAAACCATTAGCCTTTCAAGAGCTACGAGTTTTAATCGTACAAACCTCGATGCATTTGTTGATAATTTGGAAAACGTTATGGATAGAGAGAGTTTTCAGCCTCAAAGTATTTATGACATGGACAAGACATGGATCACCACGGTCCGAAAACCGGACCGCATCGTGACCAGAAAAGGAACTCGCCAAATCGGGGCACTAACTTCCGCGCCTGTTTCCGCGCCTGAGATACCATACTCCGTTTTGTCTAAGACGGGCCACTTGGTTGTGTTGGGACCGGAAATGCATCTGTATGGATGGAAAAAGCTCAGTTTTTACATTTTTGGCAGCACTTCCCTCACCATACAAGAGCTTCTCGTAGCAACAAATTTCTGCTGCTGTTTTTCCGTCAAGGCTTTAGATTATTGCAAAGAAAATGGCATTGTAGTTCTATCACTTCTACCAAATTGCTCCCATAACTTATAGCCACTTGACCGTTCTGTACACGGTCCTTTAAAAATGTTCGTATACACATCCTGTGATGCAGGGATGAGATCAAATCCCGGTCAGACATTGTCTATCTATCACAAATACTATTGATAGTGGCATCCGCATTTACACTTGCTTTCACTTCCCGAAAAATAAAAGCCGGTTTCAGAGTTGCTGGAATTTCCCATATAGCCGGAACATCTTTGATGAAAGCGACTTTGAACCATCATATGCGACTAACCGATCTTTTCCCAATGTAGTCGAGGCACAAGAGCCACAAGGATCAAGTTCTGCAACAGATTCTCAAGTAGTTCAAGTAGTTTCGCAAGAAAGTTCCCCACTTCTAGCTGCATCAGCATCAGACCCACAGCATTGGTGCCAGAAGCCGTCGCTGAAAACGACACCTCAGACACCATGCCCAAAGAATTAAGTGAAATAGGATGCATCTCGACCCCTAGATAAAAATCCTTTCCGCTTTCTGACGAGTTATCGTCAGACCCACTGGAATCTAGATCATATGCTTTTGAATCACCCTCTACCACGCCAAGGTCTAAGAAGCTAAGACCACCGCTGCGTCGTTCACCTTTCAATCCAGATCAAGCTTCGATATCGAAAGATTTCGTTTTCTTGCCTGAAGTATTTCGTCCATTGCCGAAAGCAGCGCCCCACAGAACGACCAACCGTGGACGTAAAGCAAGAAAAAACGCTATATACTTTATACTGACACCCCTGAAAAATTTACGATACAGAAAGAATCTGAAGAACGGGGAAAAATAAAAGAGGTAGGAAAGTGAAAAAAATTCCAATATTTCAGGAAAGTGGAGGTAAGCGTAAAAATACGAAACCAAACACCAAAGTAGCAAAACAGAATACAAATAAAATGTGACTATAAGTAAAAAAAGATGACGCACAAGAATGGTTCTGTCTTGTTTGTCAAAATCTTGCATTTGTCAAAATTGCCAGTAAGGGTCAGCTCATATTCAGCGATAAGTCGAGCCGAAGCTAAGCGTCAACTTGATCACAATACGAGAAACGCGTCAACGTACGACTTCACATTGAGACTGTTCTGAAAGGCACTTTTCTGTATTCAACTATATTGCCCTTAACTGTATTCTGCGAAGTAGAAATTTTATAGCCTTTTATTGAATGGTAGCAATACATAATATAAGTTTGGTAACATATGAACTCGCGGACTACATTATAAAACTATCTATTTTGAAACAGAAAAGTACCTATCAGAGCAGTCGCTGCTCGTTTTGTATTGAAATTGACGATTGCATGTTACTAAATACAATGCCACTGTTTAATAAAAAACCATAAATTCGGCATCTAGTTGGATATAGAAAACTGCTTATCAGAGCTACATTTCACCGCACTTTGCAATGGTTCGCGGGTCGATGCGATTCCATTCTTTGCTCTTATACAAATTATTGCATTACATATTGAAAATAAAGTTCAATACGACATGTAAACCTTTGCACCAAAACTACGAGTTGCTTGGCTTCGAGTCGACTTTGCGGCAGTCAGGCTTATGCTTAAGATTGAAATGTTGTTATTATTACTTTTATTTGAGAAATGAGGTCAATTGTACCAGGGGTCAATTGTAACACCATACAATTAGTTATTAAGCTATTGCATAGCTTTTATCGCGGGCCTAGTAGGCCAGCGCGGCGACCGAATGAAGAAATTTCTTAACGAAAATTAATTATTTTATACTGATAATTACGTCTAAACGAGTACTGCTTACGATTCGAAAAAAATATATGTAAAACAAGAACATTTTTCTAATATTCTTAGCTTTGAATATTTTAGATTTTGTTTATATTACATAGTGTAATTAATTTGTGAAATTAGGTCTAACTGAACACAAAAACGACTACTACGCAAATACTATCTGGCGTATTATTATGAAACCTGCACCATTTTAAAGATAATTTAATTATCTATCTTTTTATTTACGTTTTTTCAAATAATCCGTTTTTTTTGCTTTATCGGATAAAAAAATCGTGCGCGGCGCTCTATCGGAAGACGTTTAAATTATTCCGAATCATTTGCTACCGCAGCCGCAAATGATTCGGAACAATTTCAACGTTTTCCGATAGAGCGCAGTTATCTGACATCAGAAAAACTAAAAACAATAAAATAAATAAATAATTATAATTGCATAAGTTGTTAAAAATGCTATGCAATAGCTTTACCGCGGCAGTCCCCGAGTGCCACACGTATTTTTTTTAAGTTCATCTCTTTGTAGTTTTAAATAAAAGTGAGTTACAAAAAGGGAAATATAAAGCACTTTATAGCTTTGTTTTTTGATTACGAGTCTATTGTATTGTTATAAGCTGAGATAATTATGTCCCATGTTATTAAAATTAAGAAGTTATCTTTTTCCGTAAAATGTGAATCCTAGACTTATGTAACATATCAGACTAAGTTTAATAAATAAACAATAAAACCACTTTGATAATACATTATTTTTGTTTTATTAAATTCAAAAGTTGTGGTACAATTGACTCGTAGTAGGAGTCAATTGTAACAATGGCAATCGCTGGACAAATCACGATTCTTACAGTGTTCTGGAATAATTTATAAAAACAAACTCTAGAAATGCATGCATAATAAAACTGTTTATTCAGATTTTCTTAGAAACTTGTAGATTCCGAGATACAAGCCGTAATTTCAAAAGTGTTATTATTATCCCCGGTCTATCCTACGGTAATTTGACCACCCTAGGGAGAGGTTATGTTGAAAGAATAAAACTAGAGTTGTTCCACTTTTACCGTATTTTATTTTAATTCAGACATCGCCATTACCTCTCAAAGGCAGCGAAGAGAGGTCTTATAAACCATCTATGCGTCTCACTTTGAATTATGCGCCTCTTCAATGGCACGTGACTGCAGTGGTCAAGCTGGTTGCAGACATTCCAGGGCACCGCTATCTATAATATTTTACTTGTGTCTTTTATTTAAAAAAAGCGGCATTTATCTGGATGTACGGTATTTTTCGTCGAATAACGGTATTTTTTACTTCAAATAGGACTGTCAACTACAACGGGCGAACCCGTCACCTCAGAATTTTTTTTTTCAGTAATACGGTAGCTTTTAGGAGTCAGGTTGGCAACGCTGCATCCGGCCATCGAACGAAATTTCATTAGATGAGAGGCCGCCTCCGGCCAAGATTTCCTGCTACACAAGTCGGGTTTGGACTGAGAGGTTTGACCGGGCAGTCCGGGCCTCTCCGGCCGCCTCATCGTGTGTCCGGCCGCCTCATAAGTCGAGGGGCGCAGAACGAGCCGCCTGAAGAGGCTCGTTCCGCGCCGCTCGATTCGAGCAAACCGGTATCGACTAGCGGGCTGAGTCGCTCACAACGCGCCGCGCGCTCAAATCGATACGAGGCTTTAAATTATTGTTTATATTATGAAGTGAATTATATCCTAGTTAGAGATAATATTCTTACATTCTTGTTTCCAGTCAATCATTCAAAATAATTTTACTATAATAAGATTTTAAATTAAAATCCCCTAAAGATGTCAAAAAGTGATGCAATCAATTGTAGGTAATGTCCTCAGAATTCTGTCGCTTCTATTTATTTTTCTAGGATCAGTATTTATGATTAAGTGATTTATATATTTTTAAATTGCGAAAAGGACACCATTTTGACATAAAATTGCGGATATCTCATCTCATCAGCTTCGTAATCTGGATATACGAATGAACATTTTTTCACGTAATTAGTTTCTGAAATAGAGTCGCTAGAGGTACACAGACATACATTTTACAGACATCAGTTTTTAGGAATCTCAGAATCTCAACACTTATAATCCGGTCAAAATTCGAATTCTAAATTTTATTCGCAGACATGACTTCCCTAGTTACCCACTTCGAGTAAAATGATGTATTTTTGTTTTGGTAAAGTAAAAAATACAGGAGACACATTAAACTTAATAGTGGTTTAGTTTTCTAATTAGTTTATTAGTTATTTAAGATATTTTTTAATAACCTCATTACAATAAATAATGCAATGTAATATAAATTTGCACATTTGCAGAATATTGAAGTAATACAAAAATTACCTTAAGATATATAAGCACAAATGCATACTTGTTAGTAACATATAAATTTTTATTTAAAAATATAGAGGTTTATCGATACTTCTTTTTAAATTATAAATATTTTTCGCAAAAGTAGGCTTTGTTAATTTTCTGTGTGAGCTTCACTAAGTGAACAAGTCGTGCTGACCGAACATAGATGGCATCATATATTGCCTTGTGTAATTCGAAGGCCTAAAAACTACGTTTTTGCTTGTGAAGAAAGTGTCGATGCATTCCAAAACGGCATATAGAGTCAAGCAGGTGATCTTTTAGAAACGAATAGGTACCATTTAGACCTAATATTTTCTCATGGAACAGGTGTATAGGTACCAATTTCGTAAAGAATAGTGCGCCTTTGTAGAAATAACAGATTTTCATCCTAAAACGCATTTCCCAAAATGTACCTATTTCCAATCATCGATTGAATTCCAATCATACACAAAATATCAAAAAAATAAAATACGTGTGGCACTCGGGGACTGCCGCGGTAAAGCTATTGCATAGCATTTTTAACAACTTATGCAATTATAATTATTTATTTATTTTATTTATTTCATTTTTTCTGATATCAGATAACTGCGCTCTATCGGAAAGCGTTGAAATTATTTCGAATCATTTGCGGCTGCGGTAAACGTCTTCCGATAGAGCGCCGCGGACGAATTTTTTATTCGATAAAGCAAAAAAAAATACGTGTGGCACTCAGGGACTGCCGCGGTAAAGCTATTGCAAAGCATTTTTAACAACTTATACAATTATAATTATTTATTTATTTTATTTTTTCTGATATCAGATAACTGCGCTCTATCGAAAAACGTTGAAATTATTCCGAATCATTAGCGGCTGCGGAAGCAAATGATTCGGAATAATTTAAACGTCTTTCGATAGAGCGCCGCGCACGAATTTTTTATTCAATAAAGCAAAAAAAAACGATTTTTTCGAAAAAATTCGTAGATAAAAAGATAGATAATTAAATTATCTTTAAAATGGTGCAGGTTTCATAATAATTCGCCAGATAGTATTTGCGTAGTAGTCGTTTTTGTGTTCGGTTAGACCTAATTTCACAAATTAATTACACTATGTAATATAAACAAAATCTAAAATATTCGAAGCTAAGAATATTAGGAAAATGTTCTTGTTTAACATATATTTTTTTCGAATCGTAAGCAGTACTCGTTTAGACGTAATTATCAGTTTAAAATCATTAATTTTCGTTAAGAAATTTCTTCATTCGGTCGCCGCGCTGGCCTAGGCCCGCGATAAAAGCTATGCAATAGCTTAAAAAACGATTATTCAAAAAAAATCGTAGATAAAAAGATAGATAATTAAATTATTTTTAAAATGGTGCAGGTTTCATAATAATACGTCAGATAGTATTTGCGTAGTAGTCGTTTTTGTGTTCGATTAGACCTAATTTCACAAATTATTACACTATGTAATATAAACAAAATCTAAAATATTCAAAGCTAAGAATATTAGGAAAATGTTCTTGTTTAACATTTTTTTTTCGAATCGTAAGCAGTACTCGTTTAGACGTAATTATCAGTTTAAAATCATTAATTTTCGTTAAGAAATTTCTTCATTCGGTCGCCGCGCTGGCCTAGGCCTGCGATAAAAGCTATGCAATAGCTTAAAAAAAATAAAACTCGCTAATTGCATTGCATTTACTTTACTAAAAAACGGTTGATAATCAAAAAAAGTATAATTAAATATTATATTTTTTTCTATCAAAAATAATCATTGTTTTTTGGAAAAGGAATAAGAGGTATATGCCTAATTAAAGAAACTATTGAATATCAAGGACCTGAGTATCCAGTTCCTGTGCTTTTAGCAGGTAATTGTTGTTTTCGTTTAACTTCCCTATTTTCCAATTTATTCAACATACGTAGGTAGTGCTATAAAATATTGTTTGTATTGCCCAAATGACATTTTAACTTTTGGGATTTTGTCATTAAATTTGTGACTATTTGAAGTATTCCGGACTCTTTGGCTGCGAATGTTGAGTTAGTTTTGCTAAAACGCGTAGCCAACAAATTTGAAGTACTAGCAAGGTTCAGACATTATATTTGGTTGTAAAGTCATTCCCCCAACGACAGCAACATTTTAAGGAACTAAGTCTGTTTAATATATTGGAAAATATAATAAAACGTAACATAGGTATGTAAATAATAAATATGCATTTAAGAATGATCTCAGTATATGGGTACTTAATCTTGGCCATTGTAGGACAGATGCAGCGGTTGACATACATGTTATGGTATGTTTCTTTATAATACGTGACATCTCGTTTTTAACTTTCCTTACAATGCCTGAAGATAATATTATGTTGGTATGTTTTGTATATAGGTATCATATATAGTAGATATAGACCTATACATATATTACTTTTAAACAGTTAATTATGAAGAACCGTAATAATATAAACACGCTGGCTAAGTAGACGAAAGTGTAAGATGGGAAGAAACTATTTCTATTTTTTTTTATTTCGTCAAGTATTTTGAATAAAAATAATTCCACACTGAGAAGTCCTATTTATTTGAGAGCGGATAGGATTGTTTATGGCAGAATAATAAATCCGATTGATTAAACTACTTTGTTACTCGAAGAACAAACCCTATCGATTTTTATGCTTTCTTAATTTTTCGAAGTGCATGTCAAAGTGGTTTGGAATCAAAGTAGACTCCAAGGTCACAAATAACTAAACCCCATCGACAGGAATTTATTCGTAATGATCAATAATGATCATAATGATCACATCGACCTACATCAGGCTGATATCAAATGCGAACGGAGTAAAAAGTTGACAATCGGGTGCAACGCCAAGTTATTTTAATTATCAAGGTAGGTGGGTAATAGCAAGGTGGGAGCGGATACCGGACTGGTTCATCACTCTTTCACCCAGTTGTTGCTCTGCGGCTAGAGACTCAATCCCGGGATTTCGGTATAAAATTTTCTCTATGCCGAAATTTAGATATCAACCCATTTTATAAAAAAAATATAATATCGTTGAATTTCTTATACTGACAGGCCATTTAAGTACACAACAACACACGACAAAACAAAGCCTATGCTAATTGAGAAAGTGACGTAAAGGGATGTTAACTTCCCGAAAATCTTCACGAATACCTACGAAGATACCCTTAAATGTTTGTGTTGGTAAAGTTAGGTGTCACGCAAACCCGACAAACATCTCTTCATAAGATCACAATTACGAAAGTATTTTCCAAATTGGTTTTAACAGTCTGTACAATAAAATAACCTGTGATTAACAAAATTCTTTTTTATTTGAAAAGCCCATGTAATATGACACCGTACAATTGTCCGCCGCAGATTTGCACGGTGGCACGGATCCGAGAGGTCCAATTTTCAATGACTATGCCGTATAGATCCAGATTAAGTTGAGCAACGGCCTGGGTTTTGTTGGCTTTGATGGCATCGGTCGATTGCGGCTTATTGGCATAGAATGCGACTTCAGAAAACCCCACCAGGTAAAGGCTAGCGGGGTCAAATCTCACGATATTTGATGCCAATTCACGTCACCTCCACGAGAGATAACAATGTACTAACGAACACTCATTTCGATACTAAAATCTTGACTCGCTGCTCAATCATGTAACTTTCGATGGTGATTTGGCATCAGTGACTAATTTATAAACAACAGCCTTGACAGACGCCGCCAAATCAACATGGCCGCCATAGACTGTCAACATCGACCCGCCCATATTTTATAACCCTGTAATAGATAGATAAATGAAGGTCTAAACTGTAATTTGATTAAACTCTTATTTTGTTAAATTCCTAAATTCAAAGAGAACGAAGAAAACCGTCAATAATGCTTTTCATAATATTTCTCATTTACAAAAAATGTCTCTAAACGTTATTAATTGAATATTAAAGTTAACAAGCCGAAGAAAGTTTTCAAATGAAATAAAAACATTTAAGAGTGTACTGGTTTTTTTACTAAAGTTCTTCAAAAAATCTATATGTCAAATTTTATCTGTTTCAATTTTTTTTTCTGAAATTGCCTGAAAATATTTTGCAAAATTATTCAAGCCTTTTAGAAGACTGATCGACTTATCTTATATATAAAACTGAATCGCCCGCGCCATGCGTTAGTCTCGCAGGATCTCGGAAATGACTCGACCGATTTGAATTATTTTTCTTTTATTTTGTTTGGCTTGATTCAGGGGTGGCTTACAAAAAAAAATATTTAGAAACAACTGAAAATCGAAAAAATCGAAATTGGTCATTTTGGGAACATTGGCCACTATCTAGATCGCGGCGATCGTATTGTTTGACAGCTGCGCTATCCGTAACTGTTATTCTTTCCGTACAATGTGTAAAATGTCAAAAAGTCGAAAAGTCAAAAAATGCAAAAGTCAAAAAAGTTGTTTGCCTTCAATCGATAGATACAATTATCAACCAGGATGAGGTAGTCAACTCTCCCACAGGATTTTTGAATTCGCTGAGGTTGCCTGGATTGCCACCTCACATTTGCAATAGAAATTATGCTCAGTCATCATCATGCTGCGTAACATCAATCAACCTCGACAATCAACATCAATCAACGGATTTGTCATTCGATTTTAAACAGCTGCAATTCCCCGTGTGTCTGGCCTTCGCGAGGACAAATCACGCATGTTGGAAGTTTTCAAAATTAACTTGGAATTTCCGTATTTCGCGCATGGACAACTGTACGTCCCGTGTTTGCCATCGGTCAGAAAGCCATCATTTTCGGAAAACAAAACGAAAAACATAGTTTACCAGAATGTTTTTTGTTGAATGTGAACTGCATTTATGTATATTTCATCATGTAAATTAAATACATTGAATTTATTTTAATTACAAACGACTTTCATATAATCACAAAACGAAACTCAAACCGTACATGATTTGGGCATATTATAGATTTCAATGAATTGGATTCGGAAGGTTGATTAAGGTTAATAAACGCTTATGAAGAGTGACAATCAAATCAATTTTGGGTGGTACGAAGTTCAGCGGGTCATCTAGTTGATATATAAATTGATTAGGTATATTACAAAAAATGGGATCAAAAAATCATAAAGGCTTTTTTGCTCGTATTTATCGATATTTCTCCGCGTATTACTATTAAAATATAGAAAATTACTAAATAAAACTTGAATGATATGAAACTACAGACCTGTGTCAGATTTACCGCGTGAAATTTGTAGGACCCGACGTTTCGGTGACGTTGCAGCCGCCGTTGTCTAGGGTAGACAACGTCGTGAATCGAGCACGCGATCTATGCGACACTGAGCATTTTCCGAAGGAGATGGAACATGTCAATGATGTCCTTAGGAAAAATGGATACGGAAAATATCACGAGACACGCACACGATCTAATACGGACGAAACTCAAAAACCGAGCAGATCAAGAGCATTCTTACCATACGTCAAGGGCGTGACTGATCGAATAAGTAAGATGCTAAACAGATTCGATATAAAAACGATCTTCAAACCGACCCAAAATATAGCTCGATTTTTGAGGCCTGTAAAGGATGTAATACCACTGCAAACCCCGGGTGTGTATAAAGTCGAATGCAGCTGCGGTCTAGCCTACGTTGGACAAACGAAACGGCCCATAGCCACGCGACTGACAGAACACATCAAAGCTGTTAAAAACGTTCAGCGAGAAAAATCGGCGATCTGCGAACATATATTGGATAGCGGAAGTAACCACTGGATGCAGTTTCAAAATCCCATTGTTCTATCCAAGGAACAATTCTACTTTCCTCGCATGATCCGGGAAGCCATTGAAATAAGAAGAACTCCGAACTTCAATAGAGATGACGGCTACAAACTCTCTTCTACGTGGAACCCTCCTCTTAAAATGTTCCCGCCGCCGAACGCCGAACGCAAAGACGTAAAACAGGATACAGTGAGTGTTGTGTGCAAGACGGATTTTAAAAAATCCCGCGCTCCGAGCCCGGCCCCCCACCACCGTTATAACCTACGCAGTGGCGGCAGCGGTTTGCGGCCTACCCGCAAAACAACGGACTGACAGCTCTTTAGTCTACCCTAGACAACGGCGGCTGCAACGTCACCGAAACGTCGGGTCCTACAAATTTCACGCGGTAAATTCGTTTTCTATCCTATTTATAATGTCAAACAACCGCGATAGTCTTCGATTTTATACTGTGTCAGATTATTGGTATAAAATATAGAGTAAAAACATTTGTAATTATACCAATTATTTTAATTAATAGCGACATTCAGAAAGGCGATCAGTGCTGCCGGCAGTCAAAAATCAAAATGTATCTTCAAAACTGACCAAGAAATAAAATCTAACAAACATATGGGGTTAGCCTGATATAAATAAAAAGACGCAGTAGAATTCAGTGTAATGATGGCGCCGATTGACTGTGTGAAAGGGATCGAAGGGAATTGCAATCCGACCTGACTCTATACTGCCGATGGTACACGAAAATTGCATTGCGCGAAAGGAGAAGAGTATAGGTGTAGGATAGGTGACGACAGCGAAATTTATAAGTTCAAAAAAAGCTATTGTAAGACCCAAACTCCGACTGATTGGGATAAACCAGCTGATAGTAATGGAGGTTGGATCGGAGCATGTGATCTCTCTATTCCCATTATAATTCACAATAAGAGAGAGGATCCCAAGAAATTACTAGGCTAGGATATGGAAGAAATATGGGAGACTCGACCTTCGTGGATTTTTCAAATAGCATTTGATTCGAGCTGGCTGCGGCCAGACAACTAAAAACTAATCAAAAACTCCAAATTCTACAAGGCAGTGAGAACAGTCGTTGATATAAGCCGATATTGGCTGATCGCTCATTCTAAGTGCCTTGATCTAGTGTTGATCACGATCTTTACTTATACAAAACTACTACAGTGCAAGGACTATAAATAATATTATATTTTAGCATCCCGGTATTCGGTATCCCTACAAGTAACAATATCATTGGCGTCATTTTAGTCTCTTCGTGTCATTTTAGTATCAGTATTGTTAACGCGTGTAGCAATTTTGTGTTCAGTGATTATTTCCAATATTATTGAGCCAGGTAATGACTACTAATAGCACTAACGCTGGCGTAAAGAAAATATCACTTGAACTGTTTTAAAGGACCGAACGCATTTGGTGAGAGAAGACACATTTTTGTGCATTTTAAAATGTCGAAGTTTTGTAACTATTTTTACTGGACGACTTTATTATTGACAAGCATTACAATGGAATTTCATTGTATCATTTTAAATGATCTGGCTGTGATAAAATCGCCGAGGGGTAAGTATTTTGACTTTTTTATGGGAGTTATCTCACCTGATCAAATTGGTCAGATTTTCTTCGACAAGATTATAATATCGTTTCCACAGGAAATAATAATAATTATTAGTAGTCGTTATTGCGAAAAAACTAATTTATTCCTAGTATAATAGTCAACATCGTAGAGTGTAAGAAGGATTCTTAATTTTGTTGATATATTAAAGTTTTTGCAAAAATAATTATTTGTAATTCAAGAATATGAAATACCCTTGTGTTTCGGTTATTTTGTTTCTATAATTCGCAAAAACCAGTACAGGATTCGGACTCCGAGTACCACAGCGTCGGAGTCCGAATCCTTCTAGTCAATGCTTTGTTTTTATTTTTGTTGGACTATGGCGACTGTGTGTAAAACCTGTGCTTCTACGAAATCGATAATAGTTTACGAGTTTTTGCCATACACCGTATTCACCAGATAGGACTTTTGCCTATTTCCCAATGAAATACCTTTTGAATCCATCGAACCCATAAGACAGACATAATTCTCAGTGGGAGGTGAAGGTCATATCAGAAAAATCTATAAAAGTATTTCGATAGCTATATTATTCATTATCATCCCATAAATAGGGTATATTTTGAAGATGAAAAAATAAATACTGAGAAATGATTGAGCGAATATTTTGTGTTTTATTAAACAATTCCCGATATTTATTTGACAGAGTAGTCTGTACGTAGTACGTATTACAGTCATTAAGTATGCTATTATTATTTCAGTAAATATTCCATGGCTGGGCATTGGATTTCATTGCACCGGATGCCCCTATAATTCTTGTGAAAACGATGAGGCGATTGTTCATGGTTACTGTTGTGGATGTGCTAAATTATTGGGTAAGTACGTATACCTAAAACGTTTGCAGAATGAGTCTGCCCCATGCAAACTGGCAAAATACGACATATTTCAAAATTACTTATTATTTCCATTTAAATTATATTCGTATATAGTAGGTTTTATTGATAACCATGTGGCACCTATACTGCCATTGTACTTCAAAATGAATAATTCTACATGATTTTCTACATAATTTAGGACTAAACAGATAATAAATCAATCATCATTAGAATTGAAAGATATATTAAAACCAACATCCTTGACCAAAACCTATTTAATCAATAAACTAAGAGTTATTTTAAAATAGTGTCATTTATATATCTTATATATCTTACGTCGCGTTTATATATCTTATCAAAGCATAGAATTAAAAAGATAAGTAGAAAACAGCTAACATAATCCAGATATATAACTTAATAAATTAAACAATAAAACAAAAAAATATTAGGAAAATAGAGATTGTCAAATTAGAAATAAAAATCTAGGTCGAATGATATGATTTATAATCTACTGCTGTGATAAAAATATCATTTAAATCAGAGCAGTTGATTATATTTTTTTAAATGGCTATATAACTTCCGTTTCCAGTATCACTTATTTTTTTCTCAGAAAGAAATTTCGTCTTCAGGAAAATACATTTTACTTTTAAAAAAAGTCGTGCAAAAGACATGCAAAATTTTTAAAAAATCGGCTTCGACTCCTTTAGTACAGCTAAGTGAAAGACGCAAGAGGTAAAACATTCAAATGTTTCACTTCAGCGTCTTTCTTTCAGGCAAGCTTGCAAAAAGCCACTAGTCGAACAAGTCGGCAATTTGTATTAACCCTTCCTATTTGAGTTAACCATTTTTGGTTAGACGCTTTCAAACGCTAAGATTTGAGCTAATCAATTTTGGTTTGGGCGCTCCGCGCTGCGTAAAATGCGATTTATTACTCGATTTGCGATCCTTTCCGCATATTTAAAGTAACAGATATCGAATACATGAAACGGTCCAACTCTAAACGACGACTCTCTGCCGATAAATATTTTAAAAACATCAGTATTCCGAAGCCGCGCCGGCGCATCGGTCGGCGCCGTCGCCGAGTGGCCGCGGCGCTTTTGTGCATTGTCCGTGTTCTGTGATTTTGTGATTTTTGTTTATTTTTGTGCTATTTCCTGCCAAACCGTGAGTAATTTGCATTCTAGGAAGGTTTCCGAAAGAGAATTTCTAATTTGGGACAGCTCATCTGCTTTTTTTCACGATTTATCGCGTAAAATAGTTTGACGTTAGCGTTGCAAAAAATGTTCGTTTGTTTTTCGCGAATTATGACGAAAAATCGCGAATTATGACGTAATATTCGTTTAATTCGCTTATTAAACAGCTATTATTTGATTTACATCGTATATAATCACAAAATTGGCTATATTTTGCTCAATTCAACTTGATTTCTAATTTGACATCGGACATCGGACATTCGGAGAATACATCGATTTTTTCTTGGCTGAGTAACTAAATGTTTTTTTATGCAAATAAGTAAAACAAAATATAAGTTTTGGTAAAGTATTTAATAAAGAACATAACTGTATTTACAATTTTTGCATATTTTAATTATTTGAATAGGCGACTTTTTTTCAGTTCGCCAACTTTGTAATATTTATTCATTATTATCTTAATTGTTTTACGAGATAATCTTACAATGTTTTATATTTCAAATTTCAATGCGATCATTTTACAGTTATTCTTTTTATGATCCGTATAGTGGTTTACAAGCTATAGTCGTTTTACTCAAGTTCATTTACTTGCGCCGAATTTACAAGCGAAAATGTCGCCGGCGTAAGTGACAGCTGAATTTTTACTTCGCGATTGGAGGGGTTAAGAGAGAAGTTTCTGGAAAAAAAGTCTTATCGGCACACTTGCAAAACTTGCAGCTAATCTATATGTATTTAAATTCTAATTGGCGTGTGCCAATGCAGAAAACAAAGTCATTTTCACGGATTTTCTTATATTTCCACATAATAAATTTTAATCGCACTCACAGCTATAGAACCATATTTTAATAACATAAATATTTACCTATACATTTTACATAAATGAATGATAACAGCAATAATAAATATAATAGGAATAATAAATAACACAGCTAAATCACAAAATAAACGACAAGAATATAGTTTAATTACTCAATTTGTCCAGGACTTCAGAACCCAATAGAAGCATAGTAGGAGCAAAAAAAAACAATTTAATATGCTATGACAAGTTTCAAAATAAGTGACGTTTTGTATTTTGTTCATGGATTCAGCATTGGCCGCCGTCTTCGTAAACTTTGTGATAGGACATATATTTATATGCATAGAGCTATGTTTTTCGCTATACCCATGTTTGTTTTTAACGATTCTGCATGTATAGCAGTATGTATGTACTTGTCTTTTTTCTTTGTACATTACTTTATAAAATAAAAATAAAATAAATAAAAAAATATCTCAGGAGCTAAGTAAGAGTCTTAACTAAGACTCAAAAAAAGTAAAACCACAGAAATGTGTTCACGTACTGTCAAGTCAACTATTTTAAATAACTGCAGAAATCTTTTATTATGTTTTATTCGTCAATTTTAAAACTTTTCTCAACGTACGAAAGACTTTCGACAGGTTTCGTTGTGGTAAATGCATATTTTACGGATAGTAATTATCTCGATTTTGTTATCACGGAAGAAGATGACTGTATATATCTCTCCTCCGGGTTTTTCTGTATTAAATATTTTCCAGGATAATCGGGTTATATCCAGTTGTGTTTATTTTAAATTATTAATATTTTTGATAAAGAAAATATATCTAAGATAATACGCAACTATGCCACAGAGATTTTTTATGTTAAGTTAATGACCTATTAGGTTATCATTGGGTTGTTGATAATTTAATTGCTAGTCATCTTCCGCAATAACCGAAATTGAATAAAATTATTTAATTTTTTAATGTTAATTATTTAAAATTAAATCCATAAGGTTGACAGAATTTTATGACAATATATTATAATTGTAATTATATTAGAGTTAATATAATATATTAATATAATACAACACTTATTTATTGATATATTTATTTTGTAAATTTAAAAAATACTTTACACTCAACATACACGACATACTCACAAACACTTGGTGCACTCCCATTTTTTTTTTTGGTTTATAAGTATTCAAAATTAATTGCAACCGTTTTATTATGACATTTGGAAACATATTATTGTTAATTGTTGTAATACAGATCTTTGTTTCCCTAATAAATCAAAATAAAAAAAAAAAGTTAATGAAATAAAAAGATTATTAAAATAAAATAAATAGGCTGGTGTTTTTTCTCGAGGAAGAACTGTTTTTTTTTTATTGTAAAATGGTGTTAAGGAATTTAAATATATTAAAAATATCATCTAGTTTTTGACGTTAAAAAAGTGCTGACAGGATTATGCTTATACAAAAATTTATCGATTAAGTAGTTACATATTTTTATGTTTTTTTTACAGATCATCTGCCAGTGCTATGCTTTCATCACTTATCCTGTCCTTTAAATCCAGCTGCTCTTTGTCGAGACTACGAGTATATGATGCGATGCTGTTGCTGATTTATTTAAGTGTGTTTCTTAATGTTAGTCAAATTTTTATTCATATTATAATATATACTTTTATACGATTATATATATTTTTATTATAAAAATAAATGTATATAACTTCCTTCTTTTCTATATATATATATGCCAATAGATCAAAGTACATAATTTTGTGAACTTTTGGACTCCAATATCCTGCTACCATCAAAGAGTTAGACGGGTGAGTTAGAAGAGTTAGGCGTGGCGTGATAAGGCTCCTGCAACAACGATTTCGCAAGGGGCAAACAGGTAAGATATATTGTCTACTCATTTGACATATCAATTTGGGCATTGTTTAATACCGTAATCTCAAATAAAATGTCTCGAAAACTCAAAATGAGGTAGCTTTGAGTATGCTATTAGTGGATGATTTGTGGGTGATTTCTAATATTACTGGATGATTTGTAATAATGTAAGTGTTAACTACTCCAAATTTTAGAGTAGTAATGAAAACAGGAAAGATATTTGATATTAGAAGACACATTACTTTGTAATGTAATTTGACATATTATTATTATTCTGCTATGTAGTTATGTTACTAATATGTATTTTTATTGACGATTTTACCAGATTATGTATCTACCTATTTAATTGTTGTAGATAACGAGTCTTTTTTGATAAATAAAAATGATGATAATTATTATAGAAAATTACAGGCGAATTCCGTCAGGAACCGCCCTCCGGCCCTCGCCATCAAGAAACAGGGAGGTAGGGGGGGGGGGGGGGAGAGAGGAAGTACACTGTCAAAGTAGGTAATCCGCTGCTTCAGGTCTTCACAAAGGCTTTACAATTCCTGACAAGCTGAGAAACACACTCTGCATCCGAACAGATCGGGATACTAAACAGACAGCTGGCCAACGCATGTTCCAACCACACGTAGCAACTAAGGACACACACGCCATTTAGTGAGTTCAAAGTCTAGTTTTCCTTCGTTCTCGTCGTGGCCCCCCATAGGTTGGGTGGTCAAAACGGTGGTTCTTGATCCTATGTTCTTATCGCCGAAAAGAAAATGTAAATGAGGCGAGCGTGCTGCCGATATCCCACCTTTCTGTCAAACGAGAAAACTCTCACCATAAGGGGAGCACAGCCCCCCCCCCCCCCAACTCTGGTATTCTCCGGTTCCATCGACAGAACAAACATATATTGCTACATCAAAAATATGGTCTGCTAAATGATAACAATTTAATAAAACCAATTCGTATAAACAAAGTATCTAACTATAATTCATTATATACATATATTGTTTCCGTTTTTTATGATTAAAACATAGACGTTTGATTGAAAAGAGAAATAGTTAGAAAGGGAATTTGTTTGCTAATAAGTATTTATGATAAAAATATTACTCGAATTCAAATAAACATCGTCGCTGTGATTATCCGTATTTAATTTCATCTTGTTTTACGATACGCCCAAGTATAATCGAGTTTCGCTTAACGAAATAAAATACTCTTCTGAGAACCCTGTTTCTTATATAGGGTTCGACTATAGTAGTGCTGATTGGCAAGATTGAGGCTGGATAAGCCTCGATATTTTTACAATCTGTAACGTTCACCAGTGGGTGGCTATAATATTATGACCACCATGCGACTTCAGTACTGATTGGCATGTCAAGATTCAACATTCTTAGACTTTTAAACTGTAATATTTTTTGGTATCCACATTATTTATTTTAATAAAAAATGTGAATAGATAACTTTTCTCAAATTTAACATTCAATTTAATATACGATTAATAGTCATGTTATTATTCAAGTGAATATTGGTAAATTTCATTAATTTTAATTATTTATATTAAAATAAGTACCTACGTGTATGAATATACACAGGAAAGTTCTTTAGACTTACTTGACTATTCAAAACATTTCTTTAACATTATTAAATATATTATCTTGGAGTAAATATTTACTGGAATAATGACGTCGCGTACTTTAAGTATAGGGCATCATGTTGAATATTAAATTAGATAAAAATGACCTTTCTATATTTATCTATTAAAATTATTATTGTAGACATCAGAAGGTATTGCATTTTAAAAGTATAGATATATAGGAAAGTACTAATTATTACTGAAATTTTATGGTGGTCCTAATGTGATAACCACCCACTGTAAATACTAAGACAAAAAAAAATCTTTAAATAAATCAAAAGAAAATATAATTTTGATTTATACGCAGAAGCTTAAAAATATTCAGTATTTTAAGGTAGTTTAATTGAAATTGCAACAGATAGCCGTTTATAAAATACCTCCTTATTTTCAATTAGAAGACATCACCTAAAATTCAAATCGGTTTATTTGTAGGAATAAGAAAGAGACACAATATCAGTAGTCAAGAAGTAAAACATATAATCATTTACATTCCAACACCTACGGTTAGTCATTGAATTGTCAGCAATAATAAATTTGATTGTCAATCGAAAATGAACTATAAATGCAAATTACATAAGTTACATAAATTACATAATTCTAAAAATACAAAGTTTTTTAAATAAAAAAAAAATAAAAAAATGGGTTAATATATTTGATGAATTTTGTTTGAATCGTAGTAATAGGTGTTTAAAGGCGTGATGAGAAACAATAATGTTTTAAAGTGTCTCTTTGTCGTTATTTATTATTGATATGAATTTCTCCTTCCTTCGGGGGCAATATATCAAATTCTGAAAATTCCGTAAAATAAGTATGTAGCATCCGACAAAATACTGCATACTTAGTATTATACTTAAAGTATAGTATTATACTTAGTATTATATATAGGTAGTTAGCGTAATGGAACATCAAACATGTTTTATAAGTGTGTGAATCGTCATGGTACTCGGAATATAATTCCTGCCAAAGGGTTAGAGTTGGTGGGAACGGCCGTATTAAAATGAGGTGTGTGAGAAAATTAATGAAACTGATTTTTTATCTACCAAAGTTCTTTTTTCAAACAACAATATTGTCCCCTTCAAAGTAGATCCACCCAGCTATACACCGGCGGAGTCGTTTTTCCCGGTCTCGGTAGCAGCGCTGAAAGGCTTCAAGTGTAAGGGCCTATAACTCGTCGGTAACATTGTTTTGAATATTCTCCAGATTCCCAAATTGATATCCTCCTAAGATATTTTTCAATTTCGTAAAAGGAAAAAAGAAAATAAAAAAGTCACAAGCACTCAGAGCAGGCTAATTTGGTAATTGGTAATTCTGTCAAGAAGTTTAACGCACACGTTTCTTCGATTGTCCTTCTGCTCAGTTGTAAGGTTTTTCGGCACCATTTGGCACAAACCTTTGCGAATCTTCAGTCAAAATTTGATGTAAGGTGAAAGTGTCCAAGTTTAACTGGTCGCCCTTATTGTTAAACGACGATCTGATCTAATGAATCCCCGCCGCAAACGAAGAATGCCTACTTTTATCAAAGGCACAGCTGATCCAACTGTGAATCTCCAGTGCTTTGAGCGTACTAAACATTTGCACGTCTGGTCTTTGCATCCTGACACCTCAGCAGCCGATTTGAAGTTGGGTCTTGACTCAATTGAAGTTCGCCAGGATTATGACATCGAAAAACTCCAAGCAAAAGGCAATTACGCGTCGTTTAGGATAGGAATGCCCGAGTCAATATTTAAGAAATGCTGGCATCCCAGCGCCTGGCCAAGAAACGCCATCCTAAAGGAATGCCGATTTCGCCACCCGCGCACCGCACCGTCGGCGCCCGCCTTTGAAGATGGAAATGTTCCTCTACGCAACAATGTAACCCTTACAATAGCACACCAAAACATCAGGTGTATATCCAATAAAATTGAACAGCTGGAAGTCCTGCTATCAACCAACTTACAGTACGACATCCTATGCATTTCTGAGCACTGGAAACGTCGACACGAACTGGATCTCGTGAACACAGATGGTTTCTACTTGGCGTCAAGCTACTGTCGGCCGCGACTAATTCACGGTGGCGTCTGCGTTTACGTCAAGAATAGCATTGCAGACATCGAAAGATCTGACCTAATGGCCGAGGCAGTCGAGCAATATTTTGAAGTTGCCGCAGTGCAACTCATATCTTATAATTTGGTGACGTCATCTACAAATCATGTCTCGTCAGTAATGATAAATTTCTTCAACGAGCTTGAGAATCTTTTAAAGCTCATTCAAAAGATTTACAACCTATCACCAAATTATAAGAGATGTAGATGCCGGAAAAGCTGTGAAATATTGGTAACTGGAGATGTAAATATTTATATATTTTCTGAGTGCATAAAATACGGCTCTGTGACATCCTATCCTGCTTGAACAATCTATCCTGCTTGATCGACTTTAACCCCAGAATATACAACGGTGCGCGTAGCGCAATAGACCATGCATATTCGAATATTCCGCGATCGCGAATAACGGCCACCGGAGTGCAAAAATTAATATCAGACCACGATGCGCAGTTGGTTTATCTGGAACCTGCTGTAAGATTCCGCGTCGAGACAAAAATCTCTTACATCCAAAAGCGAATTTTCAATAGTTCTAGTACCGAAAATTTCCTACAATCTCTCCAGAAATCAAATTGGCCTACACTGTTAAATTGTGATATCTTGTCGATTGACGAGCAGTTCTCTAAATGTTTATATGTTATAAAATTCATTCTCTACATGTCTATTTTCCCGTGAGGAAAATCCCTTATCCATGTGAGTCTCGAAACAAATGGATAAACGATAACATCATAGCTAAGAAAGTGAGGCTCGATGAACTCCGCTCGCTCCAATGCTGTTTTCCGAATGACGAGGAACTGAAAAATTTTGTACGCTTTACTGAATGCGACTATAATAAGTTATTGCAAAATGCAAAAATAGATTCATCAGCAATTCCATCACTTGCTCAGATAATGTGCAAATACAAATGTGGCAAGTTGTAAACCGTCAGGTGACTAGCTGCAACATGGTGAAAATGCGCTCACAAATTGTGTGACGCCTATGGTAATTCAACGAGTGATCAAAACCAAAAAGCCAATGTAATGAACGATTAATTTCTCAATATAGCCACGTCGCTATCGCGCAATCCCGACGAAATAAAAGCAAAATCAATGCTATCCCTATCGTGTGAGCCTACTGAATCAGCAGTGCAATTAATTTCTTCACTCATAAAGAAATTGTTAAACTTTGCCGTTCTGAAATTAAGCCCAAGCCGACAAAGGATATGTATGACCTGCCGACGTTTTTGCTGAAAATGTGTATCTTTAAGATAAGTCACGTACTGGAACATCTGTTCAATACCTATATCGCCGAAGGAGTGTATCCCCCATGCTTAAAACGCATAAAAGTAGCCCCTGTATATCAGGGTAAAGGCTCTCGAATATTAATGGCTAACTACAGACCGATAGCAATTGTACCTGTATTGCAAAAAAAAATGAGCTTCGGATTTAACAGCAGTAAACTTTTTTGTGATGAACAGTATGCCTATCGCTGCAACCGCAGCACTGTAGCAGCCGCACAAAAATTTATTTATTTATTTATTTATTTATTTAAGTAATTCAAGAATAATTTAAAACAATTTTATCTTAGGAACTATGCATTAAATATTTTAAACATTGAATAAATAGCAGAAAATGAATACATAGCAAAGTCCAGTGACAACGCCACCTAACTAGGCCGGGACCTGTTCTAAGGTGAACGTTTAATTTTGTGCGTGCTTGTTCATAATTGTGATTATTACAAAAACAAAATATTTTTGTAACAAAAAAAAAAAAAAAAAATAATAATAAATTGTCGTAATAAAATACTTATTTGGTCACAAAAGAATAAACATGCAACAACTACCTTAAAAACTATTAAATACTTAAAATTAGGAGTAGAAAATAAACATGTAACTAAGATTAAGAATATATATAGGTACACATATATACATACATACATACACATACAGATATATTTAAAAATAATAATATTAAATACAATAATAAAAAGTAATTTTAATATGATATAAAATATAGTATAACATAAATTAGTCACGCATGTAATGAAAAGTCGAGAAGCTGGAAGACATGTCGCCGCCATTTTTTGTGACATCAAGAGCCTTCAGAGACGTCCTTACTGCGCATGTATCATTTGCGTATAGTATCAGCTCAGCTCGCGATGTGGCAGATATAATATCATTCATATATAATAGGAACAGAGTGTTACCAAACAAGATCCCTGCGGTATGCATATAGCTATCTCGCCCGCTATGGAGTGACAGTCCTCAATAGCAGTCACTTGCTGCCTGTTGCGAAGAAAATAATTCATTGTGGTTGAGGCGTTTCCACGAAACCGTAATGTTCGACGTTTTCGACGGTTTTTGAAGTTGTAGGTCTCCCTGATCGAGGTTAAACTTCAAAGTTTGTCATAAAATGTTCTGCGGCTTTCGAGGGTTAACATGTCGTTATTAGTAAATGATCGTTTTTGTATAGCTATCGGGTAACACTTTCTCACGTTTCGCAATATACCCTACAAACCGCTTTTGGATCTTTTCAATCTTAGACTTGAACAACTCGTACTGAGGAGACCATATAGGTAATGCAAAAGCAAGGATCTTGCTAACTTACTAACTTTTGCGTCAACGATTTGCAGGTCCGAAATTTTAGAGCCACTACCATTTTTACCCCAAATTTTACTGTCTAGGTACACATCAAGATCACGTAGGTACGTGGGTTGTCTTTGGTATTACAGTCAATGGCTCGGATATAGTAAGAATGATTGATCCTTCGAGTATTCCTGGTAAAGGTTATTTGCGCATACTTTGAAGCACTTACTTCGATACAGATGACTACAGTTGACTAGCCAGGTGAAAAAGATCTTTCGGTACTCTACATCGTAGTCGTTACATCAGAAATAGCAGGTTACACCTTCGTACCGTCTGCATATAAAATGAGCTCAGAGTTCTCGACGCAGCTTGCTATATCGCTGATATATTCTAAAATGATCTATTGACTAGAAAATGTTTTAAATGTAAGCCCTGGAGTATATCTGATAGAATAAACGTATACTTTAATCCACCCATATAAGGAAAACCATCGCAGAAGATCTCCATTTAAAACTACTGATTGAAGCTTCCGATTAGTTATACAATGATCCACCCGGTCAAAAGCCTTTGCGAAATCGAAATACCACCGCATTGACTTGAAGGTTTTAACCATACTCTTTAGGAGGTAATCAATAAATACGCCCAAATTGAACCCCACGGAGTGCTTCTGGAGGAAACCGTACTTAAAAATGATTAATTAAATAGCCAAAATTAAAGACATTAAAATATCATATAAATTTAAAAATAGTTTGAGTGCCTACCTCTTAAATTGTACATATGCAGATATTGAAAACATTATTAAATAATTGAATCTCTATAATCTTTATAATAAAAACATAATAGTATATGTAATAATATAAATTGATGATTTCTAAACGTAATTTTATTTTAATTTTTGTGAATTTATTTTGTATATTATTAATACATATTAATATATAAATATATATTAATTTTTATCATGTTTTAAAATAAAATAATACTGACAATTTTCATGACATTTTCTTACGAATTTTTATTAGGTAATTAGGATATTTCTGTTACATTAAGTATGATTTTGATTATTTATATAAATATAATATTATAGATTTCTTAGGATAACTAAAATAAATTGTCTACCTTGGAACAGGCGGCAGCCTAGTTAGGTTAAGACTTTTGTATATTGAATGTACCCATAATTTTAACTCAATAAATAATTTGAAATTTGTAATTTGAAAATTATGTACTTAGAGGTGATATTTATCAGTTTATATAAAAAAAAAATATAAAAATGGAGTTCCCATGGAATACACCGATCGGGAAAATCATAATACTATTAAAACACTTCTGGGGGGAAGCGGTGGACTCCGGACTGACGATCGGCTGTGGCAGGTTTATGACAGCTTTCATACCACGTGTGAGGGTGCACCTTACCACCCATATATATAAAGAGATTCTGCCAACCCTCTTTCGATATTTGTTCTCCCATATGTCCAGTGAAATTCAGTTCGAATGCTTGGATTTTGCAATAAAACCACATTTACACTTTCTTATACGAGTGAATTAATAATTTTATTAAATAAAATCACAGTTGAAATTAACAGAGCAAAGAAAATTGTCACAACAGTAGGTCGAGTACAACAATACATTTCTTTCTAACATGATACAAGTATATTTATATTGGTATAGTAACATGACCATATTGTTTTATTAGCCACAAATTAAAACGACCTTATGTACATTGGGTACTTAGCCGCAATAGCTATGTTTTAGACTGAGAAATTTTAGATTAACATACATAGAAATATTTGGACATTCATGTCTCGCTTATATATAAATGCGGTAAAGAGATTCAAGTTTGGAACTTAAATATTTGTTTTTCTAACACACCATTGATTCGACATTTTATTATTACTAAGTAATTAAAAAGACTGTTAGAACAAGAAAAGAAAATGCTTCTGGCCGTCATGGTAATTTTTTATCAAGAGGTCAGAAAGTTCGTAACGTCTTCCTCTCTCCGTAGTACTTATTCTCAATAATTATCTAACCGATAATCCTCGCCTATTTACATTGAATTTAAAGAATAAATTTATTTACAGGATTCTTAAAAGAACAATACTTCTTTGTTTTTTTTTTATAAATGAGTTAACATACAGTGATACGATTTATTTCCTACTATTTAATTGCTTTGCGCATTGAATGCCGAAGATTTTTGAAATACTACATAAAATTATCTATATAATAATAATTAGACCGATTATTAAAACTTTACCTAACATCTTTGATGTAATATCATTATTACATATTCTAGATAATTTTAATTGTTTTCGATAATACCGGGGTAGTGATTTTTAATATGATGTGACGGCTTTTAAAGGATGTAAAATCCTATCATTAGATGCCCAATTAGTTAATCAAATTGACAGTATTTAATAATTATTCATATACAAGACTTATCACTTTAGAGACCGTCACAACATATTTATCGACACTATATACAGTTTTTTTAATATAACAGTGCTTTAATAATTTTCAATGTAATTTAAAATAACTTCAAACATGAGTCAACTCAACAGTTTATTACATCTAGCGAGGAACTAGTTTATTCTATGGCCATTTGTTGCGACGAAAGGATACTATTAGCTTATTTTTATTTTTCAGACAAGGTACGTATTAAAATAAATATAAATGAATAATAAATAATATCGGTCATTCAATTACTATGGAAATAAAGGATAGTTTAATAAAACTGTTCCATATCCTTGATATACACAAATTAATAGTAATTACGTACTTATATACAGGTTACACAGTAGAGGAAGTATGTATTATAAAGTCTATGTTGTAAGTCATTTAATTTTAATTCCTGTCATACAGGTTTATATTGAATTATACAGCGTAAGGACCTAGAGGTTATTGAAAGCAAGGGATTTTGAATTTAATTGGTAGGTGCAATCCATAATTATGTACATGTATGTATTTACCCTGATATTAAAATCAAATAGCTGCATATTATTATAAAAACATAAAAGACAGTCGCGGTTTAATGTGTTTAAAGCTGAAATGTCATTTAGCAGTTTTAAAATAAGTTAATACTTCAAACTGGTGGGAAATAACTTTTAAATGAATGACACATTTATTTTTAGCTATTTTCCTCTAAATGCGCGCCAAATATTTAAAATGTTCTTCGGCAAAAATAACTGATGTATAAAAAAACATATCGGTTTACTCAATCAAAGCTAACAATACACGCCTGCAGTGATATACATAATAATAAGGTAATCGGAAGAATGTAATAGTAGTGTAATATTATAGCGAACAAAAATGTCATAATTTCAGGAGAGAACAACAATTCTAAAACGGTAATTTAAAAATTTAAAACACGTATAAAAGTACAAGTCGGCGTATTTTTCAATAAATATATTTCTCGAAAATATACAAATCAAAACGTTCCAGAAAACTGGGTCGATTGAAAAACGATCTGTAAAAAGAAACGTTTAAGAAACCTTATCAATTTTACGATATTTACAATAATAATTTACATAGTAAATGACACGACCTGAAATGAACTGTTAATTGACTTAATTTACATTTTAAAAAAATACTATAAAAGTAGCCTCTAGCCGCGAGTTAATACTTTTAAAATAAAAAGGTTTTCAAGTAAGGGGTCAAAGTTGATGTATATTTTCTTATTTTTTAAAGATTATCCTATTAATCATTAATATCGTAGATACGTCTTAATTCAGACATTTATCTCTTTATATTATTTTATAATAATCTAGAATAATACGCTGGACTGTTCAACTATGTATAATGTTTTTTTAGGAATAAAAAAAACAACATAAAAAATACATTATATAATAATTATGACTGATTTATGTAAAGTACGAGGAAAGTCATTAAATAAATGTTTTTTTAATAAATATTAAAACTTTTACAATGTTAAGTGGTCCCTAAACGCTAAGCGGAACTTCAATTAAGTGCTTGCTATTTCACCTTGTCGTTCATACATTCGGCCGAAAAGACGAATATTGCTGTTAAAAGTAATGGAAACACTCCATTTCTGTACATATTTGGCCAAATTCTCTTTCTGTTTTGCTTACCCGATTGTTGTTTGTGTGATTTTGAATTATTTATTTTGCGTAAGCTAGTGCACATATTTAGGACATATATAAGTTTATATCGATAATTTCCTTCATAAACTTTTCGTATATCGTATCTGTGTTCTTACTTGCGGACTCGTTTATGCGCAAAATCGAATTGCATATATTGCAAAACGCTTATTTTTCCTACATTTTCCAATTGGAATAAAGGCAATTAAGAATCACTATCAACTTACGGTCTCAAAAGTAAGCGAAAGTTTTTCATGATTTTTTACAGCATCGTCGAAAAACATTCGGCTTGAACGGCGAATGCGGGAACATGCATTGTCGTGATTCAGAATCACAGATATTGCATAAAATACGATAAGAAGATCGTTGGGCTCCTAATGTATAGGTGAGAGGGCAGGGAAAGCTAATGGGCCCTGTTGCAGCTCGGCCACTGAGACCATTTGTCCTGGGGCGGTCAAACTCACGGGTCAACACCCATCCGGCGGCATCCACGTGGAAGTGTGAGCCAGGGTAGGACTCTGGCCTGCGGGCCAGTTTCCCCTAGGAGTCAACGCTCGGGCGCTCCTGGACGGTTTGCGCCCCGTATGGCGTACGCCAATCGATTGTGCAGTCTGACCGACAGCCGGGGGAGTCTGGAAACAGTACTGTCTCCTATAGATGTGACGGTAGTAGTTCTTCACCTTACGGTATCTGCTCCTGAAACGACCAATCGGCTAGCCGATCCCGGGGGAAAAAACAGGCAAAGGATGCCGTGGTCCGCGACAGATTCGGTAGACACCGTTTCTACCTCGAACCTGAAACCAGTCGGGAGACCGAAGAAATCTGGTTGCAACTGGTAGTAAGGGCGCGAGTGTCGGCCCGCTGGGTGATTAACATGGTTATCTTGCGGTAAGGCGTTGGTCTCTTACGGGCGAGTGGAGTAACTAGACGGTGGACTGTTTCGTCCTAAGTCTTCTGCGCTCACCTCACGGGAGACAACGATCTAATATCGTTAAAACTTCCTGAGGTTCGCCTTTTGTAGTCGACAGTATTTTATTTGTAGTATTTTCGCAATTCCAGTAATTTGGAAAAAGTTTTCAGAATACCTTTATGATTGAAGTTTATATTTAATCCATAAAATTACCTATGTTTTAAATGAAATAAATTATTTACAATTTAACTCTTTCTTTCCGATTTTTCATCAAAATGAAATTTTCGAAATTTCATCAAAATATGTGTAAAAACATAAACGTTTAGAGTATTATCTTTTACACGCATTTGATTTTTAGGTAAGTATATAAAAACAATCGAAATGATTGAAATTTTCATTTTATTTTGGACAAAAGATTACAGAGCAATTGCAGAAGTAGGCTCGTATGGTGGACTTGGCAAGAGCACGGTGGACTCCCCCTAAATATTCGAAAAACCAAGAGAACATTTCTGTGAGCCCAATATACGTTCGCAAGCATTTCCTATAAAACACATTTGGAGACTTTCAGTATGTTTTTCAGGATATCGAGTAATAGCTGTCTCGGCTTTAAAAATTATTTGAATTATTTGGGCTAGAATTTCATTGGGCTAGAATTTTAGATTTTTTTGGGGATGTTTAGTTTTCAAAACCGTTCATTAACGACTTTCCTCGCACATTCCAATTAATGAAGCAAAACGGTGTATTTTTGGTTAAGTACATTGTCACAATACCAGATTAAGTACGAACAAGCGGTATTTGGACAGCGATGTTTTCCCTTAAATTCACCTATGCCTAAATGCAGCTCTCTTGGATCCTGTTCGAAGTGGTGACGATTTCTGGCCGTAGCCGGTGCATCGTCAGAGATGACGTCACATTGGTGCTGGAGCCGAGAGGATTGCATGCTGTCACACCCTTATTCGCACGGCCCAGGCTGTGGTACGACTGAAACATAACAAGAACAATACATTAGATTATATTACGTTTTCGTCGTATCTATCGACGCCTAAAAACCGCTCTTGGACGTGTCAACATATTTGTGTTATGTAGTGAATCTCGTTACTACTCTTTACTTCAAATACATAGGTAATCAACAACTTATCTAATATACTGTCAGAAAATAGTATGAAAGGTAAATAAAATAGTCGATTCTTTGGAACCAACTAAACGTTATTCATGGATTTCTATTATTACAAAAAAAAATAGGTGTGGCACTCGGGGACTGCCGCGGTAAAGCTATTGCATAGCATTTTTAACAACTTATGCAATTATAATTATTTATTTATTTTATTTTTTCTGATATCAGATAACTGCGCTCTATCGGAAAACGTTGAAATTATTCCGAATCATTTGCGGCTGCGGAAGCAAATGATTCGGAATAATTTAAACTTCTTCCGATAGAGCGCCGCGCACGAATTTTTTATTCGATAAAGCAAAAAAAAACGGATTATTCGAAAAAAATCGTAGATAAAAAGATAGATAATTAAATTATCTTTAAAATGGTGTAGGTTTCATAATAATACGCCAGATAGTATTTGCGTAGTAGTCGTTTTTGTGTTCGGTTAGACCTAATTTTACAAATTAATTACACTATGTAATATACACAAAATCTAAAATATTCAAAACTAAGAATATAAGGAAAATGTTCTTGTTTAACATATATTTTTTTCGAATCGTAAACAGTACTCGTTTAGACGTAATTATCAGTTTAAAATCATTAATTTTCGTTAAGAAATTTCTTCATTCGGTCGCCGCGATGGCCCTAGGCCCGCGATAAAAGCTATGCAATAGCTTAAAAATAAAGGTTTATTAATTTAAATTGCTAATTATCCGAAGGGAAACCTGTTAAAAATTATTCATCGAAATAACCAAAATATAAAGTTAAAAGGTATATAATGAAAATAGAAGATTAATTGAAATATTCGATAACTAGAATAGATACGGGCTAAAAGTTTTTATCGTTATATCTAAAGTAGTCAGTAAAATTTTAAATAATGAAATTAAATGATCATCATTATTATTTGTACAATGTTTGAAAAATCATGGCCCTCGAATTCGGTCATATTATAGAACATTCTAGAATCCATATAATAGAATTCATATATTCATATAATGGAATATTATAGATCAAAGAATATTCTAAATCATAGAATCTCTCCGTGTGTTTTATTTTAATGTTACGTCCTCCAGCTGCTCAATGGTAGTAGGGAGTCGATTGTAGAATTTAATGCTAAGGTATAAGTATCTTTTCTGTACTTTGCCCTTTTTCGGTGTACGCATAAAAGGAGCTATCATATGGTAAGAGTGAATATCCGCATTATTTGCAGTGTCTGTTAGGTGTTATCTGGCATACATTAAACACTGGTATGTGAACGCCAAATATATGCCAGATGTAATGTAGCCAGAATAAATCGCAACTCTTGTATTCATAGTTCCAGGATCTACATATTCATTTTGCATAGAGTAGAATGTAGTGGTACCACAGATTTTTTTCTATTACTGTAAGCAAATATGTTTTAATATCATAGAAATATGACTTACAAATATATGTGGTTGTAACATCAACTGGAGCACTCATATCGGCCATATATGCGACAAATTGAGAGATATTTTTTTTTCAAAATACCCGTTTATTTAAAAAATATTCTCCCTACAATATTAAAAGAACGATATAGCTCTAATAGAATTACCGATAGTATATGGTGTGAAAATATGGAGTCTAACTTTTATTTCGTACCTGGACTAAATTTATCACCTACACATACAATGCCGTACCATATTTTCGTGTATAGTCATAAGAAAATTAATCCGTATTATGTGGAGAATATGGAAATTACCCAATAGAAGAAAATAATATTTAAAAAATAATTACGGATAATTTGGAGGATGAAAAATATAAAAATACGAATGAATAAATGATAAGTATGAACCAGGAGAGTCGCAAATCAATATTTAGATCTGCCAAAAGTAGCAAACTACAATGAACTATGAATGCTAAGCCTCATAATCCTCTCTCTCTACAATTAGTTTTAATACGAAATGGAAGACATAGAAGACGAAAAAAATGTGGGAGAAAACGTTTTAATTAAGCTTTTGGAGCAAATAAAATAGTAAATAATAGGTTCGATTTTCTGACTATTTTATCTTTTTTTTTATTACGTATTGTGTTTTTCTGGTTTAGGTTACAGTACTTTATTTGACGATTGTTTTTATCTGTATATTGCAGTTATTTATAGAACGTTAATCAGTTAGTTGTAGGTATTCTAGAACTGATTTATCATATTTTTACACCAAGGTAGACTTACATCAATATTGCGTTATTATTCTTTTTAGTTTCTTTTGTTTTTACATAACATAAACTTACTACATATGTTTTCCTTAAATTTAAGCTATAATATGACATTTTATTTTTAATTCATATGTTAATAATATGTTTCCGTTGAAGAATTTATTATGTAATTTCTAAATATACTGATTTTATAGTTTTCCTATTTTCTACGCCCAGACAGGCAAATAATAAAATAATTTAATTTGGTAATATAAATACATAAGATAATAAGGATTGCATCTTCTAAGCGCTTTCTTATACTAATATGGGTAAAGAAAATAAAATAAAACTATTTTATGAAGCTTCCGACATTCTATAAAATGAACCCTAAAGCTATGGTCTGGAAAATGACGATATTATAGAAAGTGGCACAATAAGAGTATAAATAACATTATTAGGAGAGACAAGGTGAGCACGCTCTCTTTGCTTCCTGATCTTACTTACATTAGCAGGCTGGATAATCTTCAAGTCCTTTGGCTTGTAGGTGTACATTCCGCCGTCGGGTTCGGAGCGAATATCATCCACTGAACATTTAGTGATAAGTCTCTGGGAAGGAGTACGTTGTAGACTCATGTATCCTTTGCTGATAGGACGGCGATCAACTATAAATAAATAAATTATAAGTCAATTAAATAGCAATTAAAACCACTTTATTAAAGGTTGATTCGTATACTTACGTTGGTTATTCAATTCACCCAACTCATTATTAGTACACATAATTACAATACATGAGATATATGGGTTTATATATTCTTATAGACGGAGCGCTTTAAACTAGAAATTGTGTCAGCCAATAATAGGATGCGGGCTCGTTTTACCGACTCGAATAATTGCTTAAAGGCTCTCGACAATCTCTAGCATGCTTGTCAAGCTTCGAGTCGCGGGCTGGGAGGAGATCGTGAACAGCAGGAAATATGCATTTTTTAAAAATATTTACCAAAATTTCCTAATTTTGTAGTTGTATACCAGGGAGTCATGGTAATTAGACGTAATTGATTGGTTGATGATTGATTGATTGATGATTGATTGATGGGTGATTGATTGATGATTAATTGATAATTTATTGATGACTCCGCAAGCAAAAACACAGATGATTTATTGGTCGATATGAGGTGTTTATATAACTCAAGTGTATAGACTGTATTGTGAATGATCAAGAAGACTATAGTGTGGAAGTCAGATGTCGAATCGAACAAGCTAGAGCTGCGTTTATCAGAATGAGCCAACTCTTCTGCAACCGTAGTCTCAAACTCTACACTAGATGCCATCTGGTGCGGTGTTAGATATTTTCAGTCCTCTTGTAGGAGTAGAAACGTGGACACTAACCCAGACTTTGTGTAAAAGGTTAAAAGCTATTGAAATGTGGATTTACAGAAGAATAAGACCTTTAAGAAGAAGAAGGCGCACCATTTGTGAGTGACTGACAATCAACGCCTCGAGGGCATTACTCGCGGAAACCACTTTAGGAAATGCTGCCCTAAGTACTCACCGTAATGGTTTGGTATGATGTCAGGGTCTGTGTCCTCATTGGCGTCCACAAGTGATCCTCCGTTAGAGCCATTGAAGCCCTGCTGCTGAAGGAGCGGTAGACCTCCGGCTGCCACGCAGGCAGGGTAATCTAGGGGCGATGCCGGTCGATGAATACCAGCGCCGTGCCCGCCGGCTCCCAGCACCACTGCGTGCTCCATGTGCACTATGCTTCCGGAACGCTGGTCGTGCTCCTGACCTCTAAACATTCAGAAGAATAACAATGATTTCTTCTAGCCATGCAATGATGGTTATAGGGTTGGTAAGGGCCAAACCACGTATTAAAAACATGTTCATTTATGTGTCAAATCACATTACTTAGTATTTGAATGCACGGCGCGGAGGTGAGTGGATGAGAAACCTTCCCCGCGAGAATTTCGTTGACTAATTTAAGGAATATTACCAACGGGATATGATATTCATTATGTGTTTTTACGGGAAAACAATACACGCTCTCTATGGCCCCATCTCTGCGGTCGTCGGCCCTTGTGAGAGATTTACTCGGTGAGTGGGGCAAGTACAAGTCCCGCGACATGTCTTGGTCTATTTTGTGTGCCGCAAAAAAAAACTCAAAAAACAGCATACTTCTGGGTATCAATACATATTTTTATAAATCATCTAGTCCATGCGCTTTAATTCATTTCCACTCTACGCAATAATGTATTTTTCCTGTCATAATTCTCTCTCACTTCCTCTCTAACCATTGTTAGAGAGGAAGCAATACAAAATAAGCACAACCTGTAACTTGAAAAGTCTCACAATCTCCGCCACGATAATGAGGCCTCACACCTCTCGGAAAATAAAGGAGTTTTTGGTGCAGAAACACATCGAGTCAAAGAGCCGCCCTTAGTACATATTGAGTTGTCAACCACAACGGGCGAACCCGTCACCGCAGGACGTTTTAACGATTGTTCGTTCTATCGACCGTGCAGTGAGCGTAGAAGACTTTGGACATTACAAATCCGACGTCTAGCTACGCCACAATCCGCAAGAGACCAACGCCTTTACCGCGAGATAACCAGTATGTTACCTGGCGGGCCGACACTCGCGCCCTTGCTTCCAATTGTGACCAGATTTCTCCGGTCTCTCGATTGGTTCCGAGTTAGAGGTCGCTTGCGCGGTCCTCTCCCTTACGAAGCGGTGAAACGGAGTATACCGAATCTATCGCGGACCAAGGCGTCCTTTGCCCGACTCTGAACCGGGATCGGATGGCCAATGGTCATTTCAAGAGCAGTCGCCGTAAGGTAGACAACTACCCCCGCTCTATAGGAAACAATACAGTTCCCAGACTCCCCCGATTGTTAGTCGGAGAGCACAATCGATTGGCTTGCGCCGCTCGGTGCGCAGACCGTCCAGGAGCGCCAGAGGATTGATTCCCAGGGGAGACTGGTTGACCCAGTGTCCTACCCAGGCTCCGCACCCCATGCGTGGAGGCCATCGGATGGGTGTTGACCCGTGAGTGTGACCGACCCTGAAACAGAATGGGTCTTCGTGGCCAACTCAGCAAGGGCGCATTAGCTCCCGCCCTTAGTACAGTCCTAAATTCCCATTGATATTTTAAATTTCCGGGAATCAAAGATACGTCACGAGACCAGCGGTTTCAAGACACTGAAGAAGCTGTCCAAGCGATGAAAACGATAATTTAGACAACAACTAATGTAAAATACATTGTAATGCAAGATGATTTCTGTAAAAGGAAAAGGTAGTATTTTATTGATATTTTCTCTTCGTCGTTTTTCCTATACCCAATTATTTCGGTGTACCCTACCTTGATTACCAATACAATAAATTTAGCAAAATGTTTTGACCGCTCTAGATGGTCCAGATGGATTTAAATCTGAAATTGGACAACGTTTTGATTGTTAACAAAGGAGAAGACGATTTTGAGACATACTTTTTATGACTTTTTAAATTTCGTGTAGGAATATAATTTATTAAAAAATATAGCATTCTCTTTATTAACGGTCTCCATATTTAAGCAGTTACAATCGTAAGACCAATATGTGATGTATTATTTCTTCATGGAAGACAGCCTATCGATCAATGACGGGCGAATACTAATTTAGACATATTAGAAGGGCCGTGCAGCCATCCGCATTGGACGAGTCGGCCAATCTGCTTCCAATATCGTTGTTTTATTCCGGGACTACTACTACTCTTCCGAAATACACGTGGCTAAGCAAGTATCTCATTTGAGAGGTAGTACTGTTTGCGTTAAATATTTGGCAGTTTCTTTGTGATTTAGAATGGTTCTTCAATTTAAAAATAATACTGGAACCTTGTATTTCTTAACTTAAATTAATAAATTAATCATCAGTTCAAACATTGATTCACTGAATGGTCATTTTGCGTATAACTGTGTTATAAAGCACCCGGTAGCAGGTATAACGAGGTTATATTGGTGGTAAAATGCAGGTGGTGAAAACTGTTTACTGTTCATGCATTTGACAAGTCCTTGGTAATAACACAGTTCAAATTATTACCTCTAGTTTATTGGTAAAGATGAACTAAGACAAACCAATTCTGACTGGCGTCTTAACTGCATTACAAAATACTAGATATGATTACTTTAATTGCTTGTATATGTAACGGTCGATAATTATACTTAGAGATGACATCACGAAATCCACACTGTAAGCATGACTTATAGTCCAAAGAATCGCCCTAGCCTGACAAAAAAACTACTAGATTTGACCAACCATTGAGTAAGGACTGTATCGATAAATGAACTTCATATGACCAAATATGACCACACGCTTCATGACGCGAAGGGCATCATTCAACCCCTCCACTTAGCATCGCTTCGCCCTATATAAGACGACCCCGACGTCCAGTCGATACACATTCAACAGCATCAATTGCTATACAGAGATGAACAAGAGTGATGCTGCACCGGATGTGATGCCCGCGCGCTAGCTATTATTATTATTATTATTTATTCCATAGCCGGCGATTGGGGAGGGGGTCACCCTCGCAGCCGATACGCTGTCGGTGCCGCTGGATCTCGTACTCCATTCACGATTCGCTTCCATTCTTGACGATTTTTTGCCACGTCTCGTGCATCCCTAGCCGATAATCGTTGTTTCTTAAGGTCGTCTTTGATGTTATTTAGCCACGCATTCTTCGGTGCCGATCGCTGAATTCTCCGTTCTGTCGGACGGTCTCGCCAAAGAGGTTTATTATTAAACCACGTACAGTGAATTCATACATTAATATAGTGAATAAAGATACCATTTTATAAAGCTAAAGATACCATTTTATACATACCTTAATGGAGCGTGTTTGGTCGGTAGTCCTGCAGCTCCCCGGCCGGCATGACGGCGATATAACGCAGCGATGACAACACATACGATTGTGGTTAGAATAGCAGCGGTAGCAATGAGACCAGCCAAGACTGGGCTCAAAGACAGCGAGGTCGTTTGACCTGGAAGTACATAAATTACCTAGTTTTAAATATACTTCTTTTTAATTTTATATTACGGTTTCTGGATGTTTGTTCCATGGGAATCAAATATCCCAAAAGACCACGAGTACAAATTAAATAAATACCATGATCTTGCAAATGCCGTAACCCGGAACGGCTTCACTGTTCACCTTCACGCGGTGGAAGTTGGCGCTCGTGGCCTGCCAGCTAAATCTCTATTTCACCTCTTTAAAGATCTTGGCCTTTCCAGAAAAATAATCAACTCTTTCTTAGAAAAATTATCTAAAACTGCGATTTGCGCATCTCAAATTCTATGGCTTCGAAGGGGGAGTGAATGGGTGGCAAGGTGAACGCTCACATGTGGCAAGACAGCTGTCCTAAACCTACCACAGCCGGTTCGTAAGTCCGGAATCCACTGCTCACCCCCCAGAAGTGTAAAAAAAATAGTAATATGATGGGCCCGACTCCGGTCGGTGAATTCCATGGCAGCTCCGTTTGTATTTATTTATTTTGTGGTTATTTATTATTGAGTATCTTTATAATTAATCTTATTAATTATCATATTTTTTACATATTATTTAATTTAATAGTTATTGTGTTTTCATTATTTAACATGTATTTAATTTAATATGTATTTCATGTATTTAATTTGTATAAATTTTTTATAAATAATAAATTAATTGTAAATAAGAAAATGCAGGACAAAAAGTGTTGTACGATGAGCATCTAGGTAATCAGTGTAATAATGCAAACCTATTACCTTTCTAACCACATTTAATTTATTATAGGAAATCACTAATAGTTAATAACATTAAAGATTATTAGTAAAGAACCTAACTAAATACATTTTTATGTTGTTAGGCAAATTATTTTTTTAATTGGAAACGTTAAAAATTCTTGAAATTTTTGTCTCATAAAAAACTGGACAAGTTTGATTCGAGTGCCGCTGGTTCCGTATTGTGAGAAAGAGTTTGTTTGTCAAAAAACGCATAAATCATCCTGGCCATAAAACATTCCCTCAAATTAACTGAAAATGGGCTCAATTGCATTTCTTCGTGAACTTAAATCGGAAATTAGTTCGTGTGAACGAGACAGGGCAATACGCTAGAGCGGAATGTGACATGAACGGTTGTCACTTTTTCGCATTAAAACTACACACTATAGATAAAGCATCTAAATCAAACATCGCAAGAAATGTGTTGAAATTTATTCGGACGAGTATAAGTTTAACAGGTAGTTTTTTATCGACGATCGTTTGTTTCATATTCCGCTATAACGTATTGCTCTATCTCGTTTGCTTGAACTAATTTCATTTTTAGTTCACAAAGAAACGCAATCGGGCCCAATGAGAACTTTAACAGTCTATATATATTTCTCACTTTTCAAAGATTTTCATATATCTATAAAGATAAAATAGTATGAATTTATATTTTTATAATGGGTTTAATCACTCGGAAGTAAATATTGCAGAAAAACGTTCAAAATCATACGGTCCATCATTTCGGGACGAAAGCACAGTAATTTTTTATAGTTTTCTATGCGCTTCTGAAGAATGTAGACACTATACATATTTATAATATACATATTTTTGAATTTATTTACTGATTTTCTGCTCCATTTACTTTATATCTAATCCTTTAACACTTTGGGCTGTTTAGCAACTTAGCAATCAATTTTCAGAATATTTTTTGTTATCTTAAAAAACCCTAATAATTTCACTTTAAAAAATTCATGTGTTTTTGAAACTTTTCTTTTATATAACATAACGTATTATATGATCGTTTAATAGGTGGAAACATATAAATGGTTTATGTTTGTTATATTTTGAATTAGTAAATATGTTTTTTGTACTGACTACTTCCCGAATAAAATAAAATAATAAAAAGAAATCGTAGTTAATACAATGGTTTATGGCTATTCCGTCTTCGAAGTTTTTCATTTCTCTCAGTCTGCTGGCGGAACTGGGGGCGTCTTAGAATAAGGCGCCGATAATAACATAAAATGCATGTTTATATGTTTTTACGTAAAGATGTTGTCTAAAATCTAAATCTACTTCGTGTAACGTATAGCTAATATTTCCTTGTCTAAGCAAGGAATGCCGTTTCCAAGTAACATCGTCTCATATTGTAAATACAGAGAGTACCACAAATCTGACTCTGTATATAACTAGGCCAGGATTTGAAGATCCATAATGACAGTTTTAATTACAGCAAAACCAAGCTTTCACCTAATGGATATTGACTAAAAACTGTAAAAACAGAAGCTGAAATTGAAAATCGCCCTAACATTTTGGTGTCACTGTTGTTTTTAACTTATTAATGACAAATACGACGACTTATATATCCTGTATGTGCCAAACCGCTACATAAGTTTATGACATTACAAATGCATGAAGATTTTCTTTACCGATATATTTGGCTTGTCCTTTGAAAGTAACAGTTTCAATGGTGGTAGGGTCGCTCCGGCCTTTGGCGTTCACTGCATACATATCCAAACGGTAAGTAACGCCACTCTCGAGGCCAGAAATCTCAAAGGCTGGAGGAGTACGATTGGTTGATACGTTGTATTTGACCTGCGGATATAAATATATAGAATAATGTAAACACGTGATAATTATGTATTTATACAAATATGTATGTACCAAATCATGTACCATGACATGTTTCCTCATTTTTTTGTCCATATTATTAAAATATAATTAGGTTTATCTTGAAAAACATATAAACTAGAAATAAATAAACTTAATACTTAAACGCGCATATAACTAAAATATGAAAATATCAAAATAAGATAGTAAACAAAAACATAATATAGGTATTTGAAAAAAATATAGAAGAACTAAAGACAACCTAAGGTTACATCTGTCGGCACAATTTTGACCTTCCAACAAATTTCAAATATGCATCAATAATATACACAACATCCGGCGAGTAAGCAATCTAGGCTAAACTTGCCTAGAAGAAATTTGCTGGCTTAAACCTTTAGATGCCCAGGTTATTAATCATATTCATTACAGTACCGGTGCTAATGGGCCCTTGCTGAGTTGGCCACGAAGACCCATTCTGTTCAGGGTTGGTCACACTCACGGGTCAACACCCATCCGGCGGCCTCCACGCATAAAGTGCGGGCCCGGGCAGAACTCTAGCCTTAGGGCTAGTTTCCCATAGGAATCAACCTTCTGGCGCTCCTGGACGGTCTGCGCACCGTGCGGCGTTAGCCAATCGACTGTGCACTCTGACTAACAGTCGGGAGAGTGTGAAAGCATTACTGTTTCCTAAAGAGTGTTGCGGACCTTACGGCGACTGCTCTTGAAACGACCATCGGCTACCTGATCCTGGGTGTACAGCCGGGCAAAGGATGCCGTGGTCCGCGATAGATTCGGTATATACCGTTTCACTGCTTAGTAAGGGAGAGGACCGCGCAAGCGATCTAGAACTCGTAACCAATCGAGAGACCGGAGTAATCTAGTCGCAATTGTAACTAAGGGCTTGAGTGTAAGCCCGCTGGGTAACACACCTGGTTATCTCGCGGTTAAGGCGTTGGCCTCTTACGGGCATGTGGCGGAGCTTGACGATGGACTGTTTTGTTCAAGTCTTCTGCGCTCACTTCACGGGAGATAGAACGAAGAATCGTTAAAACTTCCTGAGGTGAAGGGTTCGCCCGTTGTAGTTGACAACTCTATTTGCTATTCTACTTGTTTTCTCATATTTTCAATGGTCATAACGTTATGGACATAAACATTCAACAGAGGCACCGGACAGAAGATACCATACGGACGGAAAACCTTTTATGGAAAATATTTGTATAATAGTTATTATAGTACATATCATGTAATGTAATTAAAACTATTTAAAATTCTGTTGAATTGTATCTTAACAATATTGCTACCAAAAAAAGTGACTATCTGGCTTTTTTGTAGTTCTTTCCAGTAGATTATATCATCTTTATCCTACATTTTCTTATTTTTGTTACTTTTTTTTACAAGGCTTAGCTAATATTTGATATTATTCTAGGTATTTGATATTATTATATAATATTGGTATTTGATATATTCCTTAGTATTTGATTGCTTCTTTTCTTTAGAATATTTTTTCCTATCTAGATCTGATGTTAATATGTTCCATTTTTTTTTGGATTTAGGGATGAGTTACCGTGCAAAAGCATATTTTATATACAACTTTTGAATGTTCAGAATTCTTTACTCAGTCACAAAGGCCAAAAATTAGTTAATTTTCGATTTTCAAATAATCGAAAATTGACAAATAAACGAAATTTACGTGATAACAAGAAACATTTTTTTAAAATAAAAATGACAGCTCCAAAAGAAATATGTTTCATATGTAAAATCACTCACTTATCTGGTGCTCTCCAATAAAAGCTAACTCTATACATATACGTTATTGTTAGCTAACCCTTTAATATAACATTTATATTGAGTATCTGATAAATTAATATAATAATATTGTAATTATTACAGAAAATAAAAAAAACATTATATTTATAATATAGTAAATTAAAATAAATTTAAAGATTTACGAATTTTCGTTGTTACAATTACTTTATATTTCCGAAACAAAATTTTGCACTCATCTCTGGTAGGGTTTGTCATTCACAAGGATACTTGTCTCTTGTACTGGTTTTCGGTTTCGTTTAATGTCTGACCAATGTACATATGACTCAAATATATTACATATGTTAAGTCCAAGATACATGTAGTGTAGTTCGTATAGAGTCGTTCAGCGATGAACTAGAAGAACATAGATTATGAACTACAAACCTTGAGGGATGGAACTTCTAGGAGTTCCATCAGGAAGGATTGTGGAAGGCCTCCGTCGAAGCTTTCCAGGCATTCAACGTGTATTCCGTCTACGCTTTGGTTAGCGATCGAACAATTTTGTAGTGGAAATGGTCGACCTGTAAAGAAATGGTATATTATTTTCAGCATTTTATCATTTGACCCTTCCGCCATTGCAGCAGAAAAGTCTTCAGTTTTGTTTCTGCATTTCTGGTAAATATTACTTAACATTATAATAAAAATATGATGATATTATATGAATTGACCTGGGACAATAGAAACGTTTTACATAAATTGTAATTTCTATCTCTGCTTTCGTTACCTTTCTACGATAACATCCTATAAAAATTATATAAATCTATTGGAGATGGTTTAAATATTTCAGTACGTGGCCAATAATAATTATTTAACCCCTCATTTTGCGAAGTAAACATTCGGCGGTCCATTTTGTTTTGTCAGTTTGGCGCGTAAAATTGGCGAGAGTCGATGGCTTTGAGGAAAACCACTATACGGATCATAAAAAGAATAACTGTAAAATGACCGCATTGAAATTTGAAATATAAAACATTATAACTTTATCTTGCGGTAGGCGACCGTGCGTCCTTTGCGTATATAAAATAATTATAAAATAATTTAAAGGAATATTAGTAAATAAAGAGACCCAGAAAAGAGTTCCAAAGGCCTGGAGATTTTTGAAACAGATATTGGAAATATTTGAAATATCAATAAAACACTGGTCGATACACGGTATCATATGCTTTTCCAAATTTGGTCCTGGTCACTCGACATACCTACTCGTACAACATACTACGGTTTTAGGTATTGGTTGAGGTGTAACAATTTATTTGCATTCGACATTCAGACTCCTTTGTTTTCTTCTATTCGATTTAATTGATTTTTTTGTCGGCTATAATAATTGCGATTAACTAGGTTCGATTTTCAGATTCTTCATTACCTAACCATTATTTTAAATGTTCAATTAATCAACTCGTAAACCACTACATATATTATTAAGAATTAACTTACAAGAGGTTAAAGACATTATTATCAGGATTCTAAGAATTTTGTTTACCATTATAGGATTAATAATGAAAGAGTTTAGAAGTATTAAATTTTCAGATAATAATTTTTTTTAATCTAAAACTCGCGGAGGATATCGAAAAGTCAAGTAAGCATGAGCTGTGGGTAATATCCACAAAATTCATATTTAATTATTTTTCTGCTTTATATTTCTATTAAAGGATTAATGTTTTATTTTTATTTTGAGAAGGCCACCAGACCCATTATTATGTTTTATGTTAAAAATATTGTTGTAAAAGAAGAGGATTTCTCGGGTCTATATTATTCTTCGAAATTCTTCGAACATCTATGCCAAGTTCCGAAACGTTCGTTCGTTCCTATTTGACTGGTAAAGTAAGGTAAATATGCCGCTCTGCCATGCGATGAATTATAATTCTTTTTAGTCACATTTTACTATGGCTGTCCAAAAAGATATATATATATATATATATATATATATATATATATATATATATATATATATATATATATATATATATATATATATATATATATATATATATATATATATATATATATATATATATATATATATATATATATATATATATATATATATATATATATATATATATATATATATATATATATATATATATATATATATATATATATATATATTGCGGTAATCTAAATAAGTGTGGCTTTTAGAACACATTTTTTGTACATCTATATCTCTTATAATTAAAAAAGTATACCATGAATATGTAAAAAAAAAGTTGAATCATTTTTGGGTATAACCTAATTATTTTGTTTTTTTTTCTACGAATAGATATTTTTTTCCTCCAAAAATGAATTCGTCATCACCGAGTTATCTGAAAATGATATCTCACCTGCCCTACCTATAGTTTGGGAGATATAGGGCTCAAAGTGAAGCTTGGCGGCATCAAACTCCCTCCCCCCTCCCCCCGACACCCGCACGGTGGACACCGATGGCCCTTGGGTTAAATCCCATCAGAAATATCTAAAAAATCTTTTTCAAATATGAGCCTTTAATAACAAAAGGCAGGGTTCCCATTCAAAAAGTTACACTTATTCCCCCAGCTTGATTGTCAGTTGTCAGTTGACTAGGCTATTTTCATATTATTCATATATGATATGTAAAAATGAACATAATACTTTTTGTAAAGAATTTTATAACTTATATTTTTTACATACATCATAGTTCCGATATCGAGATATAAGCGCAAAACTGAACCGGGGCGCTACTTTTCCAAGATGGCAGCTCGAGCTCAACAGATAGAGTGGGCGACTTTTAGTATGTTTAACAGTACGCATCAAAGAACACATATGCCAAATTTCACAGCTATTACCAATTATTTCTCCTAATTTATTTTATTTGACTGGGCTATAGGTATTTCAGCACAATTTAAAATTATTCTTCTTTGCCTTCTTATTTTTAAATGCGAATGCTATCGTTTTTTTTCCCGAAAAAAAGATTGCGAATCATTATGAAGTAAATATTCTTGAGTATGGTATTTTTTCTTAATTAAAAATTAAGAATTTTCTATGAAACAATTTATTTAGTTAAATTTGACAAAATATGCAAGATGGATAAATGCAAATTTGACAAAAGCAATAAAATACCAATTCGGATGGATTTAATTTTTAATTTCTAATGCCGTCACATTTTTACTAGGTAGTAAAATCCATTTTTATTGATTTATCTATTAATTTAATAAATTTGGTATGACAGTGACATCTGTCGGTATCTAGTTATACCACTTGACATTTCTTTTTCGTGGTACTGTTATTATCACCGACAGTGCAGCGGCGTCAAGGAATACGCATTTTTATGTTTCGTGTTAAAGCCGTTACTAGTTATTAGATTATCAGATATTTTAAAAATTTCTACTCTGAAAATATTGCTTACGAAGTCTAGGTTTTTCCAATTTTCATTGTATAGGCTTACAATACGTTGGTTCGTCGCTATTAAGTGGATACATATGTTTCATACTATTATTTTGTCAATAAATGCTTTTAATTTTTATGTTTTCATTATAGATATATTTTTTTTAACATTTTATTTTAAAATATGATTTTGACATAATAATATGTTTAATGTTATTTATTTTTGATATTTTTAAGCTATTGCATAGCTTTTATCGCGGGCCTAGGCCAGCGCGGTGACCGAATGAAGAAATTTCTTAACGAAAATTAAAGATTTTAAACTGATAATTACGTCTAAAGGAGTACTGGTTACGATTAAAAAAAATATATGTTAAACGAGAACATTTTCCTAATATTCTTAGCTTTGAATATTTTAGATTTTGTTTATATTACATAGTGTAATTAATTTGTTAAATTAGGTCTAACCGAACACAAAAACGACTACTGCGCAAATACTATCTGGTATATTATTATGAAACCTGCACCATTTTAAAGATACTTTAATTATCTATCTTGTTATTTACGATTTTTTTCGAATTATCCGTTCTTTTTGCTTTATCGAATAAAAAATTCGTGCGCGGCGCTCTTTTGAAAGACGTTTAAACTATTCCGAATCATTTGCTACCGCAGCCGCAAATGATTCGGAATAATTTCAACGTTTTCCGATAGAGCGCAGTTATCTGATATCAGAAAAAATAAAATGAATAAAATAAATAAATAATTATAATTGCATAAGGTGTTAAAAATGCTATGCAATAGCTTTAACGAGGCAGTCCCCGAGTGCCACACGTATTTTATATCTTTTTTTCTTTTTAGTATTATATATATTTTTCTATCTATTAAATTGAATAAACATTTTTTTTTACATATTTAATATCATAGTTAAATTATTGTTTTAAGTCCAAATTAAATTAATTATCTTTGTTGTAGCGATTTATTCAATTAATTTTACAGCTTTTAGTCCCATTTGGGTGTCAGAATAAAATAGATATAAGGCACCATTTCATTATTCATAATTTTTAGCAAAGATCAAGGTTTCATGAAAATTCCTAAATAAATAAAATAATTAACTAATATGAATAACTTACCCGCTGCAACAAGTTGGTACATGCATGGCACTTTTTGGTGTCCAACAGCGTTAACTCCCCAGCACGATAAAGTGCCATAATCCATATCAGAAGTGGGAGTATAGTTGAGACGGGAGGTAGGACCATCGCTACTGTAAAGCCTAGAATTTTATTACAAATATATTTATTAAATGTTATTTTATTTTGATTCAATGTGTCCTGCGTTCTGCAGCCCTATAGCGAATGCTCTCGCTTTTCGATCGTCGCGATTTTAGGTGGTTCGGCTACTCCCCGCCAGGGGCGACTTAACACGAGAGTTTTCGTGATACGTATGTACCGACACTTATCATTTCGAGAGCGATCGAAAAGCGCTAGCATTTGTAATAGGGCGGCTACAACGTATGCACATTTTTTTCACTATCGGGTTCTCGAGATATTGAAGTAGTGATAATGCTAGTAGAGTTATTTGTTACCTTGGAGCAATGTCCGTTTGCTCTCCTGAATTGTTGAACGTCCAGTGAAAGGTGACTAGAGGCGGATTGGCATCGACTTCACATATGAAGGCAACCGTTTCGCTTTTCAAGGCGCCGAAAAGTTCGGCATCATGGCGCTCGCGGCACATCGGAACATCTAGAACGGATAAGTAGCGGTCAATTATTCAGCACTGGAATCAGTACAGTTCCTTAGTACCCTCAGCTAGTCTCCATTACCCTCAGCAAGGAGATGAATCGGCGTCAACTCCTCCACCCCCCTTCCCCTTCTCCATTTAATCCCCAATCAATTCCACTAAGAAGTAAACGCTTCTGATTTAGTCTTTGAATTATAGCTATTTACGATCTTAGTTATAAATGTGAAACTTTATTTTGAGAGAAAAAATGTTTAGACGCAGCAGAGCGAGGCATTCAAATTTCTCTTGAACACATTATATACTTCTTAATACGCACATCGTTTGTCAACAACAATTAGTAAAATTGAAAAAAACACAACTATTTTGTCAACAACAATTAGTAAAATTGAAAAAAAAAGTATTAAATTATGAAACACGAAAAATATTAACGACTAGCTAACCTGTGCCCATTTCGTTGGGCGGAAAAAATTTTTACTTGTCATGAAATTATGAGTGTGGTTCGGTTAGTACTGAGTGTTATGATTTATTTCCTGACTGCCAAACGGAGGGTTATATTTTTACTGCATATGTATGTATGTATTTGTATGCCAATTTGGCTATATTACCGGGTTTCAAATGTGTCAATGAAATGATTATGAATGAATAAATTATGTTTATTTTAATTGTTCAAAACTTCTCTGTATACTATAATTGATGTAATGTTATTATTTGGCACCAAAATATATTATCTTTCAGGAGTTCGAACCCTTGATACGGTCGCGGTTCCATACCTATGTCGTATTATCTCTTTAACTATTTATACAGTAAAAAGGAAATTATATGCAGTAAAAGGGAAAAGACTTGTGTCTTAATCACTTGAGACGATAAATTTACTTATTTTGATAAGAATTCATAATTGTTGACAATATGACCAATAAACATGATCTAATGATGTATATATATTATGTTGTTATTATGTTATAAAAATTACGCTGATTTCCTTCTTTTTAATACGAGTCATTTGTGTGCATCTTGTCGAAGGGTGTTGACGATAATGACTTACGAAATACATTAGGGGCTGATGCTCTCCCAGTTGCATTCTACGGTTACACGTTAGTATGCTGAGTTTAGGCGTGGAAGAACTCTGCTCGTGTCGCCCTGCGATGGCAGTCACTGAGGGAATGGTTATATAAGTGAAAATACTTGTTTCCGCGGATCGTCGTTTCGTTGTCCGTTTTATTACTCAAGAAATAAAGATTTCGATAGGCAGTGCGCATAGTATTTTACACGATCTCTATTTTATACTGAACGAATAAAAAAAGGGAAAAAACGAAGAACGTAAAATACGTAAAAACGAAGTGGGAAATTCGATAAAATTGTTTTGTTTCATTGAGATAACGCTCCGAAAGTCCGAAAGTTGCGATGGCTGCCATTGTATTAGCCGGTTTTGAAGTACTAAAACATCCTGCATACCCACTGGACCTTGTCTCTGGTGTTTTTATACATCTATTTCCTATATTAAACGAAAATTTGAAGAAGATGACGATGAAGACGTATCCGGAGGCAGAATTTTTTAGGTGATTGCGATGAAGAGTTCTTTAGTAAGAGTATTTTATGTTTGGAGAAAAGGTAAGTGTATAAACCTAAAAGGTGAATTCGTATTATTCACATTCTCAGTATACTATTTTTTTATAAATTATAAAGTCTGCGGGATTACAAAATATAATCGTCAATTTAATTAGACTAGACATCATTAACAGGTATTTAGGATAACTCGTAGAAATAGGCATTAAAATGATGAATGCATTTTATGAATGACGAGAAATAACAAAAATATTATACTTAAGAAGAGTAAAAAATATGTATCAAAGATAGTCTAAATCCAAATTAAAATTACTTTTTTTTTTACTTCACTTTTTTTCACCTCAAATCGCACTTTACAACAACCTCTGATATACTAAATGTTAACATATTGGTAATGTCTGGGTTTAGTAAAAGTAGATTGCGGTTTAAAAGTCGTTATCTACATTTTCAGGGATTTTCAAGCAAGTTTTGTCTATCAAACGTTTTGAAGTTTTGTCAGCTCTCCGACTACGAAAACGGGACAAAGTGGATTCGGACGTGCGCGTCCGACACACTCTCTGCGGTTTTATTTTTAATAATTCTAGGCTCGTTATACGGCTGTGCAATTTATGACAGCCCGTGGTGGGATTTGATCGCGGTCTCTGATAATTTTAATATCGGCGCAGTTGAATTGTTCGGCGAATTGGTTTGCGGTCTGTCGGTTAACAAATGACACTGCGCCGCATGGCTCCCGTCATAAGCCAAAAGCTTCCCGAAGTCTGTTATACAAGACTTCATGACCATTTACTAATTGATGCAAAATAATTGAGCAGTAATGCCTGTGATAAAAGAGTCAAACCGCAATATCAAAATACCTCCCTAATGATTTTCCTAGAAGTTCATGTAGTATAATTACTAGTTTGGTTCGTTGGAACATACAATCAAATTATTTCATTTATTTGTAAAGCATGGTGCAGTCTAGTTCATGTTTGTTTAAGTCGAACAATTGACTGATTCGTGGACCTTTAAAGTCTCAACCGATGAAATAATTTTATATGAAAAATAATTAATCATATTCAAAGAGTCAGAGACATAAAAAAGCAGAAATTTAAAGAAATCTCAAAAAGTGTTAAAAATAAGTATATACTACAAACCAAAACATATATAAATACAAATAAAACATTTATAGTATCAGCTACGTAATCTTCTTATATATAAAAATGAATCGCCGTGCGTTAGTCTCGCAGGATCTCGGAAATCACTCAACCGATTTGAATTATTTTTCTTTTATTTTGTTTGGCTTGATTCAGGGGTGGTTTACAAAAAAAAATATTTAGGAAAAACTCAAAGGAACAGCTAAAAAAACGAAAAAATCGAAATTAGTACTTCTAGGGATGGCCACTTCGTATTTCTCTCGATAGATGGCGCTCTCTATATTTTCTAACAATAGATTCTATTGTTTGACAGCTACGCCATTCATAATTCATTCCGCGCGACTGTGTGAAATTGTTATTACATTTAACGTCGTTTTTTCTTTTAAAAAAGGTAGTGGGATTAAAGAATAGATTTGTTTCGAGCGAATTTAATTGCATTTTGCAAAAAATCACTTTGATCAGCCATTATATAAAGGTAAATAGACTTTGCAGGCTTATACATAACTACAAATTCGGCTTTAGTCTGAGGATTTCAATATTGTTAAGTTCTCAAGGAATGTTTGACAGATTTGAGTGACTGAAAACAATTCCGTGTCTTTTTACAGTGTTCATTATAATGCCGAGGAGAATAGGTAACATAGGTCGTCGAAGTCAGTCAAATGCGCGGCGATCTACTTCACGTGCAAGCCGCACTGATGACCAGCAAGCGACGGATAATGAAAATAGTCGTATTGGCATGTCCGAATTATGTTTGAGAGCGACTGAAAATGAACGACAAGCGAATACATTGAGAATGCAACAATTTCGTGCACAACATACACAACGCCAGCAATCACGTCAAAATCAAAATGACCGATTGCGCCGTCGCAGTGTTCCTGTCAACCTGGAAAAGCCGCATTCCATTACGATCCGGAAATCGATTACGGTGCGGAGAGATCAGTAGCAAGACTTTCACCTTCCCTTCTCCGACAGACTTACTACTTCGTACATCATCCCTCAAACAGTTTTGATAAAAAAACCAGTAGGGCAGTCCCCACCTCTAAACAATGTAGTATTTTTTGACCTTATATCGTTCCGGTCCCCTGGCTTGGACATCATATTTACAGACGGCTCTAAGGCAGAGGTTTGAAGTTGTGTGGGCGTGGGAATTTTCTACCACAACCGTAGAGTTGTCATATTGTGGATTTATATTACTAAGTTTACCTTATGCACACATTTTAAATTATTTGATTTTGTTTGTATTTCTTTTGATAAATTATTGACCTATTTATCCTTTGCAATATGCTATGATATCCGTGTTAGTCCGTTCTACAATATTTCTCATTTTTGCTTTCATGAGTGTGATTCTTGATTTCTTCCTCTTCTTTGCTATGGTGTGCATGTGAAATTTTAACATCTTAGTCTGCTGTGAACATGCCCTTCAAATGATAAAGCTCTTTTCATTTTCCTGTCAGGTCCTATAGATCGTAGACCACAGCCGATTTATTTTTAACCGACCTAAAAAAAAGGAGGAGGTTATAAATACGATCGTATTTTTCTTTAAATGTTTGTTACCTCAGAAATCCGTCATTTATGAATTTCTTTGGAAAATTCTTTTTATTTGAAAGGATGTACTTTCAGATTCGTCACATCTTTATCAAAATTTTGTTCTGATGATGTGATCCATGAGGAATTGAGGGAACTCCTCAAATATTATCATATGAAGTTGAAAATTTACATGTTGGTTCAGCTCCGATGACAATGAATTTTATATAGCAAGCATGCCCTGATTCTATACCCAGGATTGGCTCCCGACGAGGGGACTCCTCAGCGGTCAACAGCACAGTCACAAAATTTAGTATATGCATTCAATTATGACAGCCCGATCTAAGTTTCATCAAGACAGGACTGCGGCACCCAGGGTTGGCTTCCAACGAGGGAACTCCTCAACGGTCAACAGTACAGACACGAAATTTTGTATACGCATTTAATTATGATAGCCTGTTCTAAGTTTCACCATGACCTGGCTGCTGCACTTATAAAAAAATAACTCGGTTATTTTTGTTAACATTTTGTTTATTACCTGCAACTTTGCATTACGAAGATCTAGGGGCGAATTTTCTTGAGAAAAATACGCTTTCTTTGATATGAAATATGGTCGTAGCTATACCGTACCACCCACGTTATACTTAATCCGTTTTCACCGTAAGCATGGAATCGTCCATCGATTAAGACTTCTCCTCCGAAGAACAAATATGAGGGGCTTAACGTCGCCGTCATACCGGTTGTGTTCAAGGCATGCCTACTTTTAATTCCTTCCTTTAATTCCAATGGTACCTACTTTTAATTCCTTCCATGACCTGATTTTTTCGCTGACTGTCCTTTACACTTTTTTTCGCATGTCCTTTCAGCAGTTTCATGTATATCACCTAAGGTCTTTTTTCCATAATGTTTTATTCTATCTATCTTCTTATATCTTATATATAAAAATGAATCGCCGTGCGTTAGTCTCGCAAGATCTCGAAAATGACTCCACCGATTTGAATGATTATTCTTTTGTTTTGTTTGCCTTGAGTCAGGGGTGGTTTAAAAAAAAAATATTTAGGAAAAATTAAAAGAAACAACTGAAAATCGAAAAAATCGACATTAGTCGTTTTGGGAAATGGCCCCCTTTCAATAGATGGCGTTCGCGGCGATCCTATTGTTTGACAGCTGCGCCATCCATAACTGTTATTCATTCCGTGCGATTGCGTAAAATTTCAAAAAGTCGAAAAGTCGAAAAAGTCAAGAATCGAAAAAGTCAAAAAAGTCGAAAAAGTCGAAAACGTAGAAAAAGTCGAAAAAGTCGGAAAAGTCGAAAAGTCGGAAAAGTCAAAAAAGTCGAAAAAGTCAAATAAGTCAAAAAAGTCAAAAAAGTCATAAAAGTCGAAAAATTCAAAAAAGTGGGAAAAGTCGAAAAAGCAATAATATTTTATCATGTAAATTAAATACATTGAATTTATTTTAATTATAAAACGACTTTCATTCACCGAACGAAACTCAAACCGTACACGATTCGGCCATATTTATTATAGATTTCAATTAATTGCATTTGGAAGGTTGATTAAAATCAATAAACGCTTATGAATAGTTACAAACAAATCAATTTTAGGTGGTACGAAGTTCACCGGGTCATCTAGTATTAAATAAATGTGATTGCCGATTGGTTCTTTTGTGTGCATGTTTTCGTGTACTAATAATTATTCGTTGCTCGAACGTAGTAGTAGTAGTAGTAAACGGAGTGGGGGGCTTGTTTTTCCAGCCCTTGATGTCACCTAGATCTATATGATCTTTTGTAACTACCCACTTTGTAGTTAGGTCAGTGGTCAGCTAGTAGCGCAGTACTTCTTACCAGTCCAAGTAGATTATTGAACTTCAAGTTGGGTAGATCACTGGGTTCGAGAATGGCTCGTCCCAGTAAACTGTATCTTTTTGCGGCGAGGCCAGGGCAGCGACCAACGATGTGTATGCTGTCTTCAGGTTCTTCGCCACATATTCGGCAGTCCTTGCTTTTGGTCAAGCCAAGGTTGAATAGATGTGCTCTAAGGGTCGTGTGTACGCTGAGGAGACCGATAGTGGTTCTAAGGTTCTTCTTCCTCATGTCAAGTAGGGCCTTGGTTTTCTTTTTTAGTGGTTGCTCCATCATGGCTTTTGTCTGGCGACATCCCTGGCTCTGTTTCCAGGATGCCCGATGTTCCTGCTCCTAGCAGTCCCTGATAATTTCCTTACCTGTAGCGAAGGGGACCACTACAACTGGCTCAACCGGGCATTCCAGTGTGCCCAGTTTTGCCAGTCTGTCGGCCTCTTCATTGCCGGGTATGCCTTGATGACCCGGTATCCATATTAGGGTGATTTTATTGGCTTTTCTCAATTTGTTGAGCTCTTGCATGCAGTCCCAGATTACAGAAGATTCTGTGGTGGCTTTAGCCAGAGCGTCCAGTGCTGCTCTACTGTCAGAGCAGATAAGGATTTTTCTATTTTTTACCTCAAGTCGACTTTGGAGTTTTATGCATTCCAATATGGCAAATACCTCGGCTTGGAAAACCGTAGCATATTGTCCAAGGGGGATGCTGATTCTGTGGTTGGTTTTGGGTCCTTACCCGCCTGCCCCAAAGCGTCCATTTGTTACTGATCCGTCGGTGAGCCAGGCGTCCGCGTTGTGGCTTTGGAGCCTCTGCGGATTTTTCCATTCTTCCCTGGTGGAGATTAGGATTTTATAGGACTTCTCTAACGATTTTTTTTCCGTAGTCGATCCTGGGTCAGAGTGAATGGGCTTTTGTGGAGGAGGTTTAGCTCGGGATGATTGTGCCCTCCAAGCTTCTACTCGCCCAAACACTTCAGTCTGTATGCTGTATGTCTGGCGGAGTGAATTATAAGCTTGTACAGGGGCGGGCAGCAGAGTGCCACCTATAATCCCTCCGTTGTGGTGGTCTTCATGACGCCAGTTACAGGCCTCAGGTAAGTTACCTTGAAGGTTTTTGAGCATGTTTATTGTCTCGAGCTTTTTCACCCTGGACCACCGACTATTGCAGCATAGGTTAGTCTAGGCAGCAGTACTGCCCTAAAGGGTCATAAGGCGACCCTAGGTTTGAACCTCCAGGTTTTTCCCATGGCTCTTTTACACGTCCACAAAGAGGCATAGAAGGTTGTTCTCTTGCGCTCGAGGTGGTGCTTCCAATTGAGCTTTGGGTCTAGATAGACTCCAAGGTATTTGACTACTGTAGCGTATTTTCTGGTGAAAATCATGGCCTTAGTCTTGCTTGGATTAGCGTACGAACGTAGTGAAGAGTATTTTTCTCATCAATTCGCATTTACTTAAAATCAAATATTTCAGTGGTTCTAAATTTGAAGTTGTAATTATCCATAATTAGGTTGATGATAGAATTTTTGTCATTGCTCTTGGTACATTTAGCGACATAAAACACACGAAGTCACCTCGTTTGGGGTGATGGCACCCATATCAACACCCATAGGTACTGTAAATAATGTCTAAACAATTATATATATGTTTTAAACTTGATTTGTTTTCGTTTGCCGGATGTGAGCCAGAATATGGACCTTTTACTTTACCGGCAGAAGGAAAATAAATTCCCCACACCGGGACGATAAAGACCATTTTCAGAGTGATGTTTGTCTGTGTGTCTGTCTGTGTATTCCTTCATGATAGCGCCCAAACGCTTCATCCAATGGAGCTCGGTGAAGTCGATTGGCATGAATGAATCATTCGGTCATGGCAAGAGTTGGAAAGATTGTAGTTAAAATCGGTCCATCAGAGAGCCCGCTAGTCATACTTCAATCTCGAAATAATGGATTTAACAACTTGAAGTTCGGTACGAAAATGCCTTGTTGAGCCGAAACTACATTGTAAAATTTTGTATAAAATATCATTAGTACGTGACACAAATAATTTTAAAATTTAGCCATATTTAAGAAATTACTACATCATTTTGAATAAATAGCATTTTTTTGCCACTGGTTGGAGCTTCGGGTGGGGAGGGGGGGGGGGGGTTGTCTTCTTGCCAATAAAGTCTCAGGGTGACCGTTTTTGTTAATCGAAGTTGTCAACGTCAGAATAACCAAATATCACAATAAAATGTGCAGCTATTCTGTAGAGAGACGAGAACCGTGACTGAAGATGCGGTAGAAGGTTGCTCCGTCAGCATTTGTGCAAATTGCCCATATGACAATTCCCCACCCCCCGCCTAGTCTCACCCTTAAGCCTGCTCACCCCCCCCCCCCCTCAAACTATCGCACCCCCGGTACAAACACTCGTCGGCGGCGGCCGCGCGGACCGTGCAAGGAAATGACATAATGACAAATTCGTATGATAAATCAAAATCTGCTCTCGGCGCGCCGTTTCGCCATTTCGTGCATGCGGCCATATTTGCATGGCGTGCGCGCACTCTCCCCTCCCGCCCTCCGACCCTCTCCCCCACAAACGCGCTTGAATCTGCACGAGGACTGCATTTCGTCCATATTGGATTAAGGAGTTATTGAATGAGATGGAGGGCTGCGACGCGACATCCTCGCCGATCGACCGCCTCCGACAGACGGAATTGGCAGTAGGACTAGGAGCCTTGCCTGCATACATTATGTGTGCAGTGTGCAAAAAGTCACAAGAAGAAGACGTTTCATATTAGAATAAAAACAAGCAAATATATTAAAAGGGATTAAAAACACGTCTGCCGTAACAAAAAGTAATCTATGTACGATAATTATAATTATTTATTTTACGTTTTTATGAAATATTTGTCGTTTATGTATTTATTTATTTATTTAACAAATCAACAATACAGTACACACCAATTCGTTGAGATGTAATATATGTACATAAATATAAAAGGCATTAAATATGCAAGCTGAAGCTTTAAAAATAGTAAGAGTAACACAATTAATTTTAAAAGAAACTAAACAATCGATCTTATTCTAGCATAAACAGATAGTGCAACACCCCATAACTTGAAGAGATATGGGCTCGCAGTAAAAATATGCAGGTCTGATGCTATCGAACATAACGCATTTATATGTCGCAAGGCACGCGTAAGCAGACTCCATCGACTTAAGCTGGTACGCGAGGATGGCTTCGCAAATAGAGTGTGTGACCGAGCTCTAATGTAGTTATCCGGAACAAAGAGACAAATCTTCGGTAGCAAACTAGGATTATCAACAATGCCCATTTATCCATATAGATACATATATATTTTTAGAATGTACTCAATCCGACCTTTCATTTGACACTAAGCTCGATATATTTATGTTAATTAATTGACATTTGGAGATGTGGACATTTACACAACTATTTACTTAATATTTTGACAGTAATAGTACCATATGACACTCGGGATGACATGACGGTTCTAACAATATTACATAATACTAAATCGGTTAGAGCGTGTCGAAGTAATATCAGAATAAAGAAACAGAAACATACATAGATTTCACTACTTTTTTGTTGGGCAGTCGCGTAATAAATAAATTTGGACTTTCAGTCATAGCGGATACATTAGGTCTAATATTAACTGACAACATATGAGCCTTGAAACGAATAAGGACAGTCTCGAGCATTATAGTTTAGATCCTCTGGTCGCCGCAGATATAACCCTCCTGCTATAGTGAATAGTCAAATTAGACTGCCCTGGGTTAAGCGAGTGTCACTATGGATATCATCAATTCATAAAGGCGACCTCTTATGTTTAACGTCTCCTTATGTAACACCAAAGCCATAGCTAAATAATTACCATCAACCGCATTATCACAGTATACCAGAGAGTAGCTTCTCTTAGAACAAAATTGAAATCGAAGCAAGTGAAGTCAGGAATCTTAAGGGCTTTCACAAATCGTAATATGATTACTCATCTTCTTCTTGAAGCATCGTCCCGGCCACATTTACGGTGCCCCTGCGACGCAGATGCTATTATGCTACCGATTTATTATGCGAATACCATATTATTCTGAGAATACTCCACAAAAAAAGTAATAGTAACAGCGGACACAAACTTCGCCCACAGCGCGTCACACCACAGACCGCCGTAACTATGGGCCTAAGGACGCGACATGACTTACCGCTGGCCCCACTTCCGTCGCACCCTCTTACGGCATTGCCTTGTAGCATTGCCCGCATTGCTCTTGAGTGAACTTACTGGGTGTTATTATACTGTGGCATTATGGATGCATAACTACTGTTGGGGACTGAGCTAAATGTAAGCGGTGGCTAAGATGCAGGGACCGACATTAGTAGAACACGCATCATTTCTTTGGCGTACATACCTATACCTATTACTGTCTAGTAGCACAGGGCGAGTGATGTTACAGCACTAATGTCTGTGGTGGGGAGACCGAACGCTGGTCCCCGCACCTCAGCCACCGCTTATATTTAGCTTAGTCCCCGATTCAGTGACAGTGACATTTAATTGTATGATGTAACGCATGTCTATATCAATTTCCTATTCTACACTAGTCCAATCGTTAAATCATCATCTTATATATCTAGCATCTATATATCTATCATTAGTACCTAGCTACTAGTTTTATTGTATTATATGCTTTATATAAACCTAGATGCTTTACATAATAAATAAACAATTGGTTACTGATGTGGATTGCTGGGGAGAGTAATCGTTTGCTAAATTCGTATCTAAAACGAGGTGAAATACGACATCAGTCGTTAAAATTGTCCGAGCAGCGGATGATTGGATTCTGTCTAATCAAAGCGGGAAGCGAGGGAACATTCGGTACCTATGTATCTTGGAATGCTTTGCTCCAAGTATAATCTTTTTTTTTAACTGCATGGAAGTTTTTGTGATGGGCTTTCGCCATCCAGATCGGCTAATAACCCTGAGCACCGGTTGAATAGCCTATCTCTCCAATCGTAAGTAAGTAGCCATCAACATTTCGGTAACCACTCTTAATTAGGTTTAATTTTAAAAGAAATAAGGAAGAAGGCCATTCAGTGTGTACTTACATCGGACCATAAGTGTGACTGGGTTACTGGTGCCTTTTCCCTCAGTATTAGCAGCTAAACATGTAAAGTCCCCAGCAGTCGCTTTGGTTATGCTCTGAAGGACTAGACTCTGGTCACTCAGAATGACGCCAGCAGTCGCATTGTGGTGGATTTCTTCTCCCTGAAAGAATAAACATATATTATGAAATCAGTTGACAGACCCTCGCTTGAGTTTGCATGACAATAACGTGTACTACTTATAAGATTCTATAATACCTATTTACGAAATCCTTACTTATAAATCAAATTTTCAGAAATGTATATTTGGTGGCATAGTTTTGGATGTATTTTATATTTGTAAGTAATCTATCCAAAAAGGATTCATTAGCAATTTAACAAGTCTTTATTTTAATTTTCTGTAAAATCTACCTAATTTTTAATTTACTTTATCACCTATCTTCAGTGAAGATAACTCCTGCAAAAAAATGTCTTGCGTATTTTAGGAGAAACGCAATGAAGAGAAAATAGTCAAAACCTGGTCCTTCACTTGTTCATTGTCGAAAAATTGCTTTTCCACTAGGGTTTTAAAGGTTTTGGAAGAAATAATAATCACTTCCTGTCAATTATGGCCAAAAAGACGAGGGTTAATTAGTTGTTATTAGATGTGCTACTATGAAAGATGTGATATTATAGATATTATAGATGTGCTACTGTGAAAGGTAGAGAATTAGGAGAGTATTTTTTAATGGTATCAATTATATGCAAAATTCAATTATTCAGAATTTCAATAATAATTGTATGCAAATTTCAATAATAATTGTGTGCGAAATTTGCAAACATGATTCATAATATTTATTATATGAGGTATTAGATTGCTCGACGTCATAGTACGTTTTCGCAACCCTTCTGCACCAGCTACTCACAGGTTGCGCTGATAGCATCGTACGACGAAACTAATAGCAATTTATTTGACCATCTATAATAACATTGATAATGAATGGTTTTTGTATTATAGAATATTTATTATTATATTATGATATTATTAACGTCCACCTAAAAAGTTCTCTAGTTATGTTTTTTTGCGAGTACCACTTAGTCGGAGAGTCTATTTCAGCTGTTCACAACATGGTTAGATATATAGTACTTGCTCGGATACAATGCAGATATTGTCACGGCTAGCTTCACATATTTTTTGAATGTAGCTATTCTCGTTACGTAGAAATAGGAACTATGTCTTCGCAATTATAGTACCTGGAAAGAATCTTAAAGTCCAAATAAAATATCCTTGTTTTCGTCCTTGATTCAGGGTTGAGAGATTGAGGACTCAAAAACTGTCATTATCTTTTATACTGGACAAGGCAGAGTTTATTATAGAAGAAGTTCTCGGCAGGGCACTAGCAAAAACAGGCGAACATAACTTTTTACATTTTTAACATAATATTAGGTGTCATGCTAATTGTATGACACCTAATCGCTAATTGTATAAGAGATAATTGTATGACACCTAAGCACTTTTATTTTGTAAACTAGAGAATGTGCCCAATAATGTGGGTCCTCCACTTTAGGACATGATTCAAAATAATTGCTAGGCTAATTCAGAAAATGACCATAAGAAGTGATTCGACCACTGGATATTCATCACCATATCACTTCAAATGGGATCTATAATTAAAGTGACATAATAAGATTGCATGATCAAGCCAATAATGGATTGAATTGAACAATTCCCGCTATTTGTATGACAGAGCTGTGAGTGCTTTGATGCGCACCTATTAGTAAACAGGTACAGTCGATGTAATCGCGTGACGGTAACCTAGTTCCGTTGACTCGACGTGTTGCTAGCGCCTGCCATAGATGTCTCCTTTGTGCCTCCAGATCGAACAGATGCGCTGGCTATAACCGCCCATAATAGTTTGTTTGCGCACAACATCGCAGACACCATGGCTATCTACAGACTTCCATACAAGCGAGTGAACACTATTTGCGCGCCGGCACATTTCCTTTGTCATACCAAACTATGTAAATTTGTCCTATATTACATTTATTACATGAACGGGTGCATCACCTGTCCAAGCATTAAATTCTGAATATGATTAGAGAAATTGAAAGAAACAGAAAGGACAAGAGACTATGAACAACTCAATGTGTGGATTGATTAATCAGGTAGCAAAAATTAGTCGTTGTGTAGACAAAATCTACCATAAAGGCATACTATTACTTTTGTCATCACATTTGCGATACGGCATACTAGCGTGGAATTGAGCTCCATGTATTATTGACATGTTTATCTTCCGAGTGATTGCGGGCATTAAACCACTGGAGTCATGTGGAGGACTTTTCAAGGATCTCAGAAATCTTACAGTATATGAATTTCGCAGGTCAAAATATGTCATTCAACACGCCTCTATCCACGACCATAATACAAGGAGCAAATTAAATAAAGTACAGCCTTGAAGGCTGAGACGGCTATATATGACAAGTATATAACAGCCAATACGAGTAGTATATAACGGCTTACTTTTAAAAAAAATAAATTATCAATCGAAATTGAAAATATCGACACAAATAAAAATTTAGTGATGCAGTCAACTTTAAATTATAGACGGAAAGGTCAATAAACGTCTGAAATACATTGAAGTTTTTGATACTTTTATATACTATGAGAAGAACTTGGTAAAAGTAAGTGAAAAAGTTGAAAAATAATTTTACTTTAATCATATTTCACACTAACTAACTCCTTCAGGACGACTTACACCAAGGCAGCAGTCTAACTGTGTTAAACGGGTTTAACTCGGTTAAAATTGTAACTTTTGTTGACTTGCCTGAACCTTTCCTTCGCCACATCCCAGCAGGTAAACTTCTTGTTAAAATTATTAAGAGAGTGACTTTCTGGGCCGACATTAATCAATACAGCTAAAGTTCATACATAATAATATGGTTAATATTGCTACTAAAACTGAAACTATCATAATCTGCAGCAGGTAAACCTAGGGCTTAGCCGAATCTTATTTAAAGTTGCCTTTTAAAGACGGTTAAATATTTTTTAATAAAATAGGTATCTTAATATTGCCCTCCGCCAATGAGAGTGCAAGCGGTTTCCGATCTATCTATAACAAGACATCGTAGCCAACACGGTTCGATCGCCAATCGAACGGCAGAGTCCGGTTAAGATTATTAACTGGGTTTTTCGCAAGCGATCTTTTTTTTAAACTCAGTTAAAAGTCGCCGTTAGATACGGTTACATTTTTTAAACAACGTTGCTACAAGTCGCCCACACTCTCGGAGTCAGAAAAATGTTTTAAAACACTAGAAAGCCTTTCAGAGTATACTGGTTTTTCTCCAAATGCTCAAGAGAATTGCGGGAACACAGAAAAAGATTATTTTTCACTTGCTTCTGATATCTATTTCACTATTAAAATTTGATGTTGTTTATTTGTTTCTCAGATAGTTACATCCCCTTTTCAACTTTTACAGTCTCTGTAGTAATCATTAAGTTAAGGTACCATTGCAAAAAATCTCTATACTATATATATAGTGCGTCTTTGTCGAGTGATCAAATAGGCAAGAACAAAGCTGCTCAATGAGATGCCATAATGGGATTCGCCCTACTTCTTGTTTTGAAGTGAATTTCATTTGCGAATTCTGCTAGCAAACGACGTACGCATTTAGGTACCAACATCGGTATGATGAATAATTTATCAGGCTCCGCTGAATGGAGGGTGGAATAAACGAGATGAATGCCGGCGAACATTTAAAACTTTAGAGTTCTAACTCTGCTACGAAAATCTGGTACTAGATTTCCAGAAAATTAACGAATAATCGGAATCTATCATAGGCTATATAAGCATATAAGATAAGCTTCTAAAGATCAAGTTAAAAATACGACAACAGTAGTAAAAAAATATCTGAATATTGTAAAAATTAGGGGTTTTGCAAGCGTTCAAAATTTAGAAGAAATAGTTGCTCATGTCAGAAAAAATGGCACTTTAAGGAAAACATTGAAAACGCTTTGCGAAGAACGTAATTACAATATAATTATATATATATTTTTTAAATATGTTACATGTATAAAGTTTAACTTAACTTTTAGATAAAATTAATATTTTGCTAATAAATAGCCAGCCCCTTCTCGATTTTAGTTAATTTTACATTTTTAGTACATTTAACTCCAAATCATCAGGGACTGCTTGGAGCAGGAACATCGGGCTTCCTGGAAACAGAGTCAGGGATGTCGCCAGGCAAAAGCCATGATGGAGCAACCACTACAGAAGAAAACCAAGGCCCTACTTGACATGAGCAAGAAGAACCTTAGAACCACTATCGGTCTCCTCACCGGACACACGACCCTTAGAGCTCATCTATTCAACCTTGGCTTGACTGAGAGCAAGGATTGCCGAATATGTGGCGAGGAACCTGATGACAGCATACACATTGTTGGACGCTGTCCAGGGCTCGCCGCCAAAAGACACAGTTTACTGGGACGAGCCTTTCTCGAACCCAGCGATCTGCCCAACTTGAAGGTCAGTGACCTACTTGGACTGGTAAGAAGTACCGGGCTACTAGCTGACCATTGACCTAACCACACAGTGGGTAGTTACAAAAGACCTTACAGATCTAGGTGACATCAAGGGCTGGAAACAAGCCCCACACTCCATTTACTACTTCTACTACTACTAACTCCAAATTACCGTTGAACACAACCCTACTCGGTAAATACACCTGGCGTTTCTATAGTCCTGATATATCTAGGAATATTCATATGGCAGTTATTTTGTCATATAAAGACTTTTGTCTCACTACTACCGCGATCACACATTTGCAAAACAAGCCGATTATTCTCCGACAAAATCTGTGAAAACACCTTACTTGAGTACATATTTGTTATCATAAACCGAGGTTCTCATAGTTTTGAGACTTTAAGTCGAATATTAAACGGCCTGCCATGAGACTGTGTCAGTTCCTGAAAGACTAAAAATTAAATAACGTAATAATATGTATAAAGAAACAGCAAATTTGAATAAACGACCACAATTCTTGAATATCCTTTCTAAAAATATTGAATAAAGACACGAAATAGATAGCTAGTATAAATTATTACTAATTACCATAATTTCACAAGACAAAGCAAAATGTCCTTAGTTTTACCTATAGCTTTTTCATCCCAAAGTATACTGGTTTAAAAAAATAAAAACGTATATAATCTACTGTACTCAAATGCTAGGTTACTTCTTCTTTTTTGGGTGCCTCTTCAACTAGCGAGGTTTGGCAGTCAGCTCTGAATACTTCTTTTTGATCCATATGATGCTGTGTACTAAGAAAAATAGTGCAGTGCTTTCCCGTTGCCTTCTGCACTAGATCGTGACAATTAAAATGACCATCCTTCCTGGAATTTCGCGATATCGGGCTCATTTTCGTACAAAACTAATAGACGAGTGTAAAGACCAGAATAAAAATCAAACTATTTTTAACTATTTACATACTTAATTTGAATTGGGACAGCCGCATGCGGTTGGAAGCTATTATGATCGCATAATGCTTACACCGCTGCGTTTATTGGTGACGGCCAGCTAGGCAATAAGCTATTTGAGGCAGAAGTCCATCCGCCGCGTGTAAATTGGCCTGCGTGAAAGCACTTTGTCTATGCATTGCCTTGGCATGGATGGGTATTGTTTGGTGTCGGGCGTCGCTCGCTGCCTCCGGGCGGCGCACAGTGGGTCCCTTACAGTGAAACGCGGCAGAAATTATACATATGAAATTTGAGTGTCAAGACGTCTAATTGAGTGAAGGTTTAAATTAATAAATGTGCGAACCTAAGAAATACTTTTGCAAAAATAATGCGAAAAATTCTACGGGTTAACATTTTATTATTATATATTTTCAAAGGACTGTCACCCGAGTTTATACAGCGTATCGCGCGTCTAAACCAATTTCGAAACATTTCTTCCAGTCTGCAACATATACAGATACACTGCCTACTCGAATGTAGCTAGTTCATGTTCCAGCGATGAACACTGTTTCCTTCCAGTTGATTTTTTATTTATTTTGTGGTATAAGGAAAAGTTGCTAGCGCTGAATAGGGGACTCTAAGTGACCTATACATTTGATTAGTGTACTACCCAGAAAGTACTTCGTCCTGAGCGCCGAGCGGGATCGTTGACATGTTGAAAAAACGGATATCCGTGCTCAGTTGCGTATTTTTCGTACGCTTCATCTTGGAAACAGCCAATCGGTCGACTGACGTTTCGTTTCCGGGTCATACTAGTAGATAAAAGATTCTACATATCAGTAAACAATGTCGTAAACCTGCCGATATGAGCCACCTTCAAATTTAGCTATCATGTCACGGCGCCATTCCACATGAGCCTCGGTGAGGCTCCTTATTCGAAATTGTTCACGCACATGCACACTTCCTGATTTAATCTGAAACATGTACTGAATCCCTTCATATGTATTTCGTCTATTATCTTCAATCAAAATTTTTGACTAACAGTACGGTTACTTCTGAAACAACCGTCATAGGGCTGCTTCGTCCGAAAAAGTTAATCGACAGTTATTCAAATTTATTGTAATAATGATACACCGTTGCATTGGGGGGATTTTGTCCTCATATACTATTAAAATTTTTCGAAACGATACCTCCAGTTATATGAAAAATTAATCCTAAACATTCATAGCGCAGAAGTATCCGGCGCAGGTCCATTTTTAGTCAAAAGTATTTCTATTTCTATAAAAATGTTGGCGGAACTTTTAATTTGGAATGCCCGTTCTCCTAAATACTCGTTTTTTGAAACTTAGTAACAACCGGCCAGCGTCACATTAACTAAAACTTTATTCGTAAAACTTTCTGAGTGGCCCGACATATTGAGATAAGCAAACAACCCTAATACTCAAACCACTCTTAGTTAGCACGTCACAATATTGTGTATTACTGCGTGTCTTCTCCCGTTTTAGGTTTAATAATTCGAATGGTGTTTATTAAATATATTTTTATGAATGTACGTTGATTTTATATTCTTTAATAATTATTTTCAATAAATTAATTTCATAAAATTCTATATAACATTAATATTCTTACCAATAACCGAGGTATAAAAATGATCGTCTGATATTTTAAATGATTTATTAAAAGTATGATAAGAACGTTTCTCTCTAACTGAATTCCACCTCTGATATGATTTCGTACCCGCTCCTGGCCGTTTCGTCATTCACAGGTGTTTCAACTGAGCCGACAAATATCAAATCGTATCGAAATTTCACGAATTGCGTTGATTTAGAAGCCAAAGATTTATTAAGTTACAGTATTATTTTAATGCCAAAAACCCATTCAATGATAACTGCTAAAATTCAACGAAAACCCCGTCATCTCACAACTTGCAAAAAAGCTACATAACAAAGGGATATTTTCTTAGCTACTTCTACTATAAAACGGCACTTGCACGACTTTAATACTCCGGTATACCTTGGCTATAGCAGGTATATACATAATGTGGTTTTACTTATTTATAAGTCTGTCAGTCTTTTGGTACCGTTTCGCTTTATATAAAACGAAGACTTTATATAATATGAATAGAATGATTGTTGAACTTCCGTTTAGAAAATTAAAAAAATGCTCGTTTTTGTTCCTTTTTTAATAATAAGCATTGGAATTTGTTTATCTCCATGGATGTATTTCAAGAAATCTTTGAGGAGAAGGACTAGTTTGGATATTCTAAGCCTTCTGGTAATATATTTGACCCATATTATATGGTTTACATGAAAAAGAAAAAAAATACCGCACAATTTTTATTATGCTTGAGTTCCCGAATCTTCTAAAAAGTAACTTCACAAGAAATAATATGTTATAAATAGGTATCAATATAGAAAGGAATAAATCAAACTTTACAATATTATATTATATAATTTAAACACATACATACGTCTATAAATTCCCTAATTCCATTTTTCTTTAATAAGCTAAAGTATGTAGTAGGTATTATAATATAATAATTATCCCAAAACCAATGAGACAAAAAATAATATTTGGATAATTAACATAATTTACAGTATATTTCAAATGAGTCCAGGATATACCATTATTTAATAGTACAGTTAAATATGAAACAATTTACAATTATTCAGTGCATTTAAAACTGCATTATATTGTTCGGGAAACCCATTTAATAGTAGACTTTTCTTGTAATTCGGATGTTCGATTTTATTAGACACATACGTATGAATTATTTAAATAAAAAAGAAATAGAACATGAATAAGATATATTTTATAAATTCTTTATTATTTTGCTTATTTTAATGTTTATTTTTTATTTCAATTATGCTATTTTGTGATGCTATAACTCAAGTGATCTTAATAGGAGACATATAAATAGGAGACATTAATTTAGATGATATTTTATTTCGTACGTCATATTATATTAAATGCCGTTTTGATAAGCATAAATAACGATTTTTAGGTTTTTTTATAATGTTCTTGATTCTTATTATTTCTCGTGTTAATTCTTGGTTGATATCCTAATTGGAGTATTTGATAATTTACTTCTATTGGTATTATTTTTATAATTAATTCTTTAAATTTATGGTTTGTTTTATTTGACTTATTGAATTTTAACTCAATTGATTTTACATATTTATAAGGCTATATTATATGGCTTTTACTTTGGATTTAAATTTTATAATGTCAGTTTCATAATTCCTATTTTAATTTTAGCATTTATGCTTTATATTCAATGAAAAATCATGCAAAACTTCATTCTATAACTGTGCTTCGCCCATGTGGCTGAAATCATCTTTTTGGGAATTGGCGGAAAACGCTAAAATCAATAGTGGTCAGGTCTACAAACTGCTTCCTACGATGGTATTTTTGAATGTGTAACTCACCTAAATTCCATCTCAAACGCCTATTTTTATTTATTTTTTGGGCAGCCACATATTCATGTGAAATTGTCGGACCACCAAAAGATGTCTCCCGACCGGACTAAACTTCTCTGTCGTCCGTTAAAAATTCCGATAGACAGGCAATTAAAAAAAACTGTTCTGTCAACCCAGGACTTTCCCGGAAAATAGCCAAGGGCTTATATCGTCGAAATATTAAATTTATAAATCCTCATTGTAGAGGAATACCGACACAGACAAATAGACACTCAGAGAGACTTCAGTCTTGAAATGGTCTTAACCGACGGAAATTTTAGCGCGTTCATAATACTTTCCCTTCTTGTCGGTTAGTGGGCCGGGTAAGTAAAATATGAATTTCAAATATGCGACGCGACGCATTAAAAATTAAAAATTTCAAACCTATGTCGCCGGTTATTTCAAAATTCGAATGATGATGAAAATTAAAAAAACGGTTATCTGAACTTAGTTAATAAACTAAGTTCAGATAATCAACATGGTGGGCCCATTGACCGTACAGTATAATGTACAATCTTTTATGGTCCGTATCTGCAAACATTTTAAATAAATAATTGGCATCTTAGTAACATTAGGTTTTCGTGTAATTAGCCATATTTAACAAGATACCGAACTTCAAATCTCCGAAACGGCTCATAATTGAGGTAAGTTGTAGCAATCATAAATATTCTAGATAAATAGATCTTTCCAGTGGTAAAATTAAATACGTTACGGTTATTGAAGAGGTGGGCAGAGCGCCCATACATGTTTGCCCATTGCCATTTAAATATTTGATTCCGCAATACATTTGAATTACGGAGGTTAAATATTATTAGTTTAGATTGTATATGAGATATTTTAACCAAAATTTTAAAATGGGATTTCGGCCAAACAATGTATCTGTGTAACGAATTTCAAGTCTCCAAGTCCAATGTATCGAGATTGAAGAATGAGTAGCGCGCTCGCTGGTGGACCGATTTTAACCGCAATCTTTT